>CM035840.1:191081542-191681960 GCA_020510985.1 Pholidichthys leucotaenia
AAAATCTCCCTGTACGCCGATGATATAATTTTGTTTATGTCGAATCTAAAAAAATCAATTCCAACCTTGTTGAATTTAATAAAGAATTTTGGGGAAATATCAGGATATAAAATAAATAAAACTAAATCTTCAATATTAATGCTAAATGAGACCCAGAGAAATTACCCAGCCCCTGAGGTAAATCAATTCAATGTTGTAAATCAGTTTAAATATTTAGGAATCCAAATTATGCCTAAGCTAGAATCAGTCGCCAGTGTCAACTATGAAGCCTTAATGTCAGATATCAGTGAGTTAACTCAGAGATGGATGTCACTACCAATGTCGATGATCGGGAGAATCAATATACTTAAAAGTAATATTTTACCTAAAATACTTTATTTATTTCAATACATTCCCTTATCACCACCTTTAGATCTATTCTCAAGAATAAAAAAAAAGTTAGTGGAATTTATATGGAACAACAGGAGGGCTAGATTACGTTTGTCTTTATTATATTTACCATTTGATCGTGGAGGTCTGAAATGTCCAAATTTTATGTTGTATTATTGGTCGGCACAACTGAGGTCTATGACATATTATTTTTCATCAAATGATCTCCCTCACTGGACTGAAATGGAATCATACAATTTACCTTTACCTCTTCCCATATTCATATACTCAGATTCGGCAAAAAAATTACAAAAACAAGTTAAAAATCCATTTGTAAAGCATATGATCAAAATATGGTGTGAAGCTAAAAACTATTTAAAAGAACCACAGTTATTGTCACAATTTAGTCCAATATGGGGTAATCAATATTTTAAACCAGGGAGAGCGGACGCTGTATTTAAAGTATGGAATTTAAAAGGGATACAAAAGATTCAGGATTTATATTTGCCATGTGCAGACAACATAATGTCTTTTGAAGAGCTGAGGATCAAATTTAATCTCAATAGAACACATTTTTTTAAATATCTTCAACTTAGAAACTTTATTCGATCAAATCAAAATAAAGCTCTCACTCGACCTATTTATTCATCCTTGGAAAAAATGATGATGAAAGATAGTAAAAGAAAGGGTATTATTTCAGAGTTTTATAACTCATTGACACTATCTTCAAGTGAAAATTCACTGAAAAGATTAAACTACTGGAAAGAAGATCTGCAAATTGAAATTTCAGAGGAACAGTGGGAATTGGCTTGTACAGAAGCTCAAACCAAATCAATAAATGCACGCCTTAAATTGATACATTTCAAATGGTTAATGCGGATGTATGTTACACCGGAGGAGTTAAATAGATATAACAAAAATATACCAGATACATGCACAAAATGCATGGAAAGTAAAGGAACCCTATTTCATTGTTTATGGGAATGTAGATTAATAAGAATGTTTTGGGAAGAGGTGAGGGTAACAATTGAAAAAATAATCTCAAAACAAATCATATTGAATCCTAAACTGTTTTTGTTGGGTCTGTACCCAGAAAAGCATAATTTTAATAAAAGTGAAAGAACATTCATAGACCTCAGTTTGCTTAATGCCAAAAAATGTATTGCACTATTATGGAAAAAGACTCATAGACCAGATGTGACTCAGTGGTTAAGACAGATGTTAACAAACCTTCCATTAGAAAGAATAACATATATACTAAAATCAAAGGAAATTGTGTTTGAGAATATATGGAGACCTTTTATTGATTATGTAAAAAATTTAAACATAACTCTTGAAGAAGAAGGTGAATGATGTGTGTGGACCTTGTAAATTCCAAACTGGTGAACATAATATGTATACTTATGTATTGGATTGTCTAGACTAAACAGAGGAGCATTGTTGAAGATTTGATTTTGTTGGTGGTTGTTGGTGTTTTTAGTGCATTTTTTTTTTTGTAGTACTTTAGTGTTAGTGTTTGATTGTTTGTATCATGTTTGTTAAAAAAAAAAAAAAAGTTTCAATAAAGATATTGTGGAAAAAAAAAAAAAAAATGCATATTTAGAGGATTTACTTCCATGAAATAGTTGCATATCACAACAGCATGTAAATGAATGAGATAAAATAAAATAGAAAGCAGATGAAGGAAAGTTCACTGCTTAGAAGATGTTCTTTACTGCAACAAATCACAAGTCACTTTTTCTCTGTGTAAGAAAACTTTAAATGCATTTAATGCGGACATTAAATGCAAGCTTCTTACTCAAAAAATACTCATGTTTAACCACAGAGGTAGGAGCTGTTGAGGGCTACTCACCGCTCAGACAACAGGTAATCAGGGCTCGATATGAGAAGTCACCACCGCCACGGCATTTCTTCACAAGGTTGTGATGGGAACTCGGGTAGGACAGGCAACGGACCCGCGGAGGAGACTGTGTGATGGCTGCGTCAGTTATGGTAGGGTCAGTTTATATTTATTTGCTTATTTATTTGCTTGCCTTTGCCATGACAACCTCCAGTGGCTTGAGGCCGCTGGTGGCACTGGGGATAGCAGTCCCGCCAATAGCCACCAAAACTGTGTATTCATCCCCAGTTGGCAGCTGATGAGGAGGGTGTCTAACAACTGCAAGTTGTATGATCATCTATTTGCGCTAAAAATATCTATCCATATTAATAAAACGAGTAACGCAAGTAACGCATCTGATCAAATTTCAGTAACTGTAACACATTACTGAATTTTTAAACAGCAATTTCGTTACACAGCATGTTATCGTTATCGGCCTCCGTTGGTCTATGATGACCATGGAGGAGAATCCTAGATGTCTACTCTGCTGGAACAGCACCGCCTGTGGCTGAACAGGCTGATGCGCGAATGGCAGTCCCTGTCACACAGGTCGCACTTGTAGATGGTCTCCGTGCTGCTGGGTCTGTGGCGGTTCTTCCTGCAGGTCCTTTTTTCATCTGCTGCAGCAGTCAGTTTCTCTTCACCTGCCTTGAGCTGTCTGGTCAGGGTGCCTCTCCATTTGGAGCGGTCCGTTGTGAGGTCCTCCCAGCGCTCTGTGTTGATCTCCAGGGCCTTCATATCTCTTTGCAGACGTCTCTGAAGCACAGCTGTGGGCGGCCAGCGTCTCTCCTGCCAGTCGCCAGTTCTCCGTAGAGGACGTCTTTGGGGATTCTGCCATCTTTCATACGGTGAACATGGCCTAGCCAGCGGAGCCTGTGCTGCCCGAGTAGAGTGAACATGGAGGGAAGGCCGGCGCAGGACAGGACTTCTGTGTTGGACACTTTGTCCTACCAGGATATGTCCAGGATGCGGCAAATGCAGCGCAAGTGGAAGGAATTCAGTCTCTTTTCCTGCCGGGCGTATGTTGTCCATGTCTCACTCCCATAGAGCAGTGTGCTGATGACGCAGGCATTGTACACTGCCATCTTCGTCTTGACAGAGAGTTTAGGATTTTCCCACACTCGTGTGGTGAGGTGAGCGAGTGTGAAGGTTGATTTTCCAATCCTCTTGTCGATCTCTGTATCAAGGGAGAGGTTGCTGCTGATCGTGGACCCCAGATACGTGAACTGATTCACGACCTCCAGCTCGTAGTCGTCGATGGTGATGGTTGGTGGTGCTTCCGTGCCTTGTGACAAGACGTTAGTCTTCTTCAGGCTGATGGTAAGCCCGAAGTCCATGCATGCCTGGGAGAAGCGGTCCATCAGGGTCTGAAGCTCCTGCTGTGTGTGGGTCGCGACTGCAGCGTCGTCTGCGAACAGCATATCTCTGATTAGAGCCTCACGTACTTTGGTCCTGGCTTTCAGGCGGGCGAGGTTGAAAAGCCTGCCGTCAGATCTTGTATGCAGATAGATTCCCTCTGTTGCTGTGCTGAAGGCATGCCTCAGGAACATAGCAAAGAAAATCCCAAAGAGGGTTGGCGCAAGTACACAGCCCTGTTTCACTCCACTGTGTCTACTGAATGGCTCTGAGACGTTGCTGTCGTACTGCACTATCCCCTGCATGTTGGTGTGAAACGATTCGATGAGGCTTTGCAACTTTGGTGGGCATCCGATCTTTGGCAGGATCTTGAAAAGGCCCTCTCTGCTGACCAGATCGAACGCTTTGGTGAGGTCAATGAAGGCAACGTACAGGGGCATGTTCTGTTCTCTGCACTTCTCCTGGAGTTGGCGGATGGAGAATATCATGTCCACTGTCGATCGCCCAGCGCGGAAGCCACACTGAGACTCGGGGTAGACATGTTCGGCAAGCTTCTGTAGACGAACGAGGACAACTCGTGCGTAGACTTTGCCAACAGTGCTGAGGAGGAAGATGTCTCTGTAGTTGTTGCAGTTGCTTCTCTCCCCTTTGTTTTTGTAGAGGGTGATGATCTTGGTGTCCCTCATGTCCTGTGGTACGGCACCTTCCTTCCAGCACTGGCAGAGGACGTCATGCAATGGCAGGAGTAGGGCGGTCTTGCAGTGCTTGATCAGGTTGGGGGGTATGCCGTCGTTGCCAGGTGCCTTGCCAGCGGCCAAGCTATCAATGGCCTTGCTGAGTTCATCGATGGTTGGCTCGGCGTCAAGTTCGTCCATGGATGGCAGGCAATCGATGGCATCAAGGGCTGACGGTGTCACGGTGTTCTGTCTGGAGTAGAGGTCGGAGTAGTGATGCACCCATCTCTCCATCTGCTTGTTCTTTTCTGTGATCATCTCCCCAGTGGAGGATTTGAGGGGGGCCGTCTTGCTCTGAGCCGGACCAAGTGCTTTCTTGATGCCATCGTACATACCACGGATGTTCCCTGTTATGGCAGCGGTTTGAATGTCTTGGCTGAGCTGAATCCAGTACTCGTTAGCGCAGCGCCGAGCAGTCTGCTGAACTTTGCTTCTCGCAGCCCTGAGAATCTGGAGAATCTTCTTGTTTGGGTACTTCTTGTACTCAGCAAGTGCTGTGCGCTTGGCTTCAATAACGGGGGTCATCACGGTCGACTTGGCATCAAACCAGTCCTGTGACTTCGAGGTCTTCCTCCCAAAGGTAGCCAAGGCTGTGCGGTGGATGGCGTTTCGCAGCTCTTCCCACTTCTGCTTTGCAGACTCTCCTTCTTGTGGTTCACCAAGTTCCTTCACAAAGGTGGAGGCAAACTGCTCAACAAGTTCTGGTTGGGCCATCTTGCTGGTGTTCGGCCATGTGGAGAGGAGTGTTGGCCAGATTAAGAAGGTCATGGAGGTCGATCCTGATAGCAGCAGAGGTCAAGGAAGAGGAAGACCAAGAAGACATGGCTAGAGGGTGTCTGTACATACTGGGTTTAGCTACAACTGGCCCAGGTTGAACCAGTGGACAGAAGCCACTGGAGTGGGACTGTCAGAAGTGCAGTCAAGAAGGACCCACCCCAACTGAGGGACTAATTGTGTCCTGTCAAAAATAAATACTGATGATAATGATGATACAACTGCTGTCAAGAAGTGGCTATCTGCAAACTATTTACAGTTAAACAATGTTAAAACAGAGACTCTCATAATTACTCCTGACAGTGCGATCCCTACTATTAAAGAATTTCTTGGGCCACTTAGTTCCTCCAGCAAATCCTCTATATGTAATCTTGGAGTAGTTCTTGATAGCGCTTTATCCCTTGATGCTCATGTAAATTAGCTGACTCACTCTGCTTTTTTTCATCTTAGAAACATTGCCAAACTGGTGTCTGTGGCTGAGTTGGAAATGGTTACCTCCGCCAGGCCGAAAAGGCCAGGAGGAGGTTATGTTTTTGCCGGAGTTTGTGTGTTTGTCTGTCTGTCTGTTGGTTAGCAAGATAACTCAAAAAGTCTTGGACGGATTTCCATGAAACTTTCAGGCGTTGTTGGAAATGGTACAAGGAAGAACTGATTAAATTTTGGGGGTGATCCGGTTCACCCTCTGGATACAGGAATTTTTTAAAGCATTTTTCAACACTGACATACAGCCATTTTCAACATGTGCGCAGGCGCAATAGAGGGCGCTGGTCGTCGTGTCTGATGAACACAAACTCCGCCTTCTTCAAAGTTTTAGGCACAAAAGCACACAGAAAACAGGGCTCGCCAGAGTGCCTGTGTTTGCACTATGCTGCAAAAGCTGACACGGGCAGCTGTCCGGCGCCGGATTATTTGGCAGAAATTCCCCGGCCAGCCATAGGGGCTGCGCAAAAACCAGCTCTCTGCTGGGGGAGGCTTCCAAATCCTCTTTTTTCCGCGGACCGCAAACCCAATAAAACCCACGGCAACCATTGGCGCTGCGCATTTGGCAGAAATTCACCGGCCAGCCATAGGCGCTGCGCATTTGGCACAAATTCCCCGGCCAGCCATAGGAGCTGCGCATTTGGCAGAAATTCACCGGCCAGCCATAGGAGCTGCGCATTTGGCAAAAATTCACCGGCCAGCCATAGGAGCTGCGCATTTGGCACAAATTCCCCGGCCAGCCATAGGCGCTGCGCATTTGGCACAAATTCCCCGGCCAGCCATAGGAGCTGCGCATTTGACACAAATTCCCCGGCCAGCCATAGGCGCTGCGCATTTGGCAGAAATTCCCCGGCCAGCCATAGGCGCTGCGCATTTGGCAGAAATTCCCCGGCCAGCCATAGGAGCTGCGCATTTGGCAGAAATTCACCGGCCAGCCATACACGCTGCGCAATAACGAGCTCTCTGCCGGCGAAGCTTCTAAATTCTCGTTTGCCGCGGAGCGAAACCCCAAAATAATACAATATAAAACCCACGGCAACCTGTCTACCTAATTTGCATCCGTCAGTGGAGGAGATGGACACAACAGCAACACTTCAGTTTATTACCTCCGCCAAGGAGGCAATGCTTTTACTACTGAACCACTAATCCTATCACTATCAGATTGATTGTCATTGATTAATTGTGTGTTTATTGCACTGTCCCTGTCAAATAAACAAATAATCATTGTGAATCCAATTGCTACTCATATGTTTACATGCTCAAGGAATCTGAAAACGTACACACAAACACTGTATGGGGGGAATTGTGGCACTTGGCGGAGGTCTGCGCTCTCCGAGTGCTTTTCTAGTTATTAATGCCTTTATCTCTTTGTTTAGACTACTGTAATTCACTTTTTAATGTTCTTAACAAAACCTCTTTAAATCGGCTTCAGATGGCTCAGAATGCTGCTGCAAGGCTTTTAACTAAAGTTAACAAGCGATCTCACATCAACCCCATTTTATTTAATCTTCATTGGCTCCCTGTTAATTTTAAAGTTCAGTTTAAAATTCTGGTTTTAACTTTTAGAGCCTTGCATGGTCTCACACCTTCTTACGTTGCAGACCTCATTCAGCCATACTCCTCCTCTCGCTCCTCAGGTCAGCTTTAATCAGAGGTACCTCAGACTTTTTTTAACCCTTTGAGTGTGTGAATTTGCGTGCCCCTAGTGGCAGTGCGCCTGTCGTCTCACTCTTACATGATCGCCTGCATTGGGGATTTGTACCGATTTGTACTGATTTGCCAGTTTCAAAAGGTGGCAGACATCCGTTGGAGGACTCAGTGGATGACACGTAATACACCAAAGAAGAAGAACTCATTTCCTTTTCCTGTTTTTAGCATTTTAGCCCAGGAAGCTAATATGTCTGCATTAGGTCACAGTCACTTTTATCGGCTTTGTACGCAGCAAATAGCTGCAGGATACAAGCGAAATTTATGTAGGATAATCACAAGACTTTGTAGATGTGGTAGAGACTTTAAATGACCGACAGAACGCAAAATAACAACTATGATGGGTGAAAATGCAGCGACCACGCCAGCCAGCCCCCCTTTGTCAAAAGTAAGTGAGAATTTTCTTGGTTTTTTTTATACTGTACTGATTTCTTGTTCATATACTTTGAAGATAAGATGATGAGGTACCTCTGTACAAAAAAACGGTGTCAAAAGACTGAACCATTATTTGTGTAAATACGTCCAAAGTCCAGTTTTGACTGAGTTATGGCATTTAAAGAGGTGCCGTGACATTATGCAAATTAGATGCGTAAATTTATTCCTATCTGAAACTTTGGATCATATTTTACATCTTTCTAATTGACAGTAAGCCCTTATCTCTTACCACTTTCAAGTTATAGCCTTGGAAATCTGAACTATTTTATTGACAAAAAAATATTTACCACTCTTGACCACTAGGGGTTATGTCACAATTCAACGACAAACGTACTCAAAGAGTTAAAATGCGTGGTGATCAAGCTTTTCAAGCTTTAGCACCAAAGTTGTGGAACTCTCTACCCCCTTCAGTCCATTTCACTGACTGAGGTTATTACCTCCGCCAAGGAGGTTATGTTTTCATCGGCGCTGGTCTGTCTGTTTGTTTGTTTGTTAGCAAGAAAACTCAAAAAGTTATGGACGGATTTTCATCAAATTTTCAGAGATTGTCACAAATGGGGTATCCTACAGATGATTAGATTTTGGTGGTGATCCGGATCACCGTCCAGAAGAAAATCGCCATTATGGAAAATGCGATTTTCCTGAATAACTACTGAACCACTAATCCTATCATTGTCAATCCAATTGCTAGTCATATGTTTTCATGGTCAAGGAATCTGAAAACGTACACACAAACACTGTATGGGGGGAACTGTGGCGCTTGGCGGAGGTCTGCGCTCTCCGAGTGCTTTTCTAGTTAGTAATGCTGCATTTTTCTTTTTAGAAAATGGCCACATCTAATTTCAAAAATACCTCCAGGAAGCATTCAAAATCTATAGATGTTTTTCTCTGTTACAGTATGTAACACAGTTTTGGGAGAATTTAAATCGCCTGGTTGGAGCCTAAGAAAAAAAACTGTAACATTCATTTTTTGTGGTATTGTTACAAAAACCTGGACTTGGCAACACTTGGTGCTAGAATCCTATTTTGTTTTAAAGTTGGTATATCACAGCTGTATGTGATTTGCAGGTATGTGTATCTTAAAAATAAAAACTATTTTCTTCAAGTTCAGTATGCTCAGACTACTGTTACTCTGTGGCAGAAGCACTTAGGGTGATTCTGACTGTTTTTGCTAAAACAATGTTTTGTTACCTCCGCCAAGGAGGTTATGTTTTCATCGGCGTTGGTTTGTCTGTCTGTTTGTTTGTTTGTTAGCAAGATAACTCAAAAAGTTAAGGATGGATTTTCATCAAATTTTCAGAGATTATCAGAAATGGGGTATCCTACAGATGATTAGATTTTGGTGATGATCTGAGAGTGCATACCTCCACCGAGGCTTTGTTTGTATTTGTGCAGCAGGATTACACAAAAACTATTGCATGGATTTGGATGAAATTTTAACCAGAGGTGGTTCTTGGGCTACAGAGGAGCCCATTGTATTTTGGTGATGATCTGACAATGCATACCTCAGCCAAGGGTCTTATCTTCTCACAGTGTGTTAGCAACAATACTCCAAAACGGATGGACAGACTTTGATGCAATTTTCACCACAAGTGGCTATAGGCCTACACACAAACCCATTACATTTTGGAGGTGATCCATGAGAAATGGAAGGAGCCTTGGCAGAGGTATGCGCTCTATGAGTGCTTTTCTAGTTTTTAGGAAGCAAATTAAAACACTTATTTAGACAGGCCTATAGGTAGGAGAAAGGAGGGTTACTTACTGTTTTTTTCCCCCACAATATTTTTATTGAACCTTTTTTAACAAACATGACACAAACAAACACTAAAGTAACTAGAAAAGCACTCGGAGAGCGCAGACCTCCGCCAAGCGCTACAGTTCCACCCATACAGTGTTTGTGTGTACGTTTTCAGATTCCTTGACCATGAAAACATATGACTAGCAATTGGATTGACAATGATTGGGTTAGTGGTTCAGTAGTTATTCACGAAAATGGCATTTTCCGTAATGGTGGCCACAGTTCCCCCCATACAGTGTTTGTGTGTACGTTTTCAGATTCCTTGACCATGAAAACATATGACTAGCAATTGGATTGACAATGATAGGATTAGTGGTTCAGTAGTTATTCACGAAAATGGCATTTTCCGTAATGGCGGTTTTCTTCTGGACGGTGATCCGGATCATCCCCAAAATTTAATCAGTTCTTCCTTGTACCATTTCCAACAACGCCTGAAAGTTTCATCAAAATCCGTCCAAAACTTTTTGAGTTATCTTGCTAACCAACAGACAGACAAACAGACAAACCCCGGCAAAAACATAACCTCCTGGCGGAGGTAAAAAACACAAGCTTACTGCTTCAACCAGAATCCAACAATGTGAGCAATCTTCATTTTGACAGTTCCACTCAGAAAACACACAAACCTCAGTTGCAACTGCAAACATGCCTTTAACTTCATTACATATTAAAACTAGAAAAGCACTCGGAGAGCGCAGACCTCCGCCAAGCGGCACAGTTCCCCCCATACAGTGTTTGTGTGTACGTTTTCAGATTCCCTGAGCATGAAGGGATATGACTAGCAATTGGATTCACAATGATTATTTGTTTATTTGACATGGACAGTGCAATAAACAGACAATTAATGAATGACAATCAATGTGATAGTGATAGGATTAATGGTTCAGTAGTGTAAAACGGGGCTATAAGGGACGGCGGGTTGATAAGGGACACTTTTCTGGGAAATGTTTTAAATGTAATTGTGCTTTTTTTATTTTGAGCAGGACGCTGAGTTGTGTTTTTATTGTCAAATATCCATGAATCCTTCATCAAATGTAGGCGGAAGCAAAATTTAAAAAGCAGAATTACATTTAGAAAAGTGCCCCATATTACCCCGCCGTCCCTTATAGCCCCGTTTTACGGTTGTAAAAGCATTGCCTCCTTGGCGGAGGTAATAAACTGAAGTGTTGGCGTGTCCATCTCCTCCACTGACGGATGCAGATTGGTTAGACAGGTTGCCGTGGGTTTTATATTATATTGGGGTTGCGCTCCGTGGCAAAACAGAATTTAGAATCTTCCCCGGCAGAGAGGTCGTTTTTACGCAGCGCCTATAGCTGGGCGGGGAATTTGTGGCAAATAATCGGGCGGCGGACAGGTGGCCGTGTCAGGTTTTGCAGCGTCGCGGAAAAAGCGGGCACGCTGGTGGGCCCAGGCCAGCAGTGTTTTCCGCGTGCTTTTGTGGCTAAAACGTTGAAGAAGGCGGAGTTTGTGTTGGTCAGACACGACGCCCAGCGCCGTCCATTGCGCCTGCACACATGTTGGAAATGGCCATATGTCACAGTGTGGAAAAATGCTTTAAAAAATTCCTGTATGCAGACGGTGATGCGGATCATTCCCAAAATGTAATCAGTTCTTCCTTGTACCATTTCCAACAACGCCTGAAAGTTTCATGGAAATGCGTCCAAGATTTTTTGAGTTATCTTGCTAACCAACAGACAGACAGACAGACAGACAAACAAACAGACAAACCCCGGCAAAAACATAACCTCCTCCTGGCCTTTTCGGCCTGGCGGAGGTAATTAAAAAAATAAAAATAAAAAAAAAATTACTAAAAACACCAACAACTATTAACAAAAGCAAGTCAAACAATGCTCCTCTGTTTAGTCTAGGTAATCCATTACATAAGTATACATATTATACTTTGACCAATTTGGAATTTACAAGGTCCACACACATCATTCACCTTCTTCAGAAGTTATGTTTAATTTCTTTACATAATCAATTTAAGGTCTCCATATATTCTCAAACACATTTTCCTTTGATTTCAGTATGTATGTTATTCTTTCTAGTGGAAGGTTTGTTAGCATCTGTCTTAACCACTGAGTCACATCTGGTCTATGAGTCTTTTTCCACAATAGTGCAATATGTGGGGAGCGTGAAATAACAAGGCTGAATTATTTCTTAATTCAGGTTTTTAATGTTGCATTCACATCCCCAGCTATCTCTCAAGAACAGAAGAGGATGAGCTGAGTCAAAACCTTCTTATTTATACATACAAGATCAAAGGAAGAATCACATATCACCGTCAAAACCCCCGATTGACAATAACTCTCCCCCCGAGCCCTTCAGTCCTCCGCCTGGCCCCCAGGAGGTCAGGAAGTCCTTTCAGTTCCTTATCGCCGTACCTCCGTCTTCTTGCTGTTATCCCCAGGCGGTCCAGACATATTGTCCCATCCAAGACGTGAGATCAATCCACACATGCAATCTCAAGCATCCCAATGTGCTTATACATATGTAGGTAAAAATACATGAGCTACACAATACATTTTTTGGCATTAAGCAAACTGAGGTCTATGAATGTTCTTTCACTCTTATTAAAATTATGCTTTTCTGGATACAGACCCAACAAAAACAGTTTAGAGTTCAATATGAATTGTTTTGAAATTATTTTTTCAATTGTTACCCTCACCTCTTCCCAAAACATTCTAATTTTACTACATTCCCATAAACAATGAAATAGGGTTCCTTTACTTTCCATACATTTTGTGCACGTATCTGGTATGTTTTTGTTATATCTATTTAACTCCACCGGTGTAACATAAATCTGCATTAACCATTTAAAATGTATCAATTTGATCACTTCCGGTTATGGCTGCCACGTAGGACGGACGTGTCTCGCTCTGCTCTGCTCCTGGAAAAAAAAAAATCGGCAAATAACTCTCTCATTTGGGACAGAACGTATCCCAGCATTTGGGCGAAGATATGTCGGCGAAGCCTAAGGCTGGAAAACCAGGAAAAGGAAAAAGCGAGCCGCCGAAACAGTCCAAATTAACGGACTTTCAGGTCTGTGACGCAGTAAACAAAACTCCATATATGGCGGAGGAGGCTGGCAACGCTGCGATATCTGCGGGGAATGGCGCAGATGCGCTGATGGCTGCCATGAGTTCAATGAGAGCGGACTTTTCCTCTAGATTTGATGGGATTATGACAGCGTTGGAAGGAATAAGAAAGGAACTGGGTGACTGTGTAGAACGAACGGCGCAGATGGAGCTCCGTCTCGCTAGTGCTGAAGATGACGTCACCCGTCTTCAATTAAAGGTGCGCACTTTGGAAAAAAAAAATAAATCTCTGGAAGATAATATTTTGGATTTGGAATCTCGGTCGAGACAGAATAATTTGAGGCTGGTGGGTCTTCCAGAGGAATCAGAAGGTCGGGACGTATGTTCCTTTCTGGAAAAGTGGATTCCGGAGGTGCTGGGCAGCGAGGAGTTGCAATCAGCAGTGGTTCTGGAAAAAGCACATCGTATTGGCCCACGGAGAGATAAGGGACCGCCGAGGACCTTAATTATGAAGTTTCTTAGCAACAGAGACAGGATGAAGATCTTCAACGCTGCACGAGCTAAAAAAGGAGAGATTAAACACCAGGACCAGCAGGTGCGGTTCTACCCAGATTTGGCCACAGGAATCCAGCAATTGAGGAAGCAGTTTGATCCCGTACGTAAGGAGCTGCGCAACCTTGGGATTCGTCATGGTGTAATCTATCCTGCGAGACTGCTGACCACGTATGAGGGCAGAACCCACATCTTCAAGACCCCAGAGGAGGCGCAGGAGTTCATCAAGAAGATCAAAGAAGAAGAAGAGACTGGTGGGAGCTAAGCATGAACAAAATATAAGGTAGAATAATTAAGCATTTGCACAGGCATCTGACTGACTTGAAGTAAATAGTAAGTTTACAAAATATAGATTGTATTATATATTAAAAAAACAAAACAAACAAAAAAAAAACTATGATGTACAAAGTTGTTAAAAATTTTGGAGTTAAGTTGGAAAACTACAGAGGAGAGTTAATGTTACGTCATTAAAAGCAGTAGAGTTAGGGTGATTGGGAGGATGAAGAAGGAGTGGCTTAGGCTGTTCCCCGTGGGTGTGGAACGGTCGATGGCTATATCGGGAGACAGAATTTTTCTTTTGATTTTGGGGGGTTTGCCACAAGTGTGGGAAGGGGAAATTTGTTTGTGTGTAGTTTGTAGGATGAATGTTCAACCACTCATGTTTTTGCTTCTCTGTATGAGCATGTTTACACTGCAAGGTAATCCCAAACTCTCTATTGATCATGGACCAAAGTGTTAATCTTAATTTAACTTCATGGAATTGCAGAGGTCTACAAAATTTAAAAAAACTTAAACAAGTTATGAATAAAATAAAGGACATGGGTTCAAGAATTGTGTTTTTACAAGAAACTCATCTGATAGAGGAGGATGTTAAAAGAATTAGGAGTAGATGGCAGGGAAGTGTATTCACCTCTTCATTTTCATCCCGAGCCAGGGGAGTTATGACTCTCATACATAAATCAGTTCCTTTTCAAGTGAAAAATGTAATTGGAGACAAATTTGGAAGATATGTAATCATTCAAGGTTCTTTGCTATTAGAAAATATAAATCTTGTGAACTTATATGGTCCCAATATAGATGATCAGAAGTTCTTTGCTAATTTATTTCTCATCTTATCATCACTTACAGGGCAACATATAATAGCAGGGGATTTTAATTGTACATTGAATCCAGGTGTGGATAGATCAACAGGACTGGATTGTACGCACATTGGATGTAGGATGACTATTAATCATTTTATGAAAGAATTGAGATTGTTAGATATATGGAGAGAAATGAAACCACAAGTTAAAGCCTATTCTTGTTATTCCAGTACCTACAAGACATTCTCACGTATTGATTATTTTTTGATTTCCACAGAATTAAGGTCCAAGATTCAAAACTGCTTTTATGATAACATCGTGATCTCTGATCATGCACCCTGTTGTCTAATATATGTAGATAAAAAATTGACAAAGGAATCAGGTAGATGGCAATTTCAGCATAAATGGCTTCAGGATGAGGAATTTGTCAAGTATATAGAAAAACAGATAGACGAGTTCTTTGACATCAATACTACACAAACATCAGCATGTGTAAAGTGGGAGGCTTTCAAAGCTTTTATTAGGGGACATATTATTAGTTATACAGGATCAAAATCTAAGAAGACTCGAGAGGAGAGAGTTCAATTGGAACATAAAATAAAAAGTCTCAGGAAAAAGTGTATGCAGGAAGTGACCCAAGGTTGGAGAATGAATTACTGATTTTGAGAGCTGAATACGACAAAAAATCAGCGAATAGAGCTGCCTCGAGTCTTCCAAGATTGAAACAATCTTTTTATGAACAAGGTGAAAAATCAGGAAAATTATTAGCATGGCAGATTAAACAATTGGAAATTAAAACACCAATTACCAGTATTATAAGTAAGGGACAGGTAGTTATAGATCCTTTAGAAATTAATAGAGCCTTTAGAGATTACTATGAAAAATTATATGATACCAAAAATGAACCTGATTTAACAAAACTAAATGGGTTTTTGAACGAACTATCTATACCGTGTATACCAAATGAAAACAGGGAGATATTGGAGTCTAAAATTAGTCAAGAAGAAGTTGGGCTAGCCATTGATAATATGAAATCAGGAAAAAGTGCAGGACCAGATGGTCTTCCAGTTGACCTTTATAAAAAATTTAAGAATAAATTAATAAAACCTTTTTTGGAAATGGTTTTAGAAGCATTTCAAAATAATAATTTACCATCATACATAAATAATGCCTTAATTATACTGCTGCCAAAACCAGGTAAGCCCTCTAATAAATGTGAAAATATGAGACCAATAAGCCTATTAAACGCCGACCTTAAGATAATCTGTAAAATTTTAGCAAGACGAATACAAGAAATTTTACCAAATATTATTAATCGAGATCAGAATGGCTTTATAAAGGGTAGACAAGGCTTCCATAATGTAAGAAGACTATTTAATATTATTTATTTTAATAAAGAAGCACCGGATACAGCTCTCCTATCATTGGACGCCGAAAAGGCCTTTGATAGAGTTGAATGGCCCTTTCTTTTTGAAGTCCTACAAAGGTTTGGACTTGGAAATAATTTCATAAAATGGGTTCAAATAATATACAATAATGCTACAGCAGAAATCCTAACAAATAACAATATTTCAAAACCAATAAAAATCAATAGAGGATGTCGACAAGGCTGTCCACTTTCACCTTTACTGTTTACTATGGCAATTGAACCTTTAGCGATAGCGATACGTTTACATTCACAAATATATGGAATTAAAGTTGGACCAACAGAACATAAAATCTCCCTGTACGCCGATGATATAATTTTGTTTATGTCGAATCTAAAAAAATCAATTCCAACCTTGTTGAATTTAATAAAGAATTTTGGGGAAATATCAGGATAAAAAATAAATAAAACTAAATCTTCAATATTAATGCTAAATGAGACCCAGAGAAATTACCCAGCCCCTGAGGCAAATCAATTCAATGTTGTAAATCAGTTTAAATATTTAGGAATCCAAATTATGCCTAAGCTAGAATCAGTCGCCAGCGTCAACTATGAAGCCTTAATGTCAGATATCAATGAGTTAACTCAGAGATGGATGTCACTACCAATGTCGATGATCGGGAGAATCAATATACTTAAAAGTAATATTTTACCTAAAATACTTTATTTATTTCAATACATTCCCTTATCACCACCTTTAGATCTATTCTCAAGAATAAAAAAAAAGTTAGTGGAATTTATATGGAACAACAGGAGGGCTAGATTACGTCTGTCTATTATATTTACCATTTGATCGTGGAGGTCTGAAATGTCCAAATTTTATGTTGTATTATTGGTCGGCACAACTGAGGTCTATGACATATTATTTTTCATCAAATGATCCCCCTCACTGGACTGAAATGGAATCATACAATTTACCTTTACCTCTTCCCATATTCATATACTCAGATTCGGCAAAAAAATTACAAAAACAAGTTAAAAATCCATTTGTAAAGCATATGATCAAAATATGGTGTGAAGCTAAAAACTATTTAAAAGAACCACAGTTGTTGTCACAATTTAGTCCAATATGGGGTAATCAATATTTTAAACCAGGGAGAGCGGACGCTGTATTTAAAGTATGGAATTTAAAAGGGATACAAAAGATTCAGGATTTATATTTGCCATGTGCAGACAACATGATGTCTTTTGAAGAGCTGAGGATCAAATTTAATCTCAATAGAACACATTTTTTTAAATATCTTCAACTTAGAAACTTTATTCGATCAAATCAAAATAAAGCTCTCACTCGACCTATTTATTCATCCTTGGAAAAAATGATGATGAAAGATAGTAAAAGAAAGGGTATTATTTCAGAGTTTTATAACTCATTGACACCATCTTCAAGTGAAAATTCACTGAAAAGATTAAACTACTGGAAAGAAGATCTGCAAATTGAAATTTCGGAGGAACAATGGGAATTGGCTTGTACAGAAGCTCAAACCAAATCAATAAATGCACGCCTTAAATTGATACATTTCAAATGGTTAATGCGGATGTATGATACACCGGAGGAGTTAAATAGATATAACAAAAATATACCAGATACATGCACAAAATGCATGGAAAGTAAAGGAACCCTATTTCATTGTTTATGGGAATGTAGATTAATAAGAATGTTTTGGGGACTTCCGGTTATGGCTGCCACGTAGGACGGACGTGTCTCGCTCTGCTCTGCTCCTGGAGAAAAAAAATCGGCAAATAACTCTCTCATTTGGGACAGAACGTATCCCAGCATTTGGGCGAGGATATGTCGGCGAAGCCTAAGGCTGGAAAACTAGGAAAAGGAAAAAGCGAGCCGCCAAAACAGTCCAAATTAACGGACTTTCAGGTCTGTGACGCAGCAAACAAAACTCCATATATGGCGGAGGAGGCTGGCAACGCTGCGATTTCTGCGGGGAATGGCGCAGATGCGCTGATGGCAGCCATGAGTTCAATGAGAGCGGACTTTTCCTCTAGATTTGATGGGATTATGACAGCGCTGGAAGGAATAAGAAAGGAATTGGGTGACTGTGTAGAACGAACGGCGCAGATGGAGCTCCGTCTCGCTAGTGCTGAAGATGACGTCACCCGTCTTCAATTAAAGGTGCGCACTTTGGAAAAAAAAAAAAAATCTCTGGAAGATAATATTTTGGATTTGGAATCTCGGTCGAGACAGAATAACTTGAGGCTGGTGGGTCTTCCAGAGGAATCAGAAGGTCGGGACGTATGTTCCTTTCTGGAAAAGTGGATTCCGGAGGTGCTGGGCAGCGAGGAGTTGCAATCAGCAGTGGTTCTGGAAAAAGCACATCGTATTGGCCCACGGAGAGATAAGGGACCGCCGAGGACCTTAATTATGAAGTTTCTTAGCAACAGAGACAGGATGAAGATCTTCAACGCTGCACGTGCTAAAGGAGAGATTAAACACCAGGACCAGCAGGTGCGGTTCTACCCAGATTTGGCCACAGGAATCCAGCAATTGAGGAAGCAGTTTGATCCCGTACGTAAGGAGCTGCGCAACCTTGGGATTCGTCATGGTGTAATCTATCCTGCGAGACTGCTGACCACGTATGAGGGCAGAACCCACATCTTCAAGACCCCAGAGGAGGCGCAGGAGTTCATCAAGAAGATCAAAGAAGAAGAAGAGACTGGTGGGAGCTAAGCATGAACAAAATATAAGGTAGAATAATTAAGCATTTGCACAGGCATCTGACTGACTTGAAGTAAATAGTAAGTTTACAAAATATAGATTGTATTATATATTAAAAAAACAAAACAAAAACAAAACAAACAAAAAAAAACTATGATGTACAAAGTTGTTAAAAATTTTGGAGTTAAGTTGGAAAACTACAGAGGAGAGTTAATGTTACGTCATTAAAAGCAGTAGAGTTAGGGTGATTGGGAGGATGAAGAAGGAGTGGCTTAGGCTGTTCCCCGTGGGTGTGGAACGGTCGATGGCTATATCGGGAGACAGAATTTTTCTTTTGATTTTGGGGGGTTTGCCACAAGTGTGGGAAGGGGAAATTTGTTTGTGTGTAGTTTGTAGGATGAATGTTCAACCACTCATGTTTTTGCTTCTCTGTATGAGCATGTTTACACTGCAAGGTAATCCCAAACTCTCTATTGATCATGGACCAAAGTGTTAATCTTAATTTAACTTCATGGAATTGCAGAGGTCTACAAAATTTAAAAAAACTTAAACAAGTTATGAATAAAATAAAGGACATGGGTTCAAGAATTGTGTTTTTACAAGAAACTCATCTGATAGAGGAGGATGTTAAAAGAATTAGGAGTAGATGGCAGGGAAGTGTATTCACCTCTTCATTTTCATCCCGAGCCAGGGGAGTTATGACTCTCATACATAAATCAGTTCCTTTTCAAGTGAAAAATGTAATTGGAGACAAATTTGGAAGATATGTAATCATTCAAGGTTCTTTGCTATTAGAAAATATAAATCTTGTGAACTTATATGGTCCCAATATAGATGATCAGAAGTTCTTTGCTAATTTATTTCTCATCTTATCATCACTTACAGGGCAACATATAATAGCAGGGGATTTTAATTGCACATTGAATCCAGGTGTGGATAGATCAACAGGACTGGATTGTACGCACATTGGATGTAGGATGACTATTAATCATTTTATGAAAGAATTGAGATTGTTAGATATATGGAGAGAAATGAAACCACAAGTTAAAGCCTATTCTTGTTATTCCAGTACCTACAAGACATTCTCACGTATTGATTATTTTTTGATTTCCACAGAATTAAGGTCCAAGATTCAAAACTGCTTTTATGATAACATCGTGATCTCTGATCATGCACCCTGTTGTCTAATATATGTAGATAAAAAATTGACAAAGGAATCAGGTAGATGGCAATTTCAGCATAAATGGCTTCAGGATGAGGAATTTGTCAAGTATATAGAAAAACAGATAGACGAGTTCTTTGACATCAATACTACACAAACATCAGCATGTGTAAAGTGGGAGGCTTTCAAAGCTTTTATTAGGGGACATATTATTAGTTATACAGGATCAAAATCTAAGAAGACTCGAGAGGAGAGAGCTAAATTGGAACATAAAATAAAAAATCTTCAGGAAAAAGTGTATGCAGGAAGTGACCCAAGGTTGGAGAATGAATTACTGATTTTGAGAGCTGAATACGACAAAAAATCAGCGAATAGAGCTGCCTCGAGTCTTCTAAGATTGAAACAATCTTTTTATGAACAAGGTGAAAAATCAGGAAAATTATTAGCATGGCAGATTAAACAATTGGAAATTAAAACACCAATTACCAGTATTATAAGTAAGGGACAGGTAGTTATAGATCCTTTAGAAATTAATAGAGCCTTTAGAGATTACTATGAAAAATTATATGATACCAAAAATGAACCTGATTTAACAAAACTAAATGGGTTTTTGAACGAACTATCTATACCGTGTATTCCAAATGAAAACAGGGAGATATTGGAGTCTAAAATTAGTCAAGAAGAAGTTGGGCTAGCCATTGATAATATGAAATCAGGAAAAAGTGCAGGACCAGATGGTCTTCCAGTTGACCTTTATAAAAAATTTAAGAATAAATTAATAAAACCTTTTTTGGAAATGGTTTTAGAAGCATTTCAAAATAATAATTTACCATCATACATAAATAATGCCTTAATTATACTGCTGCCAAAACCAGGTAAGCCCTCTAATAAATGTGAAAATATGAGACCAATAAGCCTATTAAACGCCGACCTTAAGATAATCTGTAAAATTTTAGCAAGACGAATACAAGAAATTTTACCAAATATTATTAATCGAGATCAGAATGGCTTTATAAAGGGTAGACAAGGCTTCCATAATGTAAGAAGACTATTTAATATTATTTATTTTAATAAAGAAGCACCGGATACAGCTCTCCTATCATTGGACGCCGAAAAGGCCTTTGATAGAGTTGAATGGCCCTTTCTTTTTGAAGTCCTACAAAGGTTTGGACTTGGAAATAATTTCATAAAATGGGTTCAAATAATATACAATAATGCTACAGCAGAAATCCTAACAAATAACAATATTTCAAAACCAATAAAAATCAATAGAGGATGTCGACAAGGCTGTCCACTTTCACCTTTACTGTTTACTATGGCAATTGAACCTTTAGCGATAGCGATACGTTTACATTCACAAATATATGGAATTAAAGTTGGACCAACAGAACATAAAATCTCCCTGTACGCCGATGATATAATTTTGTTTATGTCGAATCTAAAAAAATCAATTCCAACCTTGTTGAATTTAATAAAGAATTTTGGGGAAATATCAGGATATAAAATAAATAAAACTAAATCTTCAATATTAATGCTAAATGAGACCCAGAGAAATTACCCAGCCCCTGAGGTAAATCAATTCAATGTTGTAAATCAGTTTAAATATTTAGGAATCCAAATTATGCCTAAGCTAGAATCAGTCGCCAGTGTCAACTATGAAGCCTTAATGTCAGATATCAGTGAGTTAACTCAGAGATGGATGTCACTACCAATGTCGATGATCGGGAGAATCAATATACTTAAAAGTAATATTTTACCTAAAATACTTTATTTATTTCAATACATTCCCTTATCACCACCTTTAGATCTATTCTCAAGAATAAAAAAAAAGTTAGTGGAATTTATATGGAACAACAGGAGGGCTAGATTACGTTTGTCTTTATTATATTTACCATTTGATCGTGGAGGTCTGAAATGTCCAAATTTTATGTTGTATTATTGGTCGGCACAACTGAGGTCTATGACATATTATTTTTCATCAAATGATCTCCCTCACTGGACTGAAATGGAATCATACAATTTACCTTTACCTCTTCCCATATTCATAGATTCGGCAAAAAAATTACAAAAACAAGTTAAAAATCCATTTGTAAAGCATATGATCAAAATATGGTGTGAAGCTAAAAACTATTTAAAAGAACCACAGTTATTGTCACAATTTAGTCCAATATGGGGTAATCAATATTTTAAACCAGGGAGAGCGGACGCTGTATTTAAAGTATGGAATTTAAAAGGGATACAAAAGATTCAGGATTTATATTTGCCATGTGCAGACAACATAATGTCTTTTGAAGAGCTGAGGATCAAATTTAATCTCAATAGAACACATTTTTTTAAATATCTTCAACTTAGAAACTTTATTCGATCAAATCAAAATAAAGCTCTCACTCGACCTATTTATTCATCCTTGGAAAAAATGATGATGAAAGATAGTAAAAGAAAGGGTATTATTTCAGAGTTTTATAACTCATTGACACTATCTTCAAGTGAAAATTCACTGAAAAGATTAAACTACTGGAAAGAAGATCTGCAAATTGAAATTTCAGAGGAACAATGGGAATTGGCTTGTACAGAAGCTCAAACCAAATCAATAAATGCACGCCTTAAATTGATACATTTCAAATGGTTAATGGGGATGTATGTTACACCGGAGGAGTTAAATAGATATAACAATACATGCACAAAATGCATGGAAAGTAAAGGAACCCTATTTCATTGTTTATGGGAATGTAGATTAATAAGAATGTTTTGGGAAGAGGTGAGGGTAACAATTGAAAAAATAATCTCAAAACAAATCATATTGAATCCTAAACTGTTTTTGTTGGGTCTGTACCCAGAAAAGCATAATTTTAATAAAAGTGAAAGAACATTCATAGACCTCAGTTTGCTTAATGCCAAAAAATGTATTGCACTATTATGGAAAAAGACTTATAGACCAGATGTGACTCAGTGGTTAAGACAGATGTTAACAAACCTTCCATTAGAAAGAATAACATATATACTAAAATCAAAGGAAATTGTGTTTGAGAATATATGGAGACCTTTTATTGATTATGTAAAAAATTTAAACATAACTCTTGAAGAAGAAGGTGAATGATGTGTGTGGACCTTGTAAATTCCAAACTGGTGAACATAATATGTATACTTATGTATTGGATTGTCTAGACTAAACAGAGGAGCATTGTTGAAGATTTGATTTTGTTGGTGGTTGTTGGTGTTTTTTAGTGCATATTTTTTTTTGTAGTACTTTAGTGTTAGTGTTTGATTGTTTGTATCATGTTTGTTAAAAAAAAAAAAAAAAGGTTCAATAAAGATATTGTGGAAAAAAAAGAATGTTTTGGGAAGAGGTGAGGGTAACAATTGAAAAAATAATCTCAAAACAAATCATACTGAATCCTAAACTGTTTTTGTTGGGTCTGTACCCAGAAAAGCATAATTTTAATAAAAGTGAAAGAACATTCATAGACCTCAGTTTGCTTAATGCCAAAAAATGTATTGCACTATTATGGAAAAAGACTCATAGACCAGATGTGACTCAGTGGTTAAGACAGATGTTAACAAACCTTCCATTAGAAAGAATAACATATATACTGAAATCAAAGGAAATTGTGTTTGAGAATATATGGAGACCTTTTATTGATTATGTAAAAAATTTAAACATAACTCTTGAAGAAGAAGGTGAATGATGTGTGTGGACCTTGTAAATTCCAAACTGGTGAACATAATATGTATACTTATGTATTGGATTGTCTAGACTAAACAGAGGAGCATTGTTGAAGACTTGATTTTGTTGGTGGTTGTTGGTGTTTTTAGTGCATTTTTTTTTTTTTGTAGTACTTTAGCGTTAGTGTTTGATTGTTTATATCATGTTTGTTAAAAAAAAAAAAAAGGTTCAATAAAGGTATTGTGGGAAAAAAAAATGTATCAATTTAAGACGTACATTTATTGATTTGGTTTGAGCTTCTGTGCAAGCCAATTCCCACTGTTCCTCTGAAATTTCAGTTTGCAGGTCTTCTTTCCAATAATTCATTCTTTTCTGTGAGTTTTCACTTGAGGATAGTGTCAATGAGTTATAAAACTCTGAAATAATACCCTTTCTCTTACTATCCTTCATCAAAATTTTTTCCAAGGATGAATAAGTAGGTCGGGTGAGAACATTATTTTGATTTGATCGAATAAAATTCCTAAGCTGAAGATATGTTTAAAAATGTGTTCTATTAAGATTAAATTTGACCCTCAGTTCTTCAAAAAACATTATGTCATCTGAACGTGACAAATATAAGTCTTGAATCTTTTGAATCCCTTTTAAATTCCATAATTTAAATACAGCATCCGCTCTCCCTGGTGTAAAATATTGATTACCCCATATTGGGCTAAATTGTGACAATAAGTGTGGTTCTTTTAAATATTTTTTGATTTCACACCATATTTTGATCATATGCTTTACAATAGGATTTTTAACTTGTTTCTGTAATTTTTTAGCCAAGTCTGAGTATATGAATAAGGGAAGAGGTAAAGGTAAATTGTATGATTCCATTTCAATCCAGTGAGGGAGATCATTTGATGAAAAATATGTCATAGACCTCAGTTGTGCTGACCAGTAATACAACAAAAAGTATGGACATTTCAGACCTCCACGATCAAATGGTAAATATAGTAAGGACAGACGTAATCTAGCCTTCCTATTGTTCCATATAAATTCCACTAACTTTTTTTTAATTCTAGAGAATAGATCTGAAGGTGGTGGTAAAGGAATGTATTGAAATAAATATAGTATTTTGGGTAAGATATTACTTTTAAGTATATTAATTCTCCCGATCATCGACATTGGTAGTGACATCCATCTCTGAAGTAGCTCATTAATATCCGTCATTAAGGCTTCATAGTTGGCACTGGCGATTGATTCTAACTTAGGCACAATTTGAATTCCTAAATATTTAAACTGATTTACAACATTGAATTGATTTACCTCAGGAGCTGGGTGATTTCTCTGGGTCTCATTTAGCATTAATATTGAAGATTTAGTTTTATTTATTTTATATCCTGATATTTCCCCAAAGTTCTTTATTAAATTTAACAAGGTCGGAATTGATTTTTTAAGATTCGACATAAACAAAATTATGTCATCAGCATACAGGGAGATTTTATGTTCTGTTGGTCCCACTTTAATTCCATATATTTGTGGATGTAAACATACTGCCATCGCTAAAGGTTCAATTGCCATAGTGAACAGTAAAGGTGAAAGTGGACAACCATGTCAACATCCTCTATTGATTTTTATTGATTTTGAGATATTGCTATTTGTTAGGATTTCTGCTGTAGCATTATTGTATATTATCTGAACCCATTTTATGAAATTATTTCCAAGTCCAAACCTTTGTAGGACTTCAAAAAGAAAGGGCCATTTGACCCTATCAAAGGCCTTTTCGGCGTCCAATGATAGGAGAGCTGTATCCGGTGCTTCTTTATTAGAATAAATAATATTAAATAGTCTTCCTACATTATGGAAGCCTTGTCTTCCCATTATAAAGCCATTCTGATCTCGGTTAATAATATTTGGTAATATTTCTTGTAGTCGTCTTGCTAAAATTTTACAGATTATCTTAAGGCCTGCATTTAATAGGCTTATTGGTCTCATGTTTTCACATTTATTAGAGGGTTTACCTGGTTTTGGCAACAGTATAATTAAGGCATTATTCATGTATGGTGGTAAATTACTATTTTGAAATGCTTCTAAAAACCATTTCCAAAAATGGTTTTATTAATTTATTCTTAAATTTTTTATAGAGGTCAACTGGAAGACCATCAGGTCCCGCACTTTTTCCTGATTTCATATTATTAATGGCTAGCCCAACTTCTTCTTGACTAATTATTGACTCCAGTATCTCCCCATTTTCATTTGGAATACATGGTATAGATAATCTGTCCAAAAACCCATTTAGTTTTGTTAAGTCAGTTTCATTTTTTGTATCATATAATTTTTCATAATAATCTCTAAAAGCACTTAATTTCTAAAGGATCTACAACTGCCTGTCCATTACTTATAATACTGGTAATTGGTGTTTTAAATTCTAATTGTTTAATCTGCCATGCCAATAATTTTCCTGATTTTTCACCTTGTTCATAAAAGGTTTGCTTCAATCTTAGAAGACTCGAGGCAGCTCTATTCACTACTTACTAGTTTTGTTTTATTTTATTTGTTGTAATCTATTCTTAACTTGTGTTTTATTTTAGCACTGTAAATTTTCTGTGTTGTATTTCATGTAAAGCACTTCGTGACTTTTGTCTGTGAAAAATGCTATACAAATAAAGTTATTATTATTATTATTATTATTATTATCATCATCTGTGATGTATATAAAGTTATTTAGGCAGTTTTACTTTCCTGGCTAATTCCTTTGTCTATTATGCTGTGTGTGTTTCTGTTGTTTTGGTCGTCTACTGTCATTGCTGCTGTTACACTGCAATTTCTATTGAGACTATTACAGTAAAGAACTGGAGAAAAACAAAGACAATATTAAAAATACATGGACAATACTTAACAGTATCCTTGGAAATAAAAGCAGAAATACAAGCAACCCAACTAATACTCCAAAAAATAATAAAACGACAGAGTGTGAATATAGCTTCACCTGCAGATGAATTTAATAATTTTTTTGTTAACACTGGACCTAATCTGGCCCGAGAAATACCCACTACGGTGCCTACAGGTGATACAATATGCAATAACACTGCTGTAAAAGACTCCATCTTCATAAAGAACACAGACGAAAGAGAGGTCATTGAAATTGTTAAATCGTTCAAAAGTAAAACATCTACTGACTGTGATGGTATTGACATGCTATTAGTCAAAACTGTTATCGAATGCATACTAAAACCACTGACGTATATCTGTAACCTGTCTCTCCAATCAGGTATATTTCCCAATGCAATGAAAATAGCTAAAGTAATTCCGATATACAAGACGGGCGACAGAGGGGAACTCTCAAACTATAGACCAATTTCACTATTACCGCAATTTTCCAAGATACTTGAAAAAATATTCTATGAGAGAATTGACAACTTCATACTGAAGAATGATTTATTGTGTGAGCAGCAATATGGGTTCAGACACAAGAGGACAACTGCATATGCCCTAATGGAATTTACAGAAAAAATATCAACAGCCACTGAAAATAAAGAGTATTCAGTTGGAGTATTCCTAGATCTTAAAAAAAGCATTTGATAAAGTAGATCACAATTTATTATTAAAGAAACTACAAAATTGTGGTATTAAAGGGGTAGCACTGTCCTGGTTAAGTAGTTACTTAAAGAATAGATATCAGTATGTATGTGTTAGCAACAAAAATAGAGTTACTGAAGGTCACCTGTGGAGTCCCACAGGGTTCAGTTTTGGGACCATCCATCCATCCATCCATCTTCTACCACTTTTCCGGAGGTCCGGGTCGCGGAGGCAGCAGTTCAAGCAGAGAAGCCCAGACTTCCCTCTCCCCTGCCACCTGCTCCAGCTCTTCAGAGGGGATACCAAGGCGTTCCCAGATCAGCTGGGAGACATAGTCTCTCCACCGAGTCCTGGGTCTGCCCCGGGGTCTCCTCCCAGTGGGACGTGCCCAAAACACCTCAAGTGGGAGGTGTCCAGGAGGCATCCTAATCAGATGCCCGTACCACCTCAACTGACTCCTTTCAATGTGGAGGAGCAGCGGTTCTACTCTGAGCCTCTCCCGGATGACTGAGCTACTCACCCTATCTCTGAGGGTGAGTCCAGCAATCCTATGGAGAAAGCTCATTTCAGCCGCTTGTATCCGCGATCTCGTTCTTTCGGCCATTGCCCAAAGCTCGTGACCATAGGTGAGAGTAGGAACGTAGATTGACTGGTAAATCGACAGCTTTGCCTTAGAACTAAGCTCCC
This sequence comes from Pholidichthys leucotaenia, assembly GCA_020510985.1. Lineage (NCBI taxonomy): Eukaryota > Metazoa > Chordata > Actinopteri > Cichliformes > Pholidichthyidae > Pholidichthys > Pholidichthys leucotaenia. Next base: position 191,108,909 of record CM035840.1, read on the forward strand.
TCTTCACCACAACAGACCGGTACAACATCCGCATCACTGCAGATGCTGCTCCAATCCGTCTGTCGATCTCTCGCTCCATTCTCCCCTCACTCGTGAACAAGACCCCAAGATACTTAAACTCCTCCACTTGGGGCAGGAGCCTGTCCCCAACCCGGAGAGGACAATCCACCTTTTTCCGGCTGAGGACCATGGACTCGGACTTGGAGGTGCTGATTCTCATCCCAGCCGCTTCACACTCAGCGGCAAACCATCCCAGCAAGAGCTGTAGGTCATTGCTGGATGAAGCCAACAGGACAACATTATCTGCAAACAACAGAGATGAGATCCTGTGGTCACCAAGCATGACACCCTCCATTCCCTGGCTGCGCCTAGAAATCCTGTCCATAAAAATTATGAACAGGATCGGTGACAAAGGGCAGCCCTGGCGGAGTCCAACTCTCACGGGGAATGACTCCGACCGAGTGTTGGCAATACGAACTAAACTCTCACCACGGTCGTACAGAGACCGAATAGCTCATAACAACAAGCCCGATACCCCATACTCCCGAAGCACCCCCCACAAAAATCCACGAGGGACGCGGTCAAATGCCTTCTCCAAGTCCACAAAACACATGTAAACTGGTTGGGCAAACTCCCACGAACCCTCGAGAATTCTCGAGAGGGTAAAGAGCTGGTCCGATGTGCCACGGCCAGGACGAAAACCACATTGCTCCTCCTGAATCCGAGGTTCGACCAACAGCCGGACTCTTCTCTCCAGTACCTTGGCATAGACCTTCCCAGGGAGGCTGAGGAGTGTGATCCCTCTAAAGTTGGAGCACACCCTCCGGTCCCCTTTTTTAAAGAGAGGAACCACCACCCCGGTTTGCCATGCCAAAGGCACTGCCCCCGACCTCCACGCAATGTTGCAGAGGCGTGTCAACCATGACAACCCAACAACATCTAGGGCCTTGAGGTACTCAGGGCGAATCTCGTCCACCCCCGGGGCCCGGCCACCAAGGAGATTTTTAACCACCTTGGCGACCTCAGCCCCTGTGATAGGCGAGTCATCCCACTCGTCCCCAAACCCTGCTTCCACTGTGGAAGGCTTATCAGTGGGATTGAGGAGATCCTCGAAGTATTCCTTCCACCGCCCGACGATGTCCCCAGTCTTAGTCAACAGTGTCCCATCTGCACCATACACAGTGTGGACGAGGAGCTGCTTTCCTCTCCTGAGCCGCCGGACAGTTTGCCAGAATCTCTTTGAGGCCGACCGAAAGTCTTGTTCCATGGCTTCACCGAACTCCTCCCATACCCGGGTTTTTGCTTCAGCAACCACCCGAACTGCACTCCGCTTGGCCTGCCGGTACACCTCAGCTGCTTCGGGAGTCCCACAAGCCAACCAAGCTTGATAGGACTCCTTCTTCAGCTTAATGGCCCCCCTCACCACTGGTGTCCACCACTTGGTTCGGGGGTTGCCACCAGGAGATGCACCGACCACCTTGCGGCCGCAGCTCTGGGCCGCTGCTTCAACAACAGAGGTGGAGAACATGGCCCATTCAGACTCCATGTCTCCAGACTCCCTCGGAATGTGGTTGAAGTTCTTCCGGAGGTGGGAGTTGAAGACCTCCCGGACAGGGGCCTCAGCCAGACGCTCCCAGCACACCCTCACTATACGTTTGGGTCTACCAGGTCTGAATGGCTTCCTCCCCTGCCATCGGATCCAACTCACCACCAGGTGGTGATCAGTTGACAGCTCTGCACCTCTCTTTACTCGGGTGTCCAAGACATACGGTCGCAGGTCTGATGATACAATAACAAAATCGATCATCGACCTGCGACCTAGGGTGTCCTGGTGCCAGGTGCACATATGGACACCCTTATGCTTGAACATGGTGTTCGTTATGGACAGACTGTGGTTAGCACAGAAGTCCAATAACTGAACACCACTCGGGTTCAGATCAGGCAGGCCGTTCCTCCCAATCACCCCCCTCCAGGTTTCACTGTCGTTGCCCACGTGCGCATTGAAGTCCCCCAGTAGGACAATGGAGTCTCCAAGAGGAGCACCCTCCAGCACCCCAGTCACAGACTCCAAAAAGGGTGGGTACTCTGAAACATCATTTGGTGCATAGGCACAAATGATGGTCAGGACCCGTTTCCCAACCCGAAGGCGCAGGTAAGCAACCCTTTCGTCCACCGGGGAAAACTCCAATATAGAGGCAGCAAGGTGGGGCGATACAAGAATACCCACCCCTGCTCGTCGCCTCTCGCCCGGGGCAACTCCAGAAAAGGCCAAGCTCCAGCCCCTCTCCAGGAGACTGGTTCCGGAACCGGAGCTGTGTGTTGAAGTGAGGCCGACTATATCTAGCCAGCATCTCTCAACCTCGTATACCAGCTCAGGCTCCTTCCCCACCAGAGAGGTGACATTCCACGTACCAAAAGCCAGTTTAGAAAGCTTAGGATCAGTCCGCCAAGGTCTCCGCCTTTGACCGGCACCTGATCCACATAGCAGCGGACCCCCATGATCCCTCCTGCAGTTGGTGAGCCCACTGGAGGGCGGACCCATGTAACTCCTTCGGGCTGAGCCCGGCCGGGTCCCATGGGTGGAAACCCGGCCGCTTGCCTTCGAGCCCCTCCCCCAGGCCTGGCTCCAGGGTGGGGCCCCGGTAACCCCATACCGGGCGGGGTACACTGAATCCTTGATATACAATTCATGAGAGTCTGTTGGATCGTTCTTAGTCTGGCCCTTCACCCAGGACCAGTTTGTCTTGGGAGACCCTATCAGAGGCAAATTGCCCCGGACAACATAGCTCCTGGGATCACTGGGGCACGCAAACCCCCCCCACCACGATAAGGTGATGATCCATGAGGGGGCAGTTTTGGGACCATTATTACTCAATATGTATATAAACGATATATGTAAAGTTTCAGAAAAAATGGACTTAATACTGTTTGCCGATGACACTAATCTGCTATGCAGTGGAAACAATTTGGAACAACTTCTGGATACACTCGGAAAGGAATTAGGAAAGCTGAAACTGTGGTTTGATTCAAACAAATTAACGCTCAATTTAAGTAAGACAAAATTTATAGTCTTTAACAACCATCACAACAACCCAGTAACCAAACTCCGTGTAAATGGTGTAGAGATTGAAAGGGTATCTGAAACTAAATTTCTTGGAGTAATAATTGATAAACTGTGTTGGAAGTCACATATTAATTATATTAAAGGTAAAGTATCCAAATCAATTGCAATATTACACAGAGTGAAATATTTGCTGAATCAACCCACACTACAGTATATACCTTGTATCATTCATTAATACTCCCATACATGACATGTTGTAATGAAGTATGGGGAAATACATATAAAACAAACATATATCCACTCTTTATGCTTCAAAAGAGAGCTATTAGAATAATAAACAAAGCAGCTTACAGGGAACCAACAAACCCACTTTTTCTTAAACAAAAAACTCTCAAGTTGAAAGATCTGGTTGACTTTAAAACCGCAATAATAATGTTCAAAGTGAAGAATTTATCACTGCCCGCAAATATCCAAAAGCTGTTCCAAACAAGGGAGAAACGATATCACTTCAGAGGAACACGTATATTTCAAAAGCCTACAGTGACAACAACCACCAAGCAACACTGTATTTCAGTGCAAGAAGTCAGATTATGGAACGATTTTGGACCTGAATTAAAATCCTGTACAACGCTTGGACAATTTAAACAAAAACTAAAGGAAGAAATACTCCAAACATACAAGATTTTATACAAGATGACATGTAAACTCACATAAGGATTGACATATCCAGCCTGTGTTGTGTTGTAGCTTAGTTTTTTTTTCTTTTTTTTCTCTGTGACATTTTGTCTTAGATTTGTTTTTGAATAGTAACCGCTTAACTTAGCCTAGCTTAGTTTTCTTTTTTCTCTCAGTCACATTTTGTCTTAGCTTTGTTTTAAATTGTAATCGCTCTTGTCTTGTTTTCTCTTTTTTTCTCTTTTGAATTCTTGGATGGAATATGGGTGGGCAATATAAGCTGCGGCTTCAGCCATCACCCATTTCGGATAACTTACGTGGAATTGTATAGTAGGAGGAGTCTTTGTCTAATTTGACCTTGTTGTTATATTATACAGCTTCTTTTAACCTGTACTGTACTATCCGAAATAAATTCATTCATTCATTCATTCATTCAATTTCCCAGTTTGGGACTAATAAAGTACATCTGTAGCGGTTTGATTTAAACCCCACAACAGGCTAAAGACAATCACCTCACATTCTGGTTGTTTCTGCTACAGTCTGCCGGTTATGCATGTCACTGCTTTGAGTTAATGTGTCATCCATGCGTTATCCATGTATTGTACTCATGCATCCTGTCTGTTCCTTTGATATGCAAATGCCAGATTGACTGCTGTGAAGGTCCTTTGATCTATTGTTTGAGTTGGGTATAAATGCTGTGCCAAGTTGTGATTCTGTCTCTCACTCTGACTACTGCATCTTGATTTCTGTACTGTGGAGACACACACGTGTCTCCTCTTGGAGAGCTGGAGGAAGGAAGCTGCAGCCTGCTCAAGCCATGGGCTGCAGCCGAGTTCTGATGAAGGCGGGTGATAATAAAGCTATTTAAAAATCCAACGCTGCCTTCATTTTATCATCCTCTTCACTGGTGACCCCGGAATGCACACGTTTTGTGCAAACGCAACCTTCTGATCTGAACAGCCACGCTGGCAACCCGAGACTGAACGTCATGGCGCGCCCTCGCCGAGATCGGCACATCCACGCGGGACCGGCCGCGCAGCTCCTCCACATCAGAGCACATGCGGGCGACTCCCATGGCCGACGGAGCACACGTGGACCTGAACGCACCATGACTAATCTGCAGCCACGGCTCGTCAGAGATGTATTTCGACGCAGACTGCGCCGATCTCCACCAAGTTTCCAACCCTGATTTCCTCTCCAGCGGGCCCACCCACGCACGGAGCCCCGGCACGCGCACCGGGGGTGACGAGGACGGCGCACCACGCACGGGACAAATACGGCTCTTCCAACCGCCTTCCTTCTGCTGCACACTGGCCCTTCAGGCCTGCTTGTACACCTGAGGCCCGCAGCTTGCTCACTGGATTTTATGGTCTTAGCCACGGCACACAAGGGGAATTCAGCTGTCTGCAGTTCCCGAGGCTTTAGGGTTGCGCCTGCCCTAAAGTCAACATGCCAGTCCCTCTGCTTTTATTTTTTTCTTACCGCCGCTCCTGCTTTTCTTCATGGCCACGAGAGGAGTCAGAGACTAATTTTTTTCTTTTTCTGATCTCCGCATGTTCAGGCGGGACATCGCGGAGCAGCAAACACTTTTGGCGCGACTCGAACGATTTTCCCGCGCCCGGTCAGCATTTGCTACCCCCCTCCCCCTCCTCCTGCACAGAGCTTTTCCCTGCTCGCTGCCCAAACGGCAACATCGAGGTCACGGTCCCCTACCGTGCCCTCTGAGGGGCAGCAGTGTAGCGGTTTGATCTAACCCCCACAACAGGCTAAAGACAATCACCTCACATTCTGGTTGTTTCTGCTACAGTCTGCCGGTTATGCATGTCACTGCTTTGAGTTAATGTATCATCCATGTGTTATCCATGCATTGTGCTCATGCATCCTGTCTGTTCCTTTGCTATGCAAATGCCAGATTGACTGCTGTGAAGGTCCTTTGATCTATTGTTTGAGTTGGGTATAAATGCTGTGCCAAGTTGTGATTCTGTCTCTCACTCTGACTACTGCATCTTGATTTCTGTACTGCGGAGACACACACGTGTCTCCTCTTGGAGAGCTGGAGGAAGGAAGCTGCAGCCTGCTCAAGCCATGGGCTGCAGCCAAGTTCTGATGAAGGCGGGTGGTGATAAAGCTATTTAAAAATCCAGCGCTGCCTTTATTTTATCATCCTTTTCACATCTATCTTTATTTAATAGAGATTACATGCAGGTATTAATTTTTTAACACCGTTAGTCTGCTACGTTTTACGGTCTCACCATGATTATGTCATTAACTGCGCCACGAAAACAAGCCCAGTAGTGTCTGAAAGCTGTTAATTTTATTGTTATATTGAGTTTACTATATAGTCCACTCTATCCAAATTCACTATAGAGCGAGTAGGGAGTGAGTGAGTGAGTGAGTGAGTGAGTGAGTGAGTGAGTGAGTGAGTGAGTGAGTGGACATTCCGAACACAGCATGGGTTTCCACTCCAAGGTCCATCCTGCACTGAGATGTTCTAAAGGGAAGAGGTTGTCAGTGGAGGAGCCATCACTGCTTCATTGTGGATTTCAGCCTAGAAGGAGACCTCAAATTTTTCAGGAGTCTTAGCTTTCAAATTCAAGATTTAAGAAGGTGCTGCCATAATTTCCTCGATACTCTAACATGCATTCAATACAATTTATAATGGCTGTAATGGGTAATTCTTTTATTTATCTTTTTTTATTTAAGTTCTCAGCAAGAATACAATGTTGGTTATTTTCTGACAATTTTACTGAGCATTTAATTCTAAATAAATCACTGTTTAACATTAACTTTTTGGCAATCCTGTGCTTTTCTTGTGGTGTTACACAGAATAGCATCACTGTAAACTATGGAAAAAGCAGCTACTTTAAAATCTACTTCCTCACACAATTTTCAGTGCAAAAAACCTCTAAAAAAAACGTTGCAACTTTTATCACAACAATCACTAAAACAGCCAACAAAATCCTGGAGGGACTGTAATACAGTGAGCTTATGTATACATGCTTCATGCATTGAATTTGTTTTCTTACTCTGGGTTGTTAACTTGACAATACAAATCCTTTGCACTAAAGAAAGCACTTTTTAGCACTTTATGAAATCATAAGTTAAATAATAAAAAGTGCATTATTGTAAGGCTGCATGTCCACCAAACGTGTTTTTTTGTCACCCTGGACGTCTTTTTTTCAGCACTTGTGCACTGCACTCTAGGAAAAAAGTCTGTGTTCTATACCCCAGCTACAGCTCATCACTCACAGCTCAGCACTTCCACTTTTCCTATGGTCAGACTTTCTACTTATTTTTTAATAGCAGTCTCTAAATAACAATGACAGGAAATTTATTCTAGCATTGGTAGCAGCTCTGGATGCAAAATATGATGACAGGGAAAACAGGAGTCTGAGTACAGACCGTACCAGCGTCCTATGTCCCGCCCTTGAATGAATGAATGAATGAATGAATGAATGAATTTATTTCGGATAGTACATTACAGGTTAAAAGAAACTGTATAATATAACAACAAGGTCAAATTAGACAAAGACTCCTACTATACAATTCCACGTGAGTTATCCGAAATGGGTGATGGCTGAAGCCGCAGCTTATATTGCCCACCCATATTCCATCCAAGAATTCAAAGGAGAAAAAAGAGAAAACAAGACAAGAGCGATTACAATTTAAAACAAGGCTAAGACAAAATATGACTGAGAGAAAAAGAAAACTGAGCTAGTCTAAGTTAAGCGGTTACTATTCAAAAACAAATCTAAGACATAGTGTCACAGAGAAAAAAGAAAAACTAAGCTATAACACAACACAGGCTGGAAATGCCAATCCTTATGTGAGTTTACATGTCGTCTTGTAAATATGTTTGGAGTATTTCTTCCTTTAGTTTTTGTTTAAATTGTCCAAGCTTTGTACATGATTTTAATTCAGGTCCAAAATCGTTCCATAATCTGACACCTTGCACTGAAATACAGTGTTGCTTGGTAGTTGTTCTCACTGTAGGCTTTTGAAATATACATGTTCCTCTGAAGTGATATCGTTTCTCCCTTGTTTGGAACAACTTTTGGATATTTGCGGGCAGTGATAGATTCTTCACTTTGAACATTATTATTGCGGTTTTAAAGTCGATCAGATCTTTCAACTTGAGAGTTTTTTGTTTAAGAAAAAGTGGGTTTGTTGGTTCCCTGTAAGCTGCTTTGTTGATTATTCTAATAGCTCTCTTTTGAAGCATAAAGAGTGGATATATGTTTGTTTTATATGTATTTCCCCATACTTCATTACAATATGTCATGTATGGGAGTATTAATGAATGATACAAGGTGTATAGTGTGGGTTGATTCAGCAAATTTTTCACTCTGTGTAATATTGCAATTGATTTGGATACTTTACCTTTTATATAATTAATATGTGGCTTCCAACACAGTTTGTTATCAATTATTACTCCAAGGAATTTAGTTTCGGATACCCTTTCAATCTCTACACCATTTACACTGAGTTTGGGTACTGGGTAGTTGTGATGGTTGTTAAAGACTATAAATTTTGTCTTGCTTAAATTGAGCGTTAATTTGTTTGAATCAAACCACAGTTTCAGCTTTCCTAATTCCTTTCCGAGTGTATCCAGAAGTTGTTCCAAGTTGTTTCCACTGCATAGCAGGTTAGTGTCATCAGCAAACAATATTAAGTCCATTTTTTCTGAAACTTTACATATATCATTTATATACATATTGAATAATAATGGTCCCAAAACTGAACCCTGTGGGACTCCACAGGTGACCTTCAGTAGCTCTGAGTTTTTGTTGTTAACACATACAAACTGATATCTATTCTTTAAGTAACTTCTTAACCAGGACAGTGCTACCCCTCTGATACCACAATTTTGTAGTTTCTTTAATAATAGATTGTGATCTACTGTATCAAATGCTTTTTTAAGATCCAGGAATACTCCAACTGAATACTCTTTATTTTCAATGGCTGTTGATATTTTTTCTGTAAATTCCATTAAGGCATATGCTGTTGTCCTTTTGTGTCTGAACCCATATTGCTGCTCACACAATAAATCATTCTTCAGTATGAAGTTGTCAATTCTCTCATAGAATATTTTTTCAAGTATCTTGGAAAATTGCGGTAATAGTGAAATTGGTCTGTAGTTGGAGAGTTCCCCTCTGTCGCCTGTCTTGTAAATCGGAATTACTTTAGCTATTTTCATTGCATTGGGAAATATACCTGATTGGAGAGACAGGTTACAGATATACGTCAGTGGTTTCACTATGCATTCGATAACAGTTTTGACTAGTAGCATATCAATACCATCGCAGTCAGTAGATGTTTTACTTTTGAATGATTTAACAATTTCAATGACCTCTCTTTCGTCTGTGTTCTTTATGAAGATGGTGTCTTTTACAGCAGTGTTATTGCATATTGAATCACCTGTTGGCACCGTAGTGGGTATTTCTCGGGCCAGTTTAGGTCCAATGTTAACAAAAAAATTATTAAATTCATCTGCAGGTGAAGCTATATTCACATTCGGAGTCGATTTATTATTTTTTGGAGTGTTAGTTGGGTAGCTGGTATTTCTGCTTTTATTTCCAAGGATACTGTTGATTATTGTCCATGTATTTTTAATATTGTCTTTGTTTTTTTCCAGTTCTTTACTGTAATAGTCTCTTTTACTACATCTTATTATATATGTTAACTTATTTTTGTATGTTTTATACCGCTGCTCTGCTTCTTTTGTCCTTTTCTTTATGAAAGCTTTATATAATAAATTTTTCTTTTTACACGCCTTTTGTAGTCCTTTGGTTAGCCATGGTTTGTCAGTAAATTTGTGTTTAAGCTTTTTTTTAACTAATGGGCAGTTTTTTTCATAAAGAGTGGTTACAATGTTTGTAAATGTGTCATAGGCTTCATTTACATCTGATACATAGACTTCTGTCCAGTCTTGCTTCAGCAAGTCCTCTTTAAAAGAACTGATTGCGTTTGGTGATTTGTGTCTGAACGATTTTGAGATTTTTTCTGGGTTGGGCCCCGTGTGGCCATGGATAAGTGCAAAGATTGGCAAGTGGTCGCTTATATCATTTATCAATAATCCACTTTCTATTTTCTTGTCGAGAAGTGATAATGTATGTTAACAACAACTGGTGCAGACCGGGACATATCACTGTTAAACAACGACACTGCAGCAAAGACATTGAGTTGCTAGCTGTTAGCATGAGGCCTACATATCTCCCGAGAGAACACTCACACGTGATCTGCATTGTTGTTTATGCAAATCCGACGGCGAACGCTGGGACAGCACGTGACGTCATCCATTCAGTAACCAGCAGGCTGCAGACAGAACACCCAGATGCTCTTCTCCTCATCTCAGGCGATTTCAACCATGTTTCACTGTCTCCCATTCTACCCACGTTCACCCAGTATGTCACATGCCACACTAGAGACAATAAAACACTGGATTTATTCTACGCAAACACTAAGGAGGCGTACACCTCATCACAACTCCCCCCACTCGGGAGATCGGATCACAACTTGGTTCATCTCCGGCCGGTGTACAAACCCCTAGTGCACAGACAACCTCCGGCCATGCACACTGTGAAGTTATGGTCTGAGGAGACAATGGACACCCTAAAGGGCTGTTTTGAAGCCACCGCCTGGAAGCAGCTCTGCGATCCACATGGTGAGGACATCGATGGCCTCATTCACACCTTCACGGGCTACCTCAGCTTCTGTGTGGACAAATCCGTTCCCACCAAGACCATACGGCGTCACTCAAACAACAAACCCTGGATCAACCCTGAGATAAAAACACTTCTGAGAGAGAAGAAGAGGATCTTCAGGTCAGGGAACAGGGAGATGCTGAAGTCCGTACAGAGGGAGCTGAGGAGAAAGATCAGAGAAGGCAAGGACAGCTTCAGGAAGAAGATGGAGGACAAGCTGCAACAGAGCGACATCAGCGGGGTCTGGAGAAACCTCAAAACCATCTCGGGGCTCCAGAATACCTCCCCCCAGGCCACAGGGGGCAGGGAGTGGGCGAACAACCTGAATCTGTTTTTCAATAGATTTGACCAACCGCCCTCCCCCCTGACTGCACAACAACCACTGCTGCCTCTAAAGAAATCAAGTCCTGCTGCCCACTCCCCACTCCACCAACACCCCCCCACTCCCAACACACAGCCCCCCATCCTGACCCTGACCAGGACCCAGGTGAGGACGGAGCTGAGGAAGATCAAGGCGAGGAAGGCGCCGGGACCGGACGGCATCAGCGCAAAGCTCCTCAAGTCATGTGCAGACCAGCTGTGTGGGATTGTGACGTATATCTTCAACATGAGCCTGAAACTGGGGAGGGTACCACAGCTGTGGAAAACATCTTGTGTGGTACCTGTACCAAAAACTTCCCACCCCAAAGACCTGAACAGCTACAGACCGGTGGCCTTGACGTCCCACTTGATGAAGACCCTGGAGAGACTGCTCCTTGCTCACCTCCGCCCCCTGGTGGAACCAGCGATGGATCCACTCCAGTTCGCCTACCAGCATGGCATTGGGGTGGAGGATGCGGTGATCTTCCTCCTTCACCGTTCTCTGTCCCACCTGGAGAAGCCCGGGAATATGGTGAGGATCATGTTCTTTGACTTCTCCAGTGCTTTCAACACCATCCAACCGATGATCCTGAAGGACAAGCTGCTGCGCGCAGGGGTGGACCAGCACCTGTCATCATGGATCCTGGACTACCTCACGAACCGGCCTCAGTTTGTGAGAACCCGGGACTGTGTGTCCGACACGATCATCAGTAGCACGGGGGCCCCCCAGGGAACGGTGCTGGCTCCCTTCCTGTTCACTCTTTATACTGCGGACTTCTCACACAACACAACACACTGCCATCTACAGAAGTTCTCTGATGACTCTGCGATCGTTGGCCTCATCTCCAATGGAGATGAAGCTGAGTACAGAGGGCTTATCCAGGACTTCGTGGACTGGTGCCATCGGAACTGCCTCCAGATCAACGCGAGGAAAACTAAGGAGCTGGTGGTGGACTGCCGCAGGCATGGGCAGCCCCTCACAGTACCAGTAAATATACAGGGAACAGACATCGAGATGGTGACATCCTATAAGTACCTGGGTATTCATCTGAACAATAAACTAGACTGGTCACACAATACTGATGCACTCTACAAGAAGGGACAGCGCAGGCTGTTCCTGCTGAGGAGACTCAGGTCTTTTGGTGTACAAGGGGCGCTGCTGAAGTCATTCTATGACACGGTGGTGGCATCAGCCATCACTTTTGGAGTGGTCTGCTGGGGCAGTGGCATTACTGCAGCCGATAGGAAGAGACTGAACAAACTGATTAAGAAAGCTAGCTCTGTCCTGGGGCAGCGCCTTGATCCGATGGAGGAGATAGGAGAGAGAAGGACGGTGGCTAAACTGTCATCTCTGCTGGAGTCCGAGTTCCACCCTATGCAGGACATACTGAATGCACTGAGGAGCTCATTTAGCAGCAGACTACATCATCCCAGGTGCACAACCGAGAGGTTTCGTAGGTCCTTCCTACCAACGGCTGTCAGACTGTACAACCTAAGCAGGGCTGCTCGCAGAGATAGCAAAAAGACGTAACAAACTAATAGTTTTTTGAATGCAAAAGATGCAATACACTTACACAATGGTCCCCTCCGGCATACAACTAGGAACATACCGGTCGCTATGGAGGGTGAGAATATGTATGGGCACATAATCATACCATGTAGGATAACTAAGTAGACGGTTATGCTGTTTCATTCCATCTAGCAACAATGCTCTGCACTGTGTGTGTTTATATATTTACATATTTATTCCATCTAGCTACAATGCTCAGCACTGGGTGTGTTTATATATTTATATATCTACATATTATTCCATCTAGCTACATTGCTCCGCACTGTGTGTGTTTATATACTTGCATATTTATTCCACCTAGCTGCAATGCTCCGTACTGTGGGTGTTTATATATTTACATATTTATTCCATCTAGCTACAATGCTCTGCACTGTGTGTTCATATATTCATATATTTATTCCATCCAGCTACAATGCTCTGCACTGTGTGTCTGTGTGTGTGTGTGTATATATATATATTTTATAGGAATACGTACATATGTATATTAGCTGCTCTTGCTTGCTTGTTTTTTTCTTGCCTTCTGATTGTTGCTCTGAGTGTTGCTATCCCTGTGCTGTTGCAATCCTGGAATTTCCCCGTTGTGGGACTAATAAAGGCTTATCTTATCTTATCTTATCTTAACATTGACAAACAGGTTGTCAATAAGTGTAGCAGAGTGAGCTGTGATTCTACTGGGATGTGTTATTGTGGGATATAGACTCATGCTGTACATAGAGTTCATGAACTCTGTAACTACATTTTGTTGATGTGGATTAAGTAGGTCAATATTGAAATCTCCACAAATTGCTACCATTTTCTTACTAGTAATATTATTGTACAGCTCGACTAATTTATCTCTGAATGTCTCAATGCAAGTTCCCGGCGTTCTGTATATGCAGCTTATGATTAGATTTTTTGTTTTGTCTAGGTCAATCTCAACAGTAACACATTCCAGAATCCCTGGTAGTGCTAAGGACATTTCATTTACAAGCTTACATCTATATAGGTCATCAATATACAGTGCAACACCACCACCCTTTTTTTGAGATCTGTTAATGTTAAACATCTGATATCCCTCTATTGCCATCAGGGGAGCCTGGTCTGCATTAAGCCAGGTTTCAGAGACTGCTATAGCTGTGAATTTTCTGTTTAGCTGTTTTAAATAGTCCTGAATCTGTGAGAAGTTTTTGTTAAGACTTCTGCTATTGAAGTGTATTATTGACAGTTTACCATCTAATTGCACTTGACTTTTGAATTGCTTTTCAGTGTAATATTCACAGTGGTTATGAATATTATTGAAAAAGTGGTTATCAGGATCAATATCATTCTCCATCTCTTGTGGTTTATGTTCAGCATAGTGGCATATTTTTAGAGTTTGAGTTTCCTCACTCTGTGTTTCATAGTCAGTGTTCATCTGTATTTATCTAAGTCAGTAGCATCTCTGATCATTATACTTTTTGCTTGCTCAGGTGTTCCATTTAGTTTAATCCAAATTCTACAATTTCTTGTCCAGGTTGACTGTATCTTATTATGTTTCTTTAGCATCCGTGCCTGCCGTGCTAATTCAGCGGGTTTTTTTGTCAGGTGTTCATTTAGGTAAACTTGAGTTTCCTTTAGTTTTTTGGCCTGCCTCAGTATGTCATTTTTCACCCTCCTGTTCACAAAGCGCATCACAATTGATTTCTTTGTTTTGTTATCTTTCTTCGGTAAAGCATAACAGGCTGAGATCGCATTGGCTTCTACCTTAATGTCTTTATCATTAAGGAACTGAAGCACTTGGTTTTCTAAGGACATTGATTCACTTATGGAAGCATGTTCACCACTCAGTCCTGTAGTGGCATGGGCGTACGACTGATATCTGATGTCTAGTCCACTTATAACTATGTCATCAATGCGAGAACCTTGTTCAAGATCCTCAACGCGTTGCTCCAAAAGACGCCCGTGTTGCTCCAGGTCCATAATTTTTTTGTCTTTTTCTTTTATTATTGAATGTAGGGCTTGTACCTCCTGTATTAGGTCTAATATTTTGTCCTGCTGGCTAGTCACTTTGGCCAGTTCATCTAACACAAAGTTCAGAGTTTTTTTAATTTCTTCCATTTCCTCTTTTTTTCCTTCCTTATTCTCATTGGCTGCTTAGAAAGGTCTGACATTGACGAGCTCAGCTGCAGTCTGAAAGGTTGAAATTTTTTCAACTCTGACCGCCCTGAGCACCGCAGCAAAAAGCACCCACTGCCGAGAGTATTTCAGCACCGAGGGCGCTCAGCACTGTAGACGCTGGACTACATAGAGAATGAATAGAAAATAGTTGGCCACAGGTGAAAAAATGCATTTGGTGGACACGCAGCCTAACTCATTTTGGGTCAGTTCTTTATGAGATAATTTATGTATTAAAGTTAGAGTATTCCTGATACAATTTGCAGTGTCTCTAAGAATTGTTTTTCTTGGCAGGTAAAATAGCTATTAAAAAGGTAATTTCCCTGATTGAATCTGGATTGGATCAAATTGAATCGAATCGTTCAGAACCTCAAGAATCGGAATAGAATCTGGAAATTAGTGATGATTCCCAGCCCTAAACAGGATGTTCATCAGCTGATCAAAAGTTTAAGACCATAGCCTAAAAACCAAAAACGGAACTAAAAGCATCAAAAAAGGACTTAGTAGTAAGTAACCCCACCATCTGTCTGTGTCAGTTTAAATGCAGTTTTCAGTAAATTGCCTACTCTCTATTTTTTGTCTCTTGCTCCTGTTTCTTCTTTTTACATATTGAAGCTCTACTTACAACCTGGTTACAATCCACCAGCGTGAATTGCAAATACTTTGTAATTTTTACCCCAGTTTTAAGATTTTGTTCAGAAGTGTATATCACCACCCACAAACAGGGCTAGGCAATATGGCCTAAAAACAAAATCCTCATTTGTTTTTTTTACAGTTACAGATTCAGTTTTCCTCTTTTAATCTGGATGTAGGGGAATAAAAGGCTATTCACAGTAGGGAATAAAGTGCAAACCTGGCTTTAATCAAACCACTAAAAGGTTTGATCAAACAAAGATGAATCCACAATTCCACACATTTCTGATTAATTAAGAGCCAACTTTAATAAACTTAACTTTTAAGGGTGGGGGAGTGGGTCAAAGCTGAAGGCTACCTTATTTGCTCTTGAGAATGGGGAAATTGATTTTCACAATATTCATTTTTTGACACTGTCCAAGGCAAAAATTCAAATGTCAATTTAAAATCCATTTCTTACCAAGCCCTATTCACAAAATGTACAATTCATGATGTCATTTGTTTCACAAGAAAAGCTGGACAACTATCACCAAATTGGACAGGGAACCACATCCCTTGTACAAATTTATATGACTCACCAAACCCAAAATCCAAAATTTAATTTCAAGTCAAGCAGGAAGTCAGAAATGAGTACAGGTCATGTTGGGCAGGAAAAAAAAAAGTAATCAGGTGATCTGCTAAACGGATTTCAAATTGTGCAACACTGCAGTTGCCTGAGGCATAAGGAACTAGAGCGTACAGGTGGCAAGTAGAGCAGGAGAAATGTGTCCCTGGACTAAAAACAAAGAGACACTTCATCCATGATGAAAAACAACAGAACTCATTCTTGTTGCACACACACCAAGCAAACCAGGGAAGAAGCCATGATATGGAAAATATCTCACTTTCACTCAATGTCAGAGTCTGTAATATTATTCATACACTGGAGATAAATCCCGTACATGAAGAACTGGGCTGGTTCATGACCTATAGATCATGCTGGGAAGAGTGAAATTGTTCTGTACAAGCTCAGAAAGAGTGAACAACAATGATTTGTTTAATTACAAAGACCCCACATTCCAATAATAAGATACTTTATTACTGGTATAGAGTATATACGTATATTCTAGGTCTTCAATGTTGGAGGAAAAAAAATTAAAGTGCGGTAGGTCAAAATCTTTTGCACTATTCTATAGTTGTCACTTGACAATGAGCTTGAGGGAACTCTCAGTTGCTTTTGTAGCGTGCTATAAATTTCAGTCAGCTACCTTACGAATCTGAGGAGTTGCCCAGCCCACCTGCCATCATTGGCTGCAGTCTCTGTATGGGAAGTCAACTTTTGAGCGTTTGGGAGCTTTGGCAAGCACCATGTATGAGAAAACACAACATAAATGCCATCTTTTTTCAATGTTTATTGTCTGTCAAGTTGTAATCACCTGCCAAAAACACTGCCAGCTCTATAGCCCATTTGTCCTTATGCCCATACCCAAGATGGCAGACATGCGTTGGAGACACGGAATACACCACAGAAGAAGAATCATCTTCTTTAAGAAACGGAGAAGAAGACCTCCACAGTTAAATATGGCCGGTCGCCGGTGGGACGATAGCGGCGTTTATGAATGAAATTGCAAACAATCACAGTATGACGGAAATTGTGGTGGAATAAATAAGATTCATGTGAGACTTTCTGGATGTGGAAGAGAAAGTAAAATTGCCTGGCAGAAGATGAAATAGGGACCGCAGATGATGAGAGTGGACAAATCAACAGCACCAGCGGTAGTTCTGATTGTATTACGGTTTGTGTACATTCTACTGAATTTCTGGTTCGTATACTTTAAATACTTTAAAGATAAGAAAAAAACAAACAAGAAACAGTGACATAAAGCAGAACCATTCTTTGTGTAAATATGCCCCAAAGTCCACTTTTGACCAGTTATGAATTTGATATGGCTGCTGTGGATTTATGCAAATTAGATGCGTAAATTTAGTACTATCTGAAACTTTGGATCATATTCTACATCTTTCTAATTCACAGTAAGCCATTATCTCTTACCACTTTAAAGTTATAGCCTTGGAAATCTCCCTTTCAATATTTTATTGAAAAAATCATTACCACTCTTGACCACTAGGGGTTATGTTGCAGTTTGGCGACATTCACAGAGGGATGCAGCACAATTTTTTCCTATTCAAACACAATGGTGCTTATTTTACCTAAGGATTTGTGGTGCTTATGGTGCAGGCATATCAAAATAAACTTTTCTGTACCAGGTTCAACCATGGTGAAATTTTTGACCTGTTAATCTATGCTAGATACCACAACAGTGTGTTAGAGTCAAAAACATACATTACATTGAGAGCCTTGAGGGTAAAATATCCGGTGTTAAGTTTTAATGTTAATTCTGGTGTAATCAATGATAAAAGTGAGCTAACTGCTAGCTAGCTTGGTAGCTAATGCCCCGATAGGTATCTCCGCTTTTGTTTGCATCCTCGTTACCACTTTCTTATGGTCCTCCTTAGAAACTGAAACATTGTAGTAGCTCCTTTTAAAGGCATAATTCATTATATGGCTATAGCTGTGACCAGCTCTGGTCATGTGACCACAGTTACTGTAGTAACTCCCGACATGGGCATAATTCCTTATATGGTCATAACCGTGACCAGCTGTGGTCTAAATGACAGCAGTTTCTGCTGTGGCGGTCCAAGGAATACGTGCTCTGAAATCGTGTGCGTTTAGTTTTATTACAGTACATCCGGAAAGTATTCACAGCGCTTCACTTTTTCAACTTGTTGTAATGTTACAGCCTTATTTCAAAATGGATTAAATTCATTTTTTTCCTCAAAATTCTACACACAATACCCCATAATGACGTCAAAAAAGTTTGGGTTTTTTTTTAGATTTTTGCAAATTCATTAAAAATTTTAAAAAAAACAACTAAGAAATCACATAAGTACTCACAGCCTTGGCCATGAAGCTCAGAATTGAGCTCAGGTGCATCCTGTTTCCACTGATCATTCTTGAGATGTTTCTACAGCTTAACTGGAGTCCACCTGTGGTAAATTCAGTTGACTGGACATGATTTGGAAAGGCACACACCTGTCTATATAAGGTCCCACAGTTGACAGTGCATGTCAGAGCACAAACCAAGCATAAAGTCAGAGGAATTGTCTGTAGACCTCCGAGACAGGATTGTCTCAAGGTACAAATCTGGGGAAGGATACAGAAAAATTTCTGCTGCTTTGAACGTCCCAGTGAGCACAGTGGCTTCCATCATCTGTAAATGGAAGAAATTCAGAACCACCAGGACTCTTCCTAGAGCTGGCCGGCCGCCTAAACTGAGCGATTGGAGGAGAAGGGCCTTACTCTGAGAGGTGACCAAGAATCCGATGGTCACTCTGTCAGAGCTCCAGCATTCCTCTGTTGAGAGAGGAGAACCTTCCAGAAGGACAACCATTTCTGCAGCAATCCACCAATCAGGCCTGTAGAGTGGCCAGACGGAAGCCACTCCTAAGTCAGTCCCTCCAGGACTTGGCAGGATGTTTTAATGATTGTTGTGGCCCAAAAAGCCTAAATTCGCAAGAGCTTTTTTAAAAAGTTGTGATAAAAGTTGTGTTGTTTTTAGAGTGTTTTTTGCTCTAAAAGTTGTGGGAAGAATTACAAATTTTAAAGCAATTTTTTTTCCAGTTTACTGCAGTGATATTCTATATAATACAAGAAAAGCACAGGATTGTCAGAAATTTCCTATTAGAGTGATTTGTAAATTAAACAAACTTCTGCTATACAGAAAAACTCTTTTGTGCAACAGCAAATACAGAGATTTGGAAATTACTAGCAGCCCCTTCATTTGCAAACTCCCTACGGTCCCCAACCACTCTGAACTGGGCGGAGAGGAAAAAATAATTTATTCTCTTGCTCTGTATTGTCTATATGAATCTGTGTTTTTCTGAAAAAAAAAAAAAAACAAAATTAAAAAACCAAAACAGAATATTCTCTCTCTTTCCGTACCTACCAATCTGTCTGCTGCACGTCGGTCTTGACACACACACATCTTTCATTTACGGCAGGACAGCAGGTGGCTGGGTGGGTGCGTTTGTCCATCCAGACCGGAGATGCACAGCTTTAAAGCTCATTGACCAGATGTAGTAATGATTTTGCCTCTAAAGATGTGTAAAATGTTAACACTCACTGTAGTGTTAATAGTTTTACAGCATCTCTCCTCACGCACGTTCCCACGAAGGGGTGTTTTTGGGGCAGGTGGACATTTTTCCAACACAAACCCAACGCTTCACACACGTGGTCAGGATGGAGATGTAGCGAGACGGAGGGAGATGGAGGAGGGACTGTGTTGGAAACCTCACGGGTGAGTGGTTTTTTTTGTTGTTTTTTTTTAAAATCACACACACTGTTTGCTGATGTGTTCCATTAATACTCACTGTAAACACAGAAGTGAACACGGTGCAGCGATGCATTTGGTTGGTTAGTGTTTGAGCGCCAGTGAGAGACAAATCTGATTGGTGAACTTGGCGGAAGTTGATGAGGATTGGCCAAAATTGCGGGAAAGTTGCCGTGATTGGACAAAGTTGCAAGGTCAAGCAATAGTTGCACTGACTTGCTGATTTTGCGTGAACTGATGCAATCGCAACACTGCAAAATCCTGGAGGGACTACTTAGTAAAAGGCACATGGAAGCCTACCTTGAGTTTGCCAAAAGGCACCTGAAGGACTCTCAGACCATGAGAAACAAAATTCTCTCGTCTGATGAGACAAAGATTGAACTCTCTGGTGTGAATGTCAGGTGTCATGTTTGGAGAAAACCAGGCACCACTCATCACCGGGCCAATACCATTCCTACAGTGAAGCATGGTGGTGGCAGCATCATGTTGTGAGGAAGTTTTTCCAGCAGCAGGAACTGGCACTCTAGTCAGGATAGAGGGAAAGATGAATGCAGCAATGTACAGAGACATCTTAGATAAAAACCTGCTCCAGAGCGCTCTTGACCTCAAACTGGGACGACGGTTCATCTTTCAGCAGGACAACGACCCTATGCACACAGCCAAGATATCAAAGGAGTGGCTCCAGGACAACTCTGTAAATGTCCTTGAGTGACCCAGCCAGAGCCCAGACTTGAATTCAATTGAACATCTCTGAAGAGATCTGAAAATGGCTGTGCACTGATGCTTCCCATCCAACCTGATGAAGTCTGAGAGGTGCTGCAAAGAGGAATAGGCCAAACTGCCCAAAGATAGCTGTGCCGAGCTTGTGGCATCATATTCAAAAAGACTTGAGGCTCTAATCACTGCCAACGGTGCATCAACAAAGTACTGAGCAAAGGCTGTGAATGCCCATGTACATGTGATTTCTTAGTTTTTTATTTTTAATACATTTGCAAAAATTAAAAAAAAACAAAAAAACACTTCATGTTGTCATTATGGGGTATTGTGTGTTTAATTTTGAGAAAAAGAATTTATTCCATTCTGGAATAAGGCTGTAACATAAAATGTGGAAAAAGTAAAGCACTGTGAATACTTTCCGGATGCACTGTACGCCCAAGACTTCAGAAAACATACAATACATATTTAGAAAAAGTGGTGGACTAGAAGACCTATAGATTTTGTTCAAACGAAATTATTCACATAATAAAACCTCAACGGTCCATCAAACTATCTTGGTGGTTCTCGTGTTAATAAACACATGTTGGTAAAATAATAAATTTATTCATGAGTCATCCTTTTTAAATTAGATACGAATACTTCATTTTTACAAATTAAAATAGTCTGCCATGTGAAATGACAATCAAAATCCTGAAGTATCATGAACAAATACACTATTTTGAATGAGTTTTGAACTCAAACAAAAGCTTTAAAAAACTACTATTGGTACCGACCTACCCTCCATTGAAAACTTATATCGGTCCATAACCAGGAAACGGGCGGGAAACATCTGTGCTGACCCATCACACCCCGGCCACAAACTGTTTGAACTTCTATCTTCTGGTCGTCGTTACAGATCACTGAAGGTCAAAACCACCCGTCACAGGAACAGTTTCTTTCCTCAAGCCATCACCCTGATGAACTCCTAACATTCACCTAGTCCTACCTGTTGCTGTACTCATGACTTTTCATCCATTATTACATTGCACATAACTCTCACACTGCTTTTTACTTCATTCACATTATATCCCTGAATCTGAGTTCACATTGAAATACTGTGTGACTGTATATTTTTTCATATATTTCTGCAAAGTGTGGTTAGTCTGAGTAAATAACTGCATATTTTCCTGTATATATTTGCATCCTTTTATAGAAGCGTGGACAGACTGTAATTTACTGTACATACTCTGTTGTCATTGAATCCTTATTTAAATCCTCCACCTGAACGAGAGCAAGTTTTTAGCCAAAGTCAAATTCCTTGTATGTGTTGTGCATACTTGGCCAATAAAGCGGATTCTGATTCATTGCAAGCAACTGGCTGTGCCTGTTAGTTGATGACCCACTTCCTCACCAGGTGTGTCTATGCACAATTTTGCGCTGCTCTTTGTGGATTGGTGGCGTTAGCAGATCACTCACAAAAGTTGTCCACTTTCGTAGGCGCCCTGTCTAAATTGCCCACTCACTAATTTCTGCTGCTTTAATAAATCTGCACCTTTGTCTACTCAAACAGTGCTGTCACTGTGGAAATTAAGACACAATGCACTACAATCCTCACATATCAGATATCCACCAACAGTTACTGCAATTAGAATGTTGAATTGGTATAATACATAACACAACATAACAAAAATAATTTTTTTGTAAGTTGTCTGTTTTTTCAACTGATTTAAGACAATTTTGGACCGCTGAATCCGAAAATGACATCCATTTCTCTCGATCAGGTCAGGTTTTTATGTTAAGTTATAAGCAGTTGTGCAGCAGTTGTACAGTTGTACTGTAAATTGAATAGTAGACATTGATAAAAGTAAGTACATGTAAATTGAATATTACGTCATCATTGTTCAAAATTCAGAGAATTTCAAGAAACAAAAAGGAATTTTGCATCATATAAAGCAAAAATACCCGTACATGTAAACAAAAACGTAAGAAAACATGTGGCCATAGTTCAAAAAGCTGACCTGATTGAGCAAAATCGATGTGATTTTTGGATTCAACACATCAAAATTGTTCTGAATCAGCTAAAAAAAAAAACTTAAGACAATAAATTTGGTGTTGACCAGTGTAATTGGTCAAGTATATGATTAGTGGGTGGAAATTTACAGGCACCTCACGAGTCAAGCTGATTATGATTCAGGGGGCTCTAGTTCAGGCCAATTACAATTCTCGATGAATCTTTTAACCCGTTTTTTTTTTTTCCTATTCTGGATTTTTTTCCTTTTATTGCATGACTGTTATAAAATGAAATAAAATATAAATAAATAAAAATACAATTACACAAATGTGTGATGACTTATTTACAACTGAAATGAAAATATCTTTCATTAAACAAGTGTCAATTATTTAAAATTGGAACTAAAGATGTCATGTATTAAATATGTAAATTGTGGAAGATGAAAGCAGACGAGGCAGCGAGCTGGGCAACACCAACTTTATTCACCTTCCAACATCAAGTACAGAAAATACTCTGGGTGCCTCCTTTTTAAAACCTTTATTTCTACGCAGTGAGACCCAGGGAGCCAAAAACAATATTCTCAAGCCTTATTCATGCTGCATTTCCCCTCTAGTCCGCTTTGGTCCGCGTGCGCTTTGGACGAGCTCGGCACGCACGCAGCACTGTTCATGCTCACTTTTTTCATCTACCCAGGCCAAGTGGTTGACACATGTGCACAACCATCATTTGTAGTTTCACTTCCGCTCGACAGGTAGTGCCAATGCGCCGACGCGCCAGGATTTTCACCAACGAAGAAACGCTACTTGCTTTCTGCTGCTTGACTTCCCGGTTTTCACTTCTTTTCCACTAAGATGCTGCTGCTGAAGTATTTATATATGATTCATGTATGTTTATTCTCATCTTCCGCTTCCTCGTTGTCTTCTTCATCCATTTTGTGTTGGTATGCTGTGCCGATATAGTCACCTCGTGAATGGGACATTAAGTCTTGCGAATGCAGTTTTCAACGTGTTCAGGTTGTGGGCAGGCAGCGCCGTCACAACATTTGTGCTGCACATGGTCCGCAGTCGAACACTGTGGACACTACTGAAGTGGAGACGATGACGTAAATTTCATCACATGAGGTTTCCGGTTACACGTACGCGGACAGCAGAGGTGCAGCATGAATCCAGCTTCAGTACACAAAGACATGCGTGACACATTTAACATCATAACACCCTCTCTTCCTCTAGCAACTCCTGTGTCTCCTGAACTCCCCAGGGGGTGGATAGTCCTTTGTGATACGTCCGAGACCCCCCGGTGCCACTTCCTCCTTCAGTCCTTTGTCCCCCCAGCTTCCAACTCTGGGTGGAGAACCCCCCACACAGTGCCACCATAATACAAGTATTATTTAAATTGTTTAACTCATCTATACACAATTATTTACACTACCGTTCAAAAGTTTGGGGTCACCCAGACAATTATTTTGAGTTTTCCATGAAAAGTCACACTTATTTACCACCATGAGTTGTAAAATGAATAGAAAATATAGTCAAGACATTGACAAGGTTAGAAATAATGATTTGTATTTGAAATAATATTTTTTTCCTTCAAACTTTGCTTTCGTCAAAGAATCCTCCATTTGCAGCAATTACAGCATTGCAGACCTAACATGATTGCACAAGGGTTTTCTAATCATCCATTAGCCTTCTGACGCAATGAGCAAACACATTGTACCATTAGAACACTGGAGTAATAGTTGCTGGAAATGGGCCTCTATACACCTATCTAGATATTGCACCAAAAACCAGACATTTACAGCTAGAATAGTCATTTACCACATTTGCAATGTATAGAGTGTATTTCTGATTAGTTTAAAGTTATCTTCATTGAAAAAAGTGCTTTTCTTTCAAAAATAAGGAAATTTCTAAGTGACCCCAAACTTTTGAACGGTAGTGTACGTATATCACTACATAATTATTTCATGGTTCCTGTGCTTCAGTGTGTTCATGGATTTACTTTATCTGCCAACCTCATAAATAGTGTATGTTGTGGGACACATATGTATCACTTTAGGCCTCACATCTCAGATTAGAACAAAGGACTGAGTCACCTTGGAGATAACAGGAGGATGTGAAAGTTTGGCCTTTGGTATGCAAGAGACGGCCTTGGGGGATTTCCGGGTGTGCCGAAGACTATGAAAAGGATGTTATAGGATCAAAGAGTAGATGCATTGTTACTTGTGATTGAAATGCAATGTGACTGTGAACTGGGAGAGTCCTGGTATATAAAGGACAAATGCTTCTGTGTTTTTCCTCTTTCTGCTTTGCTGATGTTGGAAGATGTGAATAAGTCTGACTCGTGAGATAAACTCTGCCTCGTCATTTTCACATTTCCACACTGGTGACCCTAAGACGTAGCATGCAACACGTAGAGAATTCCCCGGAGCCAGACTCAGCGGGAGCCCCCAGCCAAGCGTATGCCGCTACAGTCCAGCTACCGGACTTTTGGCAGGACAACTCGCGCTCCTGGTTCCACTTGGTCGAAGCACAGTTCGCCCTCCAGGGGATAACGGTAGATGACACGAAGTTCTACCATGTGATTGCAAAGCTCGACAACCGCACGGCTCGGCATGTGGAGAGCCTATTGGAGCGGCCACCGGCCAACGACAAATACGGCGGGTTGAAGGCTGCGCTCATCCAGCGCTTCACTCTCTCAGTCGAGGAGAGAGCGGCCTTGGGGGATTTCCGGGTGTGCCGAAGACTATGAAAAGGATGTTATAGGATCAAAGAGTAGATGCATTGTTACTTGTGATTGAAATGCAATGTGACTCTGAACTGGGAGAGTCCTGGTATATAAAGGACAAATGCTTCTGTGTTTTTCCTCTTTCTGCTTTGCTGATGTTGGAAGATGTGAATAAATCTGACTCGTGAGATAAACTCTGCCTCGTCATTTTCACATTTCCACAATGTATTTATTACCTCTGCCAAGGAGGAATGTAATCGGGGTGGTTTGTCTGTTTGTTTGTCCATCTGTTAGCAGGATTACGACAAAAGTACTAGATGGATTTTGCACAAATTTTCACCAGAGGTAGCCTTTGGGCAAAGGATGAACCCATTAAATTTTAGTGATTATCTGAGCAGGCATCCCTCCACCAAGAACCTTGTTTGTATTTGTGCAGCAGGATTATGCAAAAACTACTGGATAGATTTGGTTGAAATATTCACCAGAGGTGGCCCTTGGCCTAGAGAGGAACCCATAACATTTTGGGGATGATCTGAGAATGCAAACCTCAGCCAAGGCTTTTATCTTCTCACAGTGTGTTAGCAAGAATACGCCAAAACTACTTGACAGAAAAATTCCATATTATCTATACTATTATTGATACTAATAATGTATTATTATAATTGAGAAGTATCATACCTTTCATATACCATGTTTAATGTTTATATGTGCATTCCATATAGGATAAGTTTATATATTCTTGGCCTGTTTCTGTGAGCAATTTCAGAGAGTTCAGACAGGGTTAGTACATGCGTAAGGAATGATCTAAGCCATTTATTATAATCTCTTCGACATGTCCTGTTTCGGGTCACAGGAATGCACAGGAACTCCTCATCTTATAGATTAGTATTTCATGGACATTCTGTTAGGTTTATGGATCTCATGTCTTCATGACCCATGTCTCCAGAGTGTCTGGCATCTGCCTGGATAAGCTCAGTTATCAGGACTGTCCCATTCTGTCCCTTCCCTTATCTTCATCCTCCCTCTCCTTTCTCCTACCTATATACAGTATATCAGACTTAGAAGAATGGATCCTTTAGAGATTCTAGGTGTGTCTGAATGTCATGCCTTGTAACCTCTCCCCCAAGGTGGCCAATGGGGTGACTCCTTATATTTTTGTAATAAAATGTACATAAATTAAACTTTCCGCCTGATTATTTGACTTTGAATAATTTAAGCTCAAAATTATTCTAACAGTACTAGATGGATTTGGATGAAATTTTCACCAGAGGTGGTCCTTGGATTAGGGAGGAACCCATAACATTTTGGTGATGATCTGAGAACACTTACCTCCACCATGCTCTTACTGGATAGGCTTTGATGCAATTTTCACCAGAATTGCCTCGTGGCCGACACACAAACACATTATATTTTGGAAGTGATCCATGAGGGACGGAAGGAGCCTTGGCAGAGGTATGCGCTCCGAGTGCTTTTCTGCTTTCATTATGTCACTTCTGGCCCTCTACATGTGACAACTTTGTACTCTTAAAGCAACGTATTTGCAATAACCCATGAATTTACTATCAATATATTTTAACAAAAGAAATGGAACAGAAATGTAGTTTGTGACATGGAATGATACATTTTCCATCTTATTCCACTTCAAAAAACCAGCATATAAAGAGCACCTGGAGCAGCATATTTGTACATATCTTAGTACAACCAGGAGAAAATGAACCAAACAAGCCCAGTTAGCAGTCATTAAACTGGCATTTAGTGTTTATATAATCAGTCACACCCATCTTCAGCACATATGCTCAACTCACCCGCAATCGCTGTGTCATTGGGAGCAGTCCTCCCAGGCTCCTGAAGCATCCCGTTGGCCGGCTTTCACAGGGCCCTGGCTTCCATGTGATGTCCCCCGAGGAAAATAAGGTAAAGCTTGAGCAGGGTGCTTAGGGGCACTCCGTCACCGGCTCAGCTGTTTCTCCTTCACCCTCCACAGCCAAATGAATAGCCAAACCACTGAATTGCCTGCCAAAGCCAGGACACTGCAAGCAGCAGCCGGAAGCAGCAGTCTGGGGGGGACTGGTGCTCCCGGCATGGTTTTGTGTTTTTCGAGTTTTTACTCGTGCTATGCCATAAACTGTCCAATGCTACAGTTTTGCATTTCTGGGTTCCACTTTTTTTCATTCCTTAAAAATTAATTACTTTCACATCCAAATCGAGCTGCATCAGAAAACTTATTATTTTCCCCCACCCCTACTGATCATGGTTATCAGGGAATATAGTAACTCCTGGAATCCCTACTGTCCAGTCACATTGTTTCGTTGACCAAACTGTTGCATAACTCTCAATATATGTGTGGAGAAATACACATGACATCAGATGTCCCTTTTGATGCAAGCCTTAGTCTGAAGCAGAAAGCCAAAATTAAAGAAAGCTGTCCAGAGATTTGAATGAGCTTCATAGTCCAACCTTCAGATGAGGTGTTGATGCTTTTTATGTTTAACTATAAACAGAAATCATTTACTGTAGGAAGATTATGGATAAGGTTTCTTCCAATTATAGATCAGAAGATTTTGTTTGATAAAATAACTGCAACATAAGAGGTTAGTTGTGTAAAGTTAATGGCTTGTAGATGAGTGGCCGTGCATGCATGTCAGAGGTTAAACCTGAGTCAACAATTTCCTAAAAAACAGACTACAAGTCAGGAGAGAGAAACAAGACAGGGAATAAAGGGAGTAAGCTGGAGTGATATGGCTGTCCTGCAGATTCTTCAGCTATGAAATTTATGGAATTCAAATCAGACAACAGAGTGCAAGACTTGCAAAACCTGAGTGAAGGCTGTTGAAGGTGATGCTTCTTCAGTTTAGCAGCACTGACTCACTGGAAAAACATTCATTCATTCATCTCCTTCCGCTTAATCCTTTTTGGGTCGCGGGGGGCTGGAGCCTATCCCAGCATCTTTGGGCGAGAGGCAGGGTACACCCTGGACAGATCGCCAGTCCAAAACAGTCCTCCCCAAAATACAAAGATCGATTCGGCGTAATATTGCAATACTTTGCGCTCACAATGACACATCGATCAATAAAAGCACGTACTGTATCCCATTTTTATTAATATAATATTTATATTAATTATTATATATTTAAATGTTGCAAACTCTAGAGTATTAATTAACCAGCTGAGTTTTCAGTCTACTACATAGTGCAAAGCAAGAGTGCATTGGCATGTGAAGTCATAGCTTGTCTTGTGACATTTGCAGCCAGGTGTACAAATCAGGAAGTGGTTGGAGAATGACATCAGAGGAAGAACTGAGAAATGCGAAGGAAAAGTTAACTCAAATGTTGGAATTTTTTTTTTTTGACTTTATAACAAAGCTGGAACAAAAGACCTTGAGATGGCACACTCAACCAGCAAGCAGCACCACACACAAAAACACTTGGGGAACACACAGGCCAGCACACACCTCTCAGCACTGTGTAGCTATAGAAATGTTAGCAGATCACAACCAAGCCAGTGTTTCCTCTGGCTTAAAGACCTTGGCACAGTGGCAACATATTTTTCCCGGGGGCGGGGATGGGGGTGGTGGCCACACATGACACTACTGTCACTGGAATATCTTAATTTTATACCATTTCTTTCTTTTATTTTATTTTGCACAGTAACTTTGCATATGGAACTTACAATGTGAAGTACTGTACAACCAAGGCTTGAATGTTGGAATATTGGGCCAGTTGGGGTCCCACCTGGACGTCCTGTGTTTGGACTTTTTACTGGTGTTGTTCTTCTCTCCTCCCTCTACTCTCACCTCTCCTAGACCTTCTGCCTCAACTCTATCCTCTCCTTGGCTCATTTTGCCTGTCTCATCTTTCCCTCTTTGAGCCCTGTCTAATTCAGGTTGTACGAGTTATTGTTCTTTGGCAATCAAGGTTTGATGGTATTGTTTACGCCAGCACAGCTAGTCTAGACAGAGGGTCAATATGTGTTACCAATTTTACTTTTCGTTTTTTTGTAGTAGTTTTTTTTTTTTTTTTTTTTTTTTTACACACTGGAGTATGATTCATTAGCAAGTCAGTGTGAGCTTGTTTGATGAGTAACACAAAAATATTAACCCCCAATGTCAAGGGAATTAATCATGTCATTAAGAGGCGTAAAATACTATTTATGCTGAAAAAGAACAAGGTTCAGGTTGCACTGTTACAGGAAACCCACCTTACTGATCTTGAACATCTAAAACTTCAGCGAGACTGGGTGGGACAAATTTTCTACTCCTCCTTTAACTCTAAAAGTAGGGGAGTGGCGATACGCATTCATAAAAATTTACCCTTCACTGTGGACAAAATTGTAAAAGACGTAGACGGGTGATTTGTTGTAATTACTGGGCTTTTATATGGAGAACAGATTCTTGTAGGAAGTGTGTATGCTCCTAACACATGACAGTGCATTTTACTCAAAATTTCTGGCAGAGGCCTCCTCACTATGCCCCACCAATGTATTCATAGGCGGTGACTTTAATTGTGGTATTGCTCCTAGTATTGATCATAACCTGCCAAAAACTCAACCACTTTCAAGAATGGTGAAGGATACAGTTGAGTTGTGCTTTGATCTTGGTCTTTTTGATGCGTGGAGAGTTTGTAACCCACGAGTAAGGGACTTCACATTTTTTTCACGTGCACACCACTCTTTTTTTGAGAATAGATTTTTTTTTTATTTGTTTCTGGATCTGTTCTTGATAGGACTCAGAACTCTTCCATTAACCCATGTGTTCGGTCGGATCACTCGTCAGTCTCAATGGAATTATGGCCACCCTATTATGATCCTTTATCTAGACACTGGCGTTTAAATCCCACTCTCCTGAGTGATCCTACATTTGTCAAATATTTTGAAGACCAATGGGAACTACTGATTTCCAAAAATGACACACCAGAGGTTAGTGCCTCCAGTCTGTGGGAGGCGGGCAAGGCATTTCTTAGAGGTTCTATTATTTTGTTTACAGCAGGGAAAAGGAAGACTGCCCTGGCCAAACAACTGGAACTTGAACAACAAATTGTCAACTTGGAGAGAGATTTTAAACAGTCCTCAGCCTCTGTTCTCAAAAAAACTAGAGGTGGCCAGATCTGCGTTAGACCAATTACTCACTCAAAAAGCAGAAATGGCAGTATTCTATGCAAAGCATAGATTATTTGAATCTGGAAATAAACCTGGATGCCGACTTGCCCAAGGGAAAAGTGTGTCCTACGTAATATCTTCTCTAAAATACAAGAGAGGTGAATTCACTTCAAAGCGAAGCTGATCGGTAAAATTGTAAAATAGTTCTACCAAGAACTATATACACTACCGTTCAAAAGTTTGGGGTCACCCAGACAATTATTTTGTGTTTTCCATGAAAAGTCACACTTATTTACCACCATGAGTTCTAAAATGAATAGAAAATATAGTCAAGACATTGACAAAGTTAGAAATAATGATTTGTATTTGAAATAATAATTTTTTCCTTCAAACTTTGCTTTCGTTAAAGAATCCTCCATTTGCAGCAATTACAGCATTGCAGACCTAACATGACTGCACAAGGGTTTTCTAATCATCCATTAGCCTTCTGACGCAATGGGCAAACACATTGTACCATTAGAACACTGGAGTGATAGTTGCTGGAAATGGGCCTCTATACACCTATGTAGATATTGCACCAAAAACCAGACATTTGCAGCTAGAATAGTCATTTACCACATTAGCAATGTATAGAGTGTATTTCTAATTAGTTTAAAGTTATCTTCATTGAAAAAAAGTGCTTTTCTTTCAAAAATAAGGAAATTTCTAAGTGACCCCAAACTTTTGAACGGTAGTGTACTTCTGAATGCTATGACACAGCAGATCTCTGTAAAAGTTTTTTTGACCAGATTAATCTTCCCGTGTTGTCAGAACAAAATACACTGGATTTGCGCAGACCCATCAGAACTCAAGAGGTCCTACAAGCTATAAAATCATTGCAAGGTGGGAAGGCACCAGGCCCTGACAGGTTTGGACCCAATTTCTATTAAAAAAAAATGGTCAAACATATAGTCAGTCCATTATTAAATATGTATAAGGAATATTTTCAGCTGGGCACACATCCACCAACTTTAAATATTGCCCATATATCACTTATTTTGAAAAAGGACAAACCTTCTGATTTGTGCACGTCCTAGAGACCGATCGGTTTGCTTGGGGTAGACTGTAAAATTTTATCTAAGGTCTTGGCGAGGAGATTGGAGGAAATGTTGCCGATTCTAGTGAAGCCTGACCAGACCAGATTTGTAAAGAACAGGTACTCCTACTTCAACGTGTGGCGACTTCTAAATATTTTACAATTTTCACAAAACATCAACTAACATCACAACTAACATCACAAAACTGCATCCAGTTTCATTGGATGCAGAGAAAGTGTTTGATCGGGTGGAGTGGGGGTACCTATTTCATGGGTACCTATTTCAACTTTCAACAAGTTTGGTTTGGGCCCCGAGTTGGTTAAGTGGATCAAACTGCTGTACTGTGCTCCCGCTGCCAGGGTCTTAGTTAATGGTTCTGTCTCTGACATGTTCCCACTTAGCAGGGGAATCTGCCAGGGCTGTCCCCTTTCCCCTTTATTATTTGCACTTGCCTTGGAGCCACTGGCAGAGGCCATCAGGATCAGTCCTGAGATCTCTGGAATTAATTTAGGACACACAGAATACAAAATTTCATTTTACGCAGATGATGTGTTATTGTTTATTAGTACACCAGAAATATCTATCCCAAGGCTATTATCTATTATTAATCGATTTGGCCAAATTTCAGGGAATAAAATTAATTTTGAAAAGTCCGGAGCCCTGCCACTGGGAGCTCAAAGGAAGAGGTGGAACCCTCCTGCAAATTTCCCTTTTAGATGGTCAACTGGAGGCTTTACATATTTGGGCATTAGAGTGTTGGCAAATACTTCTGATTTGTACAAATTAAATTTTAAAAAGCTCCTTACCGGGAATTCCGGTTATGGCGGCCACGTGAGAGGGACACGTCTCGCTCTGCTCTGCTCCTGGAGAGGAAAAAACGGCAAATAACTCTTTCATTTGGGACAGAACCTATCCCAGCGTTTGGACGAGGATGTGTCGGTGAAGCCTAAGGCTGGAAAACCAGGTAGAGGAAAAAGCGAACCGCCGAAACAGTCTAAATTAATGGACTTTCACGTCTGTGACGCAGCAGATAAAGAAGCTCCATATATGGCGGAGGAAGCTAGCAGCGGTGCAGTGACTGTGGGAAACGGCACAGGTGCGGTGCTTAATGCCATTAGTTCAATGAGAGCAGACTTTTCCGCTAAATTTGATGGGATTATGGCAGCATTGGAAGGAATGAGAAAAGAATTGGGTGACTGTGTAGAACGAATGGCGCAGGTAGAGCTTCGTGTCTCTAGTGCTGAAGATGACGTCACTAGCCTTCAATTAAAGGTGCGCACTTTGGAAAAAAAAAATAAATGTCTGGAAGATAATGTCTTGGACTTGGAGTCCCGGTCGAGACTGAACAACTTGAGGCTGGTGGGTCTACCGGAGGAATCCGAAGGTCGGGACACATGTTCCTTTTTGGAAAAGTGGATTCCGGAGGCGCTGGGCAGCGCGGAGCTGCAATCAGCAGTGGTTCTGGAAAGCGCATATCGTATCGGCCCACGGAGAGATAAGGGACCACCGAGGACGCTTATTATGAAGTTCATCAGCAACAGAGACAGGATGAAGATCTTCAACGCTGCGCGAGCTAAAGGCCAGATTAAACACCAGGACCAGCAGGTGCGGTTCTACCCAGATTTGGCCACAGGAATCCAACAATTGAGGAAGCAGTTTGATCCCGTACGTAAAGAGCTGCGCAACCTTGGGATTCGTCATGGTGTAATTTATCCTGCGAGACTGTTGACCACGTATGGGGGCAGAACACACATCTTCAAGACCCCAGAGGAGGCGCAGGAGTTCATCAAGAAGATCCAAGAAGAGACCGGTGGGAGCTAAGCATGAACAAAATATAAGGTAGAATAATTAAGCATTTGCACAGGCATCTGACTGACTTGAAGTAAATAGTAAGTTTACAAAATATAGATTGTATTATATATTTAAAAAAAAAACCAACTATGATGTACAAAGTTGCTAAAAATTTTGGAGTTAAGTTGGAAAACTACAGAAGAGAGTTAATGTTATGTCATTAAAAGCAGCAGAGTTAGGGTGATTGGGAGGATGAAGAAGGAGTGGCTTTGGCTGATCCTTGTGGGTGTGAAGCGGTCGATGGCTATATCGGGAGACGGAATTTTTCTTTGATTTTGGGGGGGATTACCATAAATGTGGGAAGGGGGAATTTGTTTGTGTGTAGTTTGTAGGATGAATGTTCAACCACTCATGTTTTTGCTTCTCTGTATGAGCATGTTTATACTGCAAGGTAATCCCAAACTCCCTATTGATCATAAACCAAAGCGTTAATCTTAATTTAACTTCATGGAACTGCAGAGGTCTACAAAAATTAAAAAAACTTAAACAAGTTATGAATAAAATAAAAGATATGGGTTCAAAAATTGTGTTTTTACAAGAAACTCATCTAATAGAGGAGGATGTAAAAAGAATTAGGAGTAGATTGGCTGCACGGTGGCGCAGTGGTTAGCACTGCGGCAGCACAGTTTACCCTTGGCCGGGGGATTGTGGGGATCATGGGATCGTGGGTTCGATCCCAGCCCCCGACCAACAGTGATCTGTGTGGAGTTTGCATGTTCTCCCCGTGTTGCGTGGGTTTACTCCGGGATTTCTCCGGTTTCCTCCCACATGCCAAAAACATGCATGTTAGGTTAATTGGCTGTTCTAAATTGTCCCTAGATATCTGTTTCCTATAGGCCCTTAGAATAGAGGGTTAGTATTAATGAAAGCGCTTTGAGTGGTCTTTGTGACTAGAAAAGCGCTATATAAGTGCAGGTTAGTTAGTTAGTTAGATGGCAAGGAAGTGTTTTCACCTCATCATTTTCATCCCGAGCTAGGGGAGTTATGACTCTCATACATAAATCAGTCCCATTTCAAGTGAAAAATGTAATTGGAGACAAATTTGGAAGATATTTAATCATTCAAGGATCTTTGCTATTAGAAAATATAAATTTGGTGAACTTATATGGTCCCAATATAGATGATCAAAAGTTCTTTGCTAATTTATTTCTTATCTTATCATCACTTACAGGGCAACATATAATAGCAGGGATTTTAATTGTACATTGAATCCCGGTATAGATAGATCGACTGGACTGGACTGTACGCACAATGGATGTAGGATGACCATTATTCATTTTATGAAAGAATTGAGATTGCTAGATATATGGAGAGAAATGAAACCACAAGTTAAAGCTTACTCTTGTTATTCCAATACCTACAAGACTTTCTCACGTATTATTTTTTGATCTCCGCAGAATTAAGGTCCAAGATTCAAAACTGCTTTTATGATAACATCGTGATCTCTGATCATGCACCCTGCTGTCTAATATATGTAGATAAGAAATTGACAAAGGAACCAGGTAGATGGCAATTTCAGCATAAATGGCTTCAGGATGAGGAATTTGTTAAGTACATAGAAAAACAGATAGATGAGTTCTTTGACATCAATACTACACAAACATCAGCATGTGTAAAGTGGGAGGCTTTCAAAGCCTTTATTAGGGGACATATTATTAGTTATACAGGTTCAAAATCTAAGAAGACTCGAGAGGAGAGAGTTCAATTGGAACATAAAATAAAAATTCTTCAAGAAAAAGTGTATGCAGGAAGTGATCCAAGGTTGGAGAACGAATTACTGATTTTGAGAGCTGAATATGACAAAAAATCAGCGAATAGAGCTGCCTCGAGTCTTCTAAGATTGAAACAATCTTTTTATGAACAAGGTGAAAAATCAGGAAAATTATTGGCATGGCAGATTAAACAATTAGAATTTAAAACACCAATTACCAGTATTATAAGTAATGGACAGGTAGTTATAGATCCTTTAGAAATTAATAGAGCCTTTAGAGATTACTATGAAAAATTATATGATTCCAAAAATGAATCTGACTTAACAAAACTAAATGGGTTTTTGAACGAACTATCTATACCGTGTATTCCAAATGAAAACAGGGAGATACTGGAGTCTAAAATTAGTCAAGAAGAAGTTGGGCTAGCCATTGATAATATGAAATCAGGAAAAAGTACAGGACCAGATGGTCTTCCAGTTGACCTTTATAAAAAATTTAAGAATAAATTAATAAAACCATTTTTGGAAATGGTTTTAGAAGCATTTCAAAATAGTAATTTACCATCATACATGAATAATGCCTTAATTATACTGTTGCCAAAACCAGGCAAACCCTCTAATAAATGTGAAAATATGAGACCAATAAGCCTATTAAATGCCGACCTTAAGATAATCTGTAAAATTTTAGCAAGACGAATACAAGAAATTTTACCAAATATTATTTATCGAGATCAGAATGGCTTTATAAAGGGAAGACGAGGCTTCCATAATGTAAGAAGACTATTTAATATTATTTATTCTAATAAAGAAGCACCGGATACAGCTCTCCTATCACTGGACGCCGAAAAGGCCTTTGATAGAGTCGAATGGCCCTTTCTTTTTGAAGTTTTACAAAGGTTTGGACTTGGAAATAATTTCATAAAATGGGTTCAGATAATATACAATAATGCTACAGCAGAAATCCTAACAAATAGCAATATTTCAAAATCAATAAAAATCAATAGAGGATGTCGACAAGGCTGTCCACTTTCACCTTTACTGTTTACTATGGCAATTGAACCTTTAGCGATGGCGATACGTTTACAGTCACAAATATATGGAATTAAAGTTGGACGAACAGAACATAAAATCTCCCTGTATGCCGATGAAAATTTTGTTTATGTCGAATCTTAAAAAAATCAATTCCGACCTTGTTGAATTTAATAAAGAATTTTGGGGAAATATCAGGATATAAAATAAATAAAACTAAATCTTCAATATTAATGCTAAATGAGACCCAGAGAAATTACCCAGCCCCTGAGGTAAATCAATTCAATGTTGTAAATCAGTTTAAATATTTAGGAATCCAAATTGTGCCTAAGCTAGAATCAGTCGCCAGTGTCAACTATGAAGCCTTAATGACAGATATTAATGAGTTACTTCAGAGATGGGCTGCACGGTGGCGCAGTGGTTTAGCACTGTGGCAGCGCAGTTTTACCCTCGGCCGGGGGACCGCGGGGATCATGAGATCGTGGGTTCGATCCCAGCCCCCGACCAACAGTGAGCTGTGTGGAGTTTGCATGTTCTCCCCGTGTTGCGCGGGTTTACTCCGGGATTTCTCCGGTTTCCTCCCGCACACCAAAAAAAACATGTAGGTTTAGGGCGCTCGCGCACGCAGCGACCAGCAGCCGGTGGCTTGTCACCAGACTGCAAACCAAGTCTACCTACGGGTACAAATAAGTAACAAAAAAAAAAAAAGAGATGGATGTCACTACCAATGTTGATGATCGGGAGAATCAACATACTTAAAAGTAATATCTTACCTAAAATACTTTATTTATTTCAATACATTCCCTTACCACCACCTTTAGATTTATTCTCAAGAATTAAAAAAAAGTTAGTTGAATTTATATCGAACAACAGGAGGGCTAGATTACGTCTGTCTTTATTATATTTACCATTTGATCGTGGAGGTCTGAAATGTCCAAATTTTATGTTGTATTATTGGTTGGCACAACTGAGGTCTATGACATATTATTTTTCATCAAATGATCTCCCTCACTGGACTGAAATGGAATCATACAATTTGCCTTTACCTCTTCCCATATTCATATACTCAGATTCGGCAAAAAAAATTACAAAAACAAGTTAAAAATCCATTTGTAAAGCATATGATCAAAATATGGTGTGAAACTAAAAACTATTTAAAGGAACCACACTTATTGTCACAATTTAGCCCAATATGGGGTAATCAATATTTTAAACCAGGCAGAGCGGATGCTGTATTTAAAGTATGGAATTTAAAAGGGATTCAAAAGATTCAAGATTTATATCTGTCGTGTTCAGATAACAATGTCTTTTGAAGAGCTGAGGATCAAATTTAATCTTAATAGAACACATTTTTTTTAAATATCTTCAACTTAGGAACTTTATTCGATCAAATCAAAATAAAGCTCTCACTCGACCTATTTACTCATCCCTGGAAAAAATGTTGATGAAAGATAGTAAAAGAAAGGGTATTATTTCAGAGTTTTATAACTCATTGACACTATCCTCAAGTGAAAACTCACAGAAAAGATTAAATTACTGGAAAGAAGATCTGCAAACTGAAATTTCAGAGGAACAATGGGAATTGGCTTGTACAGAAGCTCAAACCAAATCAATAAATGTACGTCTTAAATTGATACATTTTAAATGGTTAATGCGGATGTATGTTACACCGGAGGAGTTAAATAGATATAACAAAAACATACCAGATACGTGCACAAAATGCATGGAAAGTAAAGGAACTCTATTTCATTGTTTATGGGAATGTAGAATAATTAGAATGTTTTGGGAAGAGGTGAGGGTAACTATTGAAAAAATAATTTCAAAACAAATCATATTGAATCCTAAACTGTTTTTGTTGGGTTTGTACCCAGAAAAGCATAACTTTAATAAAAGTGAAAGAACTTTTATAGACCTCAGTTTGCTTAATGCCAAAAAATGTATTGCACTACTGTGGAAAAAGACTCATAGACCAGATGTGACTCAGTGGTTAAGACAGATGTTAACAAACCTTCCATTAGAAAGAATAACATATATACTGAAATCAAAGGAAATTGTGTTTGAGAATATATGGAGACCTTTCATTGATTATGTAAAAAATTTAAACATAACTCTTGAAGTGGAAGGTGAATGATGTGTGTGGACCTTGTAAATTCCAAACTGGTGAACATAATATGTATACTTATGTAATGGATTGTCTAGACTAAACAGAGGAGCATTGTTGAAGACTTGATTTTGTTGGTGGTTGTTGGTGTTTTTAGTGCATTTTTTTTTTGTAGTACTTTAGTGTTAGTGTTTGATTGTTTGTGTCATGTTTGTTAAAAAAAAAAGGTTCAATAAAGATACTGTGGAAAAAAAAAAAAGCTCCTTACCTCAGTAAAGGGTGATCTAAATAGGTGGTTTGACCTCCCACAGTCATGGCTTGGCAGGATGTTTGATAAAAATGAATATCCTTCCCAGGATACTCTATCTTATGCAAATGTTAGCTCTTAAAATTAATAGAACTTTCTCTGAAACTGAAAAGTGCTTGAGGGCGAGATGTTCCGAGACTGTTGTGCAATAACCCAAAACGGTGGCGCCCGCCAACTGAGCATAAACAAACTTTTCCACAAATAGTTTATTTTTTTTCTGCTTTTTGTAATTAATCCATTAACCCTTTGACATCCTTGATTGCATGAACAGATAGCGCCCCCACTGCCTATGTATGAATGGCTTCACCAGAAGAAGATTAAAGGTTTTGGAATGGCCCAAACAGAGTCCAGACCTGAATCTGATCGAACATCTGTAGGGTGACCTGAAGAGGGCTGTGCACAGGAGATGCCCTTGCAATCTGACAGATTTAGAGTGTTTTTGCATAGAAGAGTGGGCAAATATTGCCACATCAAGATGCGCCACGCTGATAGACTCCTACCCAACACAACTGAGTACTGTAATAAAAGCCAAATGTGCGGCAACAAAGTATTAGTTTAAGGGTGTGCATACAGGTGCATCTCAATAAATTACAATGTCATCAAAAAGTTAATTCAATTCAGTAATTCAATTCAGAAAATGAAACTCCTATATTATATAGATTCATTACACACAGAGTGATGTAGTTCAAGTGTTTCTTTTAATTTTGATAGTTATGGCTTACAGCTCAAGAAAACCCCAAATTCAGTTTCTCAAAAAATTAGATTACTACATAAAATTAATTTTAAAAAATGTTTTTTTCATAGAAATGTTGGCTGACTGAAAAGTATGTCCATGTACACACTCAATATTTGGTCGGGGCTCCTTTTGCATGAATTACTGCATCAACGCAGTGTAGCATGGAGGTGTTATGGAGGCCCAGGTTGCTTTGATAGTGCCCTTCAGCTCGTCTGCATTGTTGGGTTTGGTGTCTCTCATCTTCTCTTGACAATACTCCATAAATTCTCTATGGAGTTGAAGTCGGGCTAGTTTTCTGGTCAATCAAGCACAGTGATACCATGGTCATTTAACCAGGTTTTGGTACTTTTGTCAGTGTGGACAGGCACCAAGTCCTCCTGGAAAATGAAACCAGCTTCTCCATAAAGCTTGTCAGCAAAGGGAGGCATAAAGTGCTCTAAAATTTTCTGGTAGATGGTTGCACTGACTTTGGACTTGATAAAACACAGTGGACCAATACCATCGGATAACATGGCTCCTCAAATCATCACTGACTGTAGAAACTTCACACTGGACCTCAAGTAACTTAGATTCTGTGCCTCTCCACTCTTCCTCCAGACTCTGGGACCTTGATTTCCAAATGAAATGCAAAATTTACTTTCATCTGAAAAGAGGTCATCTGCTGGTGTCGGGCCACTGTGTTTTATCAAGTCCAACATCAGCACAGCCGTCTACCAGCAAATTTTAGAGCACTTCATGCTTCCCTCTGCACCTGCCCACACCGCCAAAAGTGCCAAAGCCTGGTTTAATGATCATGGTATCACTGTGCTTTATTGGCCATAAAAATAGCCTGACTTCAACTATATGGAGAATTTATGGAATGTTGTCAAGAGGAAGATGAGAGACACCAGACCCAACAATGAAGACGAGCTGAAGGCCGCTATCAAAGCAACATGGGCCTTTTTAACACCTCAGCAGTACCACAGGCTGATCACCTCCATGCCACGCTGCATTGATGCAGCAATTCATGCAAAAGGAGCCCCAACCAAGTATTGAGTGTGTACATGGACATACTTTTCAGTAGGCCAACATTTCTATTAAAAATCCATTT
Organism: Pholidichthys leucotaenia; assembly: GCA_020510985.1. Classification (NCBI taxonomy): domain Eukaryota; kingdom Metazoa; phylum Chordata; class Actinopteri; order Cichliformes; family Pholidichthyidae; genus Pholidichthys; species Pholidichthys leucotaenia. The sequence continues at coordinate 191,148,841 of CM035840.1, forward strand.
TTTTTAAATTACTTTTATGTAATAATCTAATTTTTTGAGAAACTGAATTTGGGTTTTCTTGAGCTGTAAGCCATAATCATCAAAATTAAAATAAATAAACACTTGAAATATATCACTCTGTGTGTAATTAATCTATATAATATCGGAGTTTCATTTTCTGAATTGAATTACTGAATTGAATTAACTTTTCGATGACAATCTAATTTATTGAGATGCACCTGTATTTACGCAGTTTTTTTTTCTCCCTTAAAAACTTTCAGTTTGTTTTTCAATTGGGTTGTACAGGTTATAGGTCACATTAATGGTGGAAAAAGTTTTGAAATGATTTATCTTGGTCTCATTTTTTTTACATCACAAAAACCTGGCATTTGAACAGGGGTGTGTAAACTTTTTAAATCCACTGTACCTTATTTATTGCCACTGTCAATCTCCTGTTTCTGGGCAAATGATGACCAGTTGGCAACTTTGACCATAAAGTAGTTATGAAAGCACTTCAGTATTAATATGCAGGCTCTTGAATACATTACTCTGCAGCGGCTTCAACTTCTAATTCTAAAAATAGCAGTTTGAGTGCTTTTAATTTCTTTTACACTTTGGCACTATACTTTTATAATGTACTCTTGAATCTCTATGAATCCTCAGTAGGTGTAAAGCGACATGAAAGGTCCCTTACTGGTCACAAAAGCTTTTCTGGGGGGAGAATATCTTTTAGCTCCATCAGCTAAACGCACACCACACCATACTTAACCTACAGATAAGGGCCCCTTAAAGATGTGACACACTTCTCAAAAAAACGACATAGTTTTTTTCCCATGGGTAGGAAACCACAGCACAATGAAGGGTCATTAAAGAATGCTGCATACAGGCCAAAGGGTCAATGTGTGCAGAAAAATGGGAAAATCCAGCTACTGGTTAAGCCTGTAATGAAAACAATTTTTGGGGCCGACAAATTGTCCTAAAAATTATGATAAATTATTATTTCTGATATCATGAAGATCATTTTAAGCTACTGATATAATGGTAATTCATTTACAGTCTTTTAAAGACCATTAAAGTTTTAGTTAACAATATTTAGCATTGTAATTGAAATGTGGAATAAGTATTTGAGGTTCATATGCCCACACAGCAGATGGCAACGATGCTTCACAAAACCAATTTAAAAACCCAGCAGAACAAAATAAAGAGGAACAACATAAAGTCTGCTCATTTCTCTATAAACACTGTATACAAGTACAGAAATAAACTTGATCAATCATTTTTATACGACATATTGATATGGTTATTATAGTGGCAAGCCTAGCTGAAGTGCAAAATGGATCAGCAAAACTTAAACTGTTCACCATGAACAGAGATGGAGATTTCATGCTCTCGCACACTTAGGACTTTCTCCTCCAAAGACCATCTCACGGCGAGAGGCTTGACTGACCTGGTGGATGTGTCAAATCTGTCAGGTCGGTCACGCCTACAGAAGGGATAAAATGGCTAATGTGATACGTCACAGATGTCAGATGACGTTTTCTGAAGAAGACTGCAGGTGACAGTCAACAGGTCAAGGTATGAAACATCTCTTTACTTTGTATGAACAGAAGAACAAGATCAGTTTTATCATGAAGAAGACAAAATGAACCTGTTGGGAGATGTTTTGGGTTTTCATGGTGTGGCGCAATGAAACAAAACTACCTTTTTGGGCCTATGGATCAGCAGTATGTCTGGAGGAGGAAGAATGAAGCATACGCTGAAAAGAGCGTCCTGCCTACAGTGAAGCATGACAGTGGCTCAGTGATGCTCTGAGGCTGCTTTGCTTCCTCTGGCACTGGAAACTTACACTATATGGCGGGCAAGATCGATTTAATCAAGTATCAGGAAATCCTGGGAGAAAATGTCATGCCATCTGTGAGGAAGCTGAAGCTTGGGTGTCATTGGACCTTCCAACAGGACAACGATCCCAAGCATACCTCAAAGTCCACCAAGGATTGGTTTCAGAAGAAGTCTTGGAAGATATTAGAATAGCCATCACAGTCACCTGACTTGAACCCCACTAAAAATCTCTGGTGGGATTTGGAAAAGGTGGTTGCAGCATGCAAACCCAAGAATATGTGCTGATAAATGTGCTGATAAAAAATATACAAAAAAGGACTTCCGGTTATGGCTGCCACGTAGGACGGACGTGTCTCGCTCTGCTCTGCTCCTGGAAAAAAAAAATCGGCAAATAACTCTCTCATTTGGGACAGAACGTATCCCAGCATTTGGGCGAGGATATGTCGGCGAAGCCTAAGGCTGGAAAACCAGGAAAAGGAAAAAGCGAGCCGCCGAAACAGTCCAAATTAACGGACTTTCAGGTCTGTGACGCAGCAAACAAGGCTCCATATATGGCGGAGGAAGCTGGCGGCGGTGCGATTTCTGCGGGGAATGGCGCAGATGCGCTGATGGCTGCCATGAGTTCAATGAGAGCGGACTTTTCCTCTAGATTTGATGGGATTATGACAGCGCTGGAAGGAATAAGAAAGGAATTGGGTGACTGTGTAGAACGAACGGCGCAGATGGAGCTCCGTCTCGCTAGTGCTGAAGATGACGTCACCCGTCTTCAATTAAAGGTGCGCACTTTGGAAAAAAAAAATAAATCTCTGGAAGATAATATTTTGGATTTGGAATCTCGGTCGAGACAGAATAACTTGAGGCTGGTGGGTCTTCCAGAGGAATCAGAAGGTCGGGACGTATGTTCCTTTCTGGAAAAGTGGATTCCGGAGGTGCTGGGCAGCGAGGAGTTGCAATCAGCAGTGGTTCTGGAAAAAGCACATCGTATTGGCCCACGGAGAGATGAGGGACCGCCGAGGACCTTAATTATGAAGTTTCTAAGCAACAGAGACAGGATGAAGATCTTCAACGCTGCACGTGCTAAAGGAGAGATTAAACACCAGGACCAGCAGGTGCGGTTCTACCCAGATTTGGCCACAGGAATCCAGCAATTGAGGAAGCAGTTTGATCCCATACGTAAGGAGCTGCGCAACCTTGGGATTCGTCATGGTGTAATCTATCCTGCGAGACTGCTGACCACGTATGAGGGCAGAACCCACATCTTCAAGACCCCAGAGGAGGCGCAGGAGTTCATCAAGAAGATCAAAGAAGAAGAAGAGACTGGTGGGAGCTAAGCATGAACAAAATATAAGGTAGAATAACTAAGCATTTGCACAGGCATCTGACTGACTTGAAGTAAATAGTAAGTTTACAAAATATAGATTGTATTATATATTAAAAAAAAACAAAACAAAAACAAAACAAACAAAAAAAAAAACTAGGATGTACAAAGTTGGTAAAAATTTTGGAGTTAAGTTGGAAAACTACAGAGGAGAGTTAATGTTACGTCATTAAAAGCAGTAGAGTTAGGGTGATTGGGAGGATGAAGAAGGAGTGGCTTAGGCTGTTCCCCGTGGATGTGGAACAGTCGATGGCTATATCGGGAGACAGAATTTTTCTTTTGATTTTGGGGGGTTTGCCACAAGTGTGGGAAGGGGGAATTTGTTTGTGTGTAGTTTGTAGGATGAATGTTCAACCACTCATGTTTTTGCTTCTCTGTATGAGCATGTTTACACTGCAAGGTAATCCCAAACTCTCTATTGATCATGGACCAAAGTGTTAATCTTAATTTAACTTCATGGAATTGCAGAGGTCTACAAAATTTAAAAAAACTTAAACAAGTTATGAATAAAATAAAGGACATGGGTTCAAGAATTGTGTTTTTACAAGAAACTCATCTGATAGAGGAGGATGTTAAAAGAATTAGGAGTAGATGGCAGGGAAGTGTATTCACCTCTTCATTTTCATCCCGAGCCAGGGGAGTTATGACTCTCATACATAAATCAGTTCCTTTTCAAGTGAAAAATGTAATTGGAGACAAATTTGGAAGATATGTAATCATTCAAGGTTCTTTGCTATTAGAAAATATAAATCTTGTGAACTTATATGGTCCCAATATAGATGACCAGAAGTTCTTTGCTAATTTATTTCTCATCTTATCATCACTTACAGGGCAACATATAATAGCAGGGGATTTTAATTGTACATTGAATCCAGGTGTGGATAGATCAACAGGACTGGATTGTACGCACATTGGATGTAGGATGACTATTAATCATTTTATGAAAGAATTGAGATTGTTAGATATATGGAGAGAAATGAAACCACAAGTTAAAGCCTATTCTTGTTATTCCAGTACCTACAAGACATTCTCACGTATTGATTATTTTTTGATTTCCACAGAATTAAGGTCCAAGATTCAAAACTGCTTTTATGATAACATCGTGATCTCTGACCATGCACCCTGTTGTCTAATATATGTAGATAAAAAATTGATAAAGGAATCAGGTAGATGGCAATTTCAGCATAAATGGCTTCAGGATGAGGAATTTGTCAAGTATATAGAAAAACAGATAGACGAGTTCTTTGACATCAATACTACACAAACATCAGCATGTGTAAAGTGGGAGGCTTTCAAAGCTTTTATTAGGGGACATATTATTAGTTATACAGGATCAAAATCTAAGAAGACTCGAGAGGAGAGAGCTAAATTGGAACATAAAATAAAAAATCTTCAGGAAAAAGTGTATGCAGGAAGTGACCCAAGGTTGGAGAATGAATTACTGATTTTGAGAGCTGAATACGACAAAAAATCAGCGAATAGAGCTGCCTCGAGTCTTCTAAGATTGAAACAATCTTTTTATGAACAAGGTGAAAAATCAGGAAAATTATTAGCATGGCAGATTAAACAATTGGAAATTAAAACACCAATTACCAGTATTATAAGTAATGGACAGGTAGTTATAGATCCTTTAGAAATTAATAGAGCCTTTAGAGATTACTATGAAAAATTATATGATACCAAAAATGAACCTGAATTAACAAAACTAAATGGGTTTTTGAACGAACTATCTATACCGTGTATTCCAAATGAAAACAGGGAGATATTGGAGTCTAAAATTAGTCAAGAAGAAGTTGGGCTAGCCATTGATAATATGAAATCAGGAAAAAGTGCAGGACCAGATGGTCTTCCAGTTGACCTTTATAAAAAATTTAAGAATAAATTAATAAAACCTTTTTTGGAAATGGTTTTAGAAGCATTTCAAAATAATAATTTACCATCATACATAAATAATGCCTTAATTATACTGCTGCCAAAACCAGGTAAGCCCTCTAATAAATGTGAAAATATGAGACCAATAAGCCTATTAAACGCCGACCTTAAGATAATCTGTAAAATTTTAGCAAGACGAATACAAGAAATTTTACCAAATATTATTAATCGAGATCAGAATGGCTTTATAAAGGGTAGACAAGGCTTCCATAATGTAAGAAGACTATTTAATATTATTTATTTTAATAAAGAAGCACCGGATACAGCTCTCCTATCATTGGACGCCGAAAAGGCCTTTGATAGAGTTGAATGGCCCTTTCTTTTTGAAGTACTACAAAGGTTTGGACTTGGAAATAATTTCATAAAATGGGTTCAAATAATATACAATAATGCTACAGCAGAAATCCTAACAAATAACAATATTTCAAAACCAATAAAAATCAATAGAGGATGTCGACAAGGCTGTCCACTTTCACCTTTACTGTTTACTATGGCAATTGAACCTTTAGCGATAGCGATACGTTTACATTCACAAATATATGGAATTAAAGTTGGACCAACAGAACATAAAATCTCCCTGTACGCCGATGACATAATTTTGTTTATGTCGAATCTAAAAAAATCAATTCCAACCTTGTTGAATTTAATAAAGAATTTTGGGGAAATATCAGGATATAAAATAAATAAAACTAAATCTTCAATATTAATGCTAAATGAGACCCAGAGAAATTACCCAGCCCCTGAGGTAAATCAATTCAATGTTGTAAATCAGTTTAAATATTTAGGAATCCAAATTATGCCTAAGCTAGAATCAGTCGTCAGTGTCAACTATGAAGCCTTAATGTCAGATATCAGTGAGTTAACTCAGAGATGGATGTCACTACCAATGTCGATGATCGGGAGAATCAATATACTTAAAAGTAATATTTTACCTAAAATACTTTATTTATTTCAATACATTCCCTTATCACCACCTTTAGATCTATTCTCAAGAATAAAAAAAAAGTTAGTGGAATTTATATGGAACAACAGGAGGGCTAGATTACGTTTGTCTTTATTATATTTACCATTTGATCGTGGAGGTCTGAAATGTCCAAATTTTATGTTGTATTATTGGTCGGCACAACTGAGGTCTATGACATATTATTTTTCATCAAATGATCTCCCTCACTGGACTGAAATGGAATCATACAATTTACCTTTACCTCTTCCCATATTCATATACTCAGATTCGGCAAAAAAATTACAAAAACAAGTTAAAAATCCATTTGTAAAGCATATGATCAAAATATGGTGTGAAGCTAAAAACTATTTAAAAGAACCACAGTTATTGTCACAATTTAGTCCAATATGGGGTAATCAATATTTTAAACCAGGGAGAGCGGACGCTGTATTTAAAGTATGGAATTTAAAAGGGATACAAAAGATTCAGGATTTATATTTGCCAGGTGCAGACAACATAATGTCTTTTGAAGAGCTGAGGATCAAATTTAATCTCAATAGAACACATTTTTTTAAATATCTTCAACTTAGAAACTTTATTCGATCAAATCAAAATAAAGCTCTCACTCGACCTATTTATTCATCCTTGGAAAAAATGATGATGAAAGATAGTAAAAGAAAGGGTATTATTTCAGAGTTTTATAACTCATTGACACTATCTTCAAGTGAAAATTCACTGAAAAGATTAAACTACTGGAAAGAAGATCTGCAAATTGAAATTTCAGAGGAACAATGGGAATTGGCTTGTACAGAAGCTCAAACCAAATCAATAAATGCACGCCTTAAATTGATACATTTCAAATGGTTAATGCGGATGTATGTTACACCGGAGGAGTTAAATAGATATAACAAAAATATACCAGATACATGCACAAAATGCATGGAAAGTAAAGGAACCCTATTTCATTGTTTATGGGAATGTAGATTAATAAGAATGTTTTGGGAAGAGGTGAGGGTAACAATTGAAAAAATAATCTCAAAACAAATCATATTGAATCCTAAACTGTTTTTGTTGGGTCTGTACCCAGAAAAGCATAATTTTAATAAAAGTGAAAGAACATTCATAGACCTCAGTTTGCTTAATGCCAAAAAATGTATTGCACTATTATGGAAAAAGACTCATAGACCAGATGTGACTCAGTGGTTAAGACAGATGTTAACAAACCTTCCATTAGAAAGAATAACATATATACTAAAATCAAAGGAAATTGTGTTTGAGAATATATGGAGACCTTTTATTGATTATGTAAAAAATTTAAACATAACTCTTGAAGAAGAAGGTGAATGATGTGTGTGGACCTTGTAAATTCCAAACTGGTGAACATAATATGTATACTTATGTATTGGATTGTCTAGACTAAACAGAGGAGCATTGTTGAAGACTTGATTTTGTTGGTGGTTGTTGGTGTTTTTAGTGCATTTTTTTTTTGTAGTACTTTAGTGTTAGTGTTTGATTGTTTGTATCATGTTTGTTAAAAAAAAAAAAAGAAAAGGTTCAATAAAGATATTGTGGAAAAAAAAAAAAAATATACAAAAAAACTAAGTCAGATATTCGGATATACCCTTAATTTTTCAGCACAAGACAATTTGTAATATATTTGTAATACTTTTGTTTCATGAATGAAGCTGTATATCAAGCCTGACAGTTTGTTTTTCACTGTTACAGTATGAATTCATTAATGCCACATAATATTCAGAGCTGCATATATAACTTTATAAGCAGCATAATCTTTATTTTAATGGTCAAATTGCTGTTGCAGCCCTCAGCTACTTCTATTTTAGTCAAAGACGGGAAAAATGGCTCGTCAGTTGGCAAAGGTGGCAGACCCCTGTGTTAGACTGACTGCAGACCAACAGACTTCTGTGGCTCAGCAGCCAGAACCTCCACATTTACTTCCGTATGCACAGTGTGCTGCACATTAAAGGTGGGAGAAATAATCATTTTTCCAATATATTTCAATGCACACGTGATTGATTCTGAATCGATACACAAATGGCAAAATTCCGATTCTTAAATATCCATTTATAATGTAATTTTATGTGGCTGGAATGGAAAAAAAAAAAAAAAAGCGGAACCTTAAACGCAGAAGCTGGCGCCCACCCAGACAATATTTCACGTGATGCACAACACTGAAGAGAGACACCAGGTATAAAACACATGCATTTTATTTGGGTTGGGTTGCTAGGGTGTCCCTTTCATGTTGTCTGTATATATGGACTATAGATTACAGTCAATGTATGTGTGTCAAACGTCTGGCGAGTGGGTCATCCAACCTGCACAGCCGCAACTAGACCAAAACATGGAAAGACTGAAACCCGCAGGTAGGAATACTTCTATTTTTCATTAGAAGTGTACATATTTCTTTCACATAGGAAAAAAGTCAGAGCACACTTAAATTCACAGCCTTTATTGATGTGAAGACAAACACAACACCTCTGTGTCTGGCTCTGAAGAAGACACCGTGTTTGAAACATTATTATTATATATTATACTTGATAAATGTTACTGGCACTTCCACTCTCTGCCATGTGAATTAGAACAGTTAAAAAGGATATAGCAAATAAGCTTTGGTAACAATCAGGCATATTTACGTGTAAAGTTAGGTATGTGTAGGTAGGTGTGGGTAGGTAGGTAGGTGTAAAGATAGGGGGGAAAAAAAAGATGCATTGTAATCGGCTCAAATTGGAGTCCCCTGAATCGTAGTCGGCTCAAATCGTGAGGTGCCTAAAGATTCCCACCCCTACTGCACATGTGATGTCTTGTTATTACACTCCTCTGCAGGCGAGTCCCTGCAGGGCCAAGGCCAGTTCACACTTTCGTCCAATATAGGACTCATTTAAACAATAATAAGACAGAAACAAAATAAATATTTTTTAATCCAAATTGAGCATTGACCTGCACTCTAAACAACACCAACCACTGTAACGCTGTAAAAGGGGGAAAAAAGGCAAAAATCATTAAAAAAAAAACAAAGACCCAAAACCAATCATTTTTGCCAATAGGCATATAAAGGAAATTACTACAAAACGGTCAATAAGCAATGTGATTTATTCTACTTATTTCAAATATATTCCTAAGGTGGAAAAAATAACTCCGGGTCAGAGATTTGACATGCTGATCAAAACTCATCGATTGATCAAAAATTACACCAAGATTTTTTAGATTAGACCGTACATTAGAGCTTAATGAACCAATGCTATTAACCATCTTAGGAATTAGATTATCAGGTGCTACAATAAGGACTTCAGTTTTGTCAGCATTAAGTTGCAAAAAGTAACTAGACATTCAGTCCTTAATTGTGGACAGACAATCATGAATAATTTTTAAACTTTCAACACGGTTGGGTTTAAAAGAGAAAAATAACTGTAAATCGTCAGTGTAGCAGTGATAAGATGCACCTTTAAATTTGCTGATGATAGAACCAAGTGGCAGCATATATAGGGCAAATAAAAGTGGACCCAGAACAGAACCCTGAGGCACCCCACAGGTTAAAGGAGCAGAGTCAGATGAATAAGAGCCAACAGCCACGGAAAAACTCCTACCAGAAAGGTAGGAGAAAAACCAATCCAGAGCTTTTCCAGAAATCCCTACCCAATCTCCAAGCCTCTGTAACAAAATACAATGATCAACAGTATCAAATGCTGCAGTAAGATATAATAACACTAAAACAGAGCATTTGCCAGAGTCTGATGACATTAAAATATCATTCGACACCCTAAGATAAGCGGTCTTTGTTGAGTGTTTATGACAAAAACCTAACTGAAATTTGTCAAAAATATTGTGTTCAATCAGAAAGTCATTGAACTACTTGGCAACAACTTTTTCTAAAAGCTTAGAAAAAAAAGGAAGCTTAGAAATTGGCCTGAAGTTTTTAAAAACAGATGGATCGAGGTTAGGTTTTTTTAAAAGTGGCTGCACAACTGCATGTTTAAAATACAAGGGTACACAACCAGATTCAAGTGAACTGTTAATGATATTAACTAAAGATGTACCCACTGAGCCAATTACCTCTTAACATTGAGGAAGGCAAAATATCTAAAGCACAGGAGGAAGATTTCATGGAGCTCACCAACACTAACAAATCCTCAAAAGAAATTGGGGTAAAATCACTTAAAAAGGCCTGTCTGTTAGGACAATCAAGGAATAGGGGAGAGGAATGAGTAAAACCAGCCCTAACAGCGATGACCTTGCCAACAAAGAAGGAAAGAAACTTGTTACAGTCATTAACTGAATAAACAGGGGGAGCAGAACTGACAGGATTAACTATACTGTCTATTGTGCTGAAGAGGATCTTTGGATTGTTACTATTAGAGGAGATGATGTTGGAAAAATAAGAAGTTCTTGCCATTTTAATCATATTGTTAAATTCAATTAACAGTTCCTTAAGGTACAATTGATGCACCTCAAGTTTAGTGGACTTCCACAGTCTTTCCACCCTCCAGCATTTACGTCTAAAACAACAGAGATCTTCATTTAACCAGGGGGATAAATTAACAACACGGACAGTCCTGGTTTTAAAGGGAGCAACTACATCCAAGATGCTTGAACAGTGTGAGTTAAAAGAGCAGACCAAGCTCTGTGTCTTCATCAGAGGATAAAACCACACTGCTGTCAAAGGCAGCAGAAAATTTCATAGCTGAAAACTGGTGAATGACACAAGAGCATTTTACACGCTTGCCAGTGTAACAGACTGATTTAACTGATAAATTAAAAAGAACACAAAAATGGTCTGACACAAGAAGCTCCTTAGTCTGAACATTATTCTCATTAAGACCAAGTGTAAAAACAAGATCAAGCGTATTTCCTTTTACATGCATAGGGCCAGATAGACACAAAACAAAATTAATGATTCAATAATACCCAAGAAAATAACTGCAAAACTGTCACTGGGATCGTTAATATGCAAATTAAAATCTCCAAGTAATAAAATCCGCTCAAATTTAATAATAGAAGTTAAAAAAAAAAATCACTAAACTCAGATAAAAAAGAGGCATTAACTCCTGGAGGGCGGTAAATTAAAACAATAAAATGGGTCTGAGGAGCCAATTTTTAAAACCATCAGTTCAAATGATGAAAAAGTGCCATGGCTCACCGTCCGTGTAACGAAGTGGCTCCAGTTCACGATGGCCAGACCACCGCCGCGGCCTGTCAATCTCGGAGCACAGGAGAAGGTACAATCCGGTGGACAAAGTTCAATTAAGGAGGTAAATTCCTCACTTCTCTGCCAAGTCTCAACAAGAAATAAAAAGTCCAGCCCTGCAGTAATGAATAAATCATTCAAAAAGAATGATTTATTTGAGATGGAACGTGTGTAAGCAACAGCAGCTGGATGGGCTCTGTAACGGCAGCAGTCTCGCCAGGAATGGGGCCTGGTGAAAGTTGACGTAGGCACCCGCTACCTGCAGGGGATTTCCTGGCTCGGAGCAGGGAGAAGGCCGGTTGGCACGGTAGAATAGGGAAAACAGGCCGGAGAAATGATGGCCTCACTCCGGGCACACCCGAGGGCCAGGATCCAGGAAAGAGGTCAGCTGCAGAATTAAGAGAAGACAAGGTGGAGCGAGCAAGACCACGAAGCCGAGCAAGCCTTCAGGATCTCACCGCGGCACCTGCACATTTTCCCCAAGGTTTAGATCGCTTTCTGCCGGTATAACCACAGCAGGGATCCCAGGTACCAACAGGAAGTTGCAAACACAGAGACCAAAGGAAGAATCGTCCCTCCTGATTATGACAGCCAAAACCCACCATGGAAGATCGAATATCCAGCAGCACTTGGCAATCATAAACAATGGCTGATTGTGTTATTGTGTCTGGATCATGTGCAATCAAAAACAGGACAAACAAGCATGGCAACAAGCGGCGATAACCAGCAGCCAGAAACACAGGCGGTGCGGCCATCTTGCTGTCTTTCCGTTTCTTGCACGGCTATCTTGCCGTTTTTTGTCCTGGAATGTTTGTGGACTATATAACGAAGAGCTCTTTGGTTCCATCAGTATGGATTTTCTTCTTGTTATTGCACTGTGGCTCTTCTCTTACCGGCTTTTTGCCTGGAACGTCAGCGCTGTCACGCCAGAAAGAATGCAGTATTCCAGAGACATGTTACTGCAGCTAAACATGGACAATCCAGTGTCTGTGACTGAGGCTGTTCCGCAACAGCCGGACTTTATTTTAAGAGACTTTCATGGACACAGCAATGAAAAGAGAGACAAGAGGAGGAAACACGGAAAGCGTGGAGGCGTAAGATTAAACCTGAGGAGACGTCAGCTTAACCGCATCCCTCTTCCTTCCATTATTATGGGGAACGTACAATCCCTGAGAAATAAAGTGGATGAAATTCAAGGAACTGTGATATCAGAAGGATTTCAAGAATTGCTGTGTCATGGCTTACACGGAGACGTGGCTTACGGATCATGACCGGGACCCGGACCTGAGTACTGACGGCTTTGGAGCCCCACTTCGCTTTGATCAGCAGAAAGAGGTAACGGGGAAACGTCAGGGAGGCGGAGTATGTTTGTACATTAATAAACAGTACTGTACATCTGTACACCAGATGTGGAGCTTCTGTCCGTATCGCTACGCCCCCTTTACCTGCCCCGTGAGTTCCCCCATCTTTTCATAACGACTGTGTACATTCACCCAAGGGCGGATGCTGCCTGCGCCTCCAGCACCGTCTTTGATGTGGTACAGCGGTTGCAGTCGATTTCTCCAGAAGCTCCAAATTTTATCCTTGGGGATTTTAACCATGTGTCTTTAACCTCTTGCACTCTAGGATACCGCGGGCGGTCACGTCTCTGCATCCTAGTGCGCACTGTGCGTCTCAGAGCGCACTGAAAAAAAAAAACAACCTGCATTTCCGTTCTTCCACTACAGACACAGCCGCGAACAGAAAGCCAAAGGAGTGCTTTGATTGGTTTAGATTTGATTGACCTCTCATTCGACTAATAAGAGCCTTGAATTGGGTTTCTGAAACCTTGAAGAACCAATGACTGAAAAACTAGCAAGAAGGACCCGCCTACCAACGACTGCGAATACAACGAGCCAATTGAAGCAGAGAAGTTCAACGATTGAAAGCGTCCGTCCCGTGCGTAAAATCTGTTTTGTGTAAGCCGCTGTGTGTAACGGTAGCATTCGCCAGTCTTTTTTTATTACTACTGTTCTTATTTGTTTTGAAAAATCGTTCGCCAAAACCGCAATCTTTGAAGTACAAAACTGCAATAATGGAATCATGGTTTGACCGGGTCGCGTGACCAGAACCACGAGTCATAACAAGCAGACCAGCGTCATGTTCGTCTGACAATGAGGAACAGATGTTCGCCAGCGACACTGCTGTTGTGGACAGGTAAATGTTATAAGCTAAATTATTCTTTATCCCTGAAAATAGTAATCAAAATGACTTTAGACCGATCGGTAAATTACAACTGTGCGTCATCGCCACATGACGGACCGTGCGCCGCGGTCCTCTGTAGCGGGGGGGAGGAGTTGTTATCCTCTACATTGCAGAAATTTTAGTATAATTTTTATTGCACTGTAGGTTATTTTTTCTTGTAAAAAAAAAAAAAAACCACACATTTTTTACGTGGCATGCTTCTTTGTGTGGGGGGGGGGGGTTTGTTTGTTCATTCATTCATTCATGAATGAACAAACAACCCCCACACACACACAGCCCAGAGTGTCACCTTTCATTAGAGCCCAAGATCAAGCTTCTATATTGAATCATTTAAAAGTTAGACGTTTTTCCAAACTGTGCCATTTGGCACAATTTGGCACAGTTCAAAAACGCCTGGGAACAACCTGAGAAAAAAGCTGTGTAATATATTCATTTTTTGTGGTATTGTTACAAAATTTTGACCTCAGCTGGATAACACTTGGTTCTACATTTCAGTTGCATTTTCCAGCCCGTATCTGACAGCTGTGTGTTATTTGCAAGCATTTGTATGTAAAAAAAAAAAAAACACCCAGGCAAACTTTATTTTCTTCAAATTCAGTATGTTTAGATGACTGTTACTCAGTGGCAGGAGCACTTAGAGAGATTATGACTGTTTTGCCAAAAAATTCAAAGTGTTTTCTTTTAAATGAGACCGACCCCATGAAGATGCTGCAAAGGGTTGAAGAACAGCTTTTGATTTACTTTGGGTATGTTATTTTTAGGCATTTTTAGGGAAATTGACCAGAGTGCAAGGGGTTAAAGAAGACACTTAAAAACTTTTATCAGTACGTCTCTTGCCCAACCAGGCGGGAAAAGACATTGGACCTGTGCTACGGAACTATAGAGGGGCCTATAAATCTCCCCTTCCTCCTTTAGGCTCCTCAGATCACAACTGTGTACATTTGCTGCCCATATATAAAACTGCTCTCAGAAGAGAGAAGACGAAGACCAGGGACATAAAGGTCTGGACAGATGATTCAGTGCTCTGCCTCCAGGAATGTTTTAACTGTACGGACTGGGAGGTGTTCACACTGTCCTGCAGGGATAATTTGGAGTCTTTGGTGGACGTCACATGCTCTTACATGGCTCTTTGCAGGGATATGATCATTCCATGTAAACGTGTCAAAATATATCCCAACAACAAGCCATGGGTTACCAAATCAGTTCAATCCTGCTTACAGAGGAAAGCACTTGCCTTTAAACAAGGGGTTGTTTCTGAGCTGCAGGTTGCCACAAAAGAGCTGAAGTCCGAAGTTTTAAGAGCAAAACAGAATTACAAATCAGAATTGGAAAGCAAGATGGCAGCAAAGAAGATTGGTTCAGCCTGGACTAGTATGAAAACCACTGCAGGCCTTCAGAGCACAGAGTGTGTTTTTAGATGGTTTTAATTCAGATACAGAGCTGGCTAATGATCTTAATTGTTTTTATAGTCATTTTGATTTCTTTGATTTTAGCACAGAAACCCAAGATTTCAAACAGAAACTCAAACACAATCAGCACTTTAATATTGAGGTGCAGGATGTTAAAAGGGCATTCTGTGCTGTAAAAGTGAACAAAAGTCAGGACCCTGATAATATACTGTATGTGGACACTTGGTAAATTCCTGCGCACATGAATTGAGTCCTGTGTTTCACTGCATTTTTAATAAATCCTTACAGACAACATGTGCCTAACGTCTGGAAAGATGCTGCGGTTGTCCCCGTTCCAAAATCCAGCTGTCCTAAAATGGTAAATGATTTTAGACCAGTTGCCTTGACTTCAATTTGAATGAAAATTTTTGAAAAACTGGTCAGAGTTCAGGTCCTAAAGCAGACTGAGCATGCATTGGATCCTTTGCAGTTTGCCTACAGGCCTCATACAGGAGTGGAGGATGCCACTGTCACTCTGCTTAACATGCTTTTTAAACATCTGGATTTTAATGGGACACACGCCAGGCTTTTATTTGTGGACTTTTCTTCTGCTTTTAATACAATCCAACCTCACATTTTAGTTGAGAGGCTCCTGCAACAATTTGATTTGAGTAATAATCTGGTGGGTTGGATTCTGGATTTTTTAACCAACAGGGCACAGAGAGTAAGGGTCAATGGTACATTGACCAAAAAGTGTTCATCTACTGGCTCTCCTCAGGGCTGTGTGTTGTCACCACTACTCTTCATCCTGTACACAAACATGTGTCGGAGCAGACATGACAACAGACACATTATAAAGTATGCTGATGATTCAGTTATTGTCAGTCTCCTTCAGCATGGTGAGAGCAGTCACGGCCCAGTAGTTGATGATTTTGTTCACTGGTGTGAGGATTCCTACCTGCAGCTGAATACGACAAAAACTAAAGATATGATTATTGACTTTAGGAAGAAAACTCGCAGGCACAAAGTCACTGTACTAAAAGGCCAGACCATTGAATGTGTGCAATCTTACAAATATCTTGGGACGATTATTGATAGAAATTTAAACTTTGAAGAGAACTGTGAAAGGGTGTGCAAAAAGGGTCAGCAGCATTTGCATTATTTAAGGAAACTCGCACACTTTCAAACTGACCGAACCATAATGACAATGTTTTATCAGGCTTTTATTGAATCTGTTTTATCCTTTTCTTTAGTATCATGGTTTGGTCAGATAAAACTGAAACAGGTAATCCTTAGACCAAGTAGTAAGATGGTCCAGTCATTTGCTTGGTGAGTCACAGCTGAGCCTGGGACATCCCTGTACACCAGACAGGTACAGAGGATTGCGACCTCCGTCTTAAATGATGACTCCCACCCTTTGTACTGTCACTTTCAGCTTCTTCCCTCCACATGGAGATTTGTTGTCCCAAAATGTAAAACCCAGCGCTACAAAAACAGCTTTGTTCCTGCTGCTGTCAAAGAGTTGAACAAGATGTAGCAATATATTGCACATAATTTAGTTATCCATTTATGAATTTTATTTTATATTTATTTATTTTTGTAGGTATTTTATTTGGGTTTTAAATCTTTTATTGGGTTTTAGACTTTTATTGAGTTTTTAATCTCTGACCTAGTTTTTAACTTTTTTAATATGACACTTCTTTCTTATCTCTTTGTCTTATGTCCTGACTGGTGGAGCCTTGAGTTTTTTTTATCGTGTTTATAGTCAGCTTCATGTGTCTGTGTTCATGTTGAATGTAATTGTGGTTTGTAAATATGTGTCTAAAAGGATGTCACCTGACTGCAAAACAAATCTACCTACGGGTACAAATAAAGTAACCTGAACCTCTACTATGAAAAGAGCTATTGTGAGCAATTTTTTTCCTCAAAGAAAAAAAGACATTCTGCATAGTGCCACAAAGCAAATCTTAACCTTAAAATGAAGAGGTGAGTTACAGCAATGGGCAAGGTTTTTTCTCTAAAATATGCAGCTTTTTGTAAAAAAAAAAAAAAAACAAACAAACAAAAAAAACTTTTTTCCCCACATAAACTTTTTTCCTTTCAATCTTGACTTTCAAGAACTTTTTTCTGATAAATTTGCCATTCTCTTGTAATTTCATGAGGTCATGCTAATAAATCTGTCAGCTTTTCTATTAGTTTTTAGTCATAGTTACAGGGAGTAAGGGGTTATGGATAAAAGGAGCTACACAAATATCCCTAAAAGTCATGAAAACCTGACAAGTTCCACAAGAAGACAAGCTGAAAAATGAAACCTTTTTTCTCTGTCATTCAGTCTTGAGTGTACACATTTTGCAAAATGCCTCACTGCCCTTCTTCCAATAAACGCTATAGCCAGGTAGGTTGGGTAGAGCCCCACATGTTCTGTTGCACTGAGACAGACTAACTGGTTCATGTGAGCTCTGATATGAAACCTTTAATCCTCAAAGTATTAACATGGCACACCATAGAGGTTTGGAGCTGGTTACAGGCAGACAACCTAACACCTACGTATAACTTACCAGCAGTTGTGACATTCAATGCTACCACAGTGTGTCTACATCACAGCTCCTGTATAATAAAATTACAGCTAACTAACAAAGCCTCAAATAAATGGTCCACTCTGCGGTGCATCTTATTTGACTTTACTGGATATGGATTTTGTATTCAGGACCACCTAGACTTCATGCTGGTTCAGATTAAAATTTTAGACCTCACTTTATACAGTGCGATTTGGGCCCACGAATTGCAGAAGTCCTCCCAAAATGTCCCACAAGGTTCTCAGTGACTGAAGACAGCCCAAGTCCAGGCCACAGAAGTCTAGCTTTTTTTTATATATATATAAAGTGTTACAGTGTTTTCTCTGGCTTAAAGACCTTGGCGTGGTGACAACATATTTTTCCGGCGGGGGGGGGGGGGGGCAGAAAACTCATGACACTATTGTAACCGGAATATGTTAATTTTATACTATTTTTTTCTTTTTTTTTAATTTTGCACAGTAACTGTGCATATGGAACTTGCCATTTGAAGTATTGTACAACCGAGGTTTGAATGTTGGAATATTGGGCCAGTTGGGGTCCCACTCCGATGTCCTGGGTTTACACTTTTTACTGGCGTCAACCTTCTCTCCTTCCTCTGCTCTCACCTCTCCTGGACCCTCTGCCTGAACACTTTCCTCTCCTTGGCTCCTCTCTTCTGTCTCATCTTGCCCTCTCTGAGCGCTATCTAATTCAGGTTCTCTCTCTGTC
This sequence comes from Pholidichthys leucotaenia, assembly GCA_020510985.1. NCBI lineage: Eukaryota > Metazoa > Chordata > Actinopteri > Cichliformes > Pholidichthyidae > Pholidichthys > Pholidichthys leucotaenia. Next base: position 191,167,028 of record CM035840.1, read on the forward strand.
TATGGTGGCATACAAACAGGTTAGAAAATATCAAGTGTAATGTTTTGTCCTGTAGGATTTTTTTGTCATAGTTTACATAAATGACAAAAACGTGTGTATTTTTTGTATTTTTATTCTAGTGTTTCTTTTCGTTTCCACTGAAAGAGTAGGGAAAGGGGAAAAAACATTGATAATAGTAATTTACTCATGCATACTTAAGTTATATGATCAGAGGTGGGTATAGTAGCCAGAAATTCTACTCATGTAAAAGCAGTGCTTTGAAATTAATAATTAAAGTAGACAACCAAAAATTTCTAGTTGAGCTAAGGGTACAAAGAGCACCCACTTTAAAAAAAAACTTGAGTAATTACTTCAGGTTTGAGGTGTTTCTCCAAATTTTGTAACAATTTTCTTACAGTTTTCTACTTTTCTCTGTAAATTTATCTAAATTTGAAACAATTTTCCTCAAATTTGTAATTTCCGCTTGTAAAATTGACTTTTCTTGTACATTTGAGACTTTATTATAAGTTTGTGGGATTATATTATGACTAATTTACGTCTATTTTTTTAAAATAAAATGACTGTTTTTTATAATAAAAAAAATACTCCAGTCTGTTTCAAATTTAACTTTTTCCTTATAACAATTTACATTTTTGACCATAATTTTGCAGAGCCAGAACGGAACATTAATTTAACTCTGCTTTCAAAGGAAAAAAATATTAATAAAATTGTATTTAATAAAATAAATTAACTTAAGTGACCAAAGATGCCGTTATTTCTGTTATAATATTTCTATATTTTTAGAGTTTTTTTGGGAAATCTCCTCACCACCCAGACAGGAGGAAAACCTCCCGTATTTTGAAATCCAGATGTTGGCACGTTTAGTTTGTCTGAAGGCTGCTGATGGATTAAAGTCATTGACTTTGTGAATTTCAGTTATCTTAATTTGCCAGGTACATAATAATGAACATAAATTAGTTAATTAATATTATCTAAAGCAAAAGTAAAAACTGCTCCTTTTCATTCTTGTTTGAAATAAGAAAATCAAAAAAAACACCTAATAATTAAAACACAAAATGCACCAACTTGAGCTCTTAACCACATCTGTTAGCTAAGCAACTCTTCCATTATTGTTCCCATTACCAGCGGGTTAAAACCATGATAAATGCCTTCACTGCTTACATACAGTGGTGTGATAAAATTTGCCCCCCTCCTGATTTCTCATTGTTTTGTATGTTTGTCACACTTAAATGTTACAGATCAAACAAATTTAAATATTAGACAACGATAACACAAAATGCAGTTTTTAAATGAAGGCGTTTATTGTTAAGGATTAAAAAAAAATCTAAACCTACATGGCTCTGTGTGGAAAAAGTGATTGCCCCCTAAACCTAATAACTGTTTGGGCCACCCTTGGCAGCAACAACTGCAATCAAGCGTTTGTGATAACTGGCAATGAGTCTTTTACACTGCTGTGGAGGAATTTTGGCGCACTCATCTTTGCAGAATTGTTGTAATTCAACCACATTGGAAGGTTTTCAAGCATGAACCGCCTTTTTAAGGTCATGCCACAGCATCTCAATAGGATTCAGGTCAGGACTTTGACTAGGCCACTCCGTAGTCTCCATTTTGTATTTCTTAAGCAACCAAGGTGGACTTGCAGGTGTATTATGGATCATTGTCCTGCTGCAGAACCCAAGTGCACTTCAGCTTGAGGTCACAAACAGATGGCCGGACATTTTCCTTCAGGATTTTTTGGTAGACAACAGAATTCACGGTTCCATTTACCACAGCAAGTCTTCCAGGTCCTGAAGCAGCAAAACAGCTCCACACAATCACACTATCGCCACCATATTTTACTGTTGGTATGATGTTCCTTTTCTGAAATGCTGTGTAACTTTTACGCCAGATATAATGGGAGACACACCTTCCAAACAGTTCAACTTTTGTCTCGTCAGTCCACAGAGTATTTTCCCAATAGTCTTGGGGATCATCAAGATCTTTTCTGGCAAAACTGAGACGAGCCTTTATGCACTTTTTGCTCAGCAGTGGTTTTCGTCTTGGAACTCTGCCATGCAGGCCATTTTTGCCCAGTCTCTTATGGTGGAGTCATGAACAATGACCCTACCTGAAGCAAGTGAGGTCTGCAGTTTTTTGGACGTTGTTGTGGGGCCTTTTGTGACCTCTTGGATGAGTCGTCGCTGCACTTTTGGGGTAATTTTGGTCGGCCGGCCACTCCTGGGAAGGTTCACCACTGTTCCATGTTTTTGCCATTTGTGGATAACGGCTCTCACTGTGGTTCGCTGGAGTCCCAAAGCTTTAGAAATGGCTTTATAATCTTTTCCAGACTGACAGATCTCAATTTCTTTGTTTCCCATTTGTTCCTGAATTTCTTTGGATCACAGCATGATGTCTAGCTTTTGATGATCTTTTAGTCTACTTCACTTTGTCAGGCAGGTCCTATTTAAATGATTTCTTGATTGAGAACAGGTGTGGCAGTAATCAAGCCTGGTGTGGCTAGAGAAATTGAACTCAGCTTTCCAAAGATGTGATGACAGTTAATTTGTGTTTTAACAGGGGGGCAATCACTTTTTCACACAGGGCCATGTAGGTTTGAAATTTTTTTACCCTTAATAATAAACACCTTCATTTAAAAACTGCATTTTGTGTTTACTTGTGTTATCTTTGTCTAATATTTTAAATTTGTCTGAGGATTTGAAACAAGTGTGACAAACATTCAGAAAAATGAGAAATCAGAAAGGGGGCAAACACTTTTCACACCTCTTCTGCTTTTTTTCTGCGTTTAAAGTAATTTAATAAGCTCATGCTTCTCTCGGACAGTGACGATAGTAGCAAGACACTCTGTCTGGTGACTGGAGCAGTCACGCAGTCGCGGCACTTCTGAACTATGGCACAATAGTGACATTACCAAGAACTGGACGTCCCTCTAAAATTGATGAAAAGACGAGAAGAAAACTGGTCAGGGAGGCTGGCAAGAGGTCGACAGCAACACTGAATGACCTGCAGGAATTTCTGGCAAGTACTGGTTGTTTACCAGAGTGGTGGCCTAGTTGGTAGAGCATCTGCCCCACAATAGGGAGATCATGGGTTCAAATCCCAGCCAGATCATACCAAAGGCCATATAAAAAAGATTGTACTTTCTGCCTTCTATCTTGGTGCTCAGCATAATGGAATGGGGAAAGGAAAGTTAACGCACACGGCTACCAGAGGACTGCCCCCCCCCCCCGCCCCCCACAGTAGCGAAAGCTACAGTGGGGGAAACGGAGATAGGCTACAGTGGTGAAAAAGAGATAGGCACCGCCCCATACACCATATGGTGTCCCACATGCTGTGGAAGGGATTAACTTAACTGGATGCTTAGTACATTTAATAACAATCTTTCATCTTCTTCATATGTCTGGGCTATGGTGTAGGGTGGCAAGACGGAAGCCTTATCTTATGAAGAAAAACATCCAAGCCTGACTACATTTTGAAAAAACACATTTGAAATCTCCCAAACGCATGTGGGAATATGTGTTCATCATCAACATAGCAGTCTGTCAGGGGCGACGATGACCGTTTCATTTAGGTCTGATCAGATTCCTCCACGCAGCATTGTCCTTCGCCTTCCACTGCCAGGAACTCCAGACCTTGTTAACCCGGGCAACGTCTGAGCCGGTATGAGATGCTTTCTGACTGACCATTTCATAAAACTGTTTGCAAAGTATTTGAGTACCACTAGCTTTTGCTGGACTAGCGGCACATTCTTGGCAGATAGAGGTATTATCAGTGGCAAGGACAGGCCAAGACAAACTGACTCCATTATCTGTTGCAGTGACTGACCAGATGATAGGTTTGTTTATCTCTGCTCTTTGTGTAGTGCATGTCACGATGCACCGACTGGCAAAAATCCACCACAGACCTTGCGACAGATGTGCTTATCTGCCAGGATGTCCAGTCTCACCCCGTGTAACTGGGAGTGGTCCACCACAGACCTGTGACAGATATTGTTTTTAGTTCTGCCAGGATGCCCAGTTTCACCCTCCACGCCCTCGGAAGGGCAGAGTTGCCAGTTGAGTCGCCGACGGCCCGACCCATGAGACAGGTAGTACCGGTTTTCATGGTTATACCGTAGCAAGCAAACCAGTGCCTGGCCTGACATGAGGGAATATGTGTTATGGTCCGATGAAACCAAGGTTGAACTTTTTTGCCCTAATTCCAAAAGGTATATTCGGCACAAACAACACTGCTCATCACCAAAAGAACATCATGCCTACAGTGAAGCATGGTGGTGGTACGATCATGCTTTGGGAGTGTTTTTCTTCAGATTGAACTGGGGCCTTAATCATGGTGGAGGGAATTATGAACAGTTCCAAATACCAGTCAGTGTTGGCACAAAACCTTCAGGCTTCTGCTAGAAAGCTGAAGATGAAGAGGAACTTTATCTTTCAGCACGACAATGACCCAAAGCACACATCCAACTCAACAAAAGAATGGCTTTACCAGAAGAAGATTAAGGTTTTGGAATGGCCCAGACAGAGTCCAGACCTAAGTCCAATCGAACATCTGTGGGGTGATCTGAAGAGGGCTGTGCACAGGAGATGCCCTATCAATCTGACAGATTTGGAGCATTTTTGCAAAGAAGAGTGGGCAAATGTGTCACATCAAGATGTGCCATGCTGATAAACTCCTACCCAAAAAGACTGAGTGCTGTAATAAAAGCCAAAGGTGCTGCAACAAAGTATTAGTTTAAGGGTGTACCTATTTATGCAACCAGGTTATTGTAAGTTTTTTATCTTTTATTTTTCCCCTTAAAAGATTTCAGTTTGTTTTTCAATTGGGTTGTACAGGTTATGGGTCACATTAATGGTGGAAAAAGTTTTGAAATGATTTATCTTGGCCTCATTTTTTTTACATCACAAAAACCTGGCATTTGAACAGGGGTGTGTAGACTTTTTGTATCCACTGTACACTGGCGTTCAGTTTCCCAATTTGGTATTCAGACATCCAGCTACTGCTTCTAACTACATGACTAATAATGGCAAATTGTCTGGGTGCAAAGATATATCGGCCAATATTGAACTTTCTAACTGATATCGGCTATCAGCAAACAAGATATTGACAGTGGCCAATATCTTCTGGTGTGCCCCATAGGCCTGTCATGACAATTACACTGACTTATTGTATAAAAATGATGGATTGATATCATTGCTGTATTTATTATATACCATTGTATAAATTCTTATTTTAAATTGCATAATAAAATAAAGAATATGTTCAAACACTGCTGTCAGATTATCGGTACATCTGAACATCTGCAACACAAGACCTAAAAAGGTCAAGGCCACTTAAAATATTTGTGTACTCATTTGGAATTGCTCCAAATATTCAGACCACTTAAACTGGTATCTGGAATGCTCTACTACAGTAAAACTGCACTGTTCAAATTGTGGCAGTGCTTGACTTCACAATGACTCATCTTTGTCTTTATCAACCTGATAAAGTATTATCCAAATTTATTTTTAACTTGGCTGATAAATGAAACACTGTCACTCTCCCTGGAGAGGACTGTCAAAAGTGAACTAACACCCAGGAAGGTGAACCGAGCACCACTCAAGTCACTGGAGAACTGTGACAATGAAAGCAGAAAGAGTCTTGATAAAATACCACCTGATTATTGCCCTCCTATTATTATCTCAATTATCTCAAAGCATTATGTGATTAATATAATACTGAATTTAAGCTTAAGTGTTAATCACCACTTATCAATTAATCATTAATCGATCGATAAGGTGAATCAGTTATCAATTAATCGATAACTTGCATCCCTAATCACAATACATGTTAAAAGCCATATCGCCCAGCCCCAATGAGACCTGATGAGTGCCTACAGAACCGCTGCACAACAACAGAAAATCATTTTCAATTTTCTGGACAAGAAGAGGCGAAAGAAGAAGAAGAGAAATTAAAAAATTTCCAAGGAAAACAACATTCCAGGGACCTCTGGTTGAAAAACACTGCTTTAGCCAATCAGATTTCGAGTTTTCCACATGGGACAAACTAGCAGATACATGACAACATTGGCATTTTCATGTACTTTGATTGGATGGTCATGGTACACATCTGCTGGTCTGTTTTTTTAAACTGAAGGAATCACATTGGCCATTCTTTCAGTGTGGGTGATGAAGTGCAACCATAAAATAATTGACAACTGAATTGACTAATTGACTATGATTGAAAACCAGTAGTCAAAGAGCTCTGTCCTGTGGAAAGACACTCACTGATCCTGCTGCTGAGAACACAAAGGCTGCACCTGACTGGGTGACGCATCCAGCCATGGGCAGTCTTTAGCCGGATTTCAGCTCCCGGACAATATGGCAGCTCGCGAGTAAACTTTGTCTGATATCTTTAATGCAAACCAGTGAAAAGTGTTTCCAACAAGCCAGTGCAGTTAATGAATCCATTATGTGACATCAACAGAACATCTAGAATCTCAAGCCGTCACATGGAGTTGCCTGTTTATTATTAGGATAAGGTTGAGGGCCTCTCTATGCAAATGAAGAGTGGGTGCGTGGAGGTGATCCCTTCAGGATCCTCATGTTGAACTTTTAAAACAGTGGTTTCTAGAAAAAGAAACACATTGAGCAACTACAACCATTTATTTATTTTTTGATTGTTTTCATAAACATGTTTCGCTATTTACTTTTGAAAATATAGAGAAAGTTTACCATCCCAGCTAGGGGTGGGAAAGAAGATCGATTCAGTGATGGACTGCGATACTTGGCACTGGTGACAATGCATTGATCCATAAACGCATGGATCGATCTTTTATTGAAAAAAAAAAAATGCACACACATATGCTTTTGGGTTATCAGTTAATTTTTTTTTTATTACTTATTTTGTACCCGTAGGTAGATTTGTTTTGCAGTCTGGTGACAAACCACCAGCTGCCGGTCGCTGCGTGCGCAAGCGCCCCTTAACTCCCTAACCTGCATGTTTTTGGCATGTGGGAGGAAACCGGAGAAATCCTGGAGTAAACCCACGCAAACATGGGGAGAACATGCAAACTCCACAGAGATCACTGTTGGCCGGGGGCAGGGATCGAACCCACAATCTCACGGTCCCCATGATCCCCCGGCCGAGGGTAAAACTGTACTGCCACAGTGCTAACCACTGCGCCACCGTGCAGCCCAATGGTAGTTTCAGTCCACTAGATGGCACAAAGCAAACACTTAGACAAGTGAAGTCATAGCTTGTCCCAGTGATTTCCAACCAGCTTTGAAAGTTAGGAAGCAGTTAGCTCAAAGGTCGGGCCTTTTTTGGATTTTATAACAAAGATGGGTGGAAAGACCTTGACATGACCCACAACCCGCAAGAAGTGCTGCACGAAAAAAAGAAAAAACACTCGAAACACGGCAGGCCATACACGTCTTGGAGCAGCATTAGCAACGGCTAAGCTAACGAGATACAGACCGGGAGCTTTTTCTACAAGCGTCACGCAAGTAACATTTATTTATGAACTGCTTTTCACAGACATAATCACAGAGCTCTACACAATAAAATGGAATAAAGGCAAGTTGATAGATTAAAAATAATTTTACAAAAGCAAGTTAAAACACAAGATTAAAATAATTTTAAAATATCAGACTTACCATTAAAAAGCAGTGCAAACAAATGTCAATCACTTGTTGTGGCTCCTGAGGTTACAAATGTGTGTCAAATACAAGGCTCCCAACTGTGAAGAAAAATGGGCTAATCCAGTGACTTTCAAATTTGTGCCTAGTATACCATGAAAAATTGTGAAAAAAAGTTGGCCTTTGGTGGTGGTGGTGGGGGGTTCCCCGAAGTAGAACTTTATGGCACACCTGAGGTCCCTAGAAACTACAGCTGAAATTCATTATCTCAACCTGACGATACATAGGTACAGACAACTGATGACGCTCTGTCAGTAGGTGCACTCTGTTGTCCTGGGTGCCATCAAGTTTGTCAAAAAGCCCCATCTCAAAACATTAAAAAAAAAAAAAAAAAATGGAAAAAATTAATCAGATCTGCCCCAAAATCTACTGGGTTCATCCTTGACCCAAGGGCAATCTCCACTGAAAATTGCATCAAAATCCATTGCGTAGTATTTTTGCATCAGACAAAGGTCGATGAAAACAAACTCCTTGGCAGAGGTAATAATTATAAGAGATTGAAGTTTGCCCTATGTCCCTGTTAAAAATTAAAGCTGTATATACAATATCTTTAAGAGACAAAAGCATTTGCATATCCAGAAACTGTTGTGATAATGATACTTCTATTAGAGAAACTTGCGATTTTAATGAAGTGACAGTCATTCCCGGCGCCCAAAGATGGCGGCCAGTAACAGCAGCTCTTGTAAACATTTTTCCTAACTTTTTGTCTTTATTTAGTGTATTCTGTCTCTAGTGTGTTCTTTTCTCATCAAGGCTGGGCAATAACACTTGAGTAATGACTGGACCAAAATTTATTATTCTTCCTTGACCGGTTTTCCTGCCATTTTTCTTCCTCGTTGCTATGGAGAACAATACTAGTCAAGTCAAAAGTACTGTTTACACACATGACCAGCTGATTGCGTTATTGCGTTAAACAGGCTACCCGGAGCAAAGCCCCTGATCCCGGACGAGTTGAGGAGAAGACACCGGTGGTGAAGGGCTGGAGGAAAGGTTAGAATCAGGAGGAGAATATTTAAACCAACGGTACCTGTACTAATAATGGGAAATGTGAGATCTCTGGGAAATAAGACAGACAAGCTCACAGCACTGGTCAGGACACAGAGAGAATACTGAGAGAGCAGCATCGTGTGTTTTACAGAGACGTGGCTCCACTCACACAACCCAGACAACAACGTTGCGTTACCCAGCTTCAAGCCTATCCAGGCGGATAGGGACGTTATAAGGAGCAGTAAAAGGAAGGGAGGTGGAATTGTGCTTTTTGTTAACGAGGTGGTGTAATCCTGAACACATTCATGTAAAGGAACGTCTCTGCAGCCCAGACACTGAACTGCTCACCGTGAGTATGCAAACTTACAGTATTACATGACAAGAGAGCTTGTGTGCTCCATTGTAATTGCTCGTTTACATTCATCCATCAGCTGATGCAGCGGCAGCCTGTGACATCATCAGCTCCACTGCTGCCACTCTATTGGCCCAGAACCCTGATGCATTTATGGCCATCACGGGAGGTTTTAAACATGTCTCAATGGACAAAACATTACCAAACTTCCACCAGTTTGTTGACTGTCCCACCAGAGAAAATAAAATGCCGGATCTCCTGTATGCCAATGTCAGCGATGCATACAGTGCCACAGTTCTAACCCCTTGGAAGATCTGATCACAACCTGGTTCTGTTAACTCCCAGGTACATTCCTCTTGTGCAAAGGCAGCCTGCTCACACACGGACTGTGACGAGGTGGACACAGGAGGCTGCTGATGCACTACAGGACTGCTTCAAAATGATGGCCTTGGATGTACTCTGTGGGCCGCGCGGGGACGACATAGGCAATATGGCTGACTGCATCACATAATACATCAGATTTTGTAAAAACAAAACCATGCCAGCCCAGACCATGTGCTGTTTCCCCAACAACAAACCATGGATCATCAGTGACCTGAAAGCGCTTCTTAACAAGAAGAGGGCTCTCAGGCCTGAAGACACAGAGGAACTGAGGACAGTGCAGCGTGAACAGAGTGATGCTGAGAAGGTATAAAGACAACTACAGGAGGAACTTGGAGGATAAATTCCAGCAGAAAAACATGAGAGGTGTGGTCTGGAATGAAAAACATCACTGGGTGTAAAGGGAGAGACAGACAGAGACAGTGGGGAGCCATGAGAGAGCGGTTGAGCTGAATCTGTTTTTTAATAGGTTCAACTCACCATCTGCCACCCCCACAACACAGCCAGATCCCCACACACCCCTCCTCACTCACTCCCCTGTGTGGCGCGTGCACCCCCCCGAAGACACCAGCACCAAGCCCCACATCACTGTGACCACAGGCCAGGTGAGGAAAAAGCTGGAGAGACTTCACCAGCAAAAGGCTGCGGGTCCTGATGGCATCTCCGCCTGGATCCTGGGGACCTGTGCCAACCAGCTAGCTCTGGTACTGAAGCACCTATACAACCTGAGCCTGAGTCTGGAGAGAGTACCAGTGCTGTGGAAGACGTTGTCTCTATTGGACCTGAACAACTATCGACCAGTTGCCCCCACATCCCATGTGATGAAGGTCATGGAGAGATTTGTCTTAGCCCATCTGAGGCAGCAGGTGAAGACGTGGCTGCACCCTCTGCAGTTTGCATATCAGCCCCATTTAGGAGTTGAAGATGCCGTCATGTACCTGCTGCAATGAGCTCATTTGCACCTAGATGGAGGAGACACAGTGAGAATCAGGTTCTTTGACTTCCCCAGTGCATTTAACACCATTCAGCCGCCACTGCTGGGTGAGAAACTGCAGGTGATGGGGGTTGACAGCTCTGACCTCCTGGATTACTGACTACCAGACAGGCAGACCACAGTTTGTCTGGCTGAGCAGTGTTTTGTCAGATGTGGTGGTTAGTGATACGGGAGCTCCACAGAGGACGATGCTTTCTCTTTTTCTCTTCACTTTGTACACCAATGACTTTCAGTACAATTCCAAGTCATGCCATCTGCAGAAATTCTCTGATGATTTAGCTGTTGTTGGGTGTATAAGAGGGGGATAGGAGGGGGAGTATAAGGCACTGGTAGACAGATTTGTGGAGTGGACCAAGCAGAATCACCTGAGGCTGAACATCAGCAAGACCAGAGAGATGGTGATTGACTTCAGGAAGAAGAGGACGCCTTCACAGCCATTATAGATTGGGGGGGCGGGGTAGTAGAGGAATACAGATACCTGGGTGTCATGATCAGCAATGGACTGGATTGGAAATCTAAGACTGATGCTGTATACAAGGGGATGAGCAGACTCTTTTCTGAGGAAGCTGAGATCCTTCAATGTGTGCAGCGAGATGCTGGAGCTTTTCTACCAGACCGTTGTTGCCAGCGTCATCTTCTTTCCTGCTGTCTGCTGGGGTAGCAGTATCAGAGCCAGCGACACCAACAGACTTGACAAGATTATCAAGAAGGCTGGCTCTGTAATTGGTCTCAGGCCAGAGACCAATGAGTCTGTTGTGGAGAGGACACTGAACAACTGTGATCCATCATGGACAATCCGGATCACCCCCTCCAACACACACTGGACAGACAGTGGAGCACTTTCTCCAGCAGACTGCTACAGCTCTGCTGCTGAACAGCCAGGTACAGGAAATCTTTTCTGCCACATGCCATTTCACTGTACAATAGTTCACTCTAATGTTAAGTTCTGGTCATAACAATGTGGAAATCTAATGTGGAATTTGGTCATAACAATGCTGCTATACTGCACCTTACAGTTTAATTAGTACCTCTCATTTCACCCTGTGCCTTAGGGCCCTTCTTTGTACAGTCAGTATTACCCATAGACTCATGGGGATCATCATCTATTTAACCTAGTAGTAGCCTACAGTATGTGGCATGTAGGGTTATCTAAGCATTTTTACTTCCCTGGGTAACTCCTTTTTCTATTGTGATGTGTGCATTTTCTGTTGGCTTGGTTCATCGACTGTATCATGCTGCTGTCACACTGTAATTTCCCAGTTTGGGGTAAGTAAAATACATCTATTTGACACTAGGGGTGGAGGGAAAAAGAATCCATATAGTGTGGTATTGCCATACTTTGTCTTGATGGTATTGTATCAACTCGAGACAATATTGCAATATTTCAATAAAAGTATTAATAAATGTTAGAAATACAAATTCAGCTCTTTGGGTACCAGCAGGGGTGTCGGACTGGGGAGGAAAAGGGTACTGTTTACCCAGAGCCCCACTGCAGGTAGGGGCCCACAAAACGCCTGGAATCAAAACATTTTTCTCTGTTGCATTCTTTTAATTTCTAATTAATTCATGTCATGGTAAAATTCACCCTGGCTGAATGAAGTGTTTGAGAGACTGCATTTTGCATTAACAGGGGCCTCAGACCATCCATCATTACTATCACCTCTTTGAAAATTTGCAAAATAGTTTAGTCTGCACACCTGCACCCGGTTGATTTAACTGCATCACCAGTCACAGCAACCTGCAGCCTATTCCTGCAGCAAATCTGCGTCTTAAGCCAGGTTAGTGGATCATTATCCTAAACCTCGCCTTTCATATTTATTTATTGCTTTGTGAAAGTACAGCGTGGAAAATAAGTATTGAACACGTCAACATTTTTCTCAAACATATTTCTGATGGTGCAATTGACCTGAGATTTTCACCAGATACAGTGGTGTTTAAAAGTGTTTGCCCACTTCCTGATTTCTCAATTTTTTGGTATGTTTGTCAAACTTAAATGTTTCAGATCAAATAAATTTAAATATTAGCCAAAGATAACAAGTAAACACAAACTGCAGTTTTTAAATGAAGGTGTTTATTAAGGGGGAAAAAATCTAAACCTAGTCATGTGAAAAAATTAGGACACCCTGTGTCCTTTTTTTTTTTTTTTAAACAGATTTGGACATATGGATATTTAATATGTTAAAAATACTGGGAGATTTATGTAATACAACTAAACACAAATTAAATACTTCTTTTCAAATTTTCTGTAAAGTGCAATTCTGAACAAATTGCAAGGAATAAATTAGGACCTCCCCCCCCCCCCATCTTTTTTAGGACACCTTCACATTCATTCCCACTTAAAATGGCTAAAATAAATGTTAATTGCCAACATTAACGCATTAATGCAAATAAAAACAAAAACAAGGTTAGGCATAGATATGTGAACATTTCTTAAAGAACTGAATATTTTAATGAGGTGTCCTAATTTTTTCACGACTGTACATGGCCCTGTGTGAAAAAGAGATTGCCCCCTAAACCTAATAACTGGTTGGGCCACCCTTAGCAGCAACAACTGCAATCAAGCGTTTGCGATAACTGGCAATGAGTCTTTTACACTGCTGTGGAGGAATTTTGGCCCACTTATCTTTGCAGAATTGTTGTAATTCAGCCACACTGGAGGGTTTTCAAGCAAGAATCGTCTTTTTAAGGTCATGCCACAACATCTCAATCGAATTCAGGTCAGGACTTTGACTAGGCCACTCCAAAGCATTAATTTTGTTTTTCTTAAGCCATTCAGAGGTGGACTTGCTGGTGTGTTCAGGATCACTGTCCTGCTGCAGAACCCAAGTGTGCTTTAACTTGAGGTCACAAACAGATGGCCGGACATTTTCCTTCAGGATTTTTTGGTAGACAGCAGAATTCATGGTTCCATTTACCACAACAAGTCTTCCAGGTCCCGAAGCAGCAAAACAGCCCCACACCATCACACTATCACCACCATATTTTACTGTTGGTTTTTTCCCCACTGTACCACCTCAGCTGACTCCTTTCAATGTGGAGGAGCAGCGGTTCTACTCTGAGCCTCTCCCGGATGACTGAGCTCCTCACCCCATCTCTGAGGGTGAGTCCAGCAATCCTACGGAGAAAGCTCATTTCAGCCGCTTGTATCTGCGATCTTGTTCTTTCGGTCATTACCCAAAGCTTGTGACCATAGGTGAGAGTAGGAACGTAGATTGACTGGTAAATCAACAGCTTTGCCTTAGAACTAAGCTCCCTCTTCACCACAACAGACCGGTACAATGTCCGCATCACTGCAGATGCTGCTCCAATCCGTCTGTCAATCTCTCGCTCCATTTTCCCCTCACTCGTGAACAAGACCCCAAGATACTTAAACTCCTCCACTTGGGGCAGGAGCCTGTCCCCAACCCAGAGAGGACAATCCACCTTTTTCCGGCTGAGGACCATGGACTCGGACTTGGAGGTGCTGATTCTCATCCCAGCCACTTCACACTCAGCAGCAAAGCGTCCCAGCAAGAGCTGTAGGTCATTGCTGGATGAAGCCAACAGGACAACATCATCTGCAAACAACAGAGATGAGATCCTGTGGTCACCAAGCATGACACCCACTATGGTGGTATTTTGAGTTTACTTAACCCCTTGCACTCCGGTCAATTTCCCTAAAAACGCCTAAAAATAAGGTACCCAAAGTAAATCAAAAGCTGTTCTTCAACCCTTTGCAGCATCTTCATGGGGTTGGTCTCATTTAAAAGAAAACACTTTGAATTTTTTGGCAAAACAGTCATAATCTCTCTAAGTGCTCCTGCCACTGAGTAACAGTCATCTAAACATACGGAACTTGAAGAAAATAAATTTCACCTGGGTGTTTTTTTGGATACAAATGTTTGCAAATAACACACAGCTGTCAGATCCGGGCTGGAAAATGCAACAGAAATGTAGAACCAAGTGTTATCCAGCTGAGGTCAAAATTTTGTAACAATACCACAAAAAATGAATATATTACACAGCTTTTTCCTCCAGTTGTTCCCAGGCGTTTTTGAACTGTACCAAATTGTGCCAAATGGCACAGTTTGGAAAAACGTCTGTAACTTTTGAATGATTCAATATAGAAGCTTGATCTTGGGCTCTAATGAAAGGTGACACTCAGGGCTGTGTGTGTGTGGGGGGGGTTGTTTATTCATTCATGAATGAATGAATGAACAAACAAGCCCCCACACACAAAGAAGCATGCCACGTAAAAAATGTGTGGCTTTTTTTTTTTTTTACAAGAAAAAATAACCTACAGTGCACTAAAAATTATACTAAAATATCTGTAATGTAGAAGATAACAACTCCCCCCCCCCCCCGCTACAGAGGACAGACATCGCCCATCGCTACATGACGGACCGCGGTGACGGTGCGCCGCGGTCTACTACGCACAGTTGTACTACAATATCTGCAATATATCTGCAATCCACTACAGAAGAGTAGCCGGGGGGGGGGGGGGGGAGGGCGTTCACAGTCCGGACGCGGTGCACGGACCGTCCGTCATGTGGCGATGACGTACAGTTGTAATTTACCGATCAGTCAAAAGTCATTTTGATTACAATTTTCAGGGATAAAGAATAATTTAGCTTATAACACTTACCTGTCCACAACAGCAGTGTCGCTGGCGAACTTCTCTTCCTCATTGTCAGACGAACATGACGCTGGTCCGCTTGTTACGACTCGTGGTTCTGGTCACGCAACCCGGTCAAACCATGATTCCATTATTGCGGTTTTGGCGAACGATTTTTCAAAACAAATAAGAACAGTTGTAAGAAAAAAAGACTGGCGAACGCGTGTTTGTCACCCAGCGGCTTACACAAAACAGATTTTACGCACGGGACGTATACTTTCAATTGTCGTACTTCTCTGCTTCAATTGGCTCGCTATATTCGCAGCCGTTGGTAGGCGGGTCCTTCTTGCTAGGTTTTCAGTCATTGGTTCTTCAAGGTTTCAGAAACCCAATTCAAGGCTCTTATTAGTCGAATGAGAGGTCAATCAAATCTAAACCAATCAAAGCACTCCTTTGGCTTTCTGTTCGCGGCTGTGTCTGTAGTGGAAGAATGGAAATGCAGCTTTTTTTTTTTTCCAGTGCGTCCTTTTTTTTTTTCCCAATGCATTTTTTTTGCGTCCTAGGGCGCCCTCATGCACCCTAGGACGCAGAGACGTGACCGCCCGTGGTATCCCGGAGTGCAAGAGGTTAATGTAAACCAATACCTATTTTCTGTTGTTTAGTTTTGGGTAATTGCAAGGAAGAGAACAGGATAAGCATAAAAATAAGCCTTGGACTTCTGCTTATTTCGTTTCAGTTACAGTTATTTGTGTCTGAAGTAATTATTTCTTATACTGGTGTTTGTGTAACTGGTGAATAAATCATTCAAAATCATTCCAATCAGAATGGGGAACCGCAATATATGATATTACAATACTCAACATATCATAAGATCTTGATAATATTGTATTCATGGCTTAAATTACCAGGATAACATTGTACCGTGGGGTCTCTGGCATTGCCCATCCTTATTTGGCACAATCAGCAGCAATACTGAGTAATGCAAGTGATACCGTTGCATTATTCTGGAGTACTGTGTTCAATAAAACAAACATAGTATGGTTAAATATTTACCAATAGCAACAGGTTATGGTGGTACCACACCTAACCTTAGGAAAACATTCTGACATGCTAGAACTCAACTTGGCTTTCCTCATTTGACAGCAGCCCGTCTGGTTGACCAGTGACGAGGACGCTCATCTCCCTGGTGTATTTTTGTCTCACTGCCTCCCCTTGAGAGCTGATACATTCAGCGGCACCCCCTTATAAGTCACAGTCAATCCAGGAAGTGACAGCTTGTGCAACAGCTTTTTTCCTTTTTCTCCACTGGTATTATTGCACAGATAAGTTGGAAACACCATCATAATTAAGATCTTGAGGTCTGACTGAACACCAGAGGAAAGACTAGATGAAAGCAGAAATGTAAATGCATTTACATATTTCGCAAGAACAGAGAAATTTGTTCTCTCTCCCAGACCTGCAAGAACAAAATGACATTATTTTGTTCTTGTAGCACTGGTTTGGGAGTTTATGCAGCTTGTTCTTGACTAGGGCTATAACTAAAGATTATTTTAGTAGTCGACTAATCTAACGACTATTTTTTTCAACTAGTCCACTAATCGCGTTTATTTTTCTCATGTCCACATTCTCTGCTTCTTGTTGGGGCTCTAGTCTAGTGCATATTTTACCTCAGCCGCTGTTTAATACCGCTTAACATTCCGTCTCCCGTGGGCAGGAGGCATTTAAATGTCATTTTGTCTCAGCTGGACACAGTGTAACACAGCGTAACTAATATTCAGAATGAGGGCTAATATTAAGATTAAAGATGAAAAAGAGATAGCGACTCCTGTAATTCAGTCATTTACTACATTCAACACGTTAGCCATGACAGCGCAGCTCTCAGCAACCAGAGAGCTTACTGTCAAACAGGTAAGCTAACATTAACAGCACATACTGTATTCACAGTATTGTCATTTTTCTAAAGCTTAAAACAGTTGGCCACTGAAAATAGCGGCGCTAACTTTGTTTACTCGCTAAAACTTACCCAGCAGATGGTAATGTCATGGCTCCCGGCTGCCGTTGTTTCAGATGTTCATGTATCACTGTAGTGCTGCTGTGGTAAGAGAGGTCTGCCTTGCAAAAGTCTGCATTTTACTTGTTTTGTTTGTTTTGTTTTTTGGCTTCTGTAAAATGTTCCCAAACAACAGAAAGTTTGGGTCTGCTTTTTTTTAATCCACTTCGACATTCACCATACTCAGAACCGTAAATGTGCTCCTCTTCTTCACTGGAAATTATTCACGCATGCCAGACAAAAGAGGCGCTACTGCCCTCAGCAGTTCCGGTCGTGCATTGCAGTTACAACTGAACATTACCGCGGCATGAATGTAAACTTTATAATTAAGCGATCTGTCGACAATAAAAATATCCGTTGACAAATTTTTATTGTTGACGTTATCGACAACATCGACTAATCGTTTCAGCCCTATTCTTGACGTATCATCATGGCAGAACTTTTTTCTTGCATGGTGTCCAAGAACTATTGTAAGACGGGTCAGAAATTTGAATTTCCCAGGAGTTCTGCACTTCAGTTTCTTGTGAAGTATGAAATGTCCTGGCAAGAAAGAACTACCAGACTTCCATGGTATCATGCAGCAGAACCAGTCTGCCCTATACCAGGAAAAGAGCTGTCACCACAGACCCAAAGAAGAGCCAGCAGGTGTGTGCAAACCCAGCATTCATCATTATCTAATTTATTAGTTTTTTTTTTTTTTTTAACCTCATTCACAGTCATTTTAACAGAATGATTCAAAATTAAAGTAGTGACGGACATTTGATCCTTGAAGTCTAAAACATTTGACCACATACTTTGTACTGTTCTTAAGAAGGGAAAACTGTCTAGTTCAGCTTGATTGGGAGAGGTAGTTCTACAAATGGAATAAATCCAAATGCTCGCACCCTCCTACTTGCATTGCATGCCTGCACGGCTTGAATATGCTGCATCATCAATCAGACCATTCCCCTCCACAATAATTTCACTGGAGGGCACTCAGAGAGCAAATACCTCCACCAAGGTTCCATCAGTCTGTCCACACCACTGACAGCCAGACATAAGATTGGGCACTGATGGAGGTATGCAATCATGGATCACCTCCAAAATCTAATGGGGTCATCCGTCAACAAGGGCCACATCTGGTGAAAAGTTAATCAAAATCCGGCCTGTAGTTTTTGTGTAATCCTGCTAAAAGACAAACTGCCTTGATTACATTACCTCCTTGGTGGTGGTTGTTGGTCTGATGCAGAGTTCGAGTGTGCTCGAGTGAACAGATATGAATATATAGAGTCAGTTGGCCAAAAACCACAAGAACAAGGAGGCATTTGGAAAAAACTGTGACTGTGCCACTACTATACAGAGTGAGTGAAAGCCAGAGGTACATGTCGGGGGGAACAATCACCATCAGAACTGCACTGACAAACTGGCACTACTACAATTAGGGGTGTGCCATATCGTATCGTTCATGATAATACCGGTATAATTTTTGATACCGGTGTAAAAATGAATATCACGATATTTGGAGTCCATTATGCTGCCAATGGAAGTTACCAGTTACCATAGAAACAACAACAACAACAAAAAAAAAACACGGCATGAGAAGCGGCGCTCTATGCTTGGAACATCTGCATCTAGTTGTGAGGAAGTAATTTAGTTTCAAGGCTGCTTCAGACTGCTGCCTTCTTTAAAAATAAAAAAAAAACAACAAAAAAAAAAACGGTGCAGCGATGCGGATAATCTGCACACATTTTTTTTCCCCCACACATCAATAACATGGCTTCAGTGAAAAGTTTTACTTCACCACGTCCAGACTCCCAGCTAGAAGGTGTAAAGTACCATTGTAATATGGTCTTTGGTATGACCTGGCCTTGAACCCACAACCTCCCAGTTGTGGGGCGGATGCTCTACCTCTAAGCCACCACTCCGGTTTCCAGACCTGATGGAGGTAAAATTCATGTTGCAAGCAAATAACCAACAAATTGATAAAAGGCAAAGTACAACTTCATTGAACAAAGATCTTCAATGATAGGTTCATAGAGTGTCTGCACACAGCTTTGTATTGTAAATGAAGAGGCAGATTTGCTTCAGCTGATTTATTACACATCTCTCACATCAAGCATAGACAGAATGACATTCAAGTAGAAGCTCTTCTTTTAAATACCATGACATTCTTCTAGAATCTTCTCACACACAAAAGATGAACTTCTCGTCGAATCGCAATCAACCCACTCATCCTTAACACCTCCCTGTTATCTTACTAGGGAATCTAGAATCTTCTCACACACAAAAGATGATCCTCTCGTCCTTTGTTCCTGTCTAAGATGGTATACAATTAGGCTCTCCCCAGGTTGCCACAGTATCAGTTATTTTCTGTAATGAACCAAGAAATACAATGCATCAACAAAGAAATTAAAGTCAAACCTTCAATAATGGGGTAAAATATTCCAAAACGGACTTCCGGTTATGGCTGCCACGTAGGACGGATGTGTCTCACTCTGCTCTGCTCCTGGAGAAAAAAAATCGGCAAATAACTCTCTCATTTGGGACAGAACGTATCCCAGCGTCTGGGCGAGGATATGTCGGCGAAGCCTAAGGCTGGAAAACCAGGTAAAGGAAAAAGCGAGCCGCCGAAACAGTCCAAATTAACGGACTTTCAGGTCTGTGACGCAGCAAATAAAACTCCATATATGGCGGAGGAGGCTGGCAACGGTGCGATGTCTGCGGGAAGAGGCGCAGATGCGCTGATGGCTGCCATGAGTTCAATGAGAGCGGACTTTTCCTCTAGATTTGATGGGATTATGACAGCGTTGGAAGGAATAAGAAAGGAATTGGGTGACTGTGTAGAACGAACGGCGCAGATGGAGCTCCGTCTCGCTAGTGCTGAAGATGACGTCACCCGTCTTCAATTAAAGGTGCGCACTTTGGAAAAAAAAAATAAATCTCTGGAAAATAATATTTTGGATTTGGAATCTCGGTCGAGACAGAATAACTTGAGGCTGGTGGGTCTTCCAGAGGAATCAGAAGGTCGGGACGTATGTTCCTTTCTGGAAAAGTGGATTCCGGAGGTGCTGGGCAGCGAGGAGTTGCAATCAGCAGTGGTTCTGGAAAATGCACATCGTATTGGCCCACGGAGAGATAAGGGACCGCCGAGGACCTTAATTATGAAGTTTCTTAGCAACAGAGACAGGATGAAGATCTTCAACGCTGCACGAGCTAAAGGAGAAATTAAACACCAGGACCAGCAGGTGCGGTTCTACCCAGATTTGGCCACAGGAATCCAACAATTGAGGAAGCAGTTTGATCCCATACGTAAGGAGCTGCGCAACCTTGGGATTCATCATGGTGTAATCTATCCTGCGAGACTGCTGACCACGTATGAGGGCAGAACCCACATCTTCAAGACCCCAGAGGAGGCGCAGGAGTTCATCAAGAAGATCAAAGAAGAAGAAGAGACTGGTGGGAGCTAAGCATGAACAAAATATAAGGTAGAATAATTAAGCATTTGCACAGGCATCTGACTGACTTGAAGTAAATAGTAAGTTTACAAAATATAGATTGTATTATATATTAAAAAAAACAAAAACAAAACAAACAAAAAAAAAAAACTATGATGTACAAAGTTGTTAAAAATTTTGGAGTTAAGTTGGAAAACTACAGAGGAGAGTTAATGTTACGTCATTAAAAGCAGTAGAGTTAGGGTGATTGGGAGGATGAAGAAGGAGTGGCTTAGGCTGTTCCCCGTGGGTGTGGAGCGGTCGATGGCTATATCGGGAGACGGAATTTTTCTTTTGATTTTGGGGGGTTTCCCACAAGTGTGGGAAGGGGAAATTTGTTTGTGTGTAGTTTGTAGGATGAATGTTCAACCACTCATGTTTTTGCTTCTCTGTATGAGCATGTTTACACTGCAAGGTAATCCCAAACTCTCTATTGATCATAAACCAAAGTGTTGATCTTAATTTAACTTCATGGAATTGATTTTTTTAAATATCTTCAACTTAGAAACTTTATTCGATCAAATCAAAATAAAGCTCTCACTCGACCTATTTATTCATCCTTGGAAAAAATGATGATGAAAGATAGTAAAAGAAAGGGTATTATTTCAGAGTTTTATAACTCATTGACACTATCTTCAAGTGAAAATTCACTGAAAAGATTAAACTACTGGAAAGAAGATCTGCAAATTGAAATTTCAGAGGAACAATGGGAATTGGCTTGTACAGAAGCTCAAACCAAATCAATAAATGTACGCCTTAAATTGATACATTTCAAATGGTTAATGCGGATGAATGTTACACCGGAGGAGTTAAATAGATATAACAAAAATATACCAGATACATGCACAAAATGCATGGAAAGTAAAGGAACCCTATTTCATTGTTTATGGGAATGTAGATTAATAAGAATGTTTTGGGAAGAGGTGAGGGTAACAATTGAAAAAATAATCTCAAAACAAATCATATTGAATCCTAAACTGTTTTTGTTGGGTCTGTACCCAGAAAAGCATAATTTTAATAAAAGTGAAAGAACATTCATAGACCTCAGTTTGCTTAATGCCAAAAAATGTATTGCACTATTATGGAAAAAGACTCATAGACCAGATGTGACTCAGTGGTTAAGACAGATGTTAACAAACCTTCCATTAGAAAGAATAACATATATACTGAAATCAAAGGAAATTGTGTTTGAGAATATATGGAGACCTTTTATTGATTATGTAAAAAATTTAAACACAACTCTTGAAGAAGAAGGTGAATGATGTGTGTGGACCTTGTAAATTCCAAACTGGTGAACATAATATGTATACTTATGTATTGGATTGTCTAGACTAAACAGAGGAGCATTGTTGAAGACTTGATTTTGTTGGTGGTTGTTGGTGTTTTTAGTGCATTTTTTTTTTTGTAGTACTTTAGTGTTAGTGTTTGATTGTTTGTATCATGTTTGTTAAAAAAAAAAAAAAAGGTTCAATAAAGATATTGTGGAAAAAAAAAAAACTTCATGGAATTGCAGAGGTCTACAAAATTTAAAAAAACTTAAACAAGTTATGAATAAAATAAAAGACATGGGTTCAAAAATTGTGTTTTTACAAGAAACTCATTTAATAGAGGAGGATATAAAAAGAATTAGGAGTAGATGGCAAGGAAGTGTATTCACCTCATCATTTTCATCCCGAGCCAGGGGAGTTATGACTCTCATACATAAATCAGTTCCTTTTCAAGTGAAAAATGTAATTGGAGACAAATTTGGAAGATATGTAATCATTCAAGGTTCTTTGCTATTAGAAAATATAAATCTTGTGAACTTATATGGTCCCAATATAGATGATCAGAAGTTCTTTGCTAATTTATTTCTTATCTTATCATCACTTACAGGGCAACATATAATAGCAGGGGATTTTAATTGTACATTGAATCCAGGTATAGATAGATCAACAGGACTGGATTGCACGCACATTGGATGTAGGATGACTATTAATCATTTTATGAAAGAATTGAGATTGTTAGATATATGGAGAGAAATGAAACCACAAGTTAAAGCCTATTCTTGTTATTCCAGTACCTACAAGACATTCTCACGTATTGATTATTTTTTGATTTCCACAGAATTAAGGTCCAAGATTCAAAACTGCTTTTATGATAACATCGTGATCTCTGATCATGCACCCTGTTGTCTAATATATGTAGATAAAAAATTGACAAAGGAATCAGGTAGATGGCAATTTCAGCATAAATGGCTTCAGGAAGAGGAATTTGTCAAGTATATAGAAAAACAGATAGACGAGTTCTTTGACATCAATACTACACAAACATCAGCATGTGTAAAGTGGGAGGCTTTCAAAGCTTTTATTAGGGGACATATTATTAGTTATACAGGATCAAAATCTAAGAAGACTCGAGAGGAGAGAGCTAAATTGGAACATAAAATAAAAAGTCTTCAGGAAAAAGTGTATGCAGGAAGTGACCCAAGGTTGGAGAATGAATTACTGATTTTGAGAGCTGAATACGACAAAAAATCAGCGAATAGAGCTGCCTCGAGTCTTCTAAGATTGAAACAATCTTTTTATGAACAAGGTGAAAAATCAGGAAAATTATTAGCATGGCAGATTAAACAATTAGAAATTAAAACACCAATTACCAGTATTATAAGTAAAGGACAGGTAGTTATAGATCCTTTAGAAATTAACAGAGCCTTTAGAGATTACTATGAAAAATTATATGATACCAAAAATGAATCTGATTTAACAAAACTAAATGGGTTTTTGAACGAACTATCTATACCGTGTATTCCAAATGAAAACAGGGAGATATTGGAGTCTAAAATTAGTCAAGAAGAAGTTGGGCTAGCCATTGATAATATGAAATCAGGAAAAAGTGCAGGACCAGATGGTCTTCCAGTTGACCTTTATAAAAAATTTAAGAATAAATTAATAAAACCTTTTTTGGAAATGGTTTTAGAAGCATTTCAAAATAATAATTTACCATCATACATAAATAATGCCTTAATTATACTGCTGCCAAAACCAGGTAAGCCCTCTAATAAATGTGAAAATATGAGACCAATAAGCCTATTAAACGCCAACCTTAAGATAATCTGTAAAATTTTAGCAAGACGAATACAAGAAATTTTACCAAATATTATTAATCAAGATCAGAATGGCTTTATAAAGGGTAGACAAGGCTTCCATAATGTAAGAAGACTATTTAATATTATTTATTTTAATAAAGAAGCACCGGATACAGCTCTCCTATCACTGGACGCCGAAAAGGCCTTTGATAGAGTTGAATGGCCCTTTCTTTTTGAAGTCCTACAAAGGTTTGGACTTGGAAATAATTTCATAAAATGGGTTCAAATAATATACAATAATGCTACAGCAGAAATCCTAACAAATAACAATATTTCAAAACCAATAAAAATCAATAGAGGATGTCGACAAGGCTGTCCACTTTCACCTTTACTGTTTACTATGGCAATTGAACCTTTAGCGATAGCGATACGTTTACATTCACAAATATATGGAATTAAAGTTGGACCAACAGAACATAAAATCTCCCTGTACGCCGATGACATAATTTTGTTTATGTCGAATCTAAAAAAATCAATTCCAACCTTGTTGAATTTAATAAAGAATTTTGGGGAAATATCAGGATATAAAATAAATAAAACTAAATCTTCAATATTAATGCTAAATGAGACCCAGAGAAATTACCCAACCCCTGAGGTAAATCAATTCAATGTTGTAAATCAGTTTAAATATTTAGGAATCCAAATTGTGCCTAAGCTAGAATCAGTCGCCAGTGTCAACTATGAAGCCTTAATGTCAGATATCAATGAGTTAACTCAGAGATGGATGTCACTACCAATGTCGATGATCGGGAGAATCAATATACTTAAAAGTAATATTTTACCTAAAATACTTTATTTATTTCAATACATTCCCTTATCACCACCTTTAGATCTATTCTCAAGAATAAAAAAAAAAGTTAGTGGAATTTATATGGAACAACAGGAGGGCTAGATTACGTCTGTCTTTATTATATTTACCATTTGATCGTGGAGGTCTGAAATGTCCAAATTTTATGTTGTATTATTGGTCGGCACAACTGAGGTCTATGACATATTATTTTTCATCAAATGATCTCCCTCACTGGACTGAAATGGAATCATACAATTTACCTTTACCTCTTCCCATATTCATATACTCAGATTCGGCAAAAAAATTACAAAAACAAGTTAAAAATCCATTTGTAAAGCATATGATCAAAATATGGTGTGAAGCTAAAAACTATTTAAAAGAACCACAGTTATTGTCACAATTTAGTCCAATATGGGGTAATCAATATTTTAAACCAGGGAGAGCGGACGCTGTATTTAAAGTATGGAATTTAAAAGGGATACAAAAGATTCAGGATTTATATTTGTCATGTGCAGATAACATAATGTCTTTTGAAGAGCTGAGGATCAAATTTAACCTCAATAGAACACATTTTTTTAAATATCTTCAACTTAGAAACTTTATTCGATCAAATCAAAATAAAGCTCTCACTCGACCTATTTACTCATCCTTGGAAAAAATGATGATGAAAGATAGTAAAAGAAAGGGTATTATTTCAGAGTTTTATAACTCATTGACACTATCTTCAAGTGAGAATTCACTGAAAAGATTAAACTACTGGAAAGAAGATCTGCAAACTGAAATTTCAGAGGAACAATGGGAATTGGCTTGTACAGAAGCTCAAACCAAATCAATAAATGTACGCCTTAAATTGATACATTTCAAATGGTTAATGCGGATGTATGTTACACCGGAGGAGTTAAATAGATATAACAAAAATATACCAGATACATGCACAAAATGCATGGAAAGTAAAGGAACCCTATTTCATTGTTTATGGGAATGTAGATTAATAAGAATGTTTTGGGAAGAGGTGAGGGTAACAATTGAAAAAATAATCTCAAAACAAATCATATTGAATCCTAAACTGTTTTTGTTGGGTCTGTACCCAGAAAAGCATAATTTTAATAAAAGTGAAAGAACATTCATAGACCTCAGTTTGCTTAATGCCAAAAAATGTATTGCACTATTATGGAAAAAGACTCATAGACCAGATGTGACTCAGTGGTTAAGACAGATGTTAACAAACCTTCCATTAGAAAGAATAACATATATACTGAAATCAAAGGAAATTGTGTTTGAGAATATATGGAGACCTTTTATTGATTATGTAAAAAATTTAAACATAACTCTTGAAGAAGAAGGTGAATGATGTGTGTGGACCTTGTAAATTCCAAACTGGTGAACATAATATGTATACTTATGTATTGGATTGTCTAGACTAAACAGAGGAGCATTGTTGAAGACTTGATTTTGTTGGTGGTTGTTGGTGTTTTTAGTGCATTTTTTTTTGTAGTACTTTAGTGTTAGTGTTTGATTGTTTGTATCATGTTTGTTAAAAAAAAAGGTTCAATAAAGATATTGTGGAAGAAAAAAAAAATATTCCAAAACAAGCTACAGTCAAATATATGACCTTTGACATTTTAGCTCCACATGTCACCAAAAAAGAAAGAGAAAAAAAACTTTAAACTACTTGCAGCAATTATTTTTCTGAATGCTGATTCATGAAGAGTGGAATCTTTTTTTTCCCCCCATGACACCACCAACAGCATCTACCAGTCCCTCCAGGATTTCGTGGGATGTTTTTATGATTGTTGCGGGCCAAAAAGCCTGAATTCGCAGGAGCTTTTTTAAAAAGTTGCGATATTTTTAGAGTGTTTTTTGCACTAAAAGTTGTAGGAAGAATTCCAAATTTTAAAGCAGATGCTTTTTTCAAGTTTACTGCAGTGATATTCTATATAACAATACAAGAAAAGCACAGGATTGTCAAAAATTTCCTATTATAGTGATTTGTAAATAAAGCAGAAATGTCTGCTATACAGAAAAACTCTTGTGCAACAGCAAATACAAACATTAACACAATATCCATTTCAACAGCTAAATTGCACTGAATACATGTTAAAGAGTAGAGATTTGAAAATTATTGGCAGCACCTTCATTTGAAAACTCCCTAAGGTTTCCAACCAATCGGTACTGAGCGGAGAGAAAAAAAAAGATTATTCTGTTGCACTGGATTGGCTATTGGAGTCTGTTTTTCTAAGAAAAAAAGAATACAGAAAATATTCTCTCTCTTCCCATGCCTACCTGTCTGTCTGTTGCATGTTGCTCTTCATACACACACACACGTCTTTCATTTACAGCGGGACGGCGCGTTTGTCTGTCCACACCGGAGATGAACAGTTTTAACCCTCCAACTGCCCGCATAGTATGGGCGGGTCGCACACCCCCAGTGGCACAGCGCACCAACTGCACGTGTCAACTTATTGACGTCCCCCGGCTATACTGAGAATTTGTACTAATCTGTATTGATCTGACAGTTTAGAAGGTGGCAAACACGCGCCGAAGGAAACATGGCCGACATGGAATATAGCAAAGAAGAAGAAATCCTCATTATTATTCTTCCTTTTTACGCGTTGAGCTCACACACCAATGTGGATTGCTGCTATGATCGAAACTGCATGAAATGGGGAAAATAGCCACGTAATACAAACAAAATTCATGTGGGATAATCATAACAGTTTGTAGACGTGGAAGCAGGTGTAAATTACTAAGTAAACGCGTTACATCGACCACAATGGACAAAAAACTGAGTTCCCATTACCAAGATTTGGCGCCCACGAGCAGCATGGATTCCCACAGGAATAATGCACCAAACAGAAAAAATAGCCACGTAATACAAACGAAATTCACGTTGGATAATCATAAGGGTTTGTAGACGTGGTACACGGTGTAAATGGCTGAGCACGACGAAAACAGGACAAAAACGGACCGGTCACATGGGCGGGCGAGCCCCCTCCTCCCCACAACAGGTATGAGAGAAATATGGGGGGGGGTTTGGACATTTTATTGATTTTCTGGTTCATATACTTTGAAGATTAGATAAAAACATACCCCTGTAGACAAATCGGCATCAAAAAACCGGACCATTCTTTGTGTAACTGTGTCCAAAGTCCACTTTTGACTGAGTTATGTAATTTATATAGCTGCCGTGACATTATGCAAATTAGATGTGTAACTTTACTCCTATCTGAAACTTTGGATCATGTTCTACATCTTTCTAATTGACAGTAAGCCATTATCTCTTGTAACTTTCAAGTTATAGCCTTGAAAATCTGAACTATTTTATTGACAAAATTTTTTTACCACTCTTGACCACTAGGGGCTTTGCGTTGCCCCAGGCGGGGCAGTTAGAGGGTTAAAGCCCATTGACCAGATGTAGTAATGATTTTACTCTAAAGATGTATAAATGTCCAAACACTGACTGTAGTGTAGTGTACTCTCCTCACGCGTGCTCCCGCAACGGGGTGCTTTTGGCCAGGCGCATGTTTTTCAACACAAACCCAGCACAACAAACACGCGGTCAGGACGGCGACATGGCGAGGCATCCACGGGGAGGCTGGGGGAGACGGAGGAAGGGACAGTGTTGAAAACCTCACGGGTTAGTGTTTTTTTTAAATCACACACTCTGTTTGCTGATGTGTCCCGTTACTCATTGTAAACTATAAACTCACTACTCACTGTAAACACGGAAGTTAACGCGGTGCAGTGATGCATTTGATTGGTTAGACTGAGCGTTTCAGCACGTTGGAGACAAATTTGATTGGTGAAATTGGTGGAGATTGACGAGGATAGGCCAAAATTGAGGTAAAGTTGTGGTGATTGGACAAAGTTGCAAGGTCGCGCAAGAGTTGCGCTGATTGGCTGATTTTGTATGAATTGGTACGATCGAAACATCGCGAAATCCTGGAGGGACTGCTCTATATGACTTGTCTGTTTTATATAAAAAAAACATTTATAGCTGTTTGGAATGCATTTTCAATCTAAATCTGATAATTATATCAATTTTTTCCTCATACTTATTCCTTATTGTGGCATGGTTTCATGGACAGATAGCACCCCCAGATAGCGCCCATCATGTGAGGTTATATGACGTGGCCAAAAACTTCTCAGTTGATTTAAGTTGTACAAAGGATTCCACCTCACAAGATGGCAGACATATATAACTTACTGCTCTTGCCTTGGAGGACTTATGGCGGATATGTGGCGTAACATTATGTAGCTCACATATTCCTTGGCAGAGACCCAGACATGAGGGAACTTGGAGCTCGCACTGTGTATTGACATCACGCCTCATACGGACATTGAGTCTGGACCCCCTGCGGACTAGAGACGAATTGAGAAGATCTGAGAGTGGACCTGAAGAGACGGTCTGACTCCTAGGGTCAGACAGAGAAGCCGAGGACAATAGGAGGATTAGATATGAATGGAATTCTGTGTTTGATGTGAATGTGTTTTGTGTCTGGTGTTACAGTATAAAGGTATGTGGTTTACCTCAGCTAACTCTCTTCATTCCCTGACAGAGAGGAGCTGTGGGCTTGAGATGGAATAAACCAATACTGAAAAATCAGTCTCTTCATTTCGAGTTTCCTACATTGGTGACCCACACGTGAGAAATATGGAAAGGCTAAACTCCATTAGACTCCCCGAGTTCTGGCAAGAAGACCCGCACTCATGGTTCCAACACGTGGAATCACGGTTCGTGCTTAACGGGGTATCAGAGGATGACATTAAGTTCCACAATGTCATCGCAAGACTCGACAGCCGCACAGCCTGGTGTGTGCGGAGCCTGGTGCAGCAGCCGCCCGCTGCTGGCAAATACGACGCCCTGAAAGCCGCCCTCATTCGGAGCTTTGTGCCATCGGCCGAGGTGAGGGCCAGAACACTCCTGGACCTGCGCGACAGAGGAGGACGCAGGCCGACCGTCCTCATGGAGGACATGCTGCAGATGACCGGGGCAGGCAACGATGCGTTTTTATTTAAACACATCTTTTTGAGGACCCTTCCAGCGCACATGAGAGGCTCCCTGTCCAGCATGAGGTGTGTGGACCAGCAGGACTTCCGCGCGCTGGCTTTGGAAGCAGAGCGACTCCTGGACGCATGCGGCGAGCAGGAGACGGCAGCGGCAGCAGCGGACCTCGGCGCGGCAGCCCAGGGCGACGGAGAACCGGTGGCAGCAGAGCCGACCCCAGCGACAACAGCGGCAGCGCGGTCCCGGAGCGGAGGAGAGAACGAGATGTGCTTCTACCATCGTCGTTTCGCGCACAAGGCGCACAGATGCGTCCCGCCATGCAACTTCAGGAAGCGGGGAAACGCAAAGAGCCGGAGGTCGTTGGCAGCTTCGACCCTCGGCGAACGGAATAAGCTGCTCTACCTGATGGACGCGAGCTCCGGACGACAATTCCTCGTTGACACCGGAGCACAGAGGAGTTTCATCACCGCAACCTACGCGAACCGGGCGGCCAGTCCCCGCAGAGATGGCGCAACAGCCGCAAACGGCTCGTCGATCAAGACGTTTGGCGAAAGAACTCTGCGCCTGTCCTTGCACGGCCGCAACTATGAATGGACCTTCATAGTAGCGGAGGTGAGTTTTAACATGTTGGGCGCCGACTTTTTGTGCTCACATGGCTTGTTGGTAGATCTGGCTAATAGACGCTTGGTTAATGCACTCTCTTTTTGTTCTATTCCCTGTGCAGCGCGAGTGTCCCCGCCGTCAGTACAGGCCAATGCCGCCGCAGCAGGAGGTAAGTTCCACACTCTCCTAAACCAGTTCCCAGCACTCACAGTTCCCACGTTTTCAGCTAAGGTGGCAAAGCACGGGGTGGAGCACTTTATAACCACAAGTGGCCCACCGGTTTTTGCTAAGGCTCGGCGCCGGGATGCAGCTAAGCTCTCTATTGCGCGTGAGGAGTTCGCCAACCTGGAAAGGTTGGGCATAATTCGCCGCTCGAAGTCCGCTTGGGCTTCCCCCCTCCACATGGTCCCTAAGGCGGACGGCTCGTGGAGACCGTGCAGCGATTATCGCAGGTTAAACAATGCCACAGCGCAGGACCGCTACCCAATTCCGCATATCCAAGATTTTTCGGTGCATTTGGCCAAGGCACGAATTTTTTCTAAAATAGACCTGGTCCGCGGTTATCACCAGGTCCCGGTCCGATCAGAGGACATTCCCAAGACAGCGGTAATAACCCCTTTCGGGCTTTTTGAATTTTTACGCATGCCTTTTGGCCTTAAAGGCGCTGCGCAAACCTTCCAACGCATGGTGGATGCCGTTTTGCGCGACCTCCCTTTTGTTTTTGTCTACTTAGATGATATTTTAGTCGCCAGCACCTCTGAGGAGGAACACGAGAGTCACCTCAGAACTGTTTTTCAGAGGTTGGGAGCGCACGGGTTGATAATCAACCCAGCCAAGTGCCATTTCGGCGCAGCACAGATCGATTTTTTAGGGCACGGCGTCTCCCCAGAGGGTGCAGTTCCGCTGCCCTCCAAAGTACGCGCAGTGGCTGAGTTTCCCCAGCCACAAACGGTAAAAGCGTTGCAGGAATTTTTAGGTATGGTAAACTTTTACAACCGTTTCATACCTCATGCGGCGCAGCTCATGCAACCGTTGTATGTCGCGCTAAAAAAACAAAAGCCCTCCAATGCGATTGAGTGGTCCCCGGAGCGGGAGCGCGCATTCACTGAGGTTAAGAAAGCACTAGCGAATGCAGCGCCGCTGGCTCACCCAGACCCAGCAGCCCGAATAGCGCTAACCACAGACGCATCAGATGTGGCCATAGGAGCCGTGGTAGAACAGCAAGTCACCAGGGCTTGGCAACCACTCGCTTTTTTTAGCAGGTCCCTGCGCGATGCGGAGCGAAAATATAGCGCATTTGACAGGGAACTGCTAGCGCTCCACCTGGCCATTCGCCATTTTCAGTTCTGGTTGGAAGGGCGGCGTTTCACCACGTTTGTCGACCACAAACCGTTAACCTTTGCAATGTCCAAAGTCTCTGAACCATGGTCAGGCCGACAGCAGAGGCAGCTGGCCGCAATTTCAGAATTCACCACCGATATACCGCACGTAGCCGGTAAATTTAATGTGGTGGCGGACTGCCTCTCGCGAGCGGTAACAGCGCCTGTCCGTGCGGATGGGGGCTGTAGCGCCGCAGATGCGGAGCGTGGTAACAGCGCGGACGCGCACGCAGCTCCGGTGCACGTAGGGATAGATTACGCGGCCATGGCAGCAGAGCAGGGCGAGGACACAGACGTGCGCGCGCTCCTGTCTGGACCAACAGGGTTAAGGCTGGAGAACGTAAATTTACAAACCGGTTCACCCCCGCTTATTTGCGATGTATCCACTGGGCGACCTCGCCCAGTGGTACCGGCCACGTGGCGCCGTCGTGTTTTTGACGTGGTGCACTCCCTAGCACACCCGGGAGTACGCGCTTCGGTGAAAATGGTAACAGAGAAGTTTGTTTGGCCGAGCCTGCGCAAGCACGTGAAGGAGTGGGTGAGAGCCTGCATGTCCTGCCAGCGGGCCAAAGTTCACAGACACACAAAAGCCCCTTTAGAACCTTTCCACATCCCAGCTAAGAGGTTTGATCATGTGCACGTTGATCTAGTGGGACCCCTGCCGCCCTCGCAGGGGTTCACACATCTCCTGACAATGGTGGACCGGACCACTCGTTGGCCGGAAGTGGTCCCATTGCAGTCTACCACAGCAGCAGAGGTAACACGCGTTTTTTTAACAGCCTGGGTAGCGTGGTTCGGAGTCCCGTCGGACATTACGTCCGATAGGGGTCCGCAGTTCGTTTCAGAGCTATGGTCAGCCATGGCCAGCGGCTTAGGGGCAACAGCTCATCGCACCACCGCTTATCACCCACAGGCCAATGGTTTATGCGAGCGTTTTCACAGATCGTTGAAGGCAGCCCTCAGAGCGTCGCTCACGGATACAAATTGGGTAAACAAACTACCATGGGTTTTATTGGGGTTGCGTTCGGCACCCAAGGAGGATTTAGATGCCTCACCTGCTGAATTAGTCATCAGAGAATCAACCTCTCAGGCTGCCAGGAGAATTCCTGCCAGCCCATGCAGCACCCGAGCGCCCCCCGGTGCGGGGACCTCTACGTGGCACGGAGGCAGAAATGCTCCCGGGCCCCGCTCATCACACTTTTCCGCGGGTTTTTGTTCCCAAGGCTTTGCAAAACGCAGAGTTTGTTTTTGTCAGGCACGACGCCCAGCATCACAGTCTCCGCCCACCTTATGATGATCCGTTCCGAGTGCTGGAAACCGGGGAGAAATATTTTGTACTGGACTTGGGGGGCAGGAAAGAGACCATCAGTGTTGACAGATTAAAGCCTGCTTTTGTGTTACGTGACGAACCTGTACGGCCGGCGGGGGCGCCTCGACGCGGCAGGCCTCCCAAGGGACAGCCCCTAGTTCCCCAGCAGGGGGCAAATAACCCTTCTCCCCCTCATTCCACAGGCGCACAGCAGGACGGCACAACACAGGCTGCGAAGCCTGCGTTCAGCAGATTCGGGAGGAGATTGAAGCCTAAGCAACGGGCAGAGTGATGTGTATTTTGATCAACCCGTGTAAATTTTGCTGTAGATCCTACAAAGGGGGGGGGGTGATTTAAGGGTGTAATGGGTATGATTTAAGGGTGTAATGTGTATGGCTGTCCATTATTAACTTAAGGTTGTTGTATGTTCATTCTTGGGCGTTTCGGGGGGAGTGATGTGGCGTAACATTATGTAGCTCACATATTCCTTGGCAGAGACCCAGACATGAGGGAACTTGGAGCTCGCACTGTGTATTGACATCACGCCTCATACGGACATTGAGTCTGGACCCCCTGCGGACTAGAGACAAATTGAGAAGATCTGAGAGTGGACCTGAAGAGACGGTCTGACTCCTAGGGTCAGACAGAGAAGCTGAGAGGACAATAGGAGGATTAGATATGAATGGAATTCTGTGTTTGATGTGAATGTGTTTTGTGTCTGGTGTTACAGTATAAAGGTATGTGGTTTACCTCAGCTAACTCTCTTCATTCCCTGACTGAGAGAGGAGCTGTAGGCTTGAGATGGAATAAACCAATACTGAAAAATCATTCAGTCTCTTCATTTCGAGTTTCCTACAGATATAGAAGCATCCTTCTGGACACCAGAGAAGAAGGAATTTTTAGACAAACAAATGTGGACATTACCGATCGCTGTGGACGTACTCGATCGCAGACAGAGAAGCCATTTGCTCCCAAATTTGCCAACTATGATTCTAAAAAGAGATTATTTAGCTTGTGAAAGTAAATGTTTACATTTTGTTATAACAGAGGGTGGGCGAAGCTGGTTGATGTTCACCTGCTGCCGCCCCCAGCGCCATGTGACTAGACAACAATCACTCCGGTTCTATGTCGTCATATAAGATAAATTTCAGCAGAATAAATGTGACATTGAGGTTGGATAATCATATGAGTTTCTGGATGTGGGAGAGAAAGCGCAAATGACAAACAGAAGGCAAAATAACGACCAGGATGGACGAAAATGGATGAAGTGAGAGCCACCTGGCCAGCAGTAAGTCTGACAGATTACTTTGTTGACATTCTACTAATGTTCTGGTTCATATACTTTGAACAAAAAACAAAAAAAAAAAACAAAAAAACAAAACCGGTGACAAGAAAAGAAAACCATCCTTTGTGTAAATATGTCCAGAAGTCCATTTCTGACCGAGTTATGTAATTTGTTATGGCTGTGTCGCATTATGCAAATGAGATGCGTAAATTTACTCCCATCTCAAACTTTGGATCATATTCTACATCTCTCTAATTGACAGTAAGCCATTATCTCTTACCACTTTCAAGTTATAGCCTTGGAAATCTCTGACATATGAACTAAATATTTTCTTGAAAAAAATCTTGACCACTAGGGGCTTATGGCGCAATGGAGCGCCTGTGGCAGTCATTGGGTTAAGAATTTATGACTACACTCATCAATCATAAATTTCTATCTTTTCCCTCATAAATAAAATCAAGTTCTGACCTGTAAATTTCTGACTTTCTTTATGTAAAAGTAAATTTTTTCCTCCAAAATCTGCACCTTTGCTCTTGTAAATGTGTCCAAGTGTGCTTTAAAAAAAAAAATCATTTTTCTGTCAACCCCTCAAGCAAAATTATTTAAGCTTTCACATTTTTAGTAACTTCAATTTTTGTTTAGCTCTTTAATTCTTTTCTGAAAGAAAATCATAATTCTGTTCAGACACTGCATCCAATTTTGCTTGGGAAGTCATTAGCTGTTTTGTATTTCAAGTCTTTCAGCAATAAGCACCCACACATTACAGGTGCATCTCAAAAAATTAGAATATCATGAAAAAGTTCAATGTTTTTTGTCACTCATTTCAGAAACTGAAGCCCATATATTATATAGATTCATTACACAGGGAGTGATATATTTCAAGTGTTTATTTTAATTTTTGATTATTATGGCTTACAGCCCATGAAAACCCCAAATTCAGTTTCTCAAAAAATTAGAATATTACATAAAATTAATGTTAAAAAATAGTTTTTTTAGTAGAAATGTTGGCCAACTGAAAACTATGTCCATGTACACACTCAATACTTGATCGGGGTTCCTTTTGAATTAATTATTGTATCAATGTGGCGTGGCACGGAGGTGATCTGCCTGTGGCACTGCTGAGGTGTTATGAAGGTCCAAGTTACTTTGATAACAGCCTTCAGCTCGTCGCATTGGTGGGTCTGGTGTCTCATCTTCCTCTTGACAATACCATAGACTCTCTATAGGGTTCAGGTCAGGAGAGTTTGCTGGCCAATCAAACACAGTGATGCCATGGTCATTAAACCAGGTACTGATACTTTTGGCAGTGTGGGCAGGTGCCAAATCCTGCTGGAAGAGTAGAGAGGCACATAATCTAAGTTGCTTGAGGTTTAGTGTAAGTTTCCACAGTCAGTGATGACTTGAGGAACCATGTCATCTGCTGGTGTTTGTCCACTGTGTTTTATCAAGACCAAAGTCAGTGCAGTCGTCTACCAGGAAATTTTAGAACACTTCATGCTTCCCTCTGCTGACAAGCTTTATGGAGAAGCTGATTTCATTTTCCAGCAGGATTTGCCCCCCCACACACTACCAAAAGTATCAAAACCTGGTTTAATGACCATGGCGTCACTGTGTTTGATTGGCTAGCAAACTCTCCTGACCTAAACCCCACAGAGAATCTATGGAGTACTGTCAAGAGGAAGATAAGAGACAACAGACCCAACAATGCAGACGAGCTGAAGGTCACTATCAAAGCAACCTGGGCCTTCATTACACCTCAGCAGTGCCACAGGCTGATCACCTCCATGCCACACCACATTGATACAGTAATTAATCCAAAAGGAGCCCTGACCAAGTCCTGAGTGTGTACATGGACATACTTTTCAGTTGGCCAACATTTCTATTCAAAAACTATTTTTTAAAATTAATTTTATGTAATATTCTAATTTTTTGAGAAACTGAATTTGGGGTTTTCATAGGCTGTAAGCCATAATCATCAAAATTAAAATAAACTAGAAAAGCACTCAGAGAGCGCAGACCTCCGCCAAGCGCCACAGTTCCCCCCCATACAGTGTTTGTGTGTACGTTTTCAGATTCCTTGACCATGAAAACATATGACTAGCAATTGGATTCATAATGATAGGATCAGTGGTTCAGTAGTAAAAGCATTACCTCCTTGGCGGAGGTAATAAACTCAAGTGTTGGTGTTGTGTCCATGTCCTCCATCTGCAAACTCCCAGGCTGCGGGCGTTGCAATTCATCGCACAACCGCGTACAACCCACAGGCCAATGGGTTATGCAAGCGTTTTCATAGGTCACTGAAAGTAGCACTCAGGGCTTCACTGACGGATGCAAATTGGGTAGAGAGGTTGCCGTGGGTTTTATATTGGGGTTGCGCTCCGCGGCAAAAGAGGATTTGGAAGCTTCCCCGGCAGAGAGCTTGTTTTTGCGCAGCCACTATGGCTGGGCGGGGAATTTCTGCCAAATAATCCGGCGCCGGACAGCTGCCCGTCTCAGCTTTTGC
This sequence comes from Pholidichthys leucotaenia, assembly GCA_020510985.1. Lineage (NCBI taxonomy): Eukaryota > Metazoa > Chordata > Actinopteri > Cichliformes > Pholidichthyidae > Pholidichthys > Pholidichthys leucotaenia. The sequence goes on from CM035840.1 coordinate 191,203,536, forward strand.
AGCGTAGCGCAAACACAGGCACGCTGCCAGGCCCTGCCCACCACTGTTTTCCGTGTGCTTTTGTGCCTAAAACTTTGAAGAACGCGGAGTTTGTGCTCGTCAGACACGACGACCAGCGCCCTCCATTGCGCCTGCACACATGTTGAAAATGGCCGTATCTCACAATGTTAAAGAATCCTTTAAAAAATTCCTGTATCCAGACAGTGATCCGGATCATCCCCAAAATTTAATCAGTTCTTCCTTGTACCATTTCCAACAACGCCTGAAAGTTTCATCGAAATCCGTCCAAAACTTTTTGAGTTATGTTGCTAACCAACAGACAGACAAACAGACAAACAGACAAACGCTGGCAAAAACATAACCTCCTCCTGGCCTGCGGCCTAGCGGAGGTAATAAACACCTGGAATATATCACACTCCGTGTAATGAATCTATATAATACTGTATATGGGTTTCACTTTCTGAAATGAGTGACAACAAATATTGAACTTTTTCATGATATTCTAATTTTCCGAGATGTACCTGTATTGCCTTCATCAAATGCATTCACTTGCTGAATTTTGTTTTGTTGTTTGTTTACCTCTACCAAAGGAGGTGATGTTTTCATTGTGATTTGTCTGTTAGCTGGACTAAGCAAAAACTACAGTGTAGTGTAGTTATTTATAATATAATGTGAGGCAGGGGGTGGTGGCTCCGCCTCCCGGTCACACCACCACTCGTGACTATTGAGGGGTTGCACCGACGTCACACGGGTCACGTGTCTTTTGTTTACTGTGCCATTTTGGATGGCAACGAACAGTCAAATCACCAACAGCAAGCGTGAATGAGTGTAATCAACGAGATAAATGGCTACACACAAATTAACACCATGGACCAACGACGAGGCACAGACTTTTCTGTGCTTGGTACCCGATTAAAGAAATCCAGAGGGAGCTGGACGGAGCGACCTGAAATGAATTCATGGCCACGGCGAAGGCAGACAGGAGGCAGAGTGGCGTCAACCCAACCATGGCATCATCACTGTTGAAAACAGTGATTGAGGATGGTGAGTGATGTGATATTATGCATCTTTGCCGTTATTTATCCCAGTGGTGGAAAGCTCACTTTGAGCAAACAACACCATGGTCTCCTGTATGCAGAAAACGAGCTATCTAGTTAGCCATCAATGCTAACTCCGTGCTCTGCTTGTATTCTGCGCTTGTGTCGACAACATCTGACGAAATAAGTTAGTGTTAATCTTGGTTAAAAGCAGCTTTGTTGCACTTTCATGCTGTGCATGTACTTAAGTTGTGTGTGCATTTTCATTCTCGAGTCCCGCCACAGGCTGAAGATCTGCTGACCCGGGACCAGCAGCACATCCAGTTGCTTCTCAGTGAGGCAAGAGAGCATGAAACGGGAACAGGTCAAGTGGACCCTTGACCAAGTGAGCACCCCAAGTGGACCCTGGAGTCCAAGCTGTACATGTACAAGTATATTTTCAATCCAGTGATTTACGAACTGAGTCAGAGCTTTCTAAAGCCTCATTCAGAACATTCTAGTCCCACATACCTATTCTACGGATTTTCATCTGGGGGCAGCCAGTGATGACGAGCAGCAGCAAAAAAGTCTTTTGAAAGCAGAAGCAGAGCCAAAACCTTCCTCGGCTCAGCTTAGTTGTCATCTTCCATATACAGGTGTGTCTCAATAAATTAGAATGTCATCAAGAAGTTTATTTATTTCAATAATTCAATTCAAAAAGGGAAACACATATATTATACAGATTCATTACACACAGAGTGATATATTTCAAGTGTTTATTTCTTTTAATTTTGATGGTTATGGCTTGCAGCAAATGAAAACCCCAAATTCAGTTTCTCAAAAAAATTTGAATATTATATAAAATTAATTAAAAAAAAAGATTTTTAATAGAAATTTTGGCTGAGTGAAAAGCATGTTCATGTACACACTCAATACTTGGTCAGGGATCCTTTTGCATAATTACTGTATCAATGCAGCATGACATGGAAGCGATCAGCCTGTGTTACTGCTGAGGTGTTATGGAAGCCCAGGTTGCTTTGATAGTGGCCTTCAGTTCGTCTGCATTATTGGGTCTGGTGTATTTCATCTTCCTCTTGACAATACTCCATAGATTCTCTATGGGATTTAGGTCAGGAGAGTTTGCTGGCTAATCAAGCACAGTGATATCATGGTCATTAATCCAGGTATTTGTGCTTTTGGCAGTGTGGGCAGGTGCCAAGTCCTGCTGGAAAATGTAATCAGCATCTCCATAAAGCTTGTCAACAGAGGGAAGCATGAAGTGCTCTAAAATGTCCTGTTAGATCGCTGCACTGACATTGGACTTGATTAAACACAGTGGAAAAACACCAGCAGATGGCATGGCTCCATGTATCATCACTGACTGTGGAAACTTCACCCTGGACCTCAAGCAACTTGGATTCCATGCCTGTTCACTCTTCCTCCAGACTCTGGGACCTTGATTTCCAACTGACAGGACTTGCCACCTGATTTGGGGAGCCATGTCATCTGCTGGTGTTAGTCCACTGTGTTTTGTCAGGCCAAAGTACTGAGTGTGTACATGGAAATACTTTTAGTCGGCCAACATTTCTAAAAAAAAAAAAAAAAAAATTAAAATTGATCTTATGTAATATTCTAATTTTTTGAGAAACTAATTTTCGGGTTTTCATGAGCTGCAAGCTATAACCATCAAAATTAAAAGAAAAAAACACTTGAAATATATCACTCTGTCTGTAATGAATCTAGTGTGGCGGATGAAATAAGGGAACCCAGTGTGGAGGCACGGAATAAGTGCAGGCGGGACACGGCGAACTGAAGTTTAAAAGGGCGTTTTATTCATCCTCCATCACGAGACTCACTCCAACGCTGTGTAAGTGCGCTGGAGCGAGCCCCGTGTCTCCAGTCTGCAAACAGGCAATGCGTGTCATCAAAAAGCAGTAAGAGAGAGCAAGCGATATGCAGTAGACTTATATACCCAGCTACAGACAATACATGCACAGCAGTAAAGCATGGACATTTGCATTAGAGTCACACATATCAATAGCAGGATTACTGGCGGGATTAGACAAAGAGAGGCTGCCTATTGATATCAGTCCATACATCTCACTGTTATGCTAATTGCTCCAGCTGAGCGCTCTGCTTGTCTGTAGGCTGTGGGGGTCGCTCACACCACTCCCCCCAGAGGGCTCAGCAGGGGGCTGAGGCCTCGATCGTCCGGCTTTGGTAGCGAGCTGCGGGAAAAGCTCTGTGCAGGCGGAGGTGGAGGGAGGAGGGGTGGGGGTAGCAAGTGCCGGCCCGGGACGGCGAAGTTGTCTGGGCCGTGCAAAAATTGCATGTGGATCCACGATGTTGAGGGGCTGTCCCGTAGAACGTGGCGGAGATCAACAGCGGCTGTGAGAAGAAAAATTTGTCTCTGACTCCTCTCGCGGTTCAGTCCTGCGAGGACGCGTAGCAGCCATGAAGAAAAAAAAAAACAAGAGTTGGAGCTGAAGCTGTGTGAGGGACTTGGCGTGTTGGTTTTAGGTGCGGGCGCAGCCCTAAAGCCCTCGGGGACAGCTGAATTCCCATTGTGCGCCGTGGCTGAGACCCATACAAAGTCCTGTGTGCTGCGTGTCTGCTTCAGGTGTGCGAGCAGCCCTGAAGGTTCCGAGGATGGTGATCGGCCGTCTTTCTCGGGCGTGTGCAGCGGCGGAGGACGATGGCAGTCTGTGGAGCCGGTATTGTCCCATGCGTGGTTCGCTGTCCTCGTAACCCCCTGGTGTGCGTGCGGGGGTTCGGTGCATGGCAGGTCCGCTGTCGCGAGGCTGGTCAGGGTCAGGGAGCTTGATGGAGATCAGAGTCGTCGGCGCCGATGGTCCTCCCTATCTTGGCTGTTACTGTCGTTCGCGCGTGCTGGGTCATGGTGCGTTCTGGTCCATGTGCTGCGTTCTCCGTCCGGCCCTGGAGGTCGCCGTTGTGGAGAAGGGACGAGGTGCGTGCGCGCTCGTGTGGACGCGGAGGAGCAGTGAGAGGGAGTAGACGCACTTTGTCCCTCGGCCGGTCCCAGCGTGGATGTCCCGATCTCAGGCGAAGGTCACACCATGACGCTTTCTGCAGTCTTCCCGGTCGTGGATGATCTCCGAGGGAGTTCGCCTGGTGTCGGTTCTGTGTCAAGGTCTCCCGTGTGGCAGAAGGGAGGGCAGTCCATTTGCGTCAGGCAGCTGCGTGCGCTTGTCGTCGGAGTCACCGCCGGGGGCTGCGTTCGTTCGTCGTCAGCGTGTTCTTGTATTCGGGGTCACCAGTGTGGCGGATGAAATAAGGGAACCCAGTGTGGAGGCACGGAATAAGTGCAGGCGGGACACGGCAAACTGAAGTTTAAAAGGGTGTTTTATTCATCCTCCATCACGAGACTCACTCCAGCGCTGTGTAAGCGCGCTGGAGCGAGCCCTGTGTCTCCAGTCTGCAAACAGGCAATGCATGTCATCAAAAAGCAGTAAGAGAGAGCAAGTGATATGCAGTAGACTTATATACCCAGCTACAGACAATACATGCACAGCAGTAAAGCATGGACATTTGCATTAGAGTCACACATATCAATAGCAGGATTACTGGCGCCGGGATAAGACAAAGAGAGGCTGCCTATTGATATCAGTCCATACATCTCACTGTTATGCTAATTGCTCCAGCTGAGCGCTCTGCTTGTCCGTAGGCTGTGGGGGTCGCCCACACTACATAAAATATGAGTTTCATTTTATGAATTGAATTACTGAAATAAATCAACTTTTTGATTATATTCTAATTTAGTGAGATGCACCTATATATACCGTATATATATTTTTTTACATTTCTTGGTGACCGGGAAAAGTCTTTCCAACAGTTTTATCTGGAATCTTCCGGTTCCGGTGCCACACGAGTTGGCTGCCTTTTGCAACAGCGGCTCAATTCTGAGTCTTTTTATCTTCCTTCTTCTTTCTGATCCGGCACACCTTTCACTCTATATATATCACGGACACACAGATCGCCCCAAAGGTCTCCCGAGTCGGCGGACGGAGCCTCTGTTTACAGCAGGAGACGATACAGCAGGGAAGAGCTAGCTAGCACTCAACCGCCACCCAGTGCTAATGGAGAAACTCGACATACCGGGAGAACTGAAGCGAAAACGACGCGGGTGCCGGGCTGGAGTTTAGGCGGCGTGCAAGAAATACAAGACAGAATAATGAGCAATGGCAAGAACCAAGCAGACCGCCCGTAAATCTACTGGAGAAAAAGCCCCCAGGAAGCAGCTGGCCACCAAGGCTGCTCGGAAAAGCGCTCCGGCCACCGGCGGAGTGAAGAAGCCTCACCGTTACAGGCCCGGTACCGTGGCTCTGAGAGAGATCCGTCACTACCAGAAATCCACAGAGCTGCTCATCCGTAAGCTGCCCTTCCAGCGCCTGGTGAGGGAGATCGCTCAGGACTTCAAGACCGACCTGCGCTTCCAGAGCTCCGCCGTCACGGCTCTGCAGGAGGCCAGCGAGGCCTACCCGGTGGGTCTCTTCGAGGACACCAACCTGTGCGCCATCCACGCCAAGAGGGTCACCATCATGCCCAAAGACATCCAGCTGGCCCACTGCATCCGCGGAGAGAGAGCTTAGACTTTCTGCTGCACATCCACCAACCACAATTCTCCGCACTGTGTGTCTATATTATATATATACTGTATATATATATGTACATATGTATACTAGCTACTCTTGTTTTTTCTTGCCTTCTGATTGTTGCTCTGAGTGCTACTATTCCTGTGCTGTTGCAATCCTGGAATTTCCCCATTGTGGGACTAATAAAGGCTTATCTTTTACACAAATTCTTATTGTTGTCCTTCTTCATGTTTACAAATCACTAGATTGAGAATGTACTTGGACATGTACAGATTGGATCCCGGGGTTCACTTGGGAGTGCTCACTTGGTCAGAGGTCCACTTGACCTGTATCCCATGAAACTACCATGTGAAGGGAGGAGATGGCTCAGAATGCTGCCTTCAATCAAGCGTTCCTTGGTGTACTGGGCCACTGTACAAAGGTGAGGAGTCGGCGTGTGTGACCCATTTTGACTTTTTTTTATAGTTAAAAGTTTGAATTTTGCACATTCTAAATAATCTGGATTTTGCTGGTGATTATTGTAAAACAATTTAGTGACTTATGTGTTTGCATCATGATTTTCTATTTCTCTGTTAAGACACCGGTGGGAAGAGTCAACAGTACAAACCAAACATTTATCAATGACATTGAAAATAATGGCTCATTTTGAAGAAAAGTAACCAAAAACAATTATTTTATTTACTGAAGACTGTATTGTTGGATGTGCCAGTGCAGAAGACACTGCATACTTTAGTGATAATACCAGTATATGGAGGAATTCTGGGCCATATTAGCATCTGTATTTCCTAATAATGAGTTAGGATTTAATGTGATTTAACATGTTTTAACACAAACTACTTTATGGTTCATAACTTTGTTGAGAGACTTACACCAAACCAAAAGGGATTTCTCAAACTGCTGGATTATTTGGACAGCTTTTCCAATCTTTTAGCATTTAATTAAGGTCACTAAATCTTGGTAACCTTCACAAATAAAGCATAAACAAAAGTGGAGACAAATCTGCAAAAGGCACAAAAGTTTACTGTAAAAATTCCTAGTGTAATACAAAAGGAATACATAGTACATTATTCACACATAGAATATATATTTATATAGTACATGCAAATCCGGTTCCAAGGTTGTCATAGCCAGGAGCGGCACTGGGGTTAAGCTCCCAGTGCTCATAAAATGCTCCTTATGGCGTGCGTCTCGAAAAGCCTCTGACAACTAAGTCCAACTCCTAGCCTGCCCGTGTGGTTTAGTCTCTAAGCCCGGCGGAACTGCTTTTACTAATAGAAGAAGGGGCGAGGGCGGATCTCTGGCGCCTTAAAACCAGATGCTTCGGGTAGATGGTGGCTCGTCGACCTGGGAAGGTAGCCCATCTAGGGGAAGGTAAACCCTGATTTCAAACCTCCGCTGCCTTGCGGCATACCCGGTCACGGGAAAGGCTTCGGGAGTCAACCCTGAGGAAAAATCCAGAGTCGGAGCCCCTAAGGCAGTTCTATGTTGTGCTCAACATCGTTCTGGCAGCTCCTGCAACGGCGCTGGTGCCAAACTGTAGCAGCCCTGCTGTTCCTTTGGATTCATCAGTGACGTGGAGAGGGGGGACATGCTGCATGGGCAACATCTTGTCCTCCATATCTTCCTGCCCAGGCTTGAATCCTACCAACGCCCAACGCTGGAAGGTAGAACACCGGATCACTGGAGAGGACACTCCAGCTTCGCCTTTGGCGTAGACAAAACACGGGGAATGACAGTTACCGGTTATAAGCCACCACTCAATTGGCGTAGAGCGTGGCGCCAGGGGTTATTCCCGACGGTGGGAGGGATCATCGGATCTCACTGGACAGCTACCGCCCGCCTCAAGCAGGGCAGCCCCCAGCCAATAAGGTGTTGTCCCGCCACAGCTTGCTTTCCCCATTGGGTGCATGGGGATGAGGAGAAGTCCGAACAGCAGGCTGAGAACCTTCGCACCAGGCAAGACAATAAAACAAAAGAGACCAACTCTAAAACTGGGAACTTGGAACGTCCGCACTATGATGACAGGACTCGCTGCTAACCTCAAGGACATCAACGACACCAGGAAGACTGCCATCATCAATAATGAGCTGAAGAGACTGGGAGTGGATATCGCCACTCTCCAGGAAACACGGTTGGCTGATGCAGGCACACAGAGAGAAGGACTACACGTTCTACTGGCAGGGAAAGGGCAGTGACGAACACAGGGAACACGGAGTGGGCTTCGCAGTGAAGAACACCTTGCTGAAGATGGTGGAACCGAGCAGCACTAGCTCTGCACGACTCCTCACCCTCCGCCTGAACACCACTCAAGGCCCAGTCACCCTCGTCAGTGTGTATGCCCCAACACTGACAGCCACACCAGAGGCAAAAGACGAGTTCTACGAGAATCTCGCAACAACTGTCAAGATCATCCCCAACTCTCAACAACTCATTCTCCTTGGAGACTTCAATGCCAGAGTGGGTGCTGACCACGACTCCTGGCCCTCCTGTCTTGGACCTTTTGGCATGGGCAGAATGAATGACAACGGACAGCGGCTGCTCGAGTTCTGCACATATCACGATCTGTGCATCACAAACTTGTTCTTCAAGACCAAGCCCCAACACAAGGTTTCCTGGCAACATCCGCGCTTAAAGCACTGGCACCAGCTGGACTTGATCCTGACCAGGCGCACCTCACTGAAGAACGTGCTAATCACCCGTTCGTTCCAGAGTGCAGATTGCGACACAGGCCCATTCATTGGTGTGTTGCAAGGTCAAGCTGCAGCTGAAGAAATTCCATCGTGCTAGACAACCTGGAAAGGCACGGATTGACACCAGCAAGATGGCTCAACCAGAACTTGTTGAGCAGTTTGCCTCCACCTTTGAGAAGGAACTTGGTGTACCACAAGAAGGAGAATCTGCAAAGCAGAAGTGGGAAGAGCTGCGAAACACCATCCACCGCACAGTCTTGGCTACCTTTGGGAGGAAGACCTCGAAGTCACAGGACTGGTTTGATGCCAAGTTGACCGAGATGACCCCCATCATTGAAGCCAAGCGCTCAGCACTTGCTGAGTACAAGAAGTACCCAAACGAGAAGAATCTCCAGATTCTCAGGGCTGCGAGAAGCAAAGTTCAGCAGACTGCTCGGCGCTGTGCCAATGAGTACTGGACTCAGCTCAGCCAAGACATTCAAACCGCTGCCATAACAGGGAACATCCGTGGTATGTACGATGGCATCAAGAAAGCACTTGGTCCGGCTCAGAGCAAGACGGCCCCCCTCAAATCCTCCACTGGGGAGATGATCACAGAAAAGAACAAGCAGATGGAGAGATGGGTGGAACACTACTCCGACCTCTACTCCAGACAGAACACCGTCAGCCCTTGATGCCATCGACTGCCTGCCATCCATGGACGAACTTGACGCCGAGCCAACCATCGACGAACTCAGCAAGGCCATTGATAGCTTGGCCACTGGCAAGGCACCCGGCAACGACGGCATACCCCCTGACCTGATCAAGCACTGCAAGACCGCCCTACTGCTGCCATTGCATGACGTCCTCTGCCAGTGTTGGAAGGAAGGTGCCGTACCACAGGACATGAGGGACGCCAAGATCATCACCCTCTACAAAAACAAAGGGGAGAGAAGCGACTGCAACAACTACAGGGGCATCTCCCTCCTCAGCATTGTTGGCAAAGTCTATGCACAAGTTGTTCTCGTTCGTCTACAGAAGCTTCCCGAACGTGTCTACCCCGAGTCTCAGTGTGGCTTCCGCGCCGAGTGATCGACGGTAGACATGATATTCTCCATCCGCCAACTCCAGGAGAAATGCAGAGAACAAAACATTCCCCTGTACGTCGCCTTCATCGACTTCACCAAAGCGTTCGATCTGGTCAGCAGAGAGGGGCTTTTCAAGATCCTGCCAAAGATAGGATGCCCACCAAAGTTGCAAAGCCTCATTGAATCATTTCACACCAACATGCAGGGGATAGTGCAGCACGATGGTAACGTCTCAGAGCCATTCAACATACGCAGCGGAGTGAAACAGGGCTGTGTACTTGCGCCAACCCTCTTTGGGATTTTCTTTGCTATGCTCCTGAGGCATGCCTTCAGCACAGCAACAGAGGGAATCTACCTGCACACAAGATCTGACAGCAGGCTTTTCAACCTCGCCCGCCTGAAAGCCAGAACCAAAGTTCGCGAGGCTCTAATCAGAGACATGCTGTTCGCAGACAACGCTGCAGTCGCAACCCACACACAGCAGGAGCTTCAGACCCTGATGGACCGCTTTTCCCAGGCATGCAAGGACTTCGGGCTTACCATCAGCCTGAAGAAGACTAACGTCTTGTCGCAAGGCACGGAAGCACCACCAACCATCACCATCGACGACTACGAGCTGGAGGTCGCGAATCAGTTCACGTACCTGGGGTCCACGATCAGCAACAACCTCTCCCTTGATACAGAGATCAACAAGAGGATTGGAAAATCAGCCTTCACACTCGCTCGCCTCACCACACGAGTGTGGGAGAATCCCAAACTCTCTGTCAAGACGAAGATGGCAGTGTACAACGCCTGCGTCATCAGCACACTGCTCTATGGGAGTGAGACATGGCCAACATACGCCCGGCAGGAAAAGAGACTGAACTCCTTCCACTTGCGCTGCATTTGCCACATCCTGGACATATCCTGGCAGGACAAAGTGCCCAACACAGAAGTTCTGTCCCACGCCGGCCTTCCCTCCACGCTCACTCTACTCAGGCAGCACAGGCTCCGCTGGCTAGGCCACGTTCACCGTATGGAGGATGGCAAAATTCCCAAAGACGTCCTCTACGGAGAACTGGCAACTGGCAGGAAAGACATTGGCCGCCCACAGCTGCGCTTTAGAGACGTCTGCAAGAGAGACATGAAGGCCCTGGAGATCAACACAGAGCGCTGGGAGGACCTTGCAACGGACCGCTCCAAATGGAGAGGCACCCTGACCAGACAGCTCAAGGCGGGTGAAGAGAGACTGACTGCTGCAGCAGATGAAAAAAGGACCCGCAGGAAGAACCGCCACAGACCCAGCAGCACGGAGACCACCCACAAGTGCGACCTGTGTGACAGGGACTGCCATACGCGCATTGGCCTGTTCAGCCACAGGCGGTGCTGTTCAAGCAGAGTAGACGTTTAGGATTCTCTTCCATGGTCATCACAGACCGGCGGAGGCCGACGACATGCAAATCCATGTATTTTCTATGTAACCGTGTGACTGCGTTATTTTTATTGCTTTTAATCCTAGATGAAGTTTATTTTGAGTTAAAAATGCATCATAATTGTTAAATATATTTTATTATACCTAACTCAGTACTGTTTACCTGTTGAAATATATATTGTATGGCTAATACAACCCTATAACTATAATATGGAACCTGGCGATCAATTTTTGGCAGCTGATCACTTTTTGCCGCAACACCAGCGGCTGGAGCAGGTACATCCCATGATGTCTCAACAGTCTCTCCATGATTTTCACACAGATCAGAGCAATTTGTAGCACAGGAAGTTAAACGTTTCTACAGACATTCTGAAGCTCTGCAATCATTGTGGTTCGTGAAGCTGGGATGACATCCTACCGCTGGAGACTGGTTAAACACCCAGACCAACGGTTTGAAGTGATAATTTTGCCACAACAGAGCCATCTGAAACACACACAGCATACATATTTTCGTACCTAATACAGATAACTTGCCGTGATTACAATGTAGTACGGCAGACTTATTAGTGCTAACTAGCATTAGCAATCATTAGCTTACCTTCATATGTGATCTAGTTCATATCCTCACGTCTTCCGCTTCATACTGCTCCATGGCTTCCTGAACTCTCCAGTAATTTTCCAGTGTTTCGTCTCGCCACCTGTAGCCTTCTCTGGCTCTCCTTTTTTGCCTTTACTCTGACAAAAAGCTAGCCAGCAGCAGGCTCACCTCCATATCCATCTTGTGTTTTTCTTGTCACATACAAACGATGTCATGGGCGTGTCGGGCCACCTTGCTGTAAAGATCTCACTCACTTAAGGTGGTATTCAGTCGCAACGGAAAACGAACAACACCGTGGCGAGTCGGACCGGGTACTGTATGTGCTAGTGGAATTATTATTATTCTCAACACAGGGTCCAGGTTATTTGCCGTCCACAATGGCAGAAAAACAATGTGGCACATGACCGCGTCACGTGCAACCCCTCTATGAAAGGGCTGCAGGCAGGAGGGGCGCCTCTTTGCCATCCTCTGCCTGGCGGCTGTGTGTTGCACCTGTGCCTCTTCAGTAAACGTGTTCGATTCTACACCTGGCCTCGTCCCTGGCTCCATATCAGACATAACATATAAGTCAGATTTTAAATGAAATTTTCATCAGAGGTGGCACTTAAGCCAAGGATGAGCCCATTAGATATCAAGGTAGATCTGGAGTCGTATGGGTATTTTAGGTCACTTTTTCATTTTAATTTCTTTTTTTACATTGTGAGACAGGTTTTTTTTTGCTAATTTTGCTAATATTGTGAAAAATAATTGGTTACTCAACCTGAAACTACACAAGCACAGACAACTTGATTCTGTTAATTGACACGTTCTAAACAATTTTGATCAGAGAACAAATAGCCTTGGTAGCGGTATTCACACTCCGAGTGCCTTCTAGTTTCAGGTGTTTTAGAATACACCACGAATCCCGTGGGACGAGTTAATTCGTTGGCATTAATTCTTTATGTAAAGTTATCCATACCACTCCTGCCCCTGCCACCTGCGGCACATCTACAGAGTTACAGCAAATTATAAATAATTGAATGAATTTATGAATGAATGAATTTATTTTATTTATTGAATGAATTTATTTATTTCGGATAGTACATTACAGGTTAAAAGAAACTGTATAATATAACAACAAGGTCAAATTAGACAAAGACTCCTTCTACTATACAATTCCACGTGAGTTATCCGAAATGGGTGATGGCTGAAGCCGCAGCTTATATTGCCCACCCATAATTCACACAGAGCAGCAGCAGAACGCTATAAAGCTACGGACCATTTCTGTTAAATATAACTGATTAGGCCTACGTCATTCTTGTAATCATTTACTTAGAAACGTTTGTAACAGTCAGGAAAAGAGAAAAGCAAAGCGCGGCTGTTAATTACTTACGCGTGCGCCCTCCGGTGAATCCATTAAAACAAGCAGCCGGTGGACGGACAGCAGCCCCGGGTTAGTCCTCTGGGGTTCGTGAACGGTATTTCGGCAGAGGAAGGCTCAAACTGTTCGCCCGGTGGACGGTAACAGCGCCGCGGTTCTCTTGTCAGCGACCAAGTCCTCTCGTGAGCATACCACCACCTTTCACACACCCGCAGCAAGTCTTGTGCTGACAAGCTAGCTAGGCCAACGACAACTTCCGGTTAGTTTATTTTCCAAAATAAAACCATGACATCCACCTTCTTCCGTTTAATTCTTTTTCGGGTCGGGCCTGCGATGGACTGGCGATCTGTCCAGGGTGTACCCTGCCTCTCGCCCTAAGATGCTGGGATAGGTTCCAGTCCCCCCGCGACCCGAAAAGGATTAAGCAGAAGAAGATGGATGGATGGCTGTGGACCTCTTGCCAGTCCCTCCAGGATTGTGGGGGACGTTTTAATGCTTGTTGCGGCCCAAAAAGTCTGAATTCGCGGGAGCTTTTTTTTTTTTATTAAAAAAGTTGCGATGTTTGGAGAGGTTTTTTGGCACTAAAAGTTGTGGGAAGAATTACAAATTTTAAAGCAGATGGTTTTTCCAGCTTACTACAGTGATATTCCATATAACAAGACAAAAAAAAAAAAAGCACAGGATTGTCAAACATTTAAGCAGAAGCAGAAATTCCTGCTATACAGAAAAACTCTTTTGTGCAACAGCCAATACAGACTTTAACACAATATCCATTACAACGGCTAAATTGCATTGAATGCATGTTAAAGAGTAGAGATGTGGAAATTATTTGCAGCGCCTTCATTTGAAAACTCCCTATGGTCCCCAACCACTGGTACAGAGCAGAAAGGAAAAAAATAATTTATTCTGTTAGTCTGTATTGTCTATTGGAGTCTGTGTTTTTCCGGGGGGAAAAATGCAGACAATATTCCTATGCCTAACTCCTACCTGTCTGTCTATCTGCTGCGCTTCTTCACACACACACACACACACACCTTCGCGTCATCGTGGCATTTGTCCGTGTCCAGATCAGAGATTCACAGCTTTAAAGCTCAGTGACAAGATGTAGTACTGATTTTACCTCTAAAGGTGTATGAAATGATCAAACACTGGCTGTAGTGTTAGACATGCTCATTTGTTTGTGATTTTATGGAGACTTGTCAAGTGCGCTCCTGCAACTTGGTGCTTTTGGGGTAGGCGGACATTTTCAACACATACCCAGCACTTCGTACACATGGTCAGGACGGAGACGTCCACCAGCAGGCTGGGGGACATGGAGGAAGGGACAGTGTTGGAAACCTCGCGGGTGAGTGGGTTTTTTTTAATCACACACTGTTTGCTGAAGTGTTCCATTGATACTTACTGTAAACACAAAAGTGAACGTGACGTAGCGATGCATTTGATTGGTTAGACTGAGCGTTTCAGCGCTACTCAGCTGAAATTTGATTGGTGAAATTGGCGGAAGTTGACAAGGATTGGCCAAAATTGTGGGAAAGTTGTGGTGATTGGATAAAGTTGCAAGGTTGCACGATAGTTGCGCTGATTAGCTGATTTCACGTGAATTGACACGATCGCAACATTGCAAAATCCTGGAGGGACTGCCCAATGTAGAGTTTTTGTTTTGTTTTTTTTTACTTTTTTTGGAACTCACTTCTTTATTTAAAATTTTCACAGGTATAAATAAAAAAAAAAGAGTGAGCCAGAAACAACAACACAATAAACAAAACAGCAACACAGAAAAGCCAGTGGGGTTACAAGACATATCCAGCGCAATGTGACCACAGTCCCAAGTCCGTGTTTTTCTGCTGTAAATTTCCAGTTAGGGATCCCCCCCCGTCCCCCGCACTAAAGGGACCAAACAGGACCCAGCGGGATCCCAATCCCCTAGAAAACATTCAAATAATAAATGAAATCATTTTTATGGGACACCAAATGCCCCAAAAATCAATAAAATTGTTTTTATTTTAATATTTAAAGTCAAATGGCCATTCTTGTAGTAACTAACGTTCCACAAAATGTCCACAAATAGTGCATTAAATTATATCGAACAGGACCAAGTAATATCAAGTCAGTTAAGCTAGATAGATAGAGAGAGAGAGAGAGAGAGAGAGAGAGAGAAATTTACATATCTTCAAAACCCACTGTAATTTATTCCTTGAAATTTAATTTAATAACTTTGGCTTTTGTGTCCTGTTCTGACACATTTGTTGTTTAACTCAAATACTAACTGGACATTTAAAAACCCCAAACAATGACTTCCGGTTATGGCTGCCACGTAGGACGGACGTGTCTCGCTCTGCTCTGCTCCTGGAGAAAAAAAATCGGCAAATAACTCTCTCATTTGGGACAGAACGTATCCCAGCATTTGGGCGAGGATATGTCGGCGAAGCCTAAGGCTGGAAAACCAGGAAAAGGAAAAAGCGAGCCGCCGAAACAGTCCAAATTAACGGACTTTCAGGTCTGTGACGCAGCAAACAAAACTCCATATATGGCGGAGGAAGCTGGCGGCGGTGCGATGTTTGCGGGGAATGGCGCAGATGCGCTGATGGCTGCCATGAGTTCAATGAGAGCGGACTTTTCCTCTAGATTTGATGGGATTATGACAGCGTTGGAAGGAATAAGAAAGGAATTGGGTGACTGTGTAGAACGAACGGCGCAGATGGAGCTCCGTCTCGCTAGTGCTGAAGATGACGTCACCCGTCTTCAATTAAAGGTGCGCACTTTGGAAAAAAAAAATAAATCTCTGGAAGATAATATTTTGGATTTGGAATCTCGGTCGAGACAGAATAATTTGAGGCTGGTGGGTCTTCCAGAGGAATCAGAAGGTCGGGACGTATGTTCCTTTCTGGAAAAGTGGATTCCGGAGGTGCTGGGCAGCGAGGAGTTGCAATCAGCAGTGGTTCTGGAAAAAGCACATCGTATTGGCCCACGGAGAGATAAGGGACCGCCGAGGACCTTAATTATGAAGTTTCTTAGCAACAGAGACAGGATGAAGATCTTCAACGCTGCACGTGCTAAAGGAGAGATTAAACACCAGGACCAGCAGGTGCGGTTCTACCCAGATTTGGCTACAGGAATCCAGCAATTGAGGAAGCAGTTTGATCCCGTACGTAAGGAGCTGCGCAACCTTGGGATTCGTCATGGTGTAATCTATCCTGCGAGACTGCTGACCACGTATGAGGGCAGAACCCACATCTTCAAGACCCCAGAGGAGGCGCAGGAGTTCATCAAGAAGATCAAAGAAGAAGAAGAGACTGGTGGGAGCTAAGCATGAACAAAATATAAGGTAGAATAATTAAGCATTTGCACAGGCATCTGACTGACTTGAAGTAAATAGTAAGTTTACAAAATATAGATTGTATTATATATTAAAAAAACAAAACAAAAACAAAACAAACAAAAAAAAAACTATGATGTACAAAGTTGTTAAAAATTTTGGAGTTAAGTTGGAAAACTACAGAGGAGAGTTAATGTTACGTCATTAAAAGCAGTAGAGTTGGGGTGATTGGGAGGATGAAGAAGGAGTGGCTTAGGCTGTTCCCCGTGGGTGTGGAACAGTCGATGGCTATATCGGGAGACAGAATTTTTCTTTTGATTTTGGGGGGTTTGCCACAAGTGTGGGAAGGGGAAATTTGTTTGTGTGTAGTTTGTAGGATGAATGTTCAACCACTCATGTTTTTGCTTCTCTGTATGAGCATGTTTACACTGCAAGGTAATCCCAAACTCTCTATTGATCATGGACCAAAGTGTTAATCTTAATTTAACTTCATGGAATTGCAGAGGTCTACAAAATTTAAAAAAACTTAAACAAGTTATGAATAAAATAAAGGACATGGGTTCAAGAATTGTGTTTTTACAAGAAACTCATCTGATAGAGGAGGATGTTAAAAGAATTAGGAGTAGATGGCAGGGAAGTGTATTCACCTCTTCATTTTCATCCCGAGCCAGGGGAGTTATGACTCTCATACATAAATCAGTTCCTTTTCAGGTGAAAAATGTAATTGGAGACAAATTTGGAAGATATGTAATCATTCAAGGTTCTTTGCTATTAGAAAATATAAATCTTGTGAACTTATATGGTCCCAATATAGATGATCAGAAGTTCTTTGCTAATTTATTTCTCATCTTATCATCACTTACAGGGCAACATATAATAGCAGGGGATTTTAATTGTACATTGAATCCAGGTGTGGATAGATCAACAGGACTGGATTGTACGCACATTGGATGTAGGATGACTATTAATCATTTTATGAAAGAATTGAGATTGTTAGATATATGGAGAGAAATGAAACCACAAGTTAAAGCCTATTCTTGTTATTCCAGTACCTACAAGACATTCTCACGTATTGATTATTTTTTGATTTCCACAGAATTAAGGTCCAAGATTCAAAACTGCTTTTATGATAACATCGTGATTTCTGATCATGCACCCTGTTGTCTAATATATGTAGATAAAAAATTGACAAAGGAATCAGGTAGATGGCAATTTCAGCATAAATGGCTTCAGGATGAGGAATTTGTCAAGTATATAGAAAAACAGATAGACGAGTTCTTTGACATCAATACTACACAAACATCAGCATGTGTAAAGTGGGAGGCTTTCAAAGCTTTTATTAGGGGACATATTATTAGTTATACAGGATCAAAATCTAAGAAGACTCGAGAGGAGAGAGCTAAATTGGAACATAAAATAAAAAGTCTTCAGGAAAAAGTGTATGCAGGAAGTGACCCAAGGTTGGAGAATGAATTACTGATTTTGAGAGCTGAATACGACAAAAAATCAGCGAATAGAGCTGCCTCGAGTCTTCTAAGATTGAAACAATCTTTTTATGAACAAGGTGAAAAATCAGGAAAATTATTAGCATGGCAGATTAAACAATTGGAAATTAAAACACCAATTACCAGTATTATAAGTAAGGGACAGGTAGTTATAGATCCTTTAGAAATTAATAGAGCCTTTAGAGATTACTATGAAAAATTATATGGTACCAAAAATGAACCTGATTTAACAAAACTAAATGGGTTTTTGAACGAACTATCTATACCGTGTATTCCAAATGAAAACAGGGAGATATTGGAGTCTAAAATTAGTCAAGAAGAAGTTGGGCTAGCCATTGATAATATGAAATCAGGAAAAAGTGCAGGACCAGATGGTCTTCCAGTTGACCTTTATAAAAAATTTAAGAATAAATTAATAAAACCTTTTTTGGAAATGGTTTTAGAAGCATTTCAAAATAATAATTTACCATCATACATAAATAATGCCTTAATTATACTGTTGCCAAAACCAGGTAAGCCCTCTAATAAATGTGAAAATATGAGACCAATAAGCCTATTAAACGCCGACCTTAAGATAATCTGTAAAATTTTAGCAAGACGAATACAAGAAATTTTACCAAATATTATTAATCGAGATCAGAATGGCTTTATAAAGGGTAGACAAGGCTTCCATAATGTTAGAAGACTATTTAATATTATTTATTTTAATAAAGAAGCACCGGATACAGCTCTCCTATCATTGGACGCCGAAAAGGCCTTTGATAGAGTTGAATGGCCCTTTCTTTTTGAAGTCCTACAAAGGTTTGGACTTGGAAATAATTTCATAAAATGGGTTCAAATAATATACAATAATGCTACAGCAGAAATCCTAACAAATAACAATATTTCAAAACCAATAAAAATCAATAGAGGATGTCGACAAGGCTGTCCACTTTCACCTTTACTGTTTACTATGGCAATTGAACCTTTAGCGATAGCGATACGTTTACATTCACAAATATATGGAATTAAAGTTGGACCAACAGAACATAAAATCTCCCTGTACGCCGATGATATAATTTTGTTTATGTCGAATCTAAAAAAATCAATTCCAACCTTGTTGAATTTAATAAAGAATTTTGGGGGAATATCAGGATATAAAATAAATAAAACTAAATCTTCAATATTAATGCTAAATGAGACCCAGAGAAATTACCCAGCCCCTGAGGTAAATCAATTCAGTGTTGTAAATCAGTTTAAATATTTAGGAATCCAAATTATGCCTAAGCTAGAATCAGTCGCCAGTGTCAACTATGAAGCCTTAATGTCAGATATCAATGAGTTAACTCAGAGATGGATGTCACTACCAATGTCGATGATCGGGAGAATCAATATACTTAAAAGTAATATTTTACCTAAAATACTTTATTTATTTCAATACATTCCCTTATCACCACCTTTAGATCTATTCTCAAGAATAAAAAAAAAGTTAGTGGAATTTATATGGAACAACAGGAGGGCTAGATTACGTTTGTCTTTATTATATTTACCATTTGATCGTGGAGGTCTGAAATGTCCAAATTTTATGTTGTACTATTGGTCGGCACAACTGAGGTCTATGACATATTATTTTTCATCAAATGATCTCCCTCACTGGACTGAAATGGAATCATACAATTTACCTTTACCTCTTCCCATATTCATATACTCAGATTCGGCAAAAAAATTACAAAAACAAGTTAAAAATCCATTTGTAAAGCATATGATCAAAATATGGTGTGACGCTAAAAACTATTTAAAAGAACCACAGTTATTGTCACAATTTAGTCCAATATGGGGTAATCAATATTTTAAACCAGGGAGAGCGGACGCTGTATTTAAAGTATGGAATTTAAAAGGGATACAAAAGATTCAGGATTTATATTTGCCATGTGCAGACAACATAATGTCTTTTGAAGAGCTGAGGATCAAATTTAATCTCAATAGAACACATTTTTTTAAATATCTTCAACTTAGAAACTTTATTCGATCAAATCAAAATAAAGCTCTCACTCGACCTATTTATTCATCCTTGGAAAAAATGATGATGAAAGATAGTAAAAGAAAGGGTATTATTTCAGAGTTTTATAACTCATTGACACTATCTTCAAGTGAAAATTCACTGAAAAGATTAAACTACTGGAAAGAAGATCTGCAAATTGAAATTTCAGAGGAACAATGGGAATTGGCTTGTACAGAAGCTCAAACCAAATCAATAAATGCACGCCTTAAATTGATACATTTCAAATGGTTAATGCGGATGTATGTTACACCGGAGGAGTTAAATAGATATAACAAAAATATACCAGATACATGCACAAAATGCATGGAAAGTAAAGGAACCCTATTTCATTGTTTATGGGAATGTAGATTAATAAGAATGTTTTGGGAGGAGGTGAGGGTAACAATTGAAAAAATAATCTCAAAACAAATCATATTGAATCCTAAACTGTTTTTGTTGGGTCTGTACCCAGAAAAGCATAATTTCAATAAAAGTGAAAGAACATTCATAGACCTCAGTTTGCTTAATGCCAAAAAATGTATTGCACTATTATGGAAAAAGACTCATAGACCAGATGTGACTCAGTGGTTAAGACAGATGTTAACAAACCTTCCATTAGAAAGAATAACATATATACTGAAATCAAAGGAAATTGTGTTTGAGAATATATGGAGACCTTTTATTGATTATGTAAAAAATTTAAACATAACTCTTGAAGAAGAAGGTGAATGATGTGTGTGGACCTTGTAAATTCCAAACTGGTGAACATAATATGTATACTAATGTATTGGATTGTCTAGACTAAACAGAGGAGCATTGTTGAAGACTTGATTTTGTTGGTGGTTGTTGGTGTTTTTAGGGTTTTTTTTTTTTTTTGTAGTACTTTAGTGTTAGTGTTTGATTGTTTGTATCATGTTTGTTAAAAAAAAAAAAAAGGTTCAATAAAGATATTGTGGAAAAAAAAAACCCCAAACAATGAATAAAATCATTATTACTTAATTAGTAAGAAAGAAAGAAAGAAAGAAAGCTACTTTATCTATTTTGCATAAATATTTTGTCATCATTTTTGTCATGAATTGCCCTTTGGGGCAGAGAGGTGAGACCCACAGGCTGAACTGTGAGTTTGTGAGATTTATTTAAAATAACATAAAGTCCAAACAGTGCTCAACACAAAATTCCAAGCTGACAAACAACAGACGTACTGTAGAGAGAGGAATGAGCAGGTGAGGCAGTGAGCTGGAGCAATAGCAGACTTTATTCTCTCTCTCTATCCATCAGTCAACAGATTGTTTCTCTGCATCCCCCCAAGTCTAACACAAAACGTTTATCCCCAGGTTCCAACACTCTGAACAGGCCGTCGTAGTGCGGGCGCAATGGGGTCCGGTGGACATTGTCCCTGACAAACACGAACGACGCATCCTTCAAGGTCCTTGGCACAAAAGAGCAGCGAAAACAGTGGTGGGCCCGGCCGGGTACCATCCTTGCCTCTGCGCTATGTAGTGAAGGCGGGGATGGATCAGTGTTCGGCGCGGGGTTGTCAGGTAAAAATTCTCCGGGGAGCCGCAGCGGCTGGGAAAAAACAAGCTCTACTGGGGAGGCAGCCAAATCCTCCTTCGGTGCTGAACGCAGCCCTAATAGAAACCACGGCAACTGGTCCACCCAACTTGCATCAGTAAACAAAGCCCTGAGCACTGCTTTAAGTGACCTATGCAAACGCTCGCATAACCCATTGGCCTGGGGGTTGTACGTGGTTGTGTGATGAATGGTGACACCCAGGCTCCGGGCCATCATGGACCAGAGGTCGGAAACGAACTGCAGGCCCCGGTCGAATGTGATATCTGAAGGGGCATCGAAGCATGCCACTCATGTCGCCAAAAAAGCGCGTGCAACTTCTGTGAACGCGGTGGAAGCTAGCGGCACCACCTCAGGCCAGCGCGTGGTGCGGTCCACCACTGTCAGGAGGTGCGTAAACCCTTGCGATGGCGGGAGGGAGCCCACGAAGTCCACGTGAACGTGGTCAAACCTCTTAGCCGGGACATGAAACTGCTCAAAGGGGGCCTTTGTGTGCCTGTGCAACTTGGCTCGTTGGCACGCTATGCAGGCTGCAGCCCACTTTTTCACCTGTTTGCACAGGCTCGGCCAGACGAACTTTGCTCCCACCATTTTGACTGACGCGCTCACTCCTGGGTGCGCCAGGGAGTGAACCAACTTGAAAACGCAGCGGTGCCAAGCACGTGGGACCACCAGGTGCGAGCGGCCTGTGGAGATGTCACAGATTGGGGGGGGAGGGGGCTCGTCTTGCAGTACTCTGCTCTCCAGCCTTAACCCTGTTGGTCCAGACTGGAGCGCGCAGACGTCCGCGTCGCCGATCTGCTCAGCGGCCATGGCCATGCTATCTATCCCTATATAGACTGGGGCCACTAATGCGCGCGAGGCAGTCTGCCACCACATTGAGTTTACCGGCCACATGCTGAATGTCGGTTGTAAACTCCGAGATCAAGGCCAGCTGTCTCTGCTGCCGGGCCGACCGTGGTTCCAAAACCTTGGCCATAGCGTACATTAGCGGCTTGTGGTCCACAAATACAGTGAAGCTGTGCCCTTCCAGTCAGAACTGGAAGTGGCGTATGGACAAATGGAGAGCCAGTAACTCCCTGTCGAACGCGTTGTATTTGCGCTCATTGTCACGCAAAGACCTGCTAAAAAAGGCGAGCGGCTGCCAAGAACCGGCAATGCTCTGCTCCATGACAGCCCCTATGGCCACATCCGATGAGTCGGTAGTGAGCACTGTCCGAGCCGCCGCGTCCGGGTGCGCCAGGAGAGCGGCGTTCGCTAGGGCTGTTTTGGCCTTAGAAAACGCCTGCTCTCGTTCAGCGGTCCAGTCGACTCTGTCCGCCGGTTTCCATTTCTTAAGCGCGGCGTACAACGGCTGCATGAGCTGGGCTGTGCGGGGGAGGAAACGGTTGTAAAAGTTAACCATCCCCAAAAACTTTCTGCAGTGCTCTGACCGTCTGAGGCCGGGGAAAATCTGCCACTGCGCGCATTTTGTCTGGTAAGGGTATCACGCCCTCTGGTGAGATGCGGTGGCCCAAAAAATCAATTACCGTAACCCCGAACTGGCACTTCGCCTGGTTGATTATTAACCTGTGCTCTTCCAACCTCTGGAAAACTGTCCTGAGGTGGGCTATGTGTTTGTCCTCGGACGCGCTGGCCACCAGGATGTCGTCCAGGTAGACGAACACAAACGGCAGATCGCACAGCACCACATCCATCATGCGTTGGAATGTCTGCTACACGCCTTTTAACCCAAAAGGCATGAGTAAGAACTCAGAAAAACCAAACAGGGTTATTACTGCCATTTTGGCTATGTCGTCTGCGTGCACCGGGACGTGGTGGTAATCGCGGACCAGGTCCACCTTGGAAAAAATGCGTACCCCGATGAGGTGGATGGAAAAATCCTGAATATGGGGGATTGGGTAGAGATCGTGCGCTGTGGCATTGTTTACTCTGAGGAAATCTCTGCATGGTCGCCATGATCCCTTGGCTTTAGGCACTGTATGTAGCGGGGATGCCCATGGGCTGTTTGAGCTCCTGATGATGCCCAACCTTTCCAAGTTGGTTAACTCCTCGTGTGCACTGGGCAGTTTAGCTGCATCCAGGCGCAGAGGTCGTGCGAAAACGGGTGGCCCCGTGGTGGTAATGAAGTGCTCCACCCCATGTTTAGTGACAGCCACCGAAAACGTTGGAACCGTGAGTGCTGGGAACTGGGTGAGTAGTGTGTGGAACTTACCCCCCTGGAGCTGTGACGTTAGCTAGTGTTGTGTACCCGGCTCCTCTAGCTGTACAGGGCAGAGAATCAAAAGACATTGCGTTAATCAGGCGTCTGTTAGCCACATCAACTAATAGTCCGTGTGCACACAAAAAATCTGCGTCCAAAATGGTGAAGTTACATGCTACTATGATGAATGTCCATTGGTATGTATGGCCGTGCAAGGATATACAGTAGTCAGTGCCCTCTCACCAAAAGTCTTAATGTCTGAGCTGTTTGTGGCCGCCAGCTCGGGGCCGCTACTTCCCGCCAGCTGGTCTGAGTAGGATGGCAGGATGAGGCTCTTTTGGGAGCCGGAGTCCACGAGGAACCGTCTCCCCGAGCATGAGTCCGTCACATAGAGCAGCTTGTTTGTGTCACCAGCGGTCGCAGCTGCTACCGACTGCCGGCCCTGGCGTTTCCCGAGCGTTTGAACTGGCACGGTGGCACGCATTGGCGTGTGTCTTTTCCAAAACGGCGGTGGTAGAAGCAGAGCGTGTCCCTCCGGTGCTTCTTGGCCTCCGCTGTGGCCACTGTCGCTGGCTCCTCGCCCTCGCTGGCCATCTCGCTGGGTTCCAATGCCACTGCGTTCACAGTGAAGGTTCTGATTGCCAGGATAATCCAATCTGCCTCTTGTGCCAGTGCCTGGTAGTTCCGTGTGGCCAGCAGCGGTGAATTGGCGAGGACCACTCTGGCCGCTGTCGGGAGGTTCCGAAGGAAAAGGTGGGCAAGGAGGAACTGCCCGTCATCTGTGCCCATCAACGCCAACATCTTCTCCATTAAGTCGACCGCTGACCCGTCTCCCAACTCGAAGTGCGTCAGGAGCCTTTCCGCTCTCTCGCAGTCTGACAGCGTGTAGCGCTGAGTCAGCGCGGTCTTGAGATTGTCATATTTGTTGTGGGCTGGGAGCTGTTGGAGCAGGCTTGCCACCTGCTGTGTTGTGCGTGCGTCCAGTGCTGCAACCACGTAGTAGTATTTGGTGTCATCCGCCGTCACTCCACGGAGCGCGAACTGGGCCTCTGTGTGGAGGAACCAAGACTTCGGGTCATGTAGCCAAAAGTCTGGGAGCTTGACCGAAACGGCGCCCGCGGTGCTGGCACCTCCAGTCTGGGTCGTCTCTGGGGTGTTTACCTCGAGTTCCATTATACGTCAAAGGTCACCAGTGTAGAGAGAGGAATGAGCAGGCGAGGCAGTGAACTGGAGCAGAGCAGACTTTATTCTCTCTCTTTATCTCTCTATCCATCAGTCAACAAGAAGAATAACCCAGGTCACTGGCATCTCTCTTTTATACCTTACATCCTGCCTAGTGACCTGGGGGGTTCACATTGCAATACATACACTTACAATTACAATTCCCTTTGTCACCCAGCCTGTTGGCGCATTATTAAACAGTCCGGAAGAGAATGCGTATTATCATGCGGTCCTATGGAGCAAACCACAGTCTGTCCTGCATATCCGTTTAACAGCCTTTAAGCGTCTCCTCCTGTGTTATTCAGTTTGAGTGGAGAATGTAATGTCTGGGTCCCCCACAGTACGAGATTTACCCACCAGAACAGAGGCTGGACTCTGGTGGAGACAACGTGAGAAAATCAAGACTGCCGCAATAAGAAAGCAAAATCACACTCTTTAAATAGTTGAAAACAAAAATGACACAATTGATGGCAGGTGCATATCACTTGAGCAGGCAGGTGACCTAATTACAGAATAGCTCACAGCTGAGACAACTAAGGAACAGAAACAACAAACACAGCCCATGCAAGAAGGTGACAGGGTGGGAGTTTCTGGAAGAGGAGGTAAAGACACGTGTCACAAAAGAAACAAAATATACATCCTAAACTACAGAGACTGATAAAATAACAATAATACTAAGGCCATTAAAACTAACAGAACAATAAACCACAAAGAACACATCTTAATCAACACACAGGAAAATAACACAACACTGGAAAAATACAGAAAATACTCAGATGAAAATTAAGAGCCTGAGCCCGGTGACACACCACACTCAGTCTCATGACAGACCCCCCCCTCCAAGGGGTGGAATCCAGACACCCCAAGGTAACCCCGGGTGGGTGGTGGGGGGAACAGACTAGGAGGCAACAAAAACACAAACCCCGCTCAGGACCCATACCCACACAAAACCAGGCCCTTACGCCCCCTGGGCCAAAGAACTAAATAGTTTAGGTGGCCAGCCAAAGTCCCAGGCCTGACAGATGGCAAGATGGTACGAATCAGGTGGCCTGCCAGAGAATATGAGCCACCCAACCCGGCGGCACAGTCTCTCAGGCGGCTGGCCAGGGTTCTTTAGCCATCTAAACAGAAGGGGTAGCCCAGGAGGCGGCTGCCCCACGGGGAAGCCCAAAGACGGAAGGGGCAGAGGAGTTGGGGGACCATGACAATGTCAGGCAGAGGAGAGAGAACCACGACGGCATCTGGCAGAGGAGGGGGAACCACAACGGCATCATAGTGGCTCCGGGCTGGAGCAGAGCTGCACCCGCAGTGGACATGGACTGGAGCGGAGCTGCACCCACGGTGGACACAGACTGGGCAAATGCTGTACCCGTGGTGGACCCAAACTGGGCCAATGCAGCATCCGCGGTGGACCCGGACTGGGCCAATGCTGCACCTGCGATGGACCCAGACTGGGCCATAGCTGCACCCTCGGTGGACCCAGACTGGTCCAATGCTGCACCCACGGAGGCGTCAGGCAGAGGAGAGGGAACCACGATGGCCTCTGGCAGAGGAGGGGGAACCACAACGGCATCAGACTGGCCTGTAGCACCCTCGATGGGGCCAGTATGGGACATTGCAGCACCCACGGTGGCTCTGGGCTGGAGCAGAGCTGCACCCGTGGTGGACACAGACTGGGCAAATGCTGTACCCATGATGGACCCAAACTGGGCCAATGCAGCACCCACAGTGGACCCGGACTGGGCCAATGCTACACCTGCGGTGGACCCAAACTGAGCCATAGCTGCACCCTCGGTGGACCCGGACTGGTCTAATGCCGCACCCACAGTGGCCCCTGGGCTGGAGCATAACGCCCATGGTGGGCCCACACTGGGGTGCAGCACCCACACCAGTCCTCAACAAGAACATAGCACCCATGGAGATCCAGACTGAGGAGCAGCTGCACCCACGGAGGTCCCGGGCTGGGACGGAGTACCCGTGACGACCTCAGCCAACAGGGAGGCATCACCCTCGGAGGTCCCAGGCTGGAACGGCGCACGCACGACGACCTCATCCGGAGGGGGAGCAGCACCCACGGAGGTTCCAGGTTGGGATGGACCATCCGCAACAACCTCATCCGGAGGGTGAGCAGCACCCACGGAGGTTCCGGGCTGGGACGGAGCACCCACAGCGACCTCATTTGGAGAAGCTGGACCCATGGGGATCTCGGGCAGTGAGCCGGGACCCTCGGAGACTTCTGGCAGAGCTGGACAATCCTCAGTGACCCTGGGGAAAAGCTCAGGCGAGAGAGGAAAAGAAACAGGGTCAGGGTCACCGGCAGCAGTGGAGCCCGGCGAGGTGAGCTCAGGTGCAGCTGACGGCTGCACTTGGCTCTCCCCACCAAGAGCCAAGCAAGATCTCTCCAAAATAGAGACAACAAAGACAAAGGAGAATACTTTCTTGATCTCAAGCTCCACCACCGTCCAGGACTCCATCGATCCAGGTGGTGGTTCTTCGGGCCTGGCCCTTTGGAAGTCCAACCCCCTGCAGCAGGCATGGTGGTCAATATAGTCCTGGGATCCCCCAGCGAGGTGACCCACGCAGGTGGCTTGCCCTATGTGGTGACAGGAGGTCGACTTCCTGCTGGTGCTGGATTCTGCTCAGCTGAATCCCGGGGATGCTCTTTTGTCGGCGCAGGCGTCACCTCGGTCTCAGCGCTCACCCTCTGTCCAAAGCTTGGCTGCGGGGCTGGAACCAGGTCTTCCTGAACTGCAGGCTCCTCCAACATCCGGCGGCTCAATCCTGGGGCTGGCAGACACTCGGGGGGGAGGGGGGGCAGAAGGAGACACGGAGAGAGCAGGTGAACAGTTTATGGCTGCAGCAGATGGTGAGGACTCAGAGAACTGCATTGGCTGAGCCTCACCACTGGGAATCAAGCAAGATAATTCATGTTTGATGGAATGAGAGTTGAAAAACCCTTGTCTGAATTCCCTGGGTGCGATGTCTTCTGCTGCAGCTGGGTGGAAAACAGCCCTCTCCATGACTTCAGTGGAGTTGGGCCCCTCAGTGGAACGTAGAGGAGCCGCCCCTGCAGACATGGTGACGGCGGAGCCGGGAAGAAAACGGCCGGCCTCTCAACAGCGGGAGGAATTGCTGAGGAGGAGGAAGAGGCAGCAGCAATGGGAGGAGAAGCTGACGGGACAGCCAAAGAGGAAAAACCAGAAAAAGGAACTGCTGCGGGAGTTTTCAACCTCAGCGATGGGGAAACTGCTGCCTGAGCAGCAGGGGTATTCCTCCAATGATGGCGTTGTGGAGCTGATGGAGCAGGAGCAGGAATGGGCAAACTGGAGGTGGAGCAGGGTGTCTGCCGCAGAATGCGCTTTTGTGTCATCCTCGGGCTTCCTGGAGGCAGCCCCCACCTCAGCCCGGGGAAGGTTTGTTGGAGGACTGAGAGCATGGCCAACAAGTCCACGAACTGGGCGTGCCTCTATGATCCCGGATGCGCCTCAACAATGGCGGTCGCCGCATCCACCTTTTTTCCAGATTTTCTTTGGGCTGCAGGAGGCGAGGGCTTCATCCACAACTCCCTTGATAAATTCAGCTGCCCATTCCTCCTTCACACTTGGGGTCCCGCTGCCAATTTGCCTTTGACTGTCGGAGGTCGGCGTGCTGGGGACATAATTAGCTCCACAAAATACAGGTGAGTGGAAACAAAAAAAACAAAAATCCACAAACTCACATCAGCTGGGTCTCTTACTGGCGGCAATCTTCTGTCATGAATTGCCCTTCGGGGCAGAGAGGTGAGACCCATGCACTGAACTGTGAATTTGTGAGATTTATTGAAAAAAAACATAAAGTCCAAACAATGCTCAACATAAAATTCCAAGCTGACAAATAACAGACTTACGAGATTGACTCACCAGAACAGAGGCTGGGTTCTGGTGGAGACAACGTGAGAAAATCAAGACTGCCGCAATAAGAAAGCAAAATCACACTCTTTAAATAGCTGAAAACAAAAATGACACAATTGATGGCAGGTGCGTATCACTTGAGCGGGCAGGTGACCTAATTACAGAATAGCTCACAGCTGAGACAACTAAGGAACAGAAACAACATACACAACCCATGCAAGAAGGTGACAGGGTGGGAGTGTCTGGAAGAGGAGGTAAAGATGCGTGTCACAAAAGAAACAAAATATAAATCCTAAACTACAGAGACTGATAAAATAACAATAATAACAAAACAACAACTTTTTTAATAATAAAATTTCATCCATCAGAGATAAAATCAATCAGATTCTTCCCACAGTTAACTTAAATACAGTAACTACTACAACTCGTTCAACTGATATCTTTTTGGATGAGTTTACTCCAATTGACCTTTTAGACTTAGACAAAATAATCTCCTCATCCAAGCCTTGAACTTGTCTTTTAGACCCTATTGCTACCAGGTTATTTAAAGAAGTCTTCCCACTTATTGGTAGCTTTATTCTTCATATAATCAATTCTTCATTAACTTTAGGCCATGTACTGCAGGCTTTTAAAACGGCTGTAATTAAACCCTTACTCAAAAAGCCAACGCTAGATCCAGGAGCTTTAGCTAACTATAGACCAATCTCTAATCTCCCTTTCATTTCAAAAATCTCAGAAAGAGTTGTTGCTACGCAATTATTTGACCACCTGCAGGGAAATGGTTTACTTGAAGAGTTTCAATCTGGGTTTAGAATCCATCATAGTACTGAAACAGCCTTAGCGAAGGTCACTAACGACCTCCTCATTGCATCTGATAATGGACTGGTTTCTGTACTTGTCCTTTTAGACCTTAGTGCAGCTTTTGATACTATCGATCATAATATTCTACTTGATAGATTAGAACACTATGTTGGACTTAATGGAACTTCGTTGCAGTGGTTTAGATCTTATTTATCTAATAGGATCCAGTTTGTTCATATCAATAATGAGTTTTCTTTCAACTCAAAGCTTAGTCATGGAGTTCCACAGGGATCTGTGCTAGGCCCTACTCTTTTTAGTTTATACTGTATATGCTTCCGTTAGGCAACATTATTAGAAAGCACTTTATACACTTTCATTGTTAAGCAGATGATACACAATTATACCTGTCAATGAAGCCAGATGATAGTAATCAATTAGCCAAGTTGGAAGCCTGTCTTAAGGAAATCAAAGCTTGGATGACTTGTAATTTCCTGCTATTAAATTCTGATAAGACTGAAGTCATTCTTGTTGGTCCAAAAAACCTTAGAAATACCTTTCCAAATCAAACTTTCAGTTTGGATGTGATTACTCTTTCTCTTAATAGCTCTGTGAGGAGCCTTGGAATTATTTTTGATCAAGATCTGTCCTTCAATTCACATATTAAATTTGTTTCTAAGACTGCCTTCTATTATTTGCGTAATATTGCCAAGATTAGGAGCATCTTGTCTTAGAGTGATGCTGAGAAACTGATCCACGCTTTTGTTAGCTCAAGATTAGATTATTGTAACTCTTTATTATCAGGTTGTCCTAAAACATCTTTTAAAAGTCTTCAGCTGATCCAAAATGCTGCAGCAAGAGTTTTAACCTCTTGCACTCCGGTCAATTTTCCTAAAAACGCCAAAAAATAATGTGCCCAAAGTAAATCGAAAGCTGTTCTTCAACCCTTTGCAGCATCTTCATGGGGTTGGTCTCATTTAAAAGAAAACACTTTGAATTTTTTGGCAAAACAGTCATAATCTCTCTAAGTGCTCCGGCCACTGAGTTACAGTCATCTAAACATAGTGAACTTGAAGAAAATAAATTTGGCCTGGGTGTTTTTTTGGATACAAATGCTTGCAAATAACACACAGCTTCAGATCCGGGCTGGAAAATGCAACAGAAATGTAGAACCAAGTGTTATGCAGCTGAGGTCCAAATTTTGTAACAATACCACAAAAATGAATATATTACACAGCTTTATACTAAGGTACTTCCCAGGCGTTTTGGAACTGTGCCAAATTGTGCCAAATGGCACAGTTTGGAAAAACGTCTGTAACTTTTGAATGATTCAATGTAGAAGCTTCATTTTGGGCTCTAATGAAAGGTCACACTCAGGGCTGTCTGTGTGTGTGTGGGGGGGGGTTGTCCCCCCCCTCGCTACAGAGGACGGCCATCGCTACATGACGGAATAGACTCATATGGCTATGTGGCGACCGCTGCGCAGTCACCGCGGCTCCCCCCCCCCCGCTACAGAAGAGGAGCGGGGGGGGGGGGTGCATGCACTTTGTACTTCGTGCGCCGCACAGCTGTAATTTACCGATCGGTCAAAAGTCATTTTGGATTACAATTTTCAGGGATAAATAATAATTTAGCTTATAACACCTTACCTCTTCACAGCAGCAGAGTCCTGGCGAACTTCTCTTCCTCACTGTCAGACGAACGTGACACTGGTCCACTCGTGGTTCTGGTCTCGCGACCCGATCAAAACATAATTCCATTATTGCGGTTTTGTGCTTCCATTATTGCAGTTTTTGGCAAATGATTTTTCAAAACAAATAACAGTAGTAATTAAAAAAAGACTGGTGAAGGCATGTGTGTCACTCAGCCTCCGTTGGTCTATGACCATGGAAGAAATCATAACGTCTACTCTGCTGGAACCAACACAAAATAAGCACCGCCTGTGGCCGAACATGCCGATCCGCGAATGGCACTCCCTGTCACACAGGTTGCATTTGTGGATGGTCTCCGTGCTGCTGGGTCTGTGACGGTTCTTCCTGCGAGCAGCCAGTCTTCACCCAGCCTTAAAAAAACAGCTCGCGAACTTCTCTGCTTCAAATGGCTCACTGCATTCACAGCGTTGGGAGGCGGGTCCTTCTGGCTAGGTTTTCATTCATTGGTTCTTCAAGGTTTCAGAAACCCAATTCAAGGCTCTTATTAGTCGAATGAGAGGTCAATCAGATGAACTAATCTGTTCGCGGCTGTGTCTGCAGCTTTTATTTCAGTGCCCGCTTGGACGCTATACACCACCTACATCACAATCTCCATCAGGATCTCCATCATGTGTCCGAGAGCGCACGAGGACGTTCTCGTGCGCTCTAGGACGCAGAGACTTGCCCGTCCGCGGTACAACGGAGCGCAAGAGGTTAACAGGTACTAGAAAGAGAGATCATATCTCTCCAGTTCTGGCCTCCCTTCATTGGCTTCCCATAGAGTTTATAATTAAGTTTAAAATCCTTCTTCTTACTTACAAATCTCTAAACAATCAGGCTCCTTTTTATTTAAAAGATCTGATACTACCGTATTATCCTAACAGAGCACTACGCTCCCAAAATGCAGGATTACTTGTAATACCTAGAATCTCCAAAAGTACAATGGGAGGCAGAGCCTTCAGTTATCAAGCTCCTCTCCTGTGGAACCAGCTGCCAATCTGGATTTGGGAGTCAGACTCGATCTCTGTTTTTAAGAATAGGGTTAAATCCTACCTTTTTGATATAGCCTACAATTAGGGAGGGATCATGTGTTTCTGAACCCTCCCTTAGTTATGCTGCTAATAGGTTTAGTCAGCCGGGGGACCTCCAATAACGCACTGGGCCTCACTCCTTTCTTCACTCTCAATGAAATATTTTTTTTTGCTGGTCATTAACATCTGTTTGTTCTCTCCCATAGATTGAGTCCCCATTGTGCTGTTTGCTCTCTACATGTCTGTTCTTTTCATTTTCTCTGTCCCCTCACCCCCCAGCCAGTCGCAGCAGGTGACTGCCCCTCCCTGAGCCTGGTTCTGCTGGAGGTTTCTTCCTGTTAAAAGGGAGTTTTTCCTCTCCACCATAGCCAAGTGCTTGCTCACAGGGGATTTCCTGATTGCTGGGGTCTTTCTGCAACTGTGGGGGTCCCCCCTACAGTTGAAAGTGCTATGAGATGACTGTTGTTGTGAAATGGCGCTATACAAATAAAGTTGAATTGAATTAATACTAAGGCCATTAAAACTAACAGAACAATAAACCACGAAGAACACATCTTAAATCAACACACAGAAAAATAACACAACACTGGAAAAATACACAAAATACTCAGATGAAAATTAAGAGCCTGAGTCCGGTGACACACCGCACTCAGTCTCGTGACAATTTTAAAGTCTAAAAATTTTCCAAAGGTGCAAAACTTTGAGAAAAAGCCACACAATTACAAGGAAAAAAAACACATCACAAACATTTATACAATAAAAGCTATAAAATTACTAGAATAATGTAACAAATTAATAGGGACGAATGTCCATTTGTTTAAAATATTAAATTCATTAGAGAAAAAAATGTAAAATTAGAAGAAAAATAAACTTGAATTTAAAAGACAAAAGTTACAGATTAATGGCAAAAGTTACAAATTTATGAGGAAAAATTCAAATATGTACAATTACAGTCATTCAGAATGTAAATACAGTAAGTTATTTAAAAGATTTAATAAATTCATTAAGAAAAAAATAGAGACAAAGGAAAATCACAAGAGAAATGGAGCTCATTTGCAATTAAATGTCATGAATTCGGGTTGGAGGCAAACCCGATTCTGACTCATGGTTATGTTTTGACTTAGTTTCCTCCTGACAGCTCGGGCACGCCCCCTCCTCCTGTCATGCTCCGTCAGCTGTTCTCACTGGGTCTCTCACACACACACACACACACACACACACACACACACACACACACACACACACACACACACTCACAGAGTCACGCTCCATTCACTCTCATTCACATGCGCTCTCACACACCTGTTCCCAATCAGTTCTGCCCACGCATTCACACCGGCAATCTCTTTCCTCATTAGCGTTTGGAGTATTTGTTGGCGACCATTGAGGAAGGAGATTGTCGGGACATTTCCCTTCATACATGGCAGCGTTCTCCTCCGTGTATGGTTATCCACTCCCAGCATTCTACCCAGCCTGTCACTTCAAGACGCTCCATACCTTGGTGTTACGGCTGGTCCCCTTCTCTCTCTCTGCCTCCAGACTGCACGGCTCGCCCCGATTTAACTCCAGACCTGTAAGTGTTCTTAGCCTCTCTCCTGTGCTAGCAGGCATGTAACATTAGGCTGCTCGCCTTTCCTGTTTTGTGCATTATGCAGCCCTGTAGCACCAGGCTTCATATTCGCCAGGCTGTTGAGTAGTCGGCAGGCACCCTGTAACCTTGGAGGCCAACTCTGGCATTACACTTCTCCATACACTGTGTGTTGAGTGAACTGTATTAGGTGAAAGGTGGATCTGTTACGGTGGTGAACTTTAATAAACCCAGCACTCTCTACTCCTGCAATTGGGTTTTTTATTCTCTCCCTCGTGCGCCGTGTAATGGCGCACAGGGGTTCATGACAGAATGTCCCGACCGTAAAAAAAACCCAGCGGAGTAGAGTGTGGGTTTTTTTTTTCCCTTCTCCTTTCCTCCTTTTACGTGGACATAATGACTTGGACAGACAAGGAGCAGGAAGCCCAGGATTTGCTGGAAGAGGCGGTCTTTGCCTTTCAGTGGTCTCAGTCTCCCGAGGAGCGGGAGTGGGCACGGCTCTTCGCGGAGGACTTCGAGCGGCACTACCCTCACCAATGAGAGAGCCATAGGGTAGACACCATCCTCTCTGTCATCCTTCCTGCTCCTGATGCAGAGCTAGAGGATGCCTCTTCGTGATCGGATCCGGCCCCTCGTGAGAAGAAATGCTCCCGTCAGAGGAAGACTTCTCCCCTCTTCGCACCTTCTTCATCTCCCAGTCCAGTGTCCACCCAGCCTGCGGACGAGAAGACAGAGATGGAGTTGGATAGGGAGCAGTGCTCGTTATGTCTCCTGGAGGAGGTTCTCTCCTGGACACTGATGCCCCGTCCCTCTTCGACAGCTCGTCAGACTCGGGACACCGCGAGGAGGGTGATGGAGTGAGACAGCCTCTGGGATCATCCAGAGGCGATGGGGATCCTTTGGGACATCTTCCCCGCGCCATGTGAGGAATCGGCTGAGGATCTCCCGGTGCTCGAACTCCTTGCGGCCACTTCGCTCTCCTTTCCTGAGGAGGCGGGATCTCTCTGCGCAGGTGACCCGCTTCTCAGCACGGTGCTCCATGTTCCGGATTACCTTATCCCCGCGTCACCCAAGAGGAGGAGAGGGAGGAAGCCCCGCAGCAAGAAGCGTCCAGTCCCGTGTACTGCAGCCTCGCCTCCCCGCTCTGAGCAATGCTCTACCCCGTCACGGGAGGAGATGGAGGAACGTAGGCAGGCTCTCCTGGCTGAAACGGATCTCATCTTGGAGGTGAAGCGGTGGTTCCTCCCGGAGATGGCTGAGAGACTGAAAGAGCTATCCCCGAGGGAGGAGGAGCGTCAACCCGACAAGGAACGCCAGGAGAGTAGAGAGGACGCCTCGGAGGTCGCTGGGGACCTCCAGTGCCAGGAGAACAGGCAAGTTTCTTTTCATTCGAGTTACACAATCAATGATCAATGTTGCCTGCCTCCTGGTGAGGAGACTCGGGGTGAGGAGGCCCCTGAGTTCTCTGCCCCAGCGGCATACAATACTCTGGTGCCGGGTCTCAATGACTATTCTCTATGTGCCCCCACGAGCCCATCGGTCCCGGATCCAGGTCGCTTGGGGAAGGAGAAACCAGAGGACCAGGAGGATCCAGCCCTTGGGCCAGCCAAGGAGTCGTCCACGGCCGCCACGCCAGAGGGACCAGAGGCGTGGAGGACGGTGCACGAGAGTTCCACTCTTGCTATCGTCATCATGCCCACTGTGGGGGCTGCCGCAGTGGATTTGTCCCCTGGACCTGACCTCCAGCTGATGGGACCCGGGGCATTGTTGTCGAAGTCCTGGAGGGCGGTAGAGCTTAAGCACAGGCAAGTAGTCTCTCCTGTAGTTCATTTATTGATGATGGAGGGATCTTGCCTGGCTTTTGGGGAGGGGAGTCAGGTGCAGCCCCCAGCTGCATCTGGATCCCCCTCCCTGGGCTCTGCCACTGCCGGCGACCCTAATCACTCTCCCTCTTCTATCCCCTTCGAGCTCCATCCTAGGGTCACCGGAGAGGAGCAGCCACCATCTGGGCCATCCATTGACAACGAGGCGGCTCCAGCTGCCGTGGAGGGGGCCAACAGGGATAAGGCACCCAATGGACTGGAAGAACCCACGCACCCAGGATCGCTGGAGTCCTGGATGGCGGTGGAGCCAGAGTTCAGGCAAGTGTGTTCCATTAAATCAGAAATTTCAATATTAATGTCACACTGCCCAACTCATGGTGAGGTGGACCCGGGGCAGCTCACAGTTGCCCTCGGGACTGCCACACCGAGCTCCACCACTGCCGGCGACCCTGACCCGGTTTTTTTACTTTCTCCCTTTGGACTCGGAGCCTCTGGCCAGGGTCGTCGGAGAGCTGTTGGAGGCAACTGAGGATCGGGGTTTGACTCCTGAGGATGTGAGGAGGATCACCTCCCTCGCTGGGGAGGTCACCACGGGTGCAGCAGAGCCCCAGCTGGAGGCCACCGCCGGTGTAGCAGAGCCCCAGCTGGAGGCCACCGCCGGTGCAGCCACGTCCCAGACCGGGGCCACCGCCGGTGCAGCCACATCCCAGACTGGGGCCACCGCCAGTGCAGCCACGTCTCAGACCGGGACCACTGCGGGTGCAGCCACGTCCCAGACTGGGGCCACCGTGGGTGCAGCCACGTCACAGACCGGGACCATCACGGGTGCAGCCACGTTCCAGACGGTCTTCCTGCTCCAGGCCTCGAATGGCAGGGGGACTCCTGTTCCTTGGCTTGGCTGCCGATGTTCTCGAGTATGGAGGCTGTCTCTCTGCCATCCTCGCAGGTCCTGGTGGCTCCACCACACTGGTCGGCCACCCGAGGGACTTGGTTTATGGGTCGGGTGGCCCATGGGCCTGGGCAGGCCGCTGGACACTATCCCACGGGCCGCCTGCTGGACTTGGGACTTGGGCAGGCCACCCGATCTGCCACTCCTCACCGCACTGGGGGCCTGGGACTCTGGTCGACCCCCCGAACTTTGGACTTCTGGAGAGGGGGGTTGGTGCGCCAGGTTGGGGGTTTATTAGGTGGGATTGTTATTTATTCTGTTTTTGTACTATTGTGTTTTCACGGGTTGCTTCCCTCCTAACCAGTTTTCCCCCACCTCCCACCCTGGGTTAGTGTTTATTGCCAGGGGGGAGGGGTTCCCTTGAGGGGTGTTGTCTCCCTTCTTTTTTGGCTGATGGTGCAGGGGTGTCTGGTATCCACCCCTGGGTGGGGGGTGGGGGGTCTGTCATGAATCCGGGTTGGAGGCCAACCCGATTCTGACTCATGGTTATGCTTTGACCTAGTTTCCTCTTGACAGTTTGGGCACGCCCCCTCCTCCTGTCAAGCTCTGTCAGCTGTTCTCACTGGGTGACACACACACACACACACACACACACACACACACACACACACACACACACACACACACACACACACACACACACATACTCATGCTCCATTCACTCTCATTCACATGCGCTCTCACACACCTGTTCCCAATCAGTTCTGCCCACGCATTCACACCGGCAATCTCTTTCCTCATTACTGTTTGGAATATTTGTTGGCGACTGCTGAAGAAGGAGATTTTCGGGACATTTCCCTTCATACATGGCAGCGTTCTCCTCCGCGTATGGTTATCCACTCCCAGCATTCTACCCAGCCTGTCACTTCAAGATGCTCCATACCTTGGTGTTACAGCTGGTCCGCTTCTCTCTCTCTGCCTCCGGACTGCACGGCTCGCCCTGATTTAACTCGAGACCTGTAAGTGTTCTTAACCTCTTTGCTGCGCTAGCAGGCCTGCAGCATTAGGCTGCTTGCCTTTCCTGTTTTGTGCATTACGCAGCCCTGTAGCACCAGGGTTCATATTCACCAGGCTGTTGAGTAGTCGGCAGGCGCCCTGTAACCTTGGAGGCCAACTCTGGCATTAAACCTCTCCATACACTGTGTGTTGAGTGAACTGTGTTAGGTGAAAGTTGGATCTGTTACGTTGGTGAACTTTAATAAACCCAGCACTCTCTACTCCTGTGATTGGGTTTTTCATTCTCTCCCTCATGCGCCATGTAATGGCGTAGTTCATGACATTAAAAAAAATTAAGGAAAAAATCAATGGAAAGAGGAGGGAAAATTATTGAGGTAAAAATGCAAAGATGGAATAAAAAAAGATGTCAGTTTATAATGCAAAAGTCACAAATTCAGGAAAAAATGTCAATCCATGAGCAAAAATTTTTCACAAAATTTCAAATTTCATGGTTTCTTAAAAAGTCTTTAATTCAAAAAGAATAAAATAATCATAAGTAGGTAATTTATGAGAACTCTCCAGATTCACATAAAAAATTACACATTTTCAATTAAAAAAATCTCTAGGTGGTAGCGTCGCCTGAAACTGTACACAAATAAACTTAAAGTTATCTTTATACACACTACTCACAAAAAGTTAGGGATGTTTGGCTTTCAGGTGAAATTTATGAAAAATGTAAAAAGTTCATACTACAGTGATATTTTGCCATGAAAGAACATTTAAGTAGAAGCATGCAATGGTGGTTTCCTCATCTCAAACAATTTATTGAAACAAAAGCCAACAGTGGTGGCTAACAGTTGTGGTACAGCCAACAGTGGTGGCTGTACCACAACAAAAAATGTCAGTGTCTCAATAACTTGTCAGGTGCCCTTGAGCATCAATTACAGCTTGACAATGACATCTCATGCTGTTCACAAGTCAACTTATTGTCTGCTGAGGCATGGCATTCCACTCTTCTTGAAGGGGGCCCTCAGGTCACTGAGGTTGTGGGGTGCAGGGTTACGAGCCTCTACATGGCAACTCAGCTGATCCCATAGGTTTTCTTGGGATTCAGGTCTGGAGAAAGTGGAGGCCACTCCATCTGAGGTACCCCAGCCTCCAGCAGCCATTCCCTAATGATGTGACCTCGATGAGCTGGAATATTGTTGGCCATGAAGGTGAAATTAGGCCTGTGTTTTTCATGCAGGGGCACAATGACTAGATTAATGATGTTATTCAGGTAGCATCTGCTTGTCACTGTACCAATCACCAGGTGTAGGGCAGTTCTGTATTGACTAGACACACCTGCCCAGACTGTAACATGGTGACAACGGTGATTGATGCATAGTACTCTCCTTGATGTCGCCAACATCACTGGCAGCCATCATTTCTGCTCAACGTGAATTGACTTTCATCAGAGAAGAGCACTGAAGCCCACTGATCCCTTGTCCAGCATAAATGCTCCCTGGCTCATGCAAACGATCACACCTGTGCCTGATGGTGTGGTCAGGTACCCTTGCAGGTCGTCAAGCATGCAGACCACGAGGATGTAAATGGTTTTGAATGGTCTGACGTGACACTTGGGTGCCTCTCACCTCCCTTAAATGTGTCTGGAGTTGAATGGCATTCATCATCCGGTTCCGCAAGGCACTGTTGACAATGACGCGGTCATCAGTGTGCTATGTGGCCAAAGAACGTCCACTTCTATGCCTTTCTGTGACTCTTCCAGTCTCTCTGTATCTCTTTTGCAATCTGCTGATGACACTCTGTGACAGTCTAGGCTCAGTGGCCACTTTCCTCTGAGAACATCCTGTTTCAAGCCTTGCAATGGCTTGGACATGGCCCCTGCTTGGCCAGCCTTCACTGATGGGGCAGTAGCCCTAGCCCACTGTGCGCATGTGGAGAGGAGCAAACAATGGAACACATTATAGAGGCTTGCCCGCTCCAAAGACTGGAAGGAGGATTACACACCCTCCATACAGCAAACCAGGAGGCAACTGCTTGGCTTAAGGACTTCGCATTCGCTAAATAAATAAATAAATGGCGAGGTATTGTTAATCAATTATGAGATGTCATCTTGGTCTCATGATGTCAAAATGTGAATGGCATGATGAAGAGGACTGTTTAAATACCAATTCTAACTGAACCTGAATATTTATTGGTCAATTTATATGTCGGGGAAATTGGTTATAAGGTACAAAGATTATTTAATTTATACCTATAGGTGTGTGTGGAAATGAAGGTTTGCTTCGGGTCCATGCACACACAACAAAAAACCTTTTTTCTGGGGCACCAGTCCAAAACCTGAACAATTTATTAATAACTAATCTTTATAGCTTCAATCAATCAGTGTCAAATATTCATGAATTATCCTGGGTAACTTCAGAAACAGACACAGGAAAAATAAATCAACAGAAACTTCCATATACCGTTTACAGTTTTAATGATCAGACTCAGATTAAACGACATTACATTCAACAGACTTGTTGGTAAGGTGAAATGATCAAGTATCAAGCATCCTATTCAACTTGTAACTGATTATTGAGCAAAAAGAATGTAATCACATTTGTGGAACCACGAAAACTTTAGTGTGAATTTGTAACTGTGATGAAAATGGAGACTGATATAACTGTAACCAATATATGAAGAAAATTGGATGCAAATTCTATGAAGAAAATGATAAAAGCTGATTATATTAAAAAAGAAATTCTGGGTTACTCTAAAAAGGGAAAATTGAATTTAATGAAAAGAGGGATACTATTTCTCTCTAATTCTATAGCTCTGATCAGAATTATGAACTAGTTTTAAACCTGAGACAAATTAAGACATACTTTAAGGCGATGAACATCGCATTAACCCAGGAGATGAAACAAAGAGATCTTGCTCACATGACCTTTGCATTGGGGTTTTCTTCAGCTGGATCCAGGAGATGAGATTTTCTTTGATAATACTGGAAAAATATCTGCCAGCAGATATTTCTCCCCCGAGGCTCAGGAGCTGAGATTCGGTGACAATGATGATAGGCTTCTGGCCGCTGAAGCAGCATGTCATGCGGACAACACAAGAGGGGTTTTTCAGTGACTCTCCCGGGTCCAAATAAATTGATGAAATAGTTCAAAGTCTGATCAAAGTCACAGAATCGAAGAGACAAATTTTTAAAAAATTATTGAAGCCACAAAATCCGAGTCCAGTGTGAGTAAAAAAAATGATCAGTCCACAGCCAGAGACTGGCTGGTGATTGGCTGGAACCAGTCAGATGACTTGCTTTGACTCCGAATATGAAGAAACATATATTGATTAAAGAAAACTAAAAAGAATCACCTTATATATACAGTATATATACAGTATATATGTGTGTGTGTGTGTGTGTGTGTGTGTGTGTGTGTGTGTGTGTGTGTGTGTGTGTATAAGCTAAACTAACTTCAGTGATTCATGACTAATTTTTATTCTTGCTACATTAAACATGCACCTTCATAAACTTGTCCTTCTATAATTAGCATGCATTAGAATAAGGTTTGTTTAAGCATTTTCAAACATGCAATGCATAAGCATTTTCAAACATGCAATACATTTAAACCAATGATCAATGATTAATGAAACATTTCAAACCAGAATGGTATGTCAGAGTCCTGCTTGATTTTCCAGGGTGTCCTGAAAAGGAAAATCTTCTGAAAATTGAGAGTTTTTGTTAAAAGGAAGTCTTTTCATTCAGTAACCACAGTTCAGCTTGCAGAGGCAACAGCGAACATATTCCGGAGTTGTCCACCAGGGGGTGCTGTGGGATTTTGGATTTTAACTAGAAGCCTTGAGGAATTTTTGCTGATAGGTCTGGAACATTTCAAACCGTTCTTGAAACATAAAACTGCCTGGTTGGGGAGGAAGCTGTGGGATTTATGATTGCAGACTAATCCATTCCTGGCATGAACAGAATCCTTTATCATTCCTTTAACCATGGAATGTGTTTTCAAACTGTGGTGCTTAGGTGAAGGAAGCAGTTCTTGACCAGACTTTTGGGTGAAACAATTTCTTTAAAGTGAAGAGTGATTTTATAGATTGGAGCCAAAGGGATTGATGACTGAGCTGATAAACATTGGACTTCAACAAAAGTCTGCTGTTACAGCAGTTTTTGAGAACACACAAAACATAATGGAGGCTATCTGTAGACCAGCAGGATCACCATGGATTGTTGTCGGTCCTGGGAAGCGACGCAGATGGAGGAGGGAGAGAAAGAAAAAGCGGGGATGCCAGTCGGGCCTGCTAGCAAGGCTAAAGAGACAGCCGCATAGACCTCCGATACCCAGCATTTTTCTCTCCAATGCCAGAAACATCATCCACAAGATGGATGATCTAGATCTACAGCTGGCAACTAGTAAAACTGTGAGAGACTGCTGTGTGCTGTTGTTAACGGAAAGCTGGCTCCACCCGCTGATCACCGATGCTGCAGTGCAGCTGCCAGGGCGCACACTTCACCGAATGGACCAAACAGCAGAATCCGGTAAAAAAGGAGGAGGCGGTCTCTGCATTTTTCTTCACAACACTTGGACTAATCACAGCCGTATTATTAACACTTACTGTTCTCCTGATCTAGAGACAATGTCAGTCTTATGTCGGCCTTTTTATCTTCCAAGAGAGCTGAGCGTGGTAATTATAACAGCAGTCTATATTTCTCCTGATGCAAATACTAAAGCGGCCCTTAGTCATTTGTACAGTGTAATAAATAAACAGCAGCAGGCCTATCCCGAGGGTGTTCACATCATAGCTGGTGATTTTAATCAAGCATGCTTGAGAACTGTGCTGCCTAATTTCACACAGTATGTGAAATGTGCCACTAGGGGAAAGAATTGTCTTGATCGGGTGTATTCAAACCTGAAGCATGCTTACAGAGCTGTGCCGTGTCCACATCTTGGCCTGTCAGACCATCTATCATTGCTCCTCATCCCAGCATACACTCCCCTCAGGAGAACTGCTAGACCTAGTATAAAGAACATCAGAACATGTCCTGAGGGAGCTCTTTCTCAGCTGCAGGACTGTTTTTCAAACACTCTATGGGATTTATTCAAGAATGAGCATCTGGAAATGTACACACAGACTGTATTACACTACATCACCTACTGTATCAATCAGGTGACTGTGGAAAAACGCATCAGGGTTTTTCCTAACCAGAAACCTTGGATGACAAAAGAAGTCCAGGCACTCCTCAGAGCTCGTGATACAGCCTTCAGGTCAGGGGATACAGATCTGTATAGCACCACCCGGGCTAATCTAAAGAAAGGCATTAAGGAGGCTAAACAGACCTATAAGAAGAAAGTCGAGGACCATTTTTCTGATAATGATTCGAGACGAGTATGGCAAGGCTTTAACCATATCACAAACTATAAGGGCAGCAGCATCATTTCCAGTGACATCAATGCCTCACTGGCAGAAGAACTGAACTGCTTTTTCGCACGGTTTGAGGCAAATACACCTCGCTCGGACCCACAGATGTTATTGAATGCCAGCTCTGATGTGCTTATCCTGCAGGATCATGAGGTGAGACAGACACTGAGAGCAGTTCACCCGAGAAAGGCTACTGGTCCCGATGGAGTGCCAGGAA
Source organism: Pholidichthys leucotaenia (assembly GCA_020510985.1). Classification (NCBI taxonomy): domain Eukaryota; kingdom Metazoa; phylum Chordata; class Actinopteri; order Cichliformes; family Pholidichthyidae; genus Pholidichthys; species Pholidichthys leucotaenia. The sequence goes on from CM035840.1 coordinate 191,246,466, forward strand.
AGGTGCTCAGAGCATGTGCAGATAAGCTATGCTCTGTTTTGACTGACATTTTTAACTTGTCTCTCAAGGCAGCCGTTGTTCCACAGTGTTTAAAATCTGCAGTCATTATTCCTGTACCTAAAAAACATACTATTAGCAGTCTGAATGACTATCAACCAGTAGCATTAACACCCATTGTTATGAAGTGCTTTGAGAAAATGGTATTGAAACATCTTTTGCCTAGTCTCCCCCCAGACTTTGATTGGTACCAGTTTGCCTACAGGTGGAGCAGATCCACTGAAGATGCTATTGCTATAGCTCTACACTCGGCATTCAGCCATTTAGAAGACAAGGGGAGCTATGTAAGAATGTTGTTTGTTGACTATAGCTCGTCATTTAATACAATTATTCCCAACATTCTCATCACCAAATTGCTTCAGCTTGGTCTGCCTACTCACACTTGCAGCTGGATTAAGGACTTCCTAACAAACAGAACACAGACTGTTAGACTCGGACCCCATTCCTCCGCTACAGTCATGCTTAACACAGGCTCGCCACAGGGCTGTGTGTTGAGTCCCACTTTCATTGTACACATATGACTGCATACCTGTTCATCCCACAAACATTATAGTGAAGTTTGCAGATGACACAACAGTAGTGGGGCTCATATCAGGAGGAGATGAGTCTGCATACAGAGATGAGATCCAGAAACTGGTGAGATGGTGCTCAGATAATAATCTGCTATTGAATACAAAAAAACCCCAAAAGAACTCATTATCGATTTTAGGAAGCATAGCAGTGAGCCGCCTCCTCTATATATAGGCAAGGAGCGTGTGGAGAGGGTGGAGGCTTTTAAGTTTCTGGGTGTTCATATTTCTCACAACCTTATCTGGGCAGTTAACACCATAGCTACGATAAAGATAAGATAAGATAAGATAAGATAAGCCTTTATTAGTCCCACAATGGGGAAATTCCAGGATTGCAACAGCACAGGGATAGCAACACTCAGAGCAACAATCAGAAGGCAAGAAAAAACAAGAGCAGCTAGTATACATATGTACATATTTTTTTTCCCACAATATCTTTATTGAACCTTTTTTTTAACAAACATGACACAAACAATCAAACACTAACACTAAAGTACTCCAAAAAAAAATGCACTAAAAACACCTACAACCACCAACAAAATCAAGTCTTCAACAATGCTCCTCTGTTTAGTCTAGACAATCCATTACATAAGTATACATATTATGTTCACCAGTTTGGAATTTACAAGGTCCACACACATCATTCACCTTCTTCTTCAAGAGTTATGTTTAAATTTTTTACATAATCAATAAAAGGTCTCCATATATTCTCAAACACACTTTCCTTTGATTTCAGTATGTATGTTATTCTTTCTAATGGAAGGTTTGTTAACATCTGTCTTAACCACTGAGTCACATCTGGTCTATGAGTCTTTTTCCACAGTAGTGCAATACATTTTTTGGCATTAAGCAAACTGAGGTCTATGAATGTTCTTTCACTTTTATTAAAGTTATGCTTTTTTGGGTACAGACCCAACAAAAACAGTTTAGGATTCAATATGATTTGTTTTGAAATTATTTTTTCAATTGTTACCCTCACCTCTTCCCAAAACATTCTAATTTTTCTACATTCCCATAAACAATGAAATAGAGTTCCTTTACTTTCCATGCATTTTGTGCATGTATCTGGTATGTTTTTGTTATATCTATTTAACTCCACCGGTGTAACATACATCCGCATTAACCATTTAAAATGTATCAATTTAAGACGTACATTTATTGATTTGGTTTGAGCTTCTGTACAGGCCAATTCCCATTGTTCCTCTGAAATTTCAGTTTGCAGATCTTCTTTCCAGTAGTTTAATCTTTTCTGTGAGTTTTCACTTGAGGATAGTGTCAATGAGTTATAAAACTCTGAAATAATACCCTTTCTTACATATGTACATATTAATATAAATATATACAGTATATATACGTATATATATATATATATATATATATATATATATATATATATATATATATATATATATATATATATATATATATAGACACACAGTGCGGAGCATTGTAGCTGGATGGAATAAATATATGAGTATATAAACACACAGTGCGGAGCATTGTAGCTAGATGGAATAAATATGTAAATATATAAACACACAGTGCGGAGCATTGTAGCTAGATGGAATAATATGTAGATATATAAACACACAGTTCGGAGCATTGTAGCTAGATGGAATAAATATGTAGATATATAAACACACCCAGTGTGGAGCATTGTAGCTAGATAGAATAAATATGTAAATATATAAACACACACAGTGCAGAGCATTGTTGCTAGATGGGATGAAACAGCACAACCGTCTACTTAGTTATCCTACATGGTATGATTATGTACCCATACATATTCTCACCCTCCATAGCGACCGGTATTTTCCTAGTTGTATGCCGGAGGGAACCATTGTATAAGTTTATTGCGTGTTTTGCATTCAAAACTATTAGGTTGTCACGTCTTTTTGCTATCTCTGAGAGCAGCCCTGCTTAGGTTGTACAGTCTGACAGCCGTTGGTAGGAAGAACCTGCGAAACCTCTCGGTTGTGCACCTAGGATGATGTAGTCTGCTGCTAAATGAGCTCCTCAGTGCATTCAGTATGTCCTGCATAGGGTGGAACTCAGCCTCCAGCAGAGATGACAGTTTAGCCACAGTCCTTCTCTCGCCTATCTCCTCCACTGGGTCAAGGCGCTGCCTCAACAACGTCTACACTTTCTGAGGCTCCTCAAGAAGAATGGCCTGAATGCACAGTTGCTGGTTTTATTTTATCGCTCTGCTATTGAGAACATTTTGTCATATGGCATCACGGTTTGGTATGAGGGCTCTTCAGCCACAGACCGCAAAGCCTTCCAGAGAGTGATCGAGACTGCGCAAAAAATCACTGGCTGTTCTCTCCCTTCTCTGGAAGAGATTTCCAGGTCTCGGTACCTCAACAGAGCTACTGCCATCATTTAAGACTGTGCTCATCCAGGCCATGATTTCTTTCACTTGCTCCCCTCGGGAAAGCGGTACAGATCCCCTAAAACCCGGACTACCAGGTTTAATCATAGTTTTTTCCCAGCAGCAGTACGTATTTTGAACGGATTTATGTAACACGCACAGACTGCTGATATTATTTTGTTATCTTGGGTTATTTTGTGGCGATAACCCTGTGTGTATAAGCTGGTGTTTTATATTTATCGCTCAGTATGTTTCCATTATTGCTACGTACATATTGTGTTCAACTTTTAGATAATATTGTTTCAAGCATTATTTATTGTTGTAATTATCCATCCATCCATCCATCCATCTTCTACCGCTTTTCTGGAGGTCCGGGTCGCGGAGGCAGCAGTTCAAGCAGAGAAGCCCAGACTTCCCTCTCCCCAGCCACCTGCTCCAGCTCTTCAGAGGGGATACCAAGGCGTTCCCAGACTAGCTGGGAGACATAGTCTCTCCACCGAGTCCTGGGTCTGCCCCGGGGTCTCCTCCCAGTGGGACGTGCCTGAAACACCTCAAGTGGGAGACGTCCAGGAGGCATCCTAATCAGATGCCCATACCACCTCAACTGACTCCTTTCAATGTTGTAATTATAAGAATGTTAAATGCATGAGTGAACTGTGAGTGTGATAGTTTGTTTTTGGGGAGCAGCATCTCAATTTCGTTGCATTGTTTATTAACAATGGAATGACAATAAAGGCACTTTGACTATGACTTTGACTTTGATTGACGCTACATTTCGATCAAACACCTAACGTGAATTTTGCCATTAAGCACCTTGCTAGAGAACAAGTTATGCAAAAAGTATTGAAACATTGAGCAGTTAGACATGTGCATTCAAAAGGTTAGAGAAGGTCAAATTAAGTTCACCTGTAAAGTTGATAGTGCATTTTAGGTGCTTCCTGAAATTTCACCTGAAAGCTGAATATCCCTACCTTTTTGTGAGTAGTCTATCATCACTGAAATATACATAAGGGTAGTTACCTCAAAATAGTTAAGAAGTTACTGAGATATGACTTTACTCTGGACAGTTTGAGGGTTTTCTCCTAACCTTATGGCAGTTTTATTCTAAATTTACTACTTTTTCCCTGTAAATTTGAAAGTTTTTTTTTCCCACTTAAATCAACTTTTTCCTCATAATTTTTGTTTAGTGTTAATTTAGGGCTTTTTTCTTGTATATTTGAGACTTTACAATTATAAATTTGTGATATTTTTCCTCATAAATTAAAAATCAAAAGTAAAATGAGCAAAGATGCTATATTTTCTGTTATATTATAGGATATTTATAGCCTATTAATAACCTGTTTTTTTTTATCTCCCTTGTCCTGTCAGGAAGCTAGGTAAGCAGAACAGAGATCTGTTACCCTTATTGTGTTAAAACAGATTTACTTTGCCAAAAGGAGCTTTATACAGTACCTATGTGCTGTATATTGCTGTAAACTCCTCCTGTAATAATTTTTAATACTTTATTTAAATATTTTATCCATGGAGGACCCGACAGGATGGGGATAGGAAAAGGAAGTGTGTGGAGGGGGGAAGAAAAGGGAGGGGAACAGACAAAAAGACAAACAAACCAACAACTAAAACAAACAAGACAAACTGCTTCTTCCAACGAAGATGTCTCAACACGAGTATGGTATCTGCACCTGTTAAAGTAGAGACATTTGTGCGCGTGCGTCTGTTTGTGCATATATGAGAGCGCGTGCAAAATAAGTGTGTGCATGTGAGTAGTTTGTTAGGAAACATATGAAGAGGGGGGCCGGTCGCAGCAGCTCTCCCCCCGGAAACCCCAAGCAGGCAAGGCAGCGCCGCCAGCCCCCACAGGGCACAAATGCCCAAGGTCAGCGAGCCCCAGGAAATCTGCCTCCGGAGGGACGATTGAGGGAGGCCAGGCTGCCAGGCGGCCGGCGCGGTGGGTCCACACCCCCGGGCCCACCAACACCCCTCCACCCCCCCAGCGGGGGACAATGCCAGGCACCAGGCACCAGGAAACCAGCGACCCCACCCCCCCAGGCCAAAGACCCCAGCGTGAGGCCTTCCAGGCACCCCCACAGCGGGTCTGTTCCCCCCCCAGCGCCACCACTGCACACCCCAGGGACCCCCATGCCCAAAGAAGTCCCCCCCACCCAGGGGAGCCCACATAGCCGAGAGGCACAACCCCCCTCAATCCAGCACCTCCCGACTCGCAGACACACCCATCCCCACACCTTCACACCTTCACACACACCCACATGCACTCCCTCACTCTCACTCACCCACTCTCACACTCCCAGACCCACCCATTCTCTCTCACTCCTGCACCCGTTCAGTCTCACTCCCACTCGCCCTCAGGGTCACCCACAAACACTCATGTTCACCCATGCACGCACTCTCACTCACACTCTGACCAACTCACATCCATTCGTGCTCTCCCCTCACACTCACCCACCCTCATTCACCCTTAATTCTTAGGGTGACTGCGATGCAGATGCAGCGAACCTGAATGCGCACCAGCATCTGGCAGTGGCCAGGGAGACCACCGGCGCAGGCCAGTGGCCACCCCCCTGCTGACCGACCCCAGGGCAGCCGCAGCCACAGAAGCAAACCCCCACCTCCAGCGCCCACCCGAGTGACTGATCAGCAGATCACCACAGGCACCCCGAGATGTCACCCGACACGCAAAGCGCCACACAAAACCGACCCACCATCACCACCTCCTTTCATCACTCCCTCACTCTTGCTTACTCTCTTATTCAGTCCCTCTCTCACTCCCTTGGTTGTATCTATACATTCAGCAGCACCCAGGGATTTTGACAACATGATGGGTCCCAGGCCCCCTGCCGGGCCCCCAAGCCCCCAGCAGGAGGAGAGCAACAGGGGTGGGGGAAGACACCCCCCCCCCGTACAAAATAGGGTAGGTGTATGTCAGTTGTAAATGTGTGGACTACCATAGTGCAGTTAAAATTGGGGGGATGGTGGTTGGAGCACCACTAGCCACTGCGATAGGCAGCGGGGGGCCTATCCCCCCCAAGCCCTCAGTGTCTAAAATGCAATTAAAATTGAGGTGAGGGCAGCCACACCATGTAGCAGAGGTATCCCCTTCGCCGACACAGTGTAGCACACTCCTGCCCCAAAGCCCTAAATGTATCCAAGAACATGTATATTCCACCCGGAATCACAGGGAGGGGGGGCAGGAAATAAGACTGGGAGGGAGGCGGTCCAAAAGCAAGGCTGTCATTCCCCAGAAGCCAGCTTGCAAACTGGTTCATGAGGCCACCCACTGCCCCCAAATCCCAACCTAGGGCAAGAGCCGCCAGGCCGAGCATCCCAGGACCCACCAGCATTGCGCCCTGGTGCTCCCAGCACCACAAACATGATGGAGCAGCCACAACCATTCCCACTCATCTTGCACATACAAACATGCACAACAACATTAGTCACAATAGTGAACAATGGGCGGGACCCACACGGCACCCCACACGCCAAGCGACACCCCTGAACGCCCACGCAAGCCCACGACCACCCACCCCAGATGCACACCGACAGCAGCAGGCCGCCCCGTAGCCACAGCCACCCCGGAGCAGCTCGATGGCAACACAGCAACACAGCCACCAACCAGCACCAACGGCCCCCCCAACCACCCCCAAGCACCCACACACACCTGCTGCCAATGACACCAGGAGCAATGCGACAAAGTGCCCCGCCCCGTGACACAACAGCAGTGCGACTGGGTCAAGCAGGCCCCGAATTGCCAACCCCCAAGCCACTAGATGGACTGCCCCACCCCCGCCACCCAAAAAAGTTCTCCTACCCATACACACATTCTCCACCCCCATACATCCACCCACAGGTAACCGCACCGTACACACATACACCCCCGCCTGCCCTCATGCGCACACATACACACACACTCACTATCACACATGCCCACCTACACCCACACACAGCCCCACATAACATACACACCACTTCCACACCCGCTCACACACATGCCCCCACTCACACCCACTCTCTCTCTCTCTCTCTCTCTCTCTCTCACACACACACACACACACACACACACACACACACACACACACACCCATGCACACCCACACCCACAGGCCCCAGAGGATGGGGAAGGCCGACCCCCCAGTACACAGGCACCTAACCCAAGGGCGTCGCCAGAGACTTCACACTTATAAATTTGTGATATTTTTCCTCATTAATTAAAAATCAAAAATAAAATGAGCAAAGATGCAGTACAGTGGTACCTCTACTTACGAAATTAATTCGTTCCGGAAGTATTCTCGTAACGTGAAAATTCCGTAAGTAGAGGCGCGTTTTTACATGTAAATGCCGTAATCCGTTCCAAGCCCCCCAAAATTCGGGCATAAATTTTTTATAAATCATAAAAACGCATCAAAACATGTAACAAATACATGTTACAATTAGATTACTGCACAATAAACATAAAATGAGAGTTTAAAATGAGAGAAAGATTAATAAAAGAGAATAATAAAAGAGAAAGAATAATAAAAATTATGTTCATTTACCTTTTAACTGCTATCGTCGTCGACGTCATCACCTTTTGCCTTCTTTGGTTCATGTTCTGATTCAAGGACGTTTGCTTTTGTCGGCTTGTAAGTGCTTCCTTTTGTTTTAATACCGTGCTGATCGTTGATGTATTACGGCCATATTCTTTGGCGAGATCAACCAAACGCATCCCCTTTTCATACCTTTCGATTATCTCCTTCTTTGTTTGTATGGACAAAAAAACTCTCTTCTTCTTTTCTCCTTTTCCACTTATCTCCGTCACTTTCTTGGGGCCCATAGCGAATAAATGTTAATTCTGTACTGTATACACACGTAAAACTTTCACCTTGTTCTTAATAAAGTTTTGAAAAAAAAAAAAACTTCGTGGCCAATGGGATACCAGGAAGATGCTAGGCGATAGCCAATGGCAGAGCAGCTAACTAACTAACTAACTAACTAACCTGCACTTATATAGCGCTTTTCTAGTCACAAAGACCACTCAAAGCGCTTTCATTAATACTAACCCTCTATTCTAAGGGCCTATAGGAAACAAATATCTAGGGACAATTTAGAACAGCCAATTAACCTAACATGCATGTTTTTGGCATGTGGGAGGAAACCGGAGAAATCCCGGAGTAAACCCACGCAACACGGGGAGAACATGCAAACTCCACACAGATCACTGTTGGTCGGGGGCTGGGATCGAACCCACGATCCCACGATCCCCACAATCCCCCGGCCAAGGGTAAACTGTGCTGCCGCAGTGCTAACCACTGCGCCACCGTGCAGCCCTACAGGTATGTTTACGTTCGGTAAACTACGGGAGCTGCGAGGAGCGCGTACTTTTTTGCCTTTCGTATCCTGAAATTTCATTCGTAACAAGAGGCAATATTTTCCCGTTGAGGCGTGTCATAATCTGAAAATTCCGTATGTAGAGACGTTGGTAAGTAGAGGTACCACTGTATTTTCTGTTATATTATAGGATATTTATAGCCTATTAATAACCTATTTTCTAACCCCCACTGTATTGATATGTGAAGTTCATATAGAGTCACCACAAGAGGGCAGTATGACCCTGGCCATGACCTGAGTATAAAAGGAGTTGTACATGAGCCACTGTGTGGTTAGTTGTTGGTTGAAGTTGCAGTGACAAGTAAAAGTTCTGACTGACACTCGGTGTGTGTGCGCCTCGTCATTACATGGTACCAGGATAAAAGATACGAACCGACGGCGAAGATGAACGCTCTTCGACAGCCGGACGAGTTAAAGTTGACCGGTAACGTCAACGACAACTGGAAAGCATTCAAGCAAAGTTTTGAACTTTATTCGCTAGCTATCGGTCTCCGTGACGAGGAGAGGAAGATAGCATTACTGCTAACAGTAGCAGGGCGAGCGGCGCTAGATGTGTTCAACACATTCATCTTCATGGAAGAAGAAAAAGGCAAATTCGACGTCGTAATGAAGAAGTTCGACGATTATTGCACACCGAGAAAGAATGAAACGTACGAGAGGTATGTGTTCAGAAAAAGACTTCAGAAAGGGTCAGAGTCCATCGAGCTGTATGTCACAGACCTACGGTTGAAATGTCAGTCATGCAACTTTGGAACATTGAGTGAGTCAATGATACGGGACCAAATTGTAATTGGGGTCCAAGACAACAAATTGCGGATGCAATTACTTAAAGAGACTAACTTAACGCTGGAGAAAGCGATACAGATTTGCCAAGCGTCTGAGAGTACAAAGGCACAATTAAAGACTTTTAGCAGCAAGGAAAGAGAGACTGCTGAAGTCGATGCAGTGCAGCGTGCGAAGCCGAAAGGAACGTTGTATGCAAGGAAAAGAGATGCAAAGCGCGCGCGCGGGAACTGTGAGCGGTGTGGAATGCAACATGCGCCGAAGCAGTGTCCAGCATTCGGGAAGGAATGTCGCAAGTGTGGCGGAAAAAATCACTTCGCAAAGACCTGCTTCTCGAAGAAGAGGGTGCAACTCGTGGAGAAAAAGAGCGACAGCGAAGAGGATCAGTTTTACGTGGACGCCATCGAGGGAGAGACGAGCGCTGACGAATGGATAGTGTGCTTGGAGATGAATGGCACGGACATGTCACTGAAGCTCGACACAGGTGCGCAGGTAAACATCCTGCCAATGAAAGATTTTAAAAGACTGAAAAACAAACCGAAAATAAGAGATAAAAAGATTAATCTGAGAACATATGACGATAAGCCAATACCCACTAAAGGAATGTGCAGGGTTACACTGTCAAACAAAGATAAGACAGTGAATGCATTGTTTGTACTTGTTGATGGAAATAGACAAGCAATTTTGGGTTTAAAAACATGCGATCAGCTAGGTCTGATCAAGAGGGTGAATGTCATTGATACAGACAAGGTGAAAGCACGAGAAAATACAGAGGCTACAACAAGTAGGCACAAACACACTGACTGGGTGAAAGAATACAAAGAGGTGTTCAAAGGAATAGGCCGCCTACCAGGCAAACAAAAAATTAGGCTGAAAGAGAATGCAGAGCCAGTCATACATCCAGCAAGAAAAGTGCCAATAGCTCTTAAAAAGAGGCTGAGAGAAACACTAGACTCACTGATAGCAGACGGAGTGGTCAGAAAAAGAACCAACTGAATGGGTTAACTCCCTAGTTATAGTGGAGAAGCCAAATGGAGATTTGAGATTGTGCATAGATCCGAAAGATCTAAATAAAGTAATACAGCGGGAGCATTACAGGCTACCAACAAAATCTGACATAACCAGCACAATGAGTGGAGCAAGCTACTTCACAAAATTAGATGCCAAATCTGGGTTTTACCAAATAGTGCTCAACGAGGAAAGCGCTAAATTGTGCACATTTAATACGCCATTCGGAAGGCATTGCTTTCTACGAATGCCGTTCGGGATTAGCTCAGCCCCTGAAATTTTCCATAGAACTGTGCAGCAATTGTTTGACGGAATAGAAGGGGTGGGAGTTTTTCTTGATGATGTGGTAGTCTGGGGAAAAACAAAAGAGGAGCACGACGAAAGGTTGGCTAGAGTTCTCACACAGGCGCAAAAGTCAGGTATGAAACTGAATAAGAGTAAGTGCCAATTTGGGGTACAGGAGATCACATAACTGGGAGAGAAGTTATCTGGGGCAGGCGTGCAACCAGATCCGGAAAAAGTGCGGGCCATAGCAGAGCTGCCAGTACCGCAGGACAAAACTGACTTGCAAAGAGCCTTAGGGCTAGTCAATTACATGGGGAAATTTATCCCAAATTTATCAGCTAACACAATAGCTCTTAGAAGCTTGTTAGAGACCAATACAATGTGGAAGTGGATGGCAGAGCATGCCAGAGAATGGGAGTGGCTCAAAAGCAGTCTAATACAGGAGCCAGTGTTAAAATTCTATGATCAGGACAAACTAGGAGCTGTGCTATTGCAAAAACATGACACAGAGTGGTATCCAGTCGCATACGCATCGCGCACCATGACAAGCGCAGAAAAAAATTACGCGCAAATAGAGAAAGAGACTCTAGGTGCAGTGTTTGGATGTGAGAAATTTCACGAATATGTGTATGGACGGTCAGTAATACTAGAAACAGACCACAAACCACTGATTGCTATCTCATAGAAGCCACTGGGTGACGCACCACCGCGCATCCAGCGTCTAATGTTAAGATTACAGAAATATGATTTGAAATTTGAGTTTACACCAGGCAAGCAACTAATTGTAGCCGATGCGCTGAGTAGGGCTAGCTTGAGCAACACCAGCAGCACAACAGAGGAAGCTGTGCAAATACATGTAGACTCTATTAAGGCACACATGCCAGTGTCAGATGCAAAATGGACGAAGATAGTGAAAGAAACACAAAAAGATGAGAAACTAAAAAGAGTAATGGAACAGATACATCAACCAGGACAGGTTATGATTGACAAGCCTTACCAACACTTTAAAGGTGAACTGTCTGTGTTAGATGGGGTTCTGTTAAAGGGTACAAGGATAGTCATACCTACCTCCATGAGATCAGAAATGGTTAAATTAGTGCATGAGGGGCATTTGGGTATTGAAAAGTGCAAAAGACGTGCACGTGATGTTTTGTATTGGCCCAACATGCACAAGGACATTGAGGCATATGTGCAGCGCTATCTGTTAGTCATGGACTATCATTCCACCTACCCAGAGTTTGCAGGGTTGAGTGACACAACAGCAGAAAGAGTGATTGCACATACAAAGACAATGTTCGCACGCCATGGAATTCCAATGACTGTTGTAAGCGATAACGGACCACAATTCACGAGTCAGTGCTTCAAAGACTTTGCAGACACATATGGGTTCAAGCACGTGACCTCAAGCCCTCTGTACCCACAGTCAAATGGGTTAGCAGAGAAAGGGGTGCAAATAGTGAAGCGCATGCTGAAAAAGGCTGCAGACAATGCAGAAGACCCACATCTGGCGATCCTGAATTACCGAGCATCACCACTGGAGAATGGACTTTCCCCAGCAGAAATGCTCATGAACAGAAAACTCAGAACGCAACTTCCATCAGCATCTCAGGTGATGGAAAAGAGAGATGTGAGGCACGATGAGAGGCAAACTGAACTGTACAACAGAACAGCACGACCTCTGAGACCACTTGCACATGAGGACATTGTGCGAGTGAGATGTGATGGAGAATGGGGACCGCTGGCAAAAGTGGTCAAAGAAACAACTCCCAGATCATATGAAGTCATCACAGAGCATGGGAAAACAATGAGGCGAAACCGACGTCACTTACTGAAAGTGCCTCAGACAAAAATGAGAGTCACAGACAGTGAAACAAGCGACATGCCAATTCCCAGCCAAACCGAACAACCAGAAATGGCTGAGAACCAGAACATAGAGACAGACACTAACGAACAGACTGAGGTGACACAAAAGAGATGCTCACAAAGGCAAATTGTGAAACCGAAAAGATTGATTGAGGAAATGTAAGGAGTACTGAGATGAATGAAAAAAAAAAAAAATGTGTTGATGTTGAGTTGTAAACAGAGAAAATGTTAAAGTTGTGATTCAGTGTACAAGGTTGACAAAGATGTAAAAAGAAATGGAGTTTATTTGGGTTATTGAAATTTGAGAAAAAGTTTATAGTTGGACATGACCTTTACTTGAAAAAAAAGGGAGATGTATTGATATGTGAAGTTCATATAGAGTCACCACAAGAGGGCAGTATGACCCTGGCCATGACCTGAGTATAAAAGGAGTTGTACATGAGCCACTGTGTGGTTAGTTGTTGGTTGAAGTTGCAGTGACAAGTAAAAGTTCCTTCCGCTTCCTAGGCACTACCATCACCAGGGACCTCAAATGGGAGCTGACCATCAGCTCACTCATCAAAAAAGCCCAGCAGAGGATGTTCTTCCTGCGGCAGCTGAGGAAGCTCAAGCTACCCACCAAGATGTTAGTGCAGTTCTACACAGCCATCATCGAGTCCATCCTCACCACCTCCATAACCGTGTGGTACGCAGGAGCCACTGCCAGGGACAGACTAAGGCTGCAGCGCGTCGTGCGCACTGCTGAGAAGGTGATCGGCTGCAAGCTCCCATCTCTCCAGGATCTGTACATCTCCAGGACCCGGAGGCGTGCTGGCCGGATCATAGCCGATCCCTCACACCCTGGTCACGTACTGTTTGCCCCCCTCCCCTCTGGTAGAAGACTTCGGTCCATCCAGACTAAAACCTCCCGTCACATGAACAGCTTCTTCCCCTCTGCCATTAGACTGCTGAACACTAAGTGACTCTCGTGCACCATGTACAGCAGCTCAACCAGACTCATGTCAATCATCACTGTTTTCTTCCTGCATTACCGACTGCACTATATAGTTCTCCACAGTATCTGCTGCTGGCTAATATATATTTTAACTGTTGACCAGTATCACTTAATCTTATCCTACACTTTATTACATGTATAGTTTATTTCTCTTATCTTATCATGTTTAATGTTGCAGCATTGTACCGAGACAAATTCCTAGTTTGTGTACTACATGAACAATGGCAATAAACCTGATTCTGATTCTGATTCTGATTCTGAAAAGTTCTGACTGACACTCGGTGTGTGTGCGCCTCGTCATTACACCCACCCCTGGCGAAAACTTCATGTACTTTGAAACCTAAATGTTTGCAGGTACAGTATGCATCATACTCTTACCGAATAAATTTGCATAGACCCAAAAACTATTCATAACTTTGCAGAATATTCCGAGGCTGGCGTCATCCATCATTATGAGTTTGTTGCCTGTAGAAGAGCTGCAGGAGCCTCCCACTGTGGGATAGGGAGGGACCTCTCTGCGTGTGCGCGCCAGGGCTCCAATTCTGCAGGTACAGGGGAGTGTGAGAGCAGGGATCATACCATTTGTATGGCGGGTGGGTGGGTTCATTTTCATTTTTAAAAAGTTTAAACGACAAACTACTGAATATGTTTTGGATGTTATTTCAGCTTGTCAAAGACGAACAAAAATTTTATAATCACAACTTTTCTCACTCCAATTTTTAAGGGATGCTGAGTTTAAATTTAAGGGTGCTACAACACCCCTTAAAAAAGGCCTAACACAGCCCACGGGGTGCTTGGTAGGCTTTTGGTGATTTCATTTATTATTCGGATGTTTTCTAGGGGGTTGGGGTCACGGGGGTCCTGTTCAGTCTGTTTGGTCCTGTTCACTGTTTAGTACAACCCCCCAACTGCGATTTTGGACAGAACGTTTCTAGCTAAGCCATTGGGCAGCAATAGGCCTTTTTTAGGGGTGCTGTAGCACACTTAAATAATAAGTCAAACAGGCTTTTTTTCACGTGAATATCCAACGTTTTCATGAGCGCCATGTCACCAATTGCGTCAGTGGCTGGAAAACCCCCCGGCCATGTTGTAACGTCATCGACAGAACACAGTGCTTGGCTGTCCATTGTACACACAGGATGGAAACGGTAGAAAACGTCGACGATGGTTCCAGCACATGTAGTCTGGAATTGGTTTGTGTTGTCCAATCTTCAGACGATTATAGTTCCGAAGAATGGGCTGACAATGAAGAATCTGGGGGCATCAGACTGTATAGGTTTGAGCCGTGCCAAGCGGGCATCGTGCCTAGCGAGTCAGACTCAGAGAGTGACGGTGGAGAGGCACACATGCCTACCACAGCAGCAGTGACAAACACACGACAGGGGAACACCGAGTGTTATGCTTTTGTTACAGATATTGCAACAAATTATTTGTTCATAAATATAATTTATTTAAACCTGATTTTTCAATAAAATCATAGTAGTTGTAGTGAAATTAAAGGGTTTTATAGGTAATTTAATGTTGGTACACATATTAGTGTAAATATGAAAGTGAGTTGGAATGAAGATTTACTTTCATCACACTCAATTCCTCGTTAGGGCACCATCCACGTTTTATAGAGGTGGAAACTCTTATGCAAAGACTTAAGCTTAAGAATTTAGCAATTGGTAAGTTAAGCCTTAGTTAACAATCCTATTTAAAATATTTGATCAGTCTCACGATAAACCCTTTTGTGAGTTCTTGTCTCTGAGGATCAAGAAGATGGACATGAAATCAAACAATAACTCCCATATCTTCCGGCGCCACACGAGTCGGCTGCCTTTTGCAACAGCGGCTCAATTCTGAGTCTTTTTATCTTCCTTCTGATCCGGCACACCTTTCACTCTATATATATCACGGACACACAGATCGCCCCAAAGGTCTCCCGAGTCGGCAGACGGAGCCTCTGTTTACAGCAGGAGACAATACAGCAGGGAAGAGCTAGCTAGCACTCAACCGCCACCCGGTGCTAACGGAGAAACTCGACATACCAGGGAACTGAAGCGAAAACGACACGGGTGCCAGGCTGGAGTTTAGGCGGCGTGCAAGAAATATAAGACAGAATAATAAAGAGCGATGGCAAGAACCAAGCAGACCGCCTGTAAATCTACTGGAGGAAAAAGCCCCCAGGAAGCAGCTGGCCACCAAGGCTGCTCGGAAATGCACTTCGGCCACCGGCGGAGTGAAGAAGCCTCACCGTTACAGGCCCGGTACCGTGGCTCTGAGAGAGATCCGTCGTTACCAGAAATCCACGGAGCTGCTCATCCGTAAGCTGCCCTTCCAGCGCCTGGTGAAGGAGATCGCTCAGGACTTCAAGACCGACCTGCGCTTCCAGAGCTCCGCCGTCATGGCTCTGTAGGAGGCCAGCGAGGCCTACCTGGTGGGTCTCCTCGAGGACACCAATCTGTGCGCCATCCACACCAAGAGGGTCACCATCATGCCCAAAGACATCCAGCTGGTCCGCCCCATCCGCGGAGAGAGAGCTTAGACTTTCTGCTGCACATCCACCAACCACAATGCTCCCCACTGTGTGTCTATATATATATTTATATTAATATGTACATATGTATACTAGCTGCTCTTGTTTTTTCTTGCCTTCTGATTGTTGCTCTGAGTGTTGCTATCCCTGTGCTGTTGCAATCCTGGGTTTCCCCATTGTGGGACTAATAAAGGCTTATCTTATCTTATCTTATCTTATATGTCTTTCAATGATTTAATAAGAAATGTCAGAATAGGTTAACATATTTGCATAACAGAGAATTTACATGTATCGTGGGCATCATAGACTGTTACTGAGTTACTTATGAATCAAGCATTTGTGGAACCACATGAAGCATAGTTTAATTTGTCAGTATACTGGAAATTGGAAAACCATAAAATAGCATTGGTTGAGAAAAGTGGATGCGATTTTTATGAAGAAAATGATAATTAACTTTAAAATTTTTTTTAGAAAATTTGTTTTACTCTGAAAAAGAGCGTATATTAATGAAAGACAACATGTATTTTGAGATTCTGATGGGAGTTTGCATAAAATTAGGTTCAAAGACCTTATATCAGGAATATTCTGAAGACAAGTGTAAATTACATAACAGACCATCAGCCACAGAAACTTTGCGTCCCAGTGGGTAGTAGGCGGGTCCACTGGATTTTGTTTCCCTGAACTAGCATGGGTCAATGGGGAGACCCGTACCATGGTTATGGCCTCCTCCGGGATCACAAAGGCTGGTCTCCAGCAAATGGGGTGAGGTCCTCTCTTATGCATTGAAGAAGGAATTGGTTTATTGTGCAAAGTCTCATCAGAAAGTCAAATTACATCACAAACTCGTTTCTTCCGATGTTGGTGGTTTAAAAGAGTTGGTTTAAGCTTTAAAAAAATTAAACAAAATCTTCTTGCACGATAATTTAAAGAAAAAGAAGAATAAAATAAGAAAAATGAATTTTACAGAAAAGAAACAGGATTTACACAGAGCATGACCTGCTCTGGGCCCCTTTTGAAAAGATAGGAGAAATTGGAGGAGCAGGGAAAGCTGGCCACAGCTTTGGCCAACCACACCTGAGCAGACCCTGAACAAAGAGCCATAAAACTTAAGTTTTCTCTAGTGTTGCAGGGTGGTCCCAAACTTCATGAGCCCAATTATATTTGAGCTTCTTCCAACAAGGATCATAAACTCGACCTAAAAAGGTAAATGCAATGAAGTTTTTAACTCTATTGGCGACCCAAAAGGGATTAAGCGGAAGAAGATGGATGGATGGATGGTCAGTTAAAGTGCAGCTATGGGCTCCTGCAGAACAGAGGAGAGAGGAGGGGGAGAGAGAGACATTTGATCTGAGAGTGAGATCCCCCTGTAAGACACATGTTGCTGAATAAAGCATAAATTCCTTAAACTTTAGTGACTAAGATATTCTACTCAATAAAGGAGCATAAAATGCATCTATATCTATTGTAATTAACTTGTGATAATAAGCATGCAAACATTAATTTCTTCCTGAAAATGGCAGAACATATCACAATCATATTAAATCGAATCCTATCAATAAAAGCATTTGAAACCCATTGTCCGTCCCAGAGTTCAATCAGGTCCTTTGTTGGCAGATACTGTCTTAAGAGAAAGAATATGAGTTAGTTCATAGTCCATAAGGCATAAATTGCACTGCAAAGGAAAAATTTAAATATTCCTGATTCGTCCACCAGATGGCACAGTGAAACAGGTTGTTTACTGGAAAGTCTTGGCTTCCAAAGTCTTGACTATGTCGATCATAAAACTGTCAATTAGAACATTCCTTTGCCAGAGAGTCTTGGAGAAAGGGATTAACTTCCACTTTATGGCCGATGGATAGGGTTACAGCTGTAGTTCTTGGGTGAGAGAAGCAGTCTCAAAAGCCAGACTTTTGAGTTGAAAAAAGAAATTCTTCAGCAAAGAATAATTTTATAAATTGGAACTCAAGGTCACGCTACAGTAGTGTATTCTCTGTGGCTCAGGCATCGGGTTTATTATGTATTATATTTTGAGTTCTTGTTGTTTTTGTTTTGTACATGTGTTTTATGTGCGTTTTGACCCACTTTCAGGTGGGCACTGTCCAAGATTCGCTGGTCCGACCATGCGCCCTCCCTCTTTAACAGTCAGCTGTTCATGTTTTGTGTGCATCATCTGCTGTGTTGTCAGCCAGCCAATATTGCCAGCACTATCACGACGTGTTAGCCACTCCACTCAGCCGTGGTTCTGCTGTGCCCCTTGAAGCGATGTTGGCCCTGGGGTGCAACCGTGGTTAACATGTCTCCTCTCCATGCTTTCGCTGGGCGATGTCAGCCCCGAACGCCAACTGTAAGTGTTTCTGTTTATTTTTGTAAGTCTTCACCTTTTTGGGAACTGTTGTCATCATTCTTATGTTCACTACATGTGCTGTGGTGAATTCTGCTCGTAAATCCATTCATCATGACCCTCCGTGCGCTCTTACGCAGGGCACGGAGAGGGAGGATGAAATAACGAGGATTTATGTGCAGGGTTCACCACAGCACATTTAATACAGAAAGACAGACAATTCCCAAAAAGGTGAAGACGTACAAAAAACACAAACACACTTACTGATGGCGTTTGGGGGCCGGCATCACCCAGAGAATGAATGAGAGGAGACGTGTTAGCCACAGTTGCACCCCAGAGCTGACATTGCTTCAAGGATGCACGAGAACCACGGCAAACATGGAGTGACTAACACGTCGTGAGAGTGCTGAAAATACTGGCAGACTAACAGCACAGATGACAATACTATGGACCAGCAGTGCGTAACTGGCAAACGGCTGCTAAGCACACGCACTGCTGGTGATGGTGTGATGAGAAGCACCTAGAGAGGACCAGGAAACATGATCAGAAGGAGTTTGAATCAGCTGGTGATAATGATAGACAGGACGTGGCCGGACTGGTGAGTGTCAGCATGCGATCACAGAAAGTAGGTCAAAGCTGCGCGTAAATCCATTAATCCTTCCCTCCTCGTGCGCTCTTCCTGCGTAAAAGCGCACGAGGAGTGCACGAGGAGCGCACAAGGAGGCTTGTGACAGTTGGAGCTGAAGTGTGTGATGTGGTCTTTCACGGCCTGCTGTTTATCTAAGCCTGTGACACAATGCGAAGACATAGCCGAGAAATTAAAACAAGAAACCAGAGAAACTGTGACCTACAAAACTGCTGTCATTCCAGTCAACAACACCGGAGTCCGTTCTGTTGCGTACGTCATGATGGTGCTGCCCTTCATTTGGTGGGCGGCACCACAGTCCAGTCAGTGGCTGCGGTTTTTTGATGATAACTAGTTTATGCAGGCGTGGTTGTAAATATTATATTGATCATTGACAACGACTTTTGGGTTTACACAACATGCTAAAAAAATGTCAAAATCGTGTCATCAGACCTTTAAACTTAGCACTCCTAAAAATTGTGGAGTGAGAAAAGTTGTGATTTTAAAATTTTACTTCGTCTTTCACAAGCTAAAATAATATCAAAAAGATATTCAGTATTTTGTCGTTTAAACTTTTCAAAAATGAAAATGAAAACACCCCCGCCATGCAAATGGTATGATCCCTCCCTCCTGTCACACACTCTCTCCCCTTTACCTCACTCCGGAGCCCCGCCTTTAGCCAGCCTGAAAGCACACACACCGAGTAGAGGTGTGCGGTACATTCAGGAAGTAGCTGAAAGGATGTCTCACACTTCTTTACGTTTACCTGTCGTTACTGTAAGACTCTTTTCTCTGTAAAAGTGTGTTCAGAATTAGACAGTTAGCACAAAACCATTTAGAAATGCATCAGAGGATTATAAATCACATGAGATGAACTATTCCTCAACTTATCTTTTTATTGAAGCATGCAAAGAGTAATAGAGCTGTGGGTCTTGTCCTCAGCCCAACCTGACAGGAGAAGACCCCAAAAAAGAATAGAAAAGGGTACATATAGTCTTCTGGTTCTGGGGCGGTCCCAGCAACGTCTCACAATGGCTATCTTCTTGCTGAGCTGGCCAAAACCAGCTTTCTTCATCTGATGCCTCCACACCCTGGAGTGGACCCTGGCAGGTGCTTCCTGTTGATGTTCTCTCTGTCTACTTTCAGTTCCTATCGCAACCCAAGACAAACCCCATGACCCAAGAACACTTCTCTATTTCTCTATATGTCAGCAAAAGCAGTTCTTCATTGCTAAGCAATGGTGGGTGTATGTGTGTGAGCTAGAAGCCACATCTTGTTATTTGACCGCTGCATTCAGTGCTCTCGGTGTTTGTGCTCTGCTACGCCGTCACCATGTCCTGCGTCTGCTGCTCATCCTTGGGACATGCACCATCACCCTCGTCAGGCCCGCTCACCGACCTGGGCTCCTCACCGCTGCATCCCGTGCTCTCGGTGTTGGTGCTCTGCTGCGCTGTCACTGCGTCCTGCGGCTGCTGCTCCTCCCCGGGACACACGTCTCGTCGTATAGTCTCCATATTCAGCTGTTGCTCACCTCTGGGGCTGTCAGCCTGCCTTGGCTCACTCGCCCGCTGTGCAGACTCAACAAATGGCTGTCGCTGCTCACCTCTGGGGCTCTAGACGCCACCCTCACCGGTCACGTCCTCTGACACGGACTCCTGGCCGTCGTTCCCAGCACTCATGGTCTCAGTGCTCCGTTGTGCCATTACCGTGTTTCGCTGCCCAGTTAGCCCGCGAACCTCTGCTGTTGGAGGGAAATCGCATGTGGTTGGCCCCATGCTAGCCTCAGCCGCTAGCTCACGCTGGATCACGGACTCTCTCTGCTCCACCAAGGCCAGAACTTCTTCCAACGATGGTGGCACCTTAGCTCTCATCAGCGTGTACCTCAGCCAAACGTCCCTGGTGCCATGGGCCAATTTATCCCTCACCATGTCGTGCTCCAAAACCCCAAACCTGCACTTCTTAGCCCGGCTACGAAGCCTTGTCAGAAACGACATAAAGGACTCGCCTGTCCGCTGACTAAGGCACATGAATCTGCCTTGTCTCTTGGAGACCTTGAAAGCGTCCTCGCACGCGTAATCCATGACTTAGGATAACACTGCTTTACCTCGTCGCCAAATGTTATGTCTGAGAATAAATGGAAAAGGAGGCGAGTCTTCATGCAGCAACCAACTTTATTATACAGACCTGGGGTTTATATATAGAGTGGGCCGTGCCCGCCTGACGTCACCCTGTGGGTGGGCACGGCATCCCAGACACACATATCTCACACACCACAGGCAGGAACAAAAGAGAAGATAACTAACAGCTGATGAGTGTCTGGCAGAGAGAGGGGTGTGGCTGTAGACCGGCAAGGGCCTAAGCTCAGGGCTCAACCTGCCAGCTGGAAACAATTAAACAACAAATCAGAAGCTACAGCCACAAATCATGGGCGGAGCCAAACACCAGCTCCGCACATGACACCATCTGCTTAGAGAGCATGTTTACACACTCTGTATATGGACTAGGGCGATGCATCTGTTGTTCTGGAGGGGCTGTTGGAGGATGTGAGGCAACATCATCATACTGGGGTTGTTTCTCACTGTCCTGTTTTTGCTTGATCAGCTGTAAAGTTACTTTTTCAGAATCACTCACAACTACCTGTCCTTCTTTCAATGCTGCCACAAGTTTAGGAATGTAACACATAGTCCTGGTCTTTTTCTTCTCTGTCTCTTGCAACTTACTTTTAATTTTTCCCAATTTAGGATTTCCTGCCTTATCATAATTTTCCTCTGCAGTGAGACAGCTTTGTATGATTAACTGCAGTAGTTCCACCTGTTTAGTTGACTGAGGCATTGCTTTTTCTGACCCTGATAAAAATCCTTAATCCTGCATCTCACACACCCATTGTTGAAACTTTCTGACTTTCTTTTTTCTGTCTCTCAGATCTGTCTGACGCTCAGTTGCCTTTCCTGTCTATTCATATATTTCCTTCACAGTAAAAAATGGTTTTGACAATGCCATAGTTATCAGGTTCTCTAAACAAACTATGGAAAGAAAAAGTTAATAGATATTTACAACCCTAGGGGCCAAACTCCAGATGTCACACCCTTTCTACAATTCTGGCCACATCAGGATTCTACTTGGATCCTGTTGACCAAAGTGGGTGTGGCCAACTCAGAATTATAGTGGAAAGCAGGATCTTTTGTTTCCGGTGGACCAAAAAATATTCACATTCCCCAGGGCTTTCGTCTTTATTTCCAAACCCACAAAATGCACTTCCTCTTATTCCAGACAACCAGAAGTGGGAATTCAGGATCAGAGCTAGCCTCTTTCACCCTACGTCACCCTTTGTGTCTTAAATTGGGATATAAGGGGTTAACCACCCACACATTTGTCCCCACAAGATTTACAGAATCAACACAATATCAACATGCACAATATGCACAATATCTGCAATATATTTGTGTGTGTGTCCTTCTCTGCCGCTCAGTACCATAGGCTTTTAACCAGTTTTTAACTCTATAATACAGATTAATTATCTTGGCCTGTGTCCAGTCCCAAAACCAGTGATAGCGTGTTATAGAGATTAGTCCAACTAATTTTAACAAACTGGCCGACACAATTACTCACTATTTGTTGATACTTAAGTTTCTTGTATTTGTGTCATATATTCCTTATATTCTCTATAGTGTATATATTACTCAGTCGTTGATTAAAATTGACATTCTTGTAATATATAGTGACATAATGGCTGGCCCAGAGAACAGACACGGACTCAGAAATGGATTTATTTATCTTTATTTTAACCCAATTTTAGTGTGTGAGTGCGTGAGTGTGCTGTGGAGTGTATGTGTATGCTGGCTGGAGACTCTGAGCAGCTGGGAGGGAGCAGAGCGCCGTGCAGCCTGGCAACCCTATAAACGGAGCAGACAGACAGTTAGCAGGATGTTAGCTGGGCTCACGCTAGGAGTAAACTGCGGCTTACTTGTTGCAGGGAGATGGTGGTCGCCCGTTGTCTAGGGAGACAGTGCCCTCGGTCCCAATGTCGTGGCAGTTGCTGCGGTGATGGTGAGGAGAGGATGGAGTCCGCCGCCGTGGGATTCCGCCTGTGCACAGGGGAGCAGTGGAAAGACAGGTGAGTAGAGGTTGGCTTACTTGTGATGATGGAGTGATCCTCCGGGAGTTGATGCCGAGATGGCGAGGCTGAGCGTAGAGTCAGGGATGGCGTAAGAAGACAGGAGATGTGCTTCATAGCCTGGTAGACAGACGGCTCAGTGCAGGCCAGTGGGCTGAGTGAGTTTAAGTAGGCCTGCCCTGACGAGAAGCAGGTGTACGTCCAGCTGAGGATGATCGCGGCTGAGAGCGAGTCATCACATATAGAACTTTATATACTGTATATATATTGTCATGATAAGTAATTAATGACAGCTGACGTGCAGGGAGTGACACCAAAGGAAGCACACAATGACACAGAATAACAATTTGAGATGAATTTTATTAACTGCAAAAATCGCCTCCGCAAGAGAAAACCGCCACTCGCCAGGGAAAGCACACAGCCTGAAATGAGAGACAAGAGCAGGTGAATTGGGATGGAGGCTAAACCAGGGATAATAGGACTGCACTCCCGTGGGAGTAACAGAGAGAACCAGCAGAGAAACCCGGCACATACAGCAAACCTCCCGGTGAAACAGGATGGCATAGAAGAGCTGGGTGAGGTGTCTGACCAAGTGATGATGGTTGCTGATGAGATGATGGTGACGGGGCAGGTGAGCGCACAACAACCCTGGAGACGCACCACAAGGAGGCAGCAACCTGTGAAGAGAAAGCAGAAGTTTAAAGGGTTTTTCTTAAATTAGGCAGAAATGAATGTAACTGCTGTTGAAGGTAGTCTACCCGACGAGCCAGTGCTGAGACGTTGAAGAGGTCTATTTAAGCGCTGGCGGATCAGAGAAGCAGGTGCGTCTCATCACACAGGTGGAGAAAATTGCCCGTGGACTAGATAAGAGTTGAGCAGGTCAGGCGGGGGGAGGAGTGCGCTCACCGAACCATGACAGTGCCCCCCCTACAAGGAACGCCTCTTGGCGGTCCACTAGGCTTGGTGGGATGAGCCTTATGAAAGGCCTGGATCACCCCCTTGTCATGGAAGTAGGAACCTGGGATCCATGACCTTTCTTCTGGCCCGTAGCCCTTCCAGTAGTCAAGGCACTGGAGCCCCCAGCCCCGACGATGAACGTACAGAATTCTCTGGACCGTGTGAGTGACCTGGCCATCAATGATCCAAGGGGGAGGAGGCAGCTTGGGGGGAGGACACAGGGGGCTGGCAGAGAGGGGCTTGATTTTGGAGACGTGGAACGTGGGGTGTACCCTCATCGCCGGCGGGAGCCTCAAACAGACCATAATGTTGTTGATGATCTCCATGATGGGAAATGGACCCAGGAAACGAGGAGACAGTTTCCTAGACTCTGTCTTTAAGGGGACCTGGTCCACTGATAGCCACACCTGCAACCCAATGGAGTATTTCAGGGCTGGAACCCACCTGCAATCAGCATATTGGCGGTTCTGTTCAGTAGACCGAGCGAGGGCAGCCCGGGTGGCCTTCCACAGCCGGCGACAGCGATGAGCGTGAGCCTCCACAGATGGAACTGCCACTTCCCTCTCTGCCATAGGTAGTAAGGTGTTCCCCATGGAAGCTTCAAATGGGGTCAACCCGGTGGCCGTTGAAACACCAGTATTATGGGAATACTCCACCCAGGTGAGGTGGGTACTCCAAGACGTCGGATTGGAGGCTGCCACGCACCTCAGGGTGGCCTCCAAGGATTGGCTGGCATGCTCAGCCTGCCCGTTGCTCTGAGGATGATATCCCGAGGTCAGGTTGGCAGTTGCACTGAGGGAGCGGCAGAAAGTCCTCCAAATCTGGGACGTGAATTGTGGGCTCTGGTCAGACACAATGTCCATAGGGATGCCATGGATCCGGATGACGTGGTCCGTGAGAGGGTTCGCCGTTTCCAGGGCAGAGGGCAGCTTCGGGAGGGCCACCAGGTGGATCACCTTGGAGAAGCAATCCACACAGATGAGGATAACGGTATTACCCTGGGACAGAGGAAGTCTGGTGACAAAGTCTAGAGCAATGTGAGACCAGGGTTGATGAGGAATGGGGAGTGGATGTAGTAGGTCAGAAGGGGGCGTGGACTCAGTCTTATTGTGCCAACAAGTCTGGCAAGCGATGACATAGTCCTGAACATAAGTACATAGAGTGGGCCACCAAAACACTCGACAAATGAGATTAATAGTCCGGGTGATGCCAGGATGGCAGGCAAAGAAACTGGCGTGGCCCCATTTGATGACATCACTGTGCAGAGAGTCCGGAACAAACAGCTGATTATCAGGGACCCCTTCTTGTATGGGTTCTGTGGATAAAGCCCGCCGGACCCTCCATTCAATGTCCCACGAGAGTGCTCCAAGGAAACGGGAGGATGGGACAATAGGTTGGGGAAGGGAGAGAGGGGTAGCGGGGTCAGGACAGAACTGGCGGGAGAGAGCGTCTGGCTTAATATTGCGGGAGCCAGGCCTGTAAGTGATGTTAAGATTGAATCTAGCAAAAAAAATAAGGCCCAGCGGGCCTGCCTGGCATTCAGCCTGCGGGCTGACTGAAAATATTCTAAATTTTTATGGTCGGTCCACACAATTACTGGCTGGGGCGCTCCTCCAACCAGTGCCTCCACAACTCAAGGGCCAGTTTAATGGCCAGCAGCTCTCGCTCTCCTACGTCGTAATTCCTCTCTGCAGGCATAAGCCGGCGAGAGAAATACGCACACAGGTGGAGCTTCTGATCTGAGTCCGAGCGCTGTGATAGGACAGTGCCCACCCCAGAGTCAGAAGCATCCACCTCTAAGATAAACTGGACTGGGGGTTGACCTGGGCCAAGATAGGAGCGGTAGAGAACAGGTCCTTTAATTTAAGAAAGGCCCGTTCGGCTGCCTTGGACCACCTAAAGGGTACTTTTATTGAGGTCAGCTGGGTCAGAGGCTGTGCTACCCCACTATAGTTTCTAATGAAACTGCGATAAAAGTTTACAAACCCCAAGAAGCGCTGCAGCTTCTTGCAGGAGTGGGGTGTAGACCAATTAAGCACAGCCTCCACCTTGGTCGGATCAGTCTTCAGCTCTCCCTCAGCCACGATAAAGCCCAAAAAAGAAGTGGAGTGGGTGGAAAACTCACACTTCTCAGCCTTAACATAGAGCTGATTCTCCAGAACCCGTTGTAAAATGGTCCGGACATGGACTGTATGCTCCTCTGGCGAGTATGAAAAAATCAAAATGTCATCAATATATACGAAAACAAATTGATTGACCATATCGCGGAGGATGTCGTTAATCATCCGCTGGAAGACCGCAGGGGCATTAGTGAGCCCAAATGGCATCGCCCGATATTCAGATTGCTCCAGATGTGTTTTAAAAGCCGTCTTCCATTCGCCCCCTTCGTGAATGCAGACCAAATGGTAAGCATTCTGCAAGTCTAATTTGGTGAACACTTGCGCGCGCTGAAGGAGCTCAAACGCTGAATGTATCAGGAGCAGATGATACTTGTCCTTAGTGGTAATAGCATTGAACTCACGATAATCAATGCAGGGGCATAGAGAACTGTCCTTCTTGCCGACAAAGAAAAACCCCGCCCCAAGAGGGGCCAATGAAAGCTGAATGAGGCCGGCGTTCAGCGAGTCTTTAATATAGCTCTCCATTGCCTCCCGTTCCAGTCCAGAAATACTGTAGAGCCAGCTGGACAGCAATTGATTGTCCAGGAGAAGGTCTATGGCGCAGTCATAAGAGAGATGGGGAGGTAAAGAAAGCACTCTTGACTTGCTAAAGACCTCTCCGAGATCATAATAGACCTTGGGCACAAGGCTAAGGTCCGGAGGCTCTACCGGAGGGGAGGAGATGGATAGCTTTGGTGAACATTTGGCCAAACTGAGACAGGATGCCAAACAATAAAAGCTCCAGGAGGAGATGGAATTACTGGCCCAATTAATAATAGGGTTGTGCTTCTGGAGCCATGGATAGCCGAAGACCACCAGGTGACCAGATTTGGAGAGAATGTAAAACGAAATCGTCTCCCAGTGGTTGCCGGAAAGAAGGACGCACACGGTCTTCTCAGTGATGGCAACAAATCTTTCGCCCGATAGAGTAATCACACTTAAGGGCCTGGGCAGTTTAATTGTAGGGATGGCTACATCTCGTATGAAGCGCACAAAAATAAAATTCTGTTCTGCCCCTGAGTCAATCAATGCTCTGGTCCTCCTCTCGAGCCCTGGAAACAGAATGAGGGCCGAAATAGATAAGTTAGTGGGGGGTTGACTGGATTTCCTGCCCGTCAGCTCCCCCACGGCTACTGACGGGCCCCGTCTTTTGGCTTCCACTGACATTCCTACAGTGTGTGTTTGAGAGAACTATAATACATGCAGGCGCCGATTCTCTTCCACCTCTGGCGCTCTTCCGGAGTCAGACGGACCTGGCTGAACTCCATAGGCTCAGAAAGAGAATCGGTGCCAGCTGTGTCAGCAGCCGAGGAGAATGCACGTGCACTGGATGGGTGGGAGGGGACCTTATGCTCCTTCTCACAATATCAGTTGACAAGACTGACAGCCTGATCAATTAAACCATCCAAGGTGGAAGGAACCGCATGAACCGCTAGGTCATCTCAGAGGTGTTCATTTAAACCCTGGAGGAAGACGCTTCTTAGCTAAATGTCATTCTACCCAGAGTCCACTGCGATGACCCGAAACTCTACAGAGTAGTCGGCAGCCGACTGGCTACCCTGACGGAGAGACATTAAGCGGCTCATGATGTTACCTTCACTTTCTGAATGGTCAAACGCGCGAGTGAATTCGCCTACAAATCTTTTAAATGAATAAGTGGCACCCTCCGGCCTGTCAAGGACAGCTTGGGCCCAGCTGAGGGCCCTGTCCCGCAGCAGGAGGGTCAAAAAATTAATTTTGGAAGTATCATCCGGGTACTCCCTCCACCTGGCCCAAATACATCCGAACCTGACATAAAAATCCCGTACATTTCCCCAGGGAAATGAAGGTGGTTCAGTGTTGAAGAAACTGGGACAACAGGCGGAGGGGTAGGTGCCGGAAGAGACAAATGGCCTAAATGCTCGGCGACCGTGCCCAGCTGCTGCGTAATAGTTTGCAGCTGCTGAGTTAGCATGGCCACCTGCCTTTCTGTGGCATCCAACCGCTCTAACGCAGAGTGTTCCGATGATGTCGCTCCCGCTGAGCTTGCAACATGGTTGGCTCGTTCTGTTATGATTAGCAATTAATGACATCTGATGTGCAAGGAGTGACACCAAAGGAAACACACAACGACACAGAATAACAATTTGAGATTGAATTTTATTACTGCAAAAATTGCCTCTGCAAGAGAAAACCGCCACTCACCAGGGAAAGCACACAGCCTGAAATGAGAGACAAGAGCAGGTGAATTGGGATGGAGGCTAAACACAGGGATAATAGGACTGCACTCCCGTGGTAGTAACAGAGAGAACCGGCAGAGAAACCCAGCACTTACAGCGAACCTCCCGGTGAAACAGGATGGCATAAAGAGCTGGGTGAGGTGTCTGACCTGGTGGTGATGGTCGCTGATGAGATGATGGTGACGGGGCAGGTGACCACACAACAACCCTGGAGACGCACCACAAGGAGGTAGCAACCTGTGAAGAGAAAGTAGAGGTTTAAAGGGTTTTTCTTAAATTAGGCAGAAATGAATGTAACTGCTGTTGAAGGTAGTCTACCCGACGAGCCAGTGCTGAGACGTTGAAGAGAAGGTCTACTGAAGTGCTGGCGGATCAGAGAAGCAGGTGCGTCTCACCACACAGGTGGAGAAAATTGCCCGCGGAGTAGGTGAGAGTTGAGCCGGACGGGCGGGGGGAGGAGTGTGCTCACCGAACCATGACATACAGTATATATTACTCACTCGTTTATTAAAATTGAAGTTCTTGTAATGTATAGTACTTTTTTACTTGTGTTGTGTCCCTTAAATGCCCATTATTATCATTCATATATTACTCAATCGTTGATTAAAATTGATATTCTTGTAATATATAGTACTTCATTTATACAGTGGGGTAAAAAAGTATTTAGTCAGCCACCAATTGTGCAAGTTCTCCCACTTAAAAGATGAGAGAGGTCTCCAATTTTCATCATAGGTATACCTCAACTATGAGAGACAAAATAAGAAAAAAAAAAATCCAGAAAATCACATTGAAGGATTTTTAATTAATTAATTGGTAAATTCCTCGGTAAAATAAGTATTTGGTCAATAACAAAAGTTCATCTCAATACTTTGTTATATACCCTTTGTTGGCAATGACAGAGGTCAAACGTTTTCTGTAAGTTTTCACAAGGTTTTCACTCACTGTTGCTGGTATTTATGGCCCATTCCTCCATGCAGATCTCCTCTAGAGCAATGATGTTTTGGGGCTGTCGCTGGGCAACACAGACTTTCAACTCCCTCCAAAGATTTTCTACGGGGTTGAGATCTGGAGACTGGCTAGGCCACTCCAGGACTTTGAAATGCTTCTTACAAAGCCACTCCTTCATTGCCCGGGCGATGTGTTTGGGATCATTGTCATGCTGAAAGACCCAGCCACATTTCATCTTCGATGCCCTTGCTGGTGGAAGGAGGTTTTCACTCAAAATCTCACGATACATGGCCCTATTCATTCTTTCCTTTACACGGATCAGTCGTCCTGGTCCCTTTGCAGAAAAACAGACCCAAAGTATGATGTTTCCACCCCCATGCTTCACAGTAGGTATGGTGTTCTTTCTCCTCCAAACACGACAAGTTGAGTTTTTACCAAAAAGTTCTATTTTGGTTTCATCTGACCATATGACATTCTCCCAATCCTCTTCTGGATCATCCAAATGCTCTCTAGCAAACTTCAGACGGGCCTGGACATGTACTGGCTTAAGCAGGGGGACACGTCTGGCACTGCAGGATTTGAGTCCCTGGCGGCGTAGTGTGTTTCTGATGTAGCCTTTGTTACTTTGGTCCCAGCTCTCTGCAGGTCATTCACTAGGTCCCCCCATGTGGTTCTGGGATTTTTGCTCACCGTTCTCGTGATAATTTTGACCCCACGGGGTGAGATCTTGCGTGGAGCCCCAGATCGAGGGAGATTATCAGTGGTCTTGTATGTCTTCCATTTTCTAATAATTGCTCCCACAGTTGATTTCTTCACACCAAGCTGCTTACCTATTGCAAGATTCAGTCTTCCCGGCCTGGTGCAGGTCTACAATTTTGTTTCTGGTGTCCTTTGACAGCTCTTTGGTCTTGGCCATAATGGAATTTGGAGTCTGACTGTTTGAGGTTGTGGACAGGTGTCTTTTATACTGATAACAAGTTCAAACAGGTGCCATTAATACAGGTAACGAGTGGAGGACAGAGGAGCCTCTTAAAGAAGAAGTTACAGGTCTGTGAGAGCCAGAAATCTTGCTTGTTTGTAGGTGACCAAATACTTATTTTTTTTTCCACAATATTTTTATTGAACCTTTTTTTACAAACATAACACAGACAATCAAACACTAACACTAAAGTAGTAAAAAAAATACTAAAAAAACACCAACAACCACTAAAAGACAGGTCTTCAACAATGCTCCTCTGTTTAGTCTAGGCAATCCATTACATAAGTATACATATTATACATTCACCAGTTTGGAATTTACAAGGTCCACACACATCATTCACCTTCTTCTTGAAAAGTTATGTTTAAATTCTTTACATAATCAATGAAAGGTCTCCATATATTCTCAAACACAATTTCCTTTGATTTCAGTATGTATGTTATTCTTTCTAGTGGAAGGTTTGTTAACATCTGTTTTAACCACTGAGTCACATCTGGTCTATGAGTCTTTTTCCACAATAGTGCAATACATTTTTTGGCATTAAGCAAACTGAGGTCTATGAATGCTCTTTCACTTTTATTAAAATTATGCTTTTCTGGATACAGACCCAACAAAAACAATTTAGGATTCAATATGATTTGTTTTGAAATTATTTTTTCAATTGATACCCTCACCTCTTCCCAAAACATTCTAATTTTCCTACATTCCCATACACAATGAAATAAGGTTCCTTTACTTTCCATACATTTTGTGCACGTATCTGGTATGTTTTTGTTATATCTATTTAATTCCACCGGTGTAACATACATCCGCATTAACCATTTAAAATGTATCAATTTAAGACGTACATTTATTGATTTGGTTTGAGCTTCTGTACAAGCCAATTCCCATTGTTCCTCTGAAATTTCAATTTGCAGGTCTTCTTTCCAATAATTCAATCTTTTCTGTGAGTTTTCACTTGAAGATAGTGTCAATGAATTATAAAACTCTGAAATAATACCCTTTCTCTTACTATCTTTCGTCAAAATTTTTTCCAAGGATGAATAAATAGGTCGAGTGAGAGCATTGTTTTGATTTGATCGAATAAAGTTCCTAAGCTGAAGATATTTAAAAAAATGTGTTCTATTAAGATTAAATTTGATCCTCAGCTCTTCAAAAGACATTATGTTATCTGAACATGACAGATATAAATCTTGAATCTTTTGAATCCCTTTTAAATTCCATACTTTAAATACAGCATCCGCTCTCCCTGGTTTAAAATATTGATTACCCCATATTGGGCTAAATTGTGACAGTAAATGTGGTTCTTTTAAATATTTTTTTAGTTTCACACCATATTTTGATCATATGCTTTACACATGGATTTTTAACTTGTTTCTGTAATTTTTTTGCCGAGTCTGAGTATATGAATATGGGAAGAGGTAAAGGTAAATTGTATGATTCCATTTCAGTCCAGTGAGGGAGATCATTTGATGAAAAATAATATGTCATAGACCTCAGTTGTGCTGACCAGTAATACAACATAAAGTTTGGACATTTCAGACCTCCACGATCAAATGGTAAATATAGTAAGGACAGACGTAATCTAGCCTTCCTGTTGTTCCATATAAATTCCACTAACTTTTTTTTAATTCTTGAGAATAGATCTGAAGGTGGTGGTAAAGGAATGTATTGAAATAAATATAGTATTTTAGGAAAGATATTACTTTTAAGTATATTGATTCTCCCTATCATCGACATTGGTAGTGACATCCATCTCTGAATTAACTCATTAATGTCTGTCATTAAGGCTTCATAGTTGGCACTGGCGACTAATTCTAGCTTAGGCACAATTTAAATTCCTAAATATTTAAACTGATTTACCACATTGAATTGATTTACCTCAGGAGCTGGGTGATTTCTCTGGGTCTCATTTAGCATTAATATTGAAGATTTAGTTTTTTATTTATTTTATATCCTGATATTTCCCCAAAATTCTTTATTAAATTCAACAAGGTCGGAATTGATTTTTTAAGAT
The DNA here is from genome assembly GCA_020510985.1 of Pholidichthys leucotaenia. Classification (NCBI taxonomy): domain Eukaryota; kingdom Metazoa; phylum Chordata; class Actinopteri; order Cichliformes; family Pholidichthyidae; genus Pholidichthys; species Pholidichthys leucotaenia. The sequence goes on from CM035840.1 coordinate 191,278,655, forward strand.
TCGACATAAACAAAATTATGTCATCGGCATACAGGGAGATTTTATGTTCTGTTGGTCCAACTTTAATTCCATATATTTGTGGATGTAAACGTACTGCCATCGCTAAAGGTTCAATTGCCATCGTAAACAATAAAGGTGAAAGTGGACAGCCTTGTCGACATCCTCTATTGATCTTTATTGATTTTGAGATATTGCTGTTTGTTAGGATTTCTGCTGTAGCCTTATTATATATTATCTGAACCCACTTTATGAAATTATTTCCAAGTCCAAACCTTTGTAAAACTTCAAAAAGAAAGGGCCATTCGACCCTATCAAAGGCCTTTTCGGCGTCCAATGATAGGAGAGCTGTATCCGGTGCTTCTTTATTAGAATAAATAATATTAAATAGTCTTCTTACATTATGGAAGCCTTGTCTTCCCTTTATAAAGCCATTCTGATCTCGGTTAATAATATTTGGTAATATTTCTTGTATTTGTCTTGCTAAAATTTTACAGATTATCTTAAGGTCAGCATTTAATAGACTTATTGGTCTCATATTTTCACATTTATTAGAGGGTTTACCTGGTTTTGCTAACAGTATAATTAAGGCATTATTCATGTATGGTGGTAAATTACTGTTTTGAAATGCTTCTAAAACCATTTCCAAAAAAGGTTTTATTAATTTATTCTTAAATTTTTTATAAAGGTCAACTGGAAGACCATCTGGTCCTGCCCTTTTTCCTGATTTCATATTATCAACGGCTAGCCCAACTTCTTCTTGACTAATTTTAGACTCCAGTATCTCCCTGTTTTCATTTGGAATACACGGTATAGATAGTCCATCCAAAAACCCATTTAGTTTTGTTAAGTCAGTTTCATTTTTTGTATCATATAATTTTTCATAGTAATCTCTAAAGGCTCTATTAATTTCCAAAGGATCTACAACTACCTGTCTGTTACTTATAATACTGGTAATTGGTGTTTTAAATTCTAATTGTTTAATCTGCCATGCCAATAATTTCCCTGATTTTTCACCTTGTTCATAAAAAGATTGCTTCAATCTTAGAAGACTCGAGGCAGCTCTATTCGCTGATTTTTTTTGTCATATTCAGCTCTCAGAATCAGTAATTCATTCTCTAACTTTGGGTCACTTCCTGCATACACTTTTTCTTGAAGAATTTTTAGTTTATGTTCCAATTGGACTCTCTCCTCTCGAGTCTTCTTAGATTTTAAACCTGTATAACTAATAATATGTCCCCTAATAAAAGCTTTGAAAGCCTCCCACTTTATACATGCTGATGTTTGTGTAGTATTGATATCAAAGAACTCATCTATCTGTTTTTCTATGTACTTAACAAATTCCTCATCCTGAAGCCATTTATGCTGAAATTGCCACCTACCTGGTTCCTTTGTCAATTTCTTATCTACATATATGAGACAACAGGGTGCATGATCAGAGATCACAATATTATCATAAAAGCAGTTTTGAATCTTGGACCTTAATTCTGTGGAGATCAAAAAATAGTCAATACGTGAGAATGTCTTGTAGGTATTAGAATAACAAGAGTAGGCTTTAACTTGTGGTTTCATTTCTCTCCATATATCTAGCAATCTCAATTCTTTCATAAAATGCTTAATGATCATCCTGCATCCATTGTGCGTACAGTCCAGTCCTGTTGATCTATCTATGCCGGGGTTCAATGTACAATTAAAATCCCCTGCTATTATATGTTGCCCTGTAAGTGATGATAAGATAAGAAATAAATTAGCAAAGAACTTTTGATCATCTATATTGGGACCATATAAGTTCACCAGATTTATATTTTCTAATAGCAAAGATCCTTGAATGATTAGATATCTTCCAAATTTGTCTCCAATTACATTTTTCACTTGAAATGGGACTGATTTATGTATGAGAGTCATAACTCCCCTGGCTTGGGATGAAAATGATGAGGTGAATACACTTCCTTGCCATCTACTCCTAATTATTTTTACATCCTCCTCTATTAGATGAGTTTCTTGTAAAAACACAATTTTTGAACCTATGTCTTTTATTTTATTCATAAGTTGTTTAAGTTTTTTTTAAATTTTGTAGACCTCTGCAATTCCATGAAGTTAAATTAAGATTAACGCTTTGGTCTATGATCAATAGGGAGTTTGGGATTACCTCGCAATATAAACATGCTCATACAGAGAAGCAAAAACATGAGTGGTTGAACATTCATCCTACAAACTACACACAAACAAATTCCCCCTTCCCACATTCGTGGTGATCCCCCCAAAATCAAAAAAAAAATTCCGTCCCCCAATATAGCCATTGACCGCTCCACACCCAGGAGGATCAGCCAAAGCCACTCCTTCTTCATCCTCCCAATCACCCTAACTCTACTGCTTTAAATGACGTAACATTAACTCTCTTCTGTAGTTTTCCAACTTAACTCCAAAATTTTATAGCAACTTTGTACATCATAGTTTTGTTTTGTTTTTTAATATGTAATACAATCTATATTTTGTAAACTTGCTATATGCTTCAAATCAGTTAGATGCCTGTGCAAATGCTTAAATATTCTACCTTATATTTTATTCATGCTTAGCTCCCATCAGTCTCTTCTTGGATCTTCTTGATGAACTCCTGCGCCTCCTCAGGGGTCTTGAAGATGTGTGTTCTGCCCTTATACGTGACCAGCAGTCTTGCAGGGTGAATCACTCCGTGATGAATCCCAAGGTTGCGCAGCTCTTTACGGATGGGGTCAAACTGCTTCCTCAACCGTTGGATTCCTGTGGCCAAATCTGGGTAGAACCGCACCTGTTGATCCTGGTATTTAATTTCTCCTTTGGCTCGCACCACGTCGGAGATCATCATCCTGTCTCTGTAGCTGAGGAACTTCATAATTAACGTCCTCGGTGGTCCCTTATTATCTCTCAGTGGGCCAATTCGGTGGGCGCTTTCTAAAACGACTGATGACTGCAGCTCCGCGTTGTTCAGCGCTTCTGGAATCCACTTTTCCAAAAAGGAACACGGGTCCCGACCCTCGGTTCCCTCCGGGAGACCCACCAGCCTCAGGATGTTCCGTCTCGACCGGGACTCCAAGTCCAGGACATTATCTTCCAGACATTTATTTTTTTTTCCCAAAGTGCGCACCTTTAATTGAAGGCCGGCGACGTCATCCTCAGCACTGGAAACTCGAAGCTCCACCTGCGCCACTCGTTCCACACAGTCACCCAATTCCTTTCTCATTCCTTCCAACGCTGCCATAATCCCATCAAATTTAGCGGAAAAGTCTGCTCTCATTGAACTAAAGGCAGCGAGCATCGCACCTGCGCCATCGCCCACAGTCACCGCACCGCTGCTAGCTTCCTCCGTCATATCTGGAGCTTTTTCTGCTGCGTCACAGACGTGAAAGTCCATTAATTTGGACTGTTTCGGCGGTTCAATTTTTCCTCCACCTGATTTCCCAGCCTTAGGCTTCACCGGCATATCCTCGCCCAAACGCTGGGATAGGTTCTGTTCCAAATGAGAGAGTTATTTGCCGACTTTTTTTCTCTAGGAGCAGAGCAGAGTGATACGTGTCCTCCTACGTAGCCGCCATAACCGGAAGTCCCCAAATACTTATTTTACTGTGGAATTTACCAATTAATTCATTAAAAATCCTTCAATGTGATTTTCTGGATTTTTTTTTCTCATTTTGTCTCTCATAGTTGAGGTATACCTATGATGAAAATTGAAGACCTTTCTCATCTTTTAAGTGGAAGAACTTGCACAATTGGTGGCTGACTAAATACTTTTTTGCTCCACTGTATATTACTCACTTGTTGATTAAAATTGAGATTCTTGTAATATATAGTACTTCCTTTTCTGTATTGATACTTCTTATTTCTCTATAAAAGGCGGCTCATTCATCTGACCCTAAAATGTATCATTGAGTAGGCGGGTCATTAATGTTATCCTAAAATGTGATGATTAAAATATTCTCTACATGTGCTTAGTTTTTCAAAAAATGACATTAAATTCTAAAATTTTTGTAATTATTACTTTTTTAATAATTATAATTATGACAAAAAGGTTTACTTTGAATATTACAGACGATCCTGCTGAGATTTAGAATAGGTTCCCTGCTTACCTTGGTAAAAAATTGGGCGCCCTGGACCGTCTGTAATAGGCAGGCAAAAACTTTCCCTCCGGCCACCTCCGATGTCCCAGTGGAGTTGGCCAACTGGCCAATCATGTCGGCGGTGACCAAGTTGTAAGACTCTTTTCTTTGTAAAAGTGTGTTCAGAATTGGACAGTTAGCACAAAATCATTTAGAAATGCATCACAGGATTATAAATCACATGAGATGAAATATTCCTCAACTTATCTTTTTATTGAAGCATGCAAAGAGTAATACAGCTGCGGGTCTTGTCCTCAGCCCAACCTGACAGGGGAAGACCCCAAAAAAGAATAGAAAAGGGTACATATAGTCTTCTGGTTCCAGGGTGGTCCCAGCAACCTCTCACAATGGCTATCTTCTTGTTGAGCCAGTCAAAACCAGCTTTCTTCATTAGATGCCTCCACACCCTGGGGCAAACCCTGGCAGGTGCTTCCTGTTGATGTTCTCTCTGTCTACTTTCAGTTCCTATCGCAACCCATGACAAATCCCATGACCCAAGAACACTTCTCTATTTCTCTATATGTCAGCAAAAACAGTTCTTCATTGCTAAGCAATGGTGGGTGTATGTGTGTGAGCTAGAAACCACATCCTGTTATTTGAGCATGTAGCAGTGTAAAGACATTTCTCTATATGTATGCAGAAAGCATTTCTTCATTGCAGGGCAGTTGTCATGAGCCGAGTGCTGGATATTCCGCCAGACTCTGTCTCATGGCCTTTTCTGCTTATTTACCCATTTGTTTGTCTTGGCTTGTCCTTGCCACTGAAAATACCTGTATCTGCCAAAAATGTGCCACTAGTCCAGCAAAAGTTGGCGGTACTCAGATACTTTGCAAGCAGTTTCATGAAATGGTCAGTCAGAAAGCAACTCATACTGGCTCGGACGTCGCCTGGGTTAACAAGGTCAGGAGTTCCTGGCAGCGCAGGGTGAAGAGCAGAGCTGCGTGGAGGAATCTGATGAGACCAAAATGAAACAGTCATTGTCACCCCTGACAGACTGCTGTGATGATGATGATGATGATGCATTTTTTGGGGGGGTTTATGCATTCTTGTTCTCCTTGCCATTTTTTAAGGTTCGTATTAGTGTGATATTTCTATTTTGCATTTATTTATATTTATTTGGTATGTTATTTAATTCTATATATCTCTAGTTTTATCTTCTATCTGTTGACAGCTGTCAGGGGCGTGAAGCTTCGTGTGGGCGTGCCCTGTCAGCTGTCAGTTTTCAGCTTGCCTCCCTCTCACTGCCTGAGCTGATCTCAATTATGTATTCTCGCTTTCTCTTGCCTGTTCAGGTTCCCACACCTGTTGTTTATTATGTTAATGGGTTCTGATCCATATTTAAGGGGCTGCACACCTTTGTCTGGCGCAGCACCCTTCTTGCAACTTGCAGCTTTTCTCCGTGAGCCATAAGTGTTTCTGTACATTCTATTTTTTCCTAGCGTGTGTCCCACGACTAGCTCCTCCAGGTTTAACTGGCGATCTCACTTGCCTTAGCTCTAGCTTCTGGTCTAGCTTCTTCCGGCGCCACATGAGTCAGCTGCCTTTTTGCAACAGCGGCTCAATTCTGAGTTTTTCTTCTTGTTTTCTATTTGCTATCTGTCTTTTTCTGGTCAAACTTTCTGATCCGGCGACACCTTATCCATCACGGCACACAGCTCACCGCACTGGTGCTGATATCAGTCTGATACTCGGCTCATATCCCATATGTCTCCCAAGCCAGCAACCAAAGCCTGTCATAACCCGAGCGCTATTTTGTCTGTGCTCGGGTCACACACCATTCCTGTCAGGCTTTGACAGCGGCGTTGTCATTCTGGCTCCCCGGGCTCTGATTGGACAAACGCTTGGGGGAGTTTGTGCTGCAAATGCTGTGCTGCATTTGCAGTCGTTAGCGGCCAGCTTTAAAAGCCGGCACCAGCGGCTGCATCTCGCGGCAGTTTCGTCAAGTGCTTGTCTACGACAGTCAACAATTCCTTCCCATTTGTAAGTGTGTTTATCACTTGTGATTATCGTTTGTTTTCGGTTACCCTTTTCCTTATCTGACGCTGAGTGAGCGTTCCTCGCCTCAGCTGTCAATTGTCATCCTGTACGTTATTAGGTAGTCTTGCTGTTTAGTCCATGTGGCTGGTTATTTTGTCCTTCCCTTTCCTTAATTGTTAATAAACACCTGTGCACTTCACTGGACTGTGGCGTCTTATGCTGGCTCGTGAGGGCCAGACCTGACAAAGCCATTGTTTACTGCAGGAGAGGGTACAGCAGGAACCAGTTGTTAGCACTTAACCGCCCCACAGTGCTAACGCAAAAACTCGACATCCCAAGAGAAATCAGACGGAAATGGCATGGATGTTGGGCTGGAGTAAGATGACGAGCGAAAAATACAAAGTACAGACCCGTCCTTCCATCCGTTATCATGGGGAATGTATGATCGCTACTTAATAAGACAGATGAGCTAGCGGCCATGTCCCGTTATGAGAGCACCTTCAGAGAGATTAGCATGATGTTGTTTACGGAGACGTGGCTAACAGCACTAGCAACAGATGCTAACATCGAACTGGAGGGTTTTCACATAATACGGGCAGAAAGGACACCAGACAGTGGGAAGACAAGGGGCGGAGGGGTGATAATGTATAGGAACAACAGATGGTGTAATCCTTTGCACATCACGGTTAAAGAGCAACACTGCAGCAAAGATACTGAGTTGCTAGCTGTTAGCCTGCGGCCTGTATACCTCCCTAGGGAATACTCACATGTGATCTGCATTGTTATTCATGCAAATCTGTCTGCGAACGCTGGGGCAGCGCATGACATCATCCACTCAGTCACTTGCAGGCTTCTGACAGAACACCCAGATGCTGTCCTCCTCATCTCGGGTGATTTTAATCAGACTTCATTGTCCTCTATTCTGCCCACGCTCACCCAGTATGTCACGTGCCACACCAGAGACAATAAAACACTGGACTTATTCTATGCAAATACTAAGAAGGCGTACACCTCATTGCCACTCCCCACGCTCGGGAGATCAGATCACAACTTGGTTCACCTCCTGCCTGTGTACAAACCCCTAGTACACAGACAACCTCCTGTTTCCCGCACAGAGAAAGTATGGTCTGAGGAGGCAGTGGATGCTCTAAAGGACTGTTTTGAAGTCACTGCATGGGAGCAGTTCTGCGATCCGCATAGTGAGGACATCAATAGCCTCACACACACCATCACAGACTACATCAACTTCTGTGTGGACAACACCGTACCCACCAAGACCATACGGTGTTGCTCAAACAACAAACCCTGGACCAACCCCGGGATAAAGTCCCTACTGAAAGAAAAGAAAAGGATCTTCAGGTCGGGAAACAGGGAGAAGCTGAAGCTCGTACAGAGGGAGCTAAGGAGGAAGATCAGGGAAGGCAAGGACAGCTACAGGAAGAAGATGGAGGACAAGCTGCAACAGAGTGACATTGGCGGGGTCTGGAGAAGCCTCAAAACCATCTCTGGGCTCCAGAGTACCTCCGTCCAGGCCACAGGGGGCAGGGAGTGGGTGAACAACCTGAACCTGTTTTTTTAACAGGTTTGACCAACTGCCCTCCCCTCTGCCTGCACACCAACCACTGCTGCCTCTACTGTCATCTGTATTTTTTCCTTATCTTTCTTTCTTTTTACCTGTTTCTTCTTTCTAAAGCCCATCCAGGGACAAGAGTTGCAAATTAGCTAATAGCTATATACTCTTTGTGCAACACATTAGATTGATTGTCATTCGATTAATTGTCTATGTTTATTGCACTGTCTGTCATGACGGCCGCTGGGCCGTCATCTGTCTCATCAGCTCCAGCTGCGCACAGACCAGCAGGTGCTAATCAGCGGCTGTTAAAAGCCAGTGTTGCTGACAGCCCGGCACAGAGTCATCTGTTTTCCTCGTCTGAGTATGAGCCAGAGCTTCGTTCTCAAGCCAAGTCCAGAACGTCACGTCAAGACCGGTCACGTAAGAGAACTCTTTGCTATTCCACCCCTTGCCTCTATCCCTGTGCACAGGTGGACCTCCCAGGCGGCGGACCGGCTTCCCCAGCCAACGGGGCATCGCCACCTCCATCACGGAGCTCCTTGTTACCACCACAGCTACGGGTTCAATCACCACCACAGCTACAGGAGCAACCACCATCACAGCTACAGGTACCACCACCACCACAGCTACGGGTACAATCATCATCTCGGCTACAGGTGCAATCACCACCACAGCTACGGGCACAATCACCACCACGTCGCACGGACACTGGGAGTCAGCAGAACACAACCTGTGGAATATCCAAGTAAGCCTCACCATCTACAATTACCCGCCATTGTTGAACAGCTGTAATTGTTTCTGCTTGTGTGTTCCAGGGTTGCCAGGTCGTCATCTGAACTGCTCAGTTCCAGTGACCAGACATCAATACTTGCACTCACACACGCACTACACTCACTCACTATCCAATAAAGAATAATTGTCTATATCCGCTCGTGTCAGTGTCTGTTTCCTGGGTCCTGAACATGTCACTGTCCCTGTCAAATAAACAAATAAAATAAATAAAAATAGTCCTGCTGTCCACCCCCCCTCCACCGACACCCCCTCACTCCCAGCACACAGCCCCCCTGCCCCAACCTGACCCTCACTAAGACCCAGGTGAGGGAGGAGCTGAGGAAGATCAAGGCGAGGAAGGCCTTAGGTCCAGACTGCATCAGCGCAAAACTCCTCAAGCCCTGTGCAGACCAGCTGTGTGGGATTGTGAAGCACATCTTCAACCTGAGCCTGAAGCTGGGAAGGGTACCACAGCTGTGGAAAACATCCTGTGTGGTACCCGTACCAAAGACTTCCCACCCCAGAGACTTGAACAGCTACAGACCAGTGGCCCTCACATCTCACCTGATGAAGACCCTGGAGAGGCTGCTCCTTGCGCACCTCCACCCCCTGCTGGGACCAGCGATGGATCCACTCCAGTTCACCTACCAGCATGGCATCGAGGTGGAGCATGCAGTGATCTTCCTCCTTCACCGTTCCCTGTCCCACCTGGAGAAGCCTGGGAGCACGGTGAGGATCATGTTCTTTGACTTCTCCAGTGCTTTTAACACCATCCAAATGGTGATCCTGAAGGACAAGCTACTGTGCGCAGGGGTGGACAAGCACCTGTCATCGTGGATCCTGGACTACCTCACAAACCGGCCACAGTTTGTGAGAACCCAGGATTGTGTGTCCGACACTATCATCTGCAGTATGGGGCCCCTCCAGGGAACAGTTCTGACTCCCTTCCTGTTCACCCTTTATACTGCGGCCCTTTCACACAACACACCACACTGCCATCTACAGAAGTTCTCTGACGACTCTGCGATCGTCGACCTCATCTCCGATGGAGATGATGCAGAGTACAGAGGACTTATCCAGGACTTGGTGGACTGGTGCCATCGAAACTGCCTCCAGATCAATGCGAGGAAAACTAAGGAACTGGTGGTGGACTGCCACAGGCGAGGACAACCCCTCACAGCACCAGTAAACATCCAGGGAACAGACATTGAGATGGTGACATCCTACAAGTACCTGGGTGTTCATTTGAACAATAAACTGGACTGGTCACACAATACCGACACGCTCTACAAGAAGGGACAGCGCAGGCTGTTCCTCCTGAGGAGGCTCAGGTCTTTTGGTGCACAAGGGGTGCTCCTGAAGACCTTCTACGACTCGGTGGTGGCATCAGCCATCACATTTGGAGTGGTCTGCTGGGGCAATGGCATCACGACAGCCAACAGGAAGAGACTGAATAGACTGATTAAGAAAGCTAGCTCTGTCCTGGGGCAGCGCCTCGACCCAGTGGAGGAGGTAGGAGAGAGGAGGATGGTGGCTAAGCTGTCATCTCTGCTGGAGCCCAAGTCCCACCCCATGCAGGACATGCTGAACGCACTGAGGAGCTCATTTAGCAGTTGGCTGCACCATCCTAGGTGCGCGACTGAGAGGTTTCGCAGGTCTTTCCTACCTACGGCTGTCAGGCTTTATAACCTAAGCAGGGCTGCTCGTAGAAACCGTAAAAAAACCCCTAAAAAAACAACTTTACGACCTAATAAGTACTGAATGCACAAAATGTAACAAACTTGCACAATAATGGTCCCCTAGGCTGACTCAAATACAAAATATGCTGTACGGGTACATATTCATACTATGTGGGGTAACCAAATAGACCGTTATGCTGTTTATTTCATTTAGCTACAATGTTCCGCTCTGTGTATATTTCAGTGTACATATGTATATACACTGCTCTTATTATCACAAAATGCAATCAGTTCTTTTAAAGAAGACCTGCTGAAGCAAGACTGGACAAAAGTCTATGTATCAGATGTAAATGAAGCCTACGACACATTCATGAACATTGTAACCGCTCTTTATGAAAAAAAATGTCCATTAGTAAGAAAAAGCTTAAACAGAAATTTGTCAACAAGCCATGGTTAACCAAAGGATTACAAAATGCGTGTAAAAAGAAAAATTCACTGTATAAAGTTTTTCTAAAGAAAAGGACAAAAGAAGCAGAGCAGCAGTATAAAACATACAAAAATAAGTTAATATATATATAATGAGATGTATTACAGTAAAGAACTGGAGAAAAACAGATAACACTAAAAATACATGGACAATAAACAATATTCTTGGAAATAAAAATAGAAATACAAGCTAACCAACCAATCTTTCAAAAAAACAAAAAAACCCAAAAAAAACAAAAAACAACTCAGTGTGAAAGCAGTCTCACCTGCAGATGAATTTAACCTGTTGCATTCCGGTGTACCGTGGGCGGACACGTCTCTGCGTCCTAGAGCGCAGGAGGGCGCCCTCACTGTGCGTCCTAGTGCGCACTGGAAAAAAAAAGCTGCATTTCCGTTCTTCCACTACAGACACAGCCACAAACAGAAAGCCAAAGGAGTGCTTTGATTGGTTTAGATGTGATTGACCTCTCATTCGACTAATAAGAGCCTTGAATTGGGTTTCTGAAACCTTGAAGAACCAATGACTGAAAACCTAGCAAGAAGGACCCGCCTACCAACGGTTGCGAATACAGCGAGCCAATTGAAGCACACAAGTTCGAAAGCGTGTGTCCCTTGCAAAATCTGTTTTGTGTAAGGCTGGGTGAAGAGAGACTGACTGCTGCAGCAGATGAAAAAAGGACCCGCAGGAAGAACCGCCACAGACCCAGCAGCACGGAGACCACCCACAAGTGCGACCTGTGTGACAGGGACTGCCATTCGCGCATCGGCCTGTTCAGCCACAGGCGGTGCTGTCCCAGCAGAGTAGACGTTTAGGATTCTCTTCCATGGTCATCATAGACCGACGGAGGCTGACGACGAAGGCTGGGTGACACACACGCATTCGCCAGTCTTTTTTTCTTACTACTGTTATTTGTTTTGAAAAATCGTTCGCCAAAACCGCAATCATGGAAGCACAAAACTGCAATAATGGAATTATGGTTTGACCGGGTCGCATGACCAGAACCATGAGTCCGTAACAAGCGGACCAGCGTCATGTTCGTCTGACAATGAGGAAGAGATGTTCGCCAGTGACACTGCTGTTGTGGACAGGTAAGTGTTATAAACTAAATTATTCTTTATCCCTGAAAATTGTAATCAAAATGACTTTTGACCGATCGGTAAATTACAACTGTGCGTAGTAGACTGCGGCGCACGAAGTCCGAAGTCCGTGCGCCGCGGTACATGGTTCGTGCGCCGCGTCCGGACCGTGAACGCCGCCCCCTTCCCCGCTACTCTTCTGTAGTGGATTGCAGATATATTGCAGATATTTCAGTACACTGTGCGTAGTAGACCGCGGGGACTGTGCGCTGCGGTCGCCACATCGCCACATGACTGTTCCATCATGTGGCGATGGGCGATGTCAGTCCTCTGTAGCGGGGGGTGGGTGGGGGGGTGGGAGTTGTTGTCTTCTACACTACAGGTATTTTAGAATAATTTTTAGTGCACTGTAGGTTATTTTTTCTTGTAAAAAAAAAGCCACACATTTTTTACGTGGCATGCTTCTTTGTGTGTGGGGGCTTGTTTGTTCATTCATTCATGAATGAATGAATAAACAACCCCACCCCCCACACACACACACAGCCCTGAGTGTCACCTTTCATTAGAGCCCAAGATGAAGCTTCTATATTGAATCATTCAAAAGTTACAGAAGTTTTTCCAAACTGTGCCATTTGGCACAATTTGGCACAGTTCAAAAACGCCTGGGAACAACCTGAGAACAAAGCTGTGTAATATATTCATTTTTTGTGGTATTGTTACAAAAGTTTGACCTCAGCTGGATAACACTTGGTTCTACATTTCTGTTGCATTTTCCAGCCCATATCTGACAGCTGTGTGTTATTTGCAAGCATTTGTATCTAAAAAAACACCCAGGCGAAATTTATTTTCTTCAAGTTCAGTATGTTTAGATGACTGTTACTCAGTGGCCGGAGCACTTAGAGAGATTATGACTGTTTTGCCAAAAAATTCAAAGTGTTTTCTTTTAAATGAGACCAACCCCATGAAGATGCTGCAAAGGGTTGAAGAACAGCTTTTGATTTACTTTGGGTACATTATTTTTTGGCGTTTTTAGGGAAATTGACCAGAGTGCAAGGGGTTAATAAATTTTTTGTTAACACTGGTCCTAATTTGGCATGAGAAATACCCATTATGGCATCTATAGGTGATACAATAAGCAAAAACATTGCTATAAAAGATTCCATCTTCATAAAGAACACAGATGAGAACGAGGTCATTGAAGCTGTTAAATCGTTTAAAAGTAAAACATTTGCGGATTGTGATGGTATTGACCTGCTTTTAGTCAAAACTATCATTGAATGCTTAGTGAAGCCACTGACATGTATCTGTAACCTGTCTCTCCAAACAGGTATATTTCCAAATGCAATGAAAATAGCTCAAGTAATTCCGATAGACAAGACGGGTGACAGAGGGGAATTTTCAAACTATAGGCCTATTTCACTATTGCCGCAATTTTCAAAGATACTCGAAAAAATATTCTGTGAGAGAACTGATAACTTTATAATGAATAATAATGTATTGTGTGAGCAACAATATGGGTTCAGACACAAGAGGACAACTGCATTTGCTCTAATGGAATTTATAGAAAAAATATCAACTGCTGTAGAAAATAAAGAGTGTTCAGTTGGGGTGTTCCTGGATCTTAAAAAAGCATTCGATACAGTGGATCATAAATTATTGTTAAAGAAACTACAAAATTAGGGTATTGTGGGTTGCACTGTCCTGGTTATGTAGTTACTTAGAGAACAGATATCATATGGATGTGTTGGTAGCAAAAACTCACAGTTACTGAAGGTTACTTGTGGAGTCCCACAGGGTTCAGTTTTGGGGCCATTGTTATTCAATATGTATATAAATGTTATATGTAAAGTTTTGTAAAAAATGGATTTAATACTGTTTGCAGATGACACTAATTTATTATGCAGTGGAAGCAATTTGGAACAACTTTTGGATATACTCGGAAAGGAATTAGGAAAACTCAAACTGTGGTTTGATTCAGACAAATTAACGCTCAATTTAAGAAAGATAAAATTTATAATTTTTAGCAACCATCACAACAGCTCAGTATCTAAACTCAGTGTAAATGGTGTAGAGATTGAAAGGGTATCCGAAATTAAATTCCTTGGAGTAATAATTGATAATAAACTGTGTTGGAAGTCACATATTAATTATATTAAAGGTAAAATATCCAAATCAATCGCAATACTACACAGAGTGAAATATTGGCTGAATCAACCCACACTATATACTTTGTATCATTCATTAATACTCCCATACATGACATGTTGTACTGAAGTATGGGGAAATACATATAAAACAGACATATATCCAGTCTTTATGCTTCAGAAAAGAGCTATTAGAATAATAAACCAAGCTGCTTACAGGGAATCAACAAAACCACTTTTTCTTAAATTAAAAGCTCTCAAGTTGAAAGATCTGGTTGATTTTAAAACTGCAGTAATAATGTTTAAAGCGAAGAATCTATCACTGCCCGCAAATATCCAAAAGTTGTTCCAAATAAGGGAGAAACAATATCATTTCAGAAGAACATGTATATTTCAAAAACCTTCAGTGAGAACTACGACCAAACAACACTGTGTTTCAGTGCAAGGAGTCAGACTGTGGAATGCTGTTGGACCTGAATTAAAATCATGTACAACACTTGGACAATTTAAACAAAAACTAAAGGAAGAAATACTCCAAACATACACTACTGTTCAAAAGTTTGGGGTCACTTAGAAATTTCCTTATTTTTGAAAGAAAAGCACTGTTTTTTTCAATGAAGATAACTTTAAACTAATCAGAAATACACTCTAATATCTAATATACATTGCTAATGTGGTAAATGACTATTCTTGCTGCAAATGTCTGGTTTTTGGTGCAATATCTACATAGGTGTATAGAGGCCCATTCCCACCAACTATCACTCCAGTGTTCTAATGGTACAATGTGTTTGCTCATTGCATCAGAAGGCTAATGGATGATTAGAAAACCCTTGTGCAATCATGTTAGCACAGCTGAAAACAGTTTAGCTGGTTAGAGAAGCTATAAAACTGACCTTCCCTTGAGCAGGTTGAGTATCTGGAAAAAATTATTATTTCAAATACAAATCATTATTTCTAACCTTGTCAATGTCTTGACTATATTTTCTATTCATTTTACAACTCATGGTGGTAAATAAGTGTGACTTTTCATGGAAAACACAAAATAATTGTCTGGGTGACCCCAAACTTTTGAACGGTAGTGTATATACAAAACGATATGTAAAATCACATAAGGATTATCATATCCAGTCTGTGTTGTGCTGTTGCTTAGGTTTTTTTTTTGTCACGTTTTGTCTTGGCTTTGTTCTGATTTGTAATCATTTATTTTCCTTTGAATTAGATGGAACATGGGTGGGCAATATAAGCTGCAGCTTCAACCATCACCCATTTTGGATAACTTATGTTGAACTGTATAATCCGAGGAGTTATTGTTTAATTTGACCTTGTTGGATATTTTCCCCTTTGTTATATTATTCTGTTCCTTTCTTTTAATCTTTTAATCTAATCTATCTGAAATAAAGATTCATTCATTCATTCATATTGCTCTGAGTGTTGCTATCCTTGTGCTGTTGCAATCCTGGAATTTCCCCATTGTGGGACTAATAAAGGCTTATCTTATCTTATCTTGTCTTATCTTATCTTAGCGATTCTGCTTGCCTGTTCATGAGTTGTTTTAGCTCAGTCCACCAGGTTTATCCAGCGATATCACTCGCCTTAGCTTTAGCTATTCTTGCTTCACCTATTTCTTCCTGTCCACGAGTTTTTGTAACTCAGTGTTTTTCCAATAAACTTGCAAACTCACAGCTGTCATATCCTGGTGAGTGCTTGCCTTCTCCCTCCTGTTTCCTCAGCTCCTCAGGCAGTCATCTCCCCTGGGAGATTAGACGCACCTGCTACCTCTGCCTTGCCAGCATTTTAAAGGGTCTGATCTTCAATGAATCAACGCTGGCTCATTTGGGTATACTCCCTAGCAACATGAACAAGCAAGTCGATTTAAAAATAAGGATCAAATTGCCTTATCTCTCACCTTTTCTTCTCCTCCAGGATGCTGCCATCAGAGCGGTGCGTCTTCGGGGATTGCGGCACGCTCACCTGCCTCATCTTCCTCATCCCGCTGCAGCTCCTACTCTCCTCCCGGTCAGACACAGCCCAGTCATCTCCCTTCCTCATCCTCACCAGCTTCACCCTGCTGGTTCGTCTTCTTGTGCTGGGCTCTGTGCTGGGTTCTCTGCCCAACCCACGTAAGTGGCTAATTTGTTTTCCACCATCCTCCTCCCTTCTCCTATTAACTGCTCTCGTCTCTCCTCCACAGGCTGTGTTTTCCTCTGGCGAGTGACGATTTCTCTACTTGAGCTTCTTTTGAAATTTAATAAAAAGTCAAATGTTTTTTCCTGTGTTGAGTGTTTTCCTTTGGTGCCGCACCCTGCACTTGAGCTGATCTTTCAGTCGATATGACAACAGCCTGTGTGTGGAATCTTTTTCCCTGCCCTGGAGGGCGTTTATGACAGAAGGGTGCTGCCAATGTGGGCACTTGCAGCTGTGAGTTTGCAGTTTTTGTTTATTTCTCTTTACTCCCCAATTTTTTGGAGCCAATCATGTCCCTGGTGCACCAGCCTCCACCAAATAAAGGGAGATCGGCAGCTGCCGACTTTATCCAGAGTTTTGTGGATGAAGCTCTCGCTGCCCGCAGACCCAAAAAGGCCTGGGAGAGCTTGAATGGAGCACTGGTGATCCTGGAGGCACACCCCGGCCGATGGAAATACCCCCAATATGCAGGATTGCTGTCCACGGTCTCCTTGCTCCAGTGGTCTTTTCCCAGGTTGATGATAGGGCTGCTTCCAACAGGACCTAAGTCGTCACGGAAGCGCTGTCCGCGGCAGACGCCCTTCCCCTCTCCGGGGTCACCAGCTCCACAAAGCCAGCGTCATCCAGCTCCCCACCGCTGGAGGAACACTCCTGCCTCTTGGGCAGCAAATTTCCCTTCACCAAGACAGCCAGCTCCTCGTTCTCCCGCAGCTGCTGTCCCCTGCTTCTCCAAAGTGCCTTCTTCCGCTGCCGAGAGGTTGACGGTGCTCCTCCCGGTTCCATCTGCCTCTGTGTCTCCTGGGGATGCTCCTCCACAATCCTCAGAGGGGCCCATCTCCTCCATAGCCATGGAGAGGGATGACACTACACCCATTGCAGCAGGAAACATTGAACTCCAGGATAACAAGCAAGTGTCATTTTATTCCACTTCATTTTATGATGATATGCCTTGCCTGATTCCTGGTAGTGAGGCTCAGAGTATGCAATCCCCTGAGCTCTCACCACCTGCTACAGTTATCAATTTTTCATCTGCCCTCTCCATGTCTCCTCCTGCTGTCCCTGAGTGCCCGCTGGCCAACAGAGTCGCCGGACGTTAGAGGAGCCTGCAGTGCTAGAAGATCCGAGTACAGCCTCACAGCCATGCTACGGACGGAGGGAGAGCACTTTTTACGACCTGAAGTCTGCACCGACGACAGAGTGTCTTCTGGCTTCGGCTACGCAGAATCCAGCGCCAACGGTGGATCGAACACCAGCTGCCACACCGGATGAGTCTCCCGCATGGGTTACTTTGGCTGGTACCATAAAGACTGCATTCACCACTAAGCCTGCTGCGGGGGCTACCGCAGCAGCGTCAGAGCTGGACCTCCAGAGGGCCAAGCCCGAAGTACCATTGCCTGGATCGACGGAGTCTTGGACGGCAGTGGAGCTCGAGCTCAGGCTCCTTTGTTTACTTGTATCTATTTTGGAGAAATCTTGTCTGGCTCTTGATAAGGAGAGCCCGTTAGTTGCACCTGAGCTCACCTCGCTGGGTTCCGCCACTGCCGGTGACTCTGACCCTGTTTCTTTGCCTATGTTGTCTGAGCTTTCTCCCAGGGTCATCGAGGATAATCCACCTGTGCCAGACGTCTTCGTGGATCCAGAGTTGCTCCCTGAGATTGCCGTGGGTCCAGCTCCTCCCGCTGAGGTTGTCGCGGGTACTCCGTCCTAGCCTGGGTCCTCCGTGGGTGCAGCTCCTCTCTTGTCCAAGTCTCTGTGGGTGCTGTGTCCCAGCCGGGTACCGTCGTGGGTGATGCGTCCCAGCCTTTATCCAACTTGGGTGCTGCGCTCCAGTGGGGGCCCACTATGGGCATTACGCCCCAGCCCAGGGGCCACTGTGGGTGCAGCTGTGGCCCAGTGCGGATCCACTGAGGGTGCAGCCTTGGTCCAGTCCAGGCCCACTGAGGGTGCAGCTCCGCTCCTGCCCGGAGCCACCGAGGGTGCAGCTCCACTCCTGCTGGGAGCCAGCGAGGGTGCAGCTCCGCTCCAGCCCGGAGCCACCGCGGGTGCAACTTTGTCCCAATCCGGGACCACTGAGGGTGCTGCTGGCCACACCAAGGACGTTGTGTTTCCCTCTCCTTGCCAGACACCATCGTGGTCCCCTCTCCTGTGCCGGATGCTGTCGTGGTTTCACCTCCTGTGCCCGACGTTGGCCTGGTTCCTCCGACTCCTCCATCCTGCCCATCTTTGACTCCTCTGGGTGGGCAGCTGTCCCCTGGTCCATCCTTACTGTTCAGGTGGCTTAAGAACTCTGGTTGGCCACCTGATGGACTGAGCCGTTGGGTTGGGTGGCCCATGCTCTCCAGCAGGCCATCCGACTTGTACCACCTCGCCATCCACCAGGCCTGGAACTTTGGTTGCCCTCCTGAACTTTTTTTTTTTTTTTCTGGCTCTTTGGTCCGGGGGGGAGGGGGGGTGCTAATCACTGATTTTGACTGGTGTGGGTCCTGAGTGAGGTCTTGTTTCATTCTCTCCTAGCCTGTTCCCCCCATCACCCACCCTAGGTGGGTTATTGTTGTGCTCCTGCCGGGGGTGGGGTGGGGGGTGTACAGGCTTTTTCCTTTTCTTTTGGTGTTTCCCTGGGGTGTCTGGGATCCACCCATTCTTATAAGGAGTTGTTCCTTATGTGTGAAAAAAATTCTTCTTTTAGATTTGATTGGTGGTTGGCAACCAGCTTAAAGGTGCATTACCACCACTGACTTGATGATCATCACTCTATATCTTTGTATAAGGAGTTCTTATAAGGAGTTCTGAACAAATTATGTGAAAAAATTATCCGTCCATCTTAATGAACGTCGTGAAAAAATTATCCTTCTTCTTCTTTTAGATTTGATTGGCAGTTGGCAACCAGCTTACAGGTGCATTACTGCCACTGACTTGATTATCATCACTCTAGATCCCCGTATAAGGAGATCTGCACAACTCCCCATGCGCGAAAAAAATCATCTGTCCCCGGACTGTGTCCTGTATCACTGATATATAATTCAAGAAATCTCTGTCTCTCCGTGTGTCTGTGTGTCTGTCTGTGTGTCACGACCATAGGACTCGCTAAAAGATCATTAGATCGCCTATGATGTTCCTATGATCTCTACATGATGTCTGTATGATGTCATATAGACACTGTCACGACGATAGGACTCGCTAAAAGATCATAGGATTGCCTATGATGTCCCACGATAAGGTGACAATTCCCCTCGTGGATCGTCACCTTATAGTGGTGGGGGGTTTGCGTGCCCTAGTGATCCCAGGAGCTATGTTATCCGGGGCAATTTGCCTCTGGTAGGGTCACCCAAGACAAACTGGTCCTGGGTGAAGGGCCAGACTAAGAACGATCGAACAGACTCTCATGATGAATGCTAGAACAAGGATTCAGTGTACTCCGTCCAGTATGGGGTTACATAGGACCCCACCCTGGAGCCAGGCCTAGGAGAGGGGCTCGATGGCTAGTGTCTGGTGGACGGGTTTCCGCCCATGGGACCCGGCCGGGCTCAGCCAGAAGGAGTTACATGGGTCTGCCCTCCAGTGGGCTCACCCCCTGTAGGAGGGACCATGGAGGTCCGGTGCTATGTGGATTAGGTGGCGGTCAAAGGCAGAGATCTTGGCGGTCTGATCCCAGGCTTCCTAAACTGGCTTTTGGGACGTGGAATGTCACCTCTCTGGTGGGGAAGGAGCCTGAGCTGGTGCATGAGGTTGAGAGATACTGGCTAGATATAGTCGGACTCACCTCAACACACAGCTCCGGTTCCGGAATCAGTCTCCTGGTAAGGAGCTGGAGCTTGGCCTACTCTGGAGTTGCCCTGGGCGAGAGGTGACGAGCAGAGGTGGGTATTCTTGTATTCCCCCCACCTTGCTGCCTCTATAATGGAGTTTTCCCCGGTGGATGAAAGGGTTGTTTTCCTGCGCCTTTGGATTGGGAGACGGGTCCTGACCATCATTTGTGCCTATGCACCAAATGATGGTTCAGAGTACCCACCTTTTTTGGAGTCTCTGACTGGGGTGCTGGAGAGTGCTCCTCTTGGAGGCTCCATTGTCCTACTGAGGGACTTCAATGCGCACGTGGGCAACGACAGTGAAACCTGGAAGGGGTGATTGGGAGAAACGGCCTGCCCGATCTGAACCCGAGTGGTGTTCAGTTATTGGACGTCTGTGCTAACCACAGTTTGTCCATAACAAACACCATGTTCAAGCATAAGGGTGTCCATATGTGCACCTGGCACCAGGACACCCTAGGTCGCAGGTCAGTGATCGATTTTGTTATCGTGTCATCAGACCTGCGACCATATGTCTTGGACACTCGGGTAAAGAGAGGTGCAGAGCTGTCAACTGATCACCACCTGGTGGTGAGTTGGATCCGATGGTAGGGGAGGATGCCATTCAGACCTGGTAGACCCAAACGTATAGTGAGGGTGTGCTGGGAACGTCTGGCTGAGGCCCCTGTCCGGGAGGTCTTCAACTCCCACCTCCGGAAGAATTCAACCACATTCCGAGGGAGTCTGGAGACATGGAGTCTGAATGGGCCATGTTCTCCACCTCTATTGTTGAAGCCGCTGCCAAGATCTGCGGCTGCAAGGTCATCGGGGCATCTCGTGGTGGCAACCCCCGAACCAAGTGGTGGACACCAGTGGTGAGGGGGGCCGTTAAGCTGAAGAAGGAGCCCTATCAAGCTTGACTGGCTTGTGGGACTCCCGAAGCAGCTGAGGTATACTGGCAGGCCAAGCGGAGTGTAACTCGGGTGGTTGCTGAAGCAAAAACTCGGGTATGGGAGGAGTTTGGTGAGGCCATGGAACAAGACTTTCGGTCGGCCTAGAAGAGATTCTGGCAAACTGTCTGGCAGTTCAGGAGGGGGAAGCAGCTCCCTGTCCACACTGTGCATGGTGCGGATGGGGCACTGCTGACTTCGACTGGAGATATCATCGGGCGGTGAAAGGAATACTTTGAGAATCTCCTCAATCCCACTGACACACCTTCCACAGAGGAAGCAGAGCTTGTGGACGAGGGGGACGACTCGCCTATCACAGGGGCTGAGGACACCAAGGTGGTTAAAAATCTCTTTGGTGGCCGGGCCTCGAGGGTGGATGAGATTCACTCTGAGTACCTCAAGACCCTGGATGTTGTAGGGCCGTCATGGTTGACACACCTCTGCAACATTGCGTGGAGATTGGGGGCAGTGTCTTTGGCATGGCAAACTGGGGTGGTGGTTCCTCTCTTCAGAAAAGGAGACCGGAGGGTGTGCTCCAACTTTAGAGGGATCACACTCCTCAGCCTCCCTGGGAAGGTCTATGCCAAGGTACTGGAGAGAAGAGTCCGGCTGTTAGACGAACCTCGGATTCAGGAGGAGCAATGTTTTTGTTCTTGCTGTGATGCGTCAGACCAGCTCTTTACCCTCTCGAGAATCATAGAGAGTTCGTGGGAGTTTGCCCAACCAGTTTACATGTGTTTTGCGGACTTGGAGAAGGCATTCGACTGTGTCCCTCGTGGTTTTTTGTGGGGGGTGCTTCGGGAGTATGGGGTATTGGGCTTGTTGTTACGAGCTGTTCGGTCTCTGTACGAGTGTTGTGAGAGTTTGGTTCGCATTGCCAACACTCGGTCGGACTCATTCCCAGTGAGAGTTGGACTCCACCAGGGCTGCTCTTTGTCACCAATCCTGTTCATAATTTTTATAGACAGGATTTCTAGGTGCAGCCAGGGAAGGGAGGGTGTCATGCTTGGTAACCACAGGATCTCATCTCTGTTGTTTGCAGATGATGTTGTCCTGCTGGCTTCATCCAGCAATGACCTACAGGTCTTTCTGGGATGGTTTGCTGCTGAGTGTGAAGCGGCTGGGGTCTAAATCAGTACCTCCAAGTCCATGGTCCTCAGCCGGAAAAAAGGTGGATTGTCCTCTCCAGGTTGGGGACAAGCTCCTGCCCCAAGTGGAGGAGGTTAAGTATCTTGGGGTCTTATTCACGAGTGAGGGGAGAATGGAGCAAGACATTGACAGATGGGTTGGAGCAGCATCTGCAGTGATGCGGATGTTATACCGGTCTGCTGTGATGAAGAGGGAGCTAAGCTCTAAGGCAAAGCTGTCGATTTACTGGTCAATCTACATTCCTACCCTCACCTATGATCATGAGCTTGGGATAATGACGAAAGAACAAGATCATGGATACAAGCGGCTGAAATGAGCTTTCTTCATAGGATTGCTGGACTCACCCTCAGAGATAGGATGAGGAGCTCAGTCATCTGGGAGAGGCTCAGAGTAGAACCGCTGCTCCTCCACATTGAAAGGAGCCAGTTGAGGTGGTATGGGCATCTGATCAGGACGCCTCCTGGATGCCTCCCACTTGAAGTGTTTTGGGCATGTCCCTCTGGGAGGAGACCCCGGGGCAGACCCAAGACTCGCTGGAGAGACTGTCTCCCAGCTGGTCTGGGAACGCCTTGGTATCCTCTCTGAAGAGCTGGAGCAGGTGGCTGGGGAGAGAGAAGTCTGGGCTTCTCTTCTTGAACTGCTGCCTCTGTGACCCGGACCTCCAGAGAAGCAGTAGAAGATGGATGGATGGATGGATGCTATCATTTATAGTCATTATACTGGAAAAAGACAGTAAACTTTTTTCCACTGTATTTTTACAGTATATGTACTGTTATTTGTTTAACAGTATGATACTGTTTAATTAATTTACAGTAAAGGCACTGTAAAAAAACAGTAAACTACTGGCGTCCCTGCTGCCAGTATTCTTCTGTTATATAAAATATTAGCAGTGTATTACTGTATATTGGACTACACTATGACCACCAGATAACTGTCGATTTTACTGTAATTTTACAGTATCACCAGCATCCTTCTGCTTATTTACTTAAATAAAATGGATAACTTAACACTTAATCCATATGAACCTCTACCGATAAAGTATAAACCAAGACAAAAATCAGTCAAATTTTGCCATTTATTAAAGTTTGCAATCACTTAAACATGCTTTCTTAAAATGGTTTTTAAAACAGTGTTGTGAAGGATGAAAGCAGATTTGATTTTTTTTGATTTTGATTTTGTATACTTTATTGATCCCCAGAGGGGAAATTGAGGGCATCCACCTGGATAGATGAAGCAGCCACGGTACGGCACTATCCCTTAACGATGAGACACGAGCTGACGACACAGAAATTAATTTCTCCTCCATCACAGAACAGACAACTCTGAGTGCCAAAGCGAACTTCTTTATGCATTTTATTCCTACCTCTGGCACCCAGGGTAAACACATTTACAAGTTACAAAGCATGAACACACATCAACATACCATTAACATACACGTCACAGAGCAAGGTTTAGTACAATACATTCACGTCTCTACGTCCTCAGGTGTGAACCTGGCACAGCGGGGGCAAAAGGCACGTCTTTATTTAACTTTATACCCCCAAGCACTCTGGTGCCCTTCGCAGGCACCTCTCGCCTCTTCCCTCATTACCATCTCTAACTACCTTTTCCCTCAACACCCCAAAGTCCTGGGTGGAGTGTCATCTCCTTTGTGTCACCACACAGCCCCCCCCCCCGAACACCCAGAAGGGGTCCTAACCCTCTGGACTTTTGGGCTTGAGCAAGGGCCCATAGCGGCTGTAGCGCGGGCTGGTCGAAGCGCCTTCCTGTCGAGGCGAGTAGGAGAAAGATTCTGTCTCTGGAGGGGGAAAGGGTGGGGAGGGGAAAAAGTTAGTTTCTTGAAAACAGTCCTCTGTAGGGGGAACACAAACCTGTGGACCCACCGTAGGTGGGCGCCCACACCGGGGAGCTTGACCCAACACCACCTGCTCGTCTGCCAACACATAAGCAGGCTTCAGCCTATCTATGCAGACGGTTTCCTTACGCCCTCCAAGTCTAACACAAAATGTTTCTCCCCAGTTTCCAACACTCTGAATGGGCTGTCGTATGTCGTATAGACGCAGTGGGGTCCTGTGGGCGTCGTGCCTGACGAAAACGAATTTGGCGTTCTCTCAGCGCTTTGGAACAAAAGTGCAGGGAAAACAATGGTGTGCCAGGCCCGGAACACTAGCAGCCCCTGTACCGGAAAAAAGATGCGCAGGCGGATCAGTACCGGACGCAGGGCTCTCTGGCAAAAATTCCCCCGGGATCTGCAACAGCTGAGAAAAAAACGAGTTCTGCCGGGGAAGCTGCCAAATCTCCCTTAGGTGCGGAGCGCAATCCCAATAGGACCCAAGGCAGGCGATCAACCCAATATGCATCCGTTAGCGAGGCTCTGAGCCTGCTTTAAGTGATCTGTGACAGCGCTCGCACAAACCGTTAGCCTGTGGGTTGTATGCGGTGGTGCAGTGGATTTTGACCCAAAGGCTGTTGGCCATTGCAGAATAAAGTTCCGAAACGAATTGTGGACCCCTGTCAGAAGTGATGTCCGACGGGGATCCGAACCATGCAACCCAAGCTGACAAAAACGTGCAGGCTACCTCGACAGACGTGGTGGAACTCAGCAGAACCACCTCTTGCCAATGCGTAGTGCGGTCCACGATTGGTAAAAGGTGTGTGAACCCCTGCGACAGCGGAAGGGGACCCACTAAATCCACGTGTATGTGGTCAAACCTCCTGGCTGGAATTTGAAAAGGCTCAAGGGGGGCTTTGGTGTGCTTGTGCACCTTAGCCCATTGGCATGTGACGCATGCTGGAGCCCATTCTTTCACATCCCTGCATAAGTGAGGCCAGACAAATTTGGACCCCACTTGTTCAACCAAGGCTTGCACATCGGGATGTGAAAGGGAGTGGACGGACTACAAAATGTGGCGATGCCAAGAGCCCGGAACCACTGGGCGGGGGCAGCCAGTGGAGATGTCGCAGAGCAAGGGGGGCACCCTTCTTGTACCACCCTACTCTCAAGTTTTAATCCGGTAGCTGCGGACTGGATCGCGCAAATGTCTGCGTCCCCGGTTTGGTCGGTGGCCATTGCAGAAAAATCGATGCCCATGTATACCGAAGAGACCAGCGCGTGTGACAAGCAGTCTGCCACAATGTTCACTTTACTGTCTACATGTTGGATGTCAGTCGTGAACTCCAAAATTGCGGCCAAGTGCCGTTGTTGCCGAGCTGACCACCGTTTTGAGACTTTGGACACCACATAGGCCAGCGGTTTGTGATCCACAAACACAGTAAGCTCGCAACCCTTGAGCCAGAACTGAAAATGATGCATAGTGAGGTGGAGAACCAACAACTCTCTGTCAAAAGCGCTATACTTACACTTGCTGTCGTGCAAAGTACGGCTGAAAAAGGCAAGGGACTGCCACGAGCTGGCGACATACTGCTCCACCACGGCCCCTACTGCGACATCCGATGCATCAAGGGTGAGTGCTATTCGCGCTGACGGGGCCAGGTGGGCCAGCAAAACTGCATTGGCCAGCATTGTTTTGGTGCCTGTGAAGGCCTGGACCCGATTGGGGGTCCAGTCAATGCTACCCGTGGATTTCTTTTTTTTGAGCGTGCCGTACAGTGGCTGCAGCAGCTGGGCTGCGCAGGGGAGGAAGCGGTTGTAAAAACTGACCATCCCCCAAAATTCCTGCAGTGCCTTGACGGTCTGTGGACACGGAAAGTCTCACACTGCGTGCACCTTATCTGGCAGCGGGATCGCACCTTCTGGTGAGATGTGATGGCCCACAAAGTCGATTACCGGCAGCCCAAACTGACACTTTGCAGGGTTAACAATCAGCCCGTGTGCTTCCAAACGTTTTTAAAACTTGTTTGAGATGGGCGAGGTGCTCCGCCTCTGACGTGCTAGCCACCAAAAGGTCATCCAAGTAGAGAAAAATGAACGGCAAGTCACGGAGCACCACATCCATCATCCTTTGGAAAGTTTGTGCTGCGCCCTTTATCCCAAATGGCATGTGCAAAAACTCGAACAGACCAAAGGGAGCTATTACTGCCATTTTAGGGACATCCTCTGCACGCACCAGGACCTTGTGATAACCGTGGACCAGATCCACTTTTGAAAAAATTTGCGTCCCAACCAGGTGCACGGAAAAATCCTGGATGTGTGGGATAGGGTAACAATCATGTTTCGTGGCTTTGTTTAAGCATTGGAAATCACCGCACGGCCCCCACGACCCATTGGACTTGGGCACCATATGCAGCAGGTATGCCCAAGGGCTACTGGAGTGCCTAATGATGCCTAAGCGTTCTAAGTTAGCAAACTCCTCGCGCGTGATGGCTATTTTAGCCGCATCCAGGCAACAAGGGTGTGCAAACACGGGCGGACCTTTCGTGGTGATAAAATGCTCAACCCTGTGCTTGGCTACCTTAGTGGAAAATGTGGGCACCGTGAGTGCTTGGAACTCAGAAAGCAAACGCTGGTTTGCTTACCCCCTGGAGCTAGAACATTAGCATGTGTTGGTGGCCCAACTCCCCGACCTATGCAGGACAAGGAGGAAAAAGATACAGCGTCCACTAAACGCCTGTTGGCAACATCAACAAGTAGTCCATAAGCACACAGAAAATCAGCACCTAAGATGGGGACCGAACATGCAGCTACCACAAAGTCCCACTGGTAATTGTGTCCTTGTAAACATACAGTCACCATCCTTTCTCCAAACGTCCTAGTGTGGGGTCCATTTGCGGCCGTTAAAGACGGCCCACAGCCTTCTGCCAGCCTGTCTGCGCTGACTGGTAAAATGAGGCTCTTCTGAGTCCATCAGAAAATATCTCCCCGAACGTGTGCCATGATGAAAAGCAGCTTCTCCCTGTCGCTAGCGGTCGCAGCTGCTACTGACCGCTGGCTGTCCCATTTCCCTGCTTCTTGAAATGGCACGGCAGCAGACAACATTGCGCTTCCTTGCCAAAACAGCGGTGATAAAAACACAGCATCCCAGTCCTGTTTCTCCAGGTGGCCATCTCGGCCACCACCATCAGCTCCTCGATCTTGCTGGGCTCCGCTGAAGATCCTGGTCTCATCGCCTGAATGCTGAAAGCCTTGTTTGCCAGGATGATGCGGTCTGCCTCCTCTGCCAGCACACGGTAGTCCCTGGCCACCAGCAGCAGTGAGTTAGCGAGAATCGCTCTCTCAGAAGCCAGTAGGTTTCTGAGGAAGAGGTGGGCAAAAAGGAAAGATCTGTCGTCCGTGCCAGTCAATGCAAGCATGCTCTCCATCAGGTCCACAGCCGATCTGTCTCCTAGCTCCAAGCGGGTGAGGCGCTTTTCTGCCCTCTCTGCATCTGAAAGGGTATAACGGCACAACAGCAATCACTTGGGGGCGCCATATTTTCCTTGGGGCTGCACGGTGGCGCAGTGGTTAGCACTGCGGCAGCACAGTTTACCCTTGGCCGGGGGAATTGTGGGGATCGTGGGATCGTGGGTTCGATCCCAGCCCCCGACCAACAGTGATCTGTGTGGAGTTTGCATGTTCTCCCCGTGTTGCGTGGGTTTACTCCGGGATTTCTCCGGTTTCCTCCCACATGCCAAAAACATGCATGTTAGGTTAATTGGCTGTTCTAAATTGTCCCTAGATATTTGTTTCCTATAGGCCCTTAGAATAGAGGGTTAGTATTAATGAAAGCGCTTTGAGTGGTCTTTGTGACTAGAAAAGCGCTATATAAGTGCAGGTTAGTTAGTTAGTTGGGCTGGCGGAGCTCGGTGTAGACTCATGGCATGGAGCTGGCGTCCAGTGATGCCATCACATCATGGCACTTTGTGTTGTTTGCCACAACTCTGCAGAGGGCAAACTGGGCGTCCACATGAATAAACCAAGCCGCCGGGTTGTGAAGCCAAAAGTCCGGGAGTCTGACTGCAACGGCGCATGCAGCAGTGAGAGACTCCGGCGGGAGTGTCTCCATGGTGGTGCTTGGTCCGTTTTCCATTTCACATCTCTTGGTCTCCAATGTGGAGAATGAAAGCAGATGAGACACAAGCTGATGACACAGAACTTTATTTCTCCTCCAACACAGAATAGACAACTCTGAGTGCCAAAGCGAACTCCTTTATACATTTTATTCCCTCCTCTGGCACCCAGGGTAAACACATTAATATACAAGTTACAAAGCAAGAAAACACATCAACATGCCATTAACATACACGTCACAGAGCAAGACTTAGTACAATACATTCACACCCCTGCATCCTCAGGTGTGAACCTGGCACAGCGGGGATGAAAGGCACATCTTTATTTAACTTTATACCCCCTAGCACTCTGGCGCCCTTCGCAGGAACCTCTGGCTTCTTCCCCCATTACCATCTCTAACTACCTTCTCCCCCAACACCCCAAAGTCCTGGGTGGAGTGTCACCTCCTTTGTTTCACCACAGTGTCACACTTAATTAAAAATACATTAACAGTCCAATGCTGTGCTAAAGAATAGCATAAACCACAGAGCAATTCTGTTTTAAAAGTACTATTAAAAGTGTAATGCTGTGTTAGTTGCATTAACAGTGTAACATTAGATGGATGGATGGATGGAGGATAGATAGATGGATGGATGGATGGATAGATGGACGGACAGACGGACGGACTTTATTGATCCCAAACTGGAAAATTAACAGTGTAACAGCAGCATGACAGTTGACAACCAAACAACAGAAACACACACATGACAGACAAAGGGATTATCCATGGAAAGTAAAAACTAACACGACTATAAAACCTATATACATCATAGCTTAATATATGATGACCCGTATAAACACATGAATCATCCCACTGCACAAAGAAGGACTATCAGGAGCAGAGTGAAAAAGTGATGTACCAGTTAGACTGTAAGGTGCAGTGTGGCAGCATAGCTATACCAGAATACAACATCATAGTGAGTTATTGTACAGTGAAATTGCATGTGGCAGGAAAGGTTTCCTGTACCTGGCCGTTCGACAACGAAGCTGTAGTTGTCTACTGGAGAAAGTGCTTCGCTGTCTATCTAGTGTGTGGTGGAGGGGGTGATCAGGATTGTCCATGATGGATCGCAGTTTATTTAGTGTTCTCCTCTCCATCACTGTCTCAAAGGTCTCCGGTCTGAGACCAATTACAGAGCCAGCCCTCTTGATAATCTTGTCAAGTCTGTTGGTATCTCTGGCCCCAACAGACAGCAGCAGAGAAGATGGCGCTGGCGTCAACAGTCTGGTAGAAAAGCTCCAGCATCCTGCTGCACACATTGAAGGATCTCAGCTTTCTCAGGAAGTAGAGTCTGCTCATCCCCTTCTTGTGCGCAGCATCGGTGTTGGATCTCCAGTCCAACCCGCTGCTGATCCTGACACCCAGATATTTGTAGTCCTCAACCACTCCCACTCCACATCCGTGGGGCTGCACGGTGGCGCAGTGGTTTAGCACTGTGGCAGCACAGTTTTACCCTCGGCCGGGGGACCGCGGGGATCATGAGATCGTGGGTTCGATCCCAGCCCCCGACCAACAGTGAGCTGTGTGGAGTTTGCATGTTCTCCCCGTGTTGCGCGGGTTTACTCCGGGATTTCTCCGGTTTCCTCCCGCACACCAAAAACATGTAGGTTTAGGGCGCTCGCGCACGCAGCGACCAGCAGCCGATGGCTTGTCACCAGACTGCAAACCAAGTCTACCTACGGGTACAAATAAGTAACAAAAAAAAAAAAAAAAAAAAAAAAAAAAATCCTCCACCCTAATCTGCAGTGGCTGAGAAGGAGCCTTCCTCTTCCTGAAGTCAATCACCATCTCTCTGGTCTTGCTGACATTCAACCTCAGGTGATTCTGCTCCGTCCACTCCACAAATCTGTCTGCCAGTGCCCTGTACTCCCCCTCCTCTCCTCCTCTTATACACCCCACAACAGCTGAGTCATCAGAGAATTTTTGCAGGTGGCATGACTCAGTGTTGTACTAGTAGTAGATTAGTTTATTTGACAGGGACAGTGCAATAAACATAGACAATTAATCAAAGACAATCAATCTGATGTGTTGCACATAGAGTGTATAGCTATTAGCTAATTTGCAACTCTTGTCCCTGGATGGGCTTTAGAAAAAAGAATCAAGATAAAAATATACACAATAACCACATACATCAATGCAGAAAAATTATAAATACACAATTATAAATATTATAAATATTATAAATACACAAATATAACAGCCTGACTCACCTTTAACATAAATATTATAAATACACAAATATAACAGCCTGACTCACATTTAACACATATAACATAACTCACATTTGCCTATTTCAGGCCTTCCTCCCTCCGTCACTCACTATAAACAAACACATTTATTCCTTCCCTTCATTCACTCTCACTTTGCAGACAAATAATTCATACATGAGTACATTCTTGTTTATTTTTCAGCCAGTTTTTAACATTTTTAGTGAATGTTTTAAAGTCCGTTATTATTTTAATTTCATTTGGCATTGTGTTCCAGATGTGACTGCCCTTTATAGAGAAAGCTGTTTGTCCAAATGTGGTTCTACGGTGGAATATTTTACAGTTATTGTTAACAGAACTCCTGGTGGCTCTGCTGCTGTCCTGTCTTTGGACGAAACCAGCAAGTGGCTCGGGTGCTGATTTATGGAAACATTTGAACGTTAATTTCAGAAGAGAGAGGTCAATGAAGCTCTCAAAACTCAATAGGTTGTATTTTTTTAAAACATTACAGTGATGCCACCTAATGGGCTTTTTGTCCAAGATTTTTAGGGTTTGATTATATAATGAACCTATATGTCTTATTGTGGAAGGGGCTGCTTGAGCCCAGACTGTCAAACAGTATGATATATGAGAAAAAACCATAGAATGCATATACAGTGCAGCTGCTTCGTAAGGTATGTAATATCTAATTAATTTAAAGCAGTTCAGATTTTTTTTTACTGTTTTTGAAATTTTCTTTATATGAAGATTAAATTTGAGTTGAGGATCTAGTACAATGCCAAGGTATTTGAATTCTGTAGCTAAACTGATGTCATGATCATGTATATTAACTTTAAAATGTTGCAGGTTACATTTTTTGATTGAAAAGCACATTGAGACTGTTTTCTGAAGGTTCAGCAATAGATGGTTCTTGAGGAGCCACTCTTGGACATCAACCATACTTGTAGACAGTACATCTGCAGCCTGTGCTGGAGTCTTGGCAGCTGTGTAAATAACTGCATCATCTGCATAAAGTTGGCATGTTGCAGCTGAGCAGTGTAACGGCAAGTCATTAATAAAAATGCTGAAAAGTAAAGGACCAAGAATGGACCCTTGTGGGATACCCATGCGGTTGTTTAAAAATGAGGATTTATCCTGGTGAACTTTTACACACTGTTCTCTATTCTGGAGATAAGATGCAAACCATTCTAATGTATTTGGGGAGAAG
Source organism: Pholidichthys leucotaenia (assembly GCA_020510985.1). Classification (NCBI taxonomy): domain Eukaryota; kingdom Metazoa; phylum Chordata; class Actinopteri; order Cichliformes; family Pholidichthyidae; genus Pholidichthys; species Pholidichthys leucotaenia. Next base: position 191,309,961 of record CM035840.1, read on the forward strand.
TTAAAAGATACCATTTTGGATAAAAGCAAACTGTGGTTTACAGTATCGAAAGCCTTTTTGAGATCTAGAAAAACAGCTCCTACCACATTACCCCTGTCCAAGGACTGTTTGACGTTTTCAATAAGGCAACAATTTGCTGTTTCTGTTGAGTATCCTGGTCTAAAACCAAATTGATGTGGATGAAGAAGTTGACTGTCTTGTAAGTAGTCTATCAGCTGTGTAGCTACAACTTTTTCAAGAACCTTAGATAGGACTGGTAAGATAGAGATTGGGCGGTAATTGCATATATCGTCTTTACTGCCTGATTTATGAACTGGTATGACGACAGCTTTTTTCCAGCCAGATGGAAATGTACTAGACCTAATGGAGAGATTAATGAGATGAGTCAGTGGTTTGATTAATATTTTGCTGTGCATTTTGAGAAAGGAGGTGCTCATATTGTAGATATCACTACTTTTTGAGTTTGACAGTGTTTTAACAATACCAGCAATTAACTTCTCATTTACCTCATCGATGTGAAAAGTATCTGTTGGGAGTATGGAATTTGTGTTGTTGAGCACATTTGGCAGCACAAAAATTTTTGTTAAGTCTTCCACAGAGCCCACAAAGTGTGAATTAAATTCATTTGCCAAAGTAGCCTTGTCACTGACGGTCTTGCCATTGATTCTAAGTTCCTTTACCCCCTTCTGATCGTTTTTTTTATTAGTTAAGTTATTTAAATGCCTCCATAGGGAACTGTTGTTACCCTTTGCATGATCTATCAGTTTATTGTAATAAGATATTTTTGATTTTCGCAGCTCATGTACCACTTTATTTCTTAAACTTTTGTACACAAGGTGATCATTTTGTAGTTTGGAGGTTAGTGATGTTTTCAGTGCATAGTCTCGCCTCTTCATAAGTTTTCTTATTTCATTATTTAACCATGGTAGGCTAATCTTCTGTTGTCTACTTTTAATTTGCTTTGAAAATTTTTCTATAGACTTTGTGATTGTTGCAGTTATAAAATTACAACAATCATCTACTTCACATGTTGCCATGAGCTGCTCCCAATTTTGATTCTCTAAGTAATGTTCAAACTCCTCATTTTTTGATTTGGGGATAATAAAATTTGATTTGTCAATATCGACTCCCCCAAAATACTGTAGTCGCTTTTTAGTAAGTTTCCTGACAGCAAGAACCATGTTATGATCTGAGAGACCAGTTACAAGATTATAGGTTCTGGTTATTCGTTCTGGTTTATTAGTAAATACCATGTCAATAAGTGTTCTGGATTGTTTGGTTATCCTGGTGGGTCCTTTGATGATTTGCTGGTAATTAAATTTAGTCATGAGGCTTTTCAGTTTTTGTTTGTCTTTTTTATCAGACCAGTTGATATTAAAGTCACCATGAATTATTGTTTCTCTGTTCTTCTCAAGTTGTTTAACCAGATCACTTAATTCATTATAAAAGGAAGAGTTGTGTGACGGTGGGTTGTACACTACTGCAATGTTGAAATTCATTACCGGAGAGAGACATACATTAACAGCTAAACATTCAAGTGAAGTATTCAAATCAACCAGTTGACATTTATATTTCTCTTTGATGTAAATTAAAACACCTCCTCCCCTCCCTACCTGCCTGTCTTTTCTAAAACACTGGTAGCCCACAATATCGATCATATTAGTGTCTATGTTACTGTGTAGCCAGCTTTCTGAGAGACAAAGGTAGTCCAGATTTGAGTCCAACAGCAACACCGAAATCTCATCTCTTTTGGGGATTATGCTCCGTATGTTTAAATGACCGCCGAGGATCCCCTTTGGTTTAGCCTTGGTGTCCCAAAGAACTCGTGCATGATTAACAGTTTGGAAAAATAAATGTTGTTTTTGCTTTTGTACAGCTCGGTTTTGTGCTAACCCAGTGGTCTGCTGTTTAATAGTGGCAGGTCCAGGGTTAAGGTGAATATCTCCTGCCAGAAGTAGCAGAACTAACAGAACTTTAACTGTATATCCTCTGCCATATTGTGATTTTTGCTTAACAGCCATGTTTGCCTTAATTTGGAAGTTTTTGCTCAGGGCTTTTAAAGACCACATAGAGTGTAGGGTGAGATGTCCAAGCCCAAATCCATACAGATAAAACTTTTTAACTTCACCTTTGGTTGAGTTTGTCGGAAAGTCCTTCTTGTTGCAGGTCCAGACACACAAAGACAAAACGAAGAGGAAGTAGAGAAGTAGAGAAGGCTTATTAGTGGTGCCCATCAGCCCACTTTTTAATCCGGTGGCAGCCATCTTCAGTCCTTCTTGGAAAGAAGGAAAAGGAAAATCTGTGGATAGTAAAATAAATTCTGCTTATATCGCCAGAATCTGATCCGATCGTCCTCGAATCCAGCTGGGCCTCAGCTAGCCAACTAGCCCCTTCCGTTGCTGGTCTCGTTGCTCATAGTCGCCGTAACTGGTCTCCCGTCCCGCTCCTCCAACCGAGTCTCGTCACACACCGCCGCTGCCACCGAGCTCCGCTGAGGTCACGGTAAATCCTCCGCTAGGCACCGCCACCTACCGTCGTCTGCCTGGGTGAAATCTCTGCTGAGCCCCGTCAACAAATAGCCGCTTGCCTGGTAGTATCTCCGCTGGGCCTCGCAGCTGGGCTTCGATTCAGGCTGGTGTAAGGTGGAATGACTGCCGCCAGCATTAAGCTAACTAGCGTTAGCTTAGCAATCGCTTCGGGTAGTCTCGTCGCACACCGCCGCTGCAGTCACGGTAAGTCCTCCGCTGGGCACCGCCGCCTACCGCCGTCTGCCTGGGTGAAATCTCTGCTGAGCCCCGTCAAACAAATAGCCGCCTGCCTGGTAGTATCCCCGCTGGGCCTCGCAGCTGGGCTTTGATTCAGGCTGGTGTTAGGTGGAATGGCTGGCGCCAGCATTAAGCTAACTAGCGTTAGCTTAGCAATCGCTTCAGGTAGGGCACATCAGTGAATCACAAGGAAGCGCTGGAATCGCTGGTCAGTTTACTCACAGTGGCCGGATAAAAGCGATCAAAGGGGTAATCCACCGGAGGTATATCCGATCGCTGTAGGTAGTTATTTAGAGACTGGCGCCAGCATTAAGCTAACTAGTGTTAGCTTAGCAATCGCTTCAGGTAGCATTAAGCTAACTAGTGTTAGCTGAGCAATCGCTTCAGGAAGGCGCAGGAAGTCGCTGGAGAAAGGCGATTAAAGGGCAATCCAACGGAGGTGGCAATTCAGCCCGTGCGTGTTCGCCACGAGCGCCGATCGCTGCAGGCCAGCCACTTTTAATGGCAAAATCAGTGACTTTGTCTCAGCACTGAAAAAGTGTGACCATCCCGGTCGCCATCTTGAGAGAAGATCCTGAAAGATAGATACTGAAAGTCAGTGGTGTATAAGGTAAAAAGAAAAGGAGAGAGCACAGTCCCCTGTGGAGCTCCTGTATCACTAGCCACCACTCCAGACAAGACACTGCCCAGCCGGACAAACTGTGATCTGCCTGTCAGGTAGTCAGTAATCCAGGAGATCACAGAGCTGTCAACTCCCATCACCCGCAGCTTTTCACCCAGCAGCAGTGGCTGGATGGTGTTAAAGGCACTGGAGACATCAAAAAAAGTGATTCTCACAGTATCTCCTCCACCATCCAGGTGCAGATGGGCTCGTTGCAGCAGGTAGATGACAGCATCTTCAACTCCTAAATGGGGCTGATATGCAAACTGCAGAGGGTCCAGCCACGTCTTCACCTGCAGCCTCAGGTGGGCTAAGACCAGTCTCTCCAGGACCTTCATCACATGAGATGTGAGGGCAACTGGTTGGTAGTCATTCAAAGCTGATGGAGATGACTTCTTGGGGACAGGAACCAGGCAGGAGGTCTTCCACAGCACCGGTACTCTCTCCAGACTCAGGCTCAGGTTGTACAGGTGTTTCAGTACCGGAGCTAGTTGGTTGGCACAGGTCCTAAGGGTCCTTGCGGAGATGCCATCAGGGCCCGAAGCCTTCTGCTGATGGAGTCTCTCCAGCTGTTTAACAAGTAGTATTAACAACAGTGCAACAACATTGTATCAATGTACTACCAAAACCAATGAAATATTATATTAAAGTAGTAACAATCTATCACTGTACCAACTAGCCAACTAGCATCAACAACAGTAATAAAAGCACTATAAAGCAGCATTAATCAAAGTGTTATAGACCTTTATTACAGCCTAGCTTAATCTAAGACAGCATCCGAATTTCCACTCGAATGTACTATTTTGAATATTAAATGAGTATTTTAGTATGAAGAGTGTTAATTTGAACACAATAGTACCCAAAGGGCCTACTGTTTACAGGGAAAGGTTCTTACAGTGCAATACAGTAACAAGGAAATAAATGCAGCCATTGCAGCTGTTACATTAATAATTTTTCAGCCTAATTCTAATTTTTCAATTTGCCTGGGGTAAAAAACAGTGTTGAGAATTATAGGCCAATTGCTCTAGCAAGTATTCTATCTATAGTGTTGGAAAGAATTTTGCTCACACGGCTGGAGATATTGGTTTTTTCTTCAATCAATTTGGTTTTAAAAGAAAGCATGGCACTGATATGTGTATATTTCCTCTAAAGGAATTAGTGACAAAGTATAGAAGCCTTAATTCCTCTGTCTTCTTGAGTTTTATCGATGCATCCAAAGCATTTGATAGAATTAGTCATGAAAAACTATTTATGAAATTACTCCTTAGAGGTGTCCCAAAGTATTTAATTAGAATTCTGGTTTTCTGGTATGCCAATCAGACCATGTGTGTAAAATGGGGGAACATTCTATCATTTCCCTTTCATGTGAACAACGGTGTACGCCAAGGTGGAATTTTGTCCCCTATTCTGTTTAATGTATATATGGATGATCTGTCGAGACAACTGAATGGATGTAACACAGCCTGTGTTGTGGGTGGCTGTGTCATCAATCATCTCATGCATGCAGATGATCTAGAAATGAGTCCTTATAGTGCTGGGTTGCAACAACTATTAAGAGTTTGCTCACAGTATGGCAATGGTCACAACATCAAATTTAATGCAAAAAGAAGTAATGCCATGATTGTGAGCTGCAGAGAGGACAGGGAAGATAAGATAAGATAAGATAAGCCTTTATTAGTCCCACAACGGGGAAATTCCAGGATTGCAACAGCACAGGGATAGCAACACTCAGAGCAACAATCAGAAGGCAAGAAAAAAACAAGCAAGCAAGAGCGGCTAATATACATATGTACATATTACTATAAAATAAATATATACACACACACACACAGACACACAGTGCAGAGCATTGTAGCTGGATGGAATAAATATATGAGTATATGAACACACAGTGCAGAGCATTGTAGCTAGATGGAATAAATATGTAAATATATAAACACCCACAGTACGGAGCAATGTAGCTAGATGGAATAATATGTAGATATATAAAAACACAGTGTGGAGCATTGTAGCTAGATGGAATAAATATGTAAATATATAAACACACACAGTGCAGAGCATTGTTGCTAGATGGGATGAAACAGCATAACCGTCTACTTAGTTATCCTACATGGTATGATTATGTGCCCATACATATTCTCACCCTCCATAGCGACCGGTATGTTCCTAGTTGTATGCCGGAGGGGACCATTGTGTAAGTCTATTGCATCTTTTGCATTCAAAAAACTATTAGTTTGTTACGTCTTTTTGCTATCTCTGCGAGCAGCCCTGCTTAGGTTGTACAGTCTGACAGCCGTTGGTAGGAAGGACCTACGAAACCTCTCGGTTGTGCACCTGGGATGATGTAGTCTGCTGCTAAATGAGCTCCTCAGTGCATCCAGTATGTCCTGCATAGGGTGGAACTCGGACTCCAGCAGAGATGACAGTTTAGCCACCGTCCTTCTCTCTCCTATCTCCTCCATCGGATCAAGGCGCTGCCCCAGGACAGAGCTAGCTTTCTTAATCAGTTTGTTCAGTCTCTTCCTATCGGCTGCAGTAATGCCACTGCCCCAGCAGACCACTCCAAAAGTGATGGCTGATGCCACCACCGTGTCATAGAATGACTTCAGCAGCGCCCCTTGTACACCAAAAGACCTGAGTCTCCTCAGCAGGAACAGCCTGCGCTGTTAAAGGTAGGAACTAGTCTTTCCTACCTTTAAACTGTGTGATACTTTGCTTGCGACATGCAAGGAAATAAAATATCTGGGTCACATCATCACTGATGATTTGAGAGATGACAGAGATCTCTACAGGCAGTGCCATAAATTGTATGCTCAAGCCAATATGTTACTGAGATAGTTTAGTATGTGCTCTGTAAATGTTAAAACTTCTCTGTTCAGAGCTTACTATATTCCTCTGTACCCTGCACACCTGTGGAGCAGCTACAGGACTGATAGTAGGAGAAGGTTGACTGTGGCCTACAACAATGCACTGAGGCTGCTGCTTCAGGTGCCCAGATGGCATAGCGCCAGCCAGCTGTTTCTGACATGTGGTATTCCTACGTGTAAGGCACTACTGAGGAAACTTATGTACAGTTTTATGTGTCGTCTTGATGACTTGGAAAACAGCATCATACAGACCCTGATACGCCCTAGGAAGAGCAATCTCAGATATACCTCTGCTCTCAGAAGACACTGGCACAACAGCCTCTACAAGAACTCTTTTTAAAGACTGTTATGTTGTTGTTATTGCTGCTGGGTTGTTTTTATGGTTTCCCTGATACCCCTACTCCTCCTTATTTGATATGGACCCGCTTGTGTGTCTGAAATAAAGATTTATTATTAAAAGATCTATTAAATTAGTTCACTGTTTTCAAGACGTTCATGTAAAATTGATGTGAAGATTCATACACTTAAGGTATGGCAAACAACACTTCACAGTATGGAATTTCCAATGAAGCCCAAGTCTCCCAAGTCACATGCATGTGCAAATGTGAATTGACTGAGTTAAAGTAACGGAGAAAGACGATAGTGAAAAACAGAGACTGAACAGTAATTGGCTTAACTGCTGTGTTTGGCTGACATCTTTAAAACCCTTGTATTATGTTAAGGGTCAATTTGACCCATTTTGGTTTTTGTGTTGACCAAAGTACAGGTTATCCTTTCTTTTTCTTCATGAAATTTTGTGACTTTTCCTCATCTAGGGTCACGAACTGGTGTGTAAAATCTGGACACTTTGATGTGTAGTGGAATGTACGTGCAGAGTTTGTATACAAAGATGATGTTGCGGGTCATTTTGACCCAGACACTTTTATGTGGGTAAGTAGCTGTACAGATCCAAAATAAACATGCCTCTTTGATGTACTTTATTTTGACTGCCCAGTTAATTGTATTTTGACTGCCAGAGACCCAGGTGTGCGTCGAGGAGGGACTTTCTCTCCCTTGTCCTTGTCACTTTTCTCATGCCATCTCTTTGACAAACACACCAAAAATGAGCTCCAGAAGGTTTACAGCTGAAGAAGCTTCATCACATATTTTGAACTGGGATAGTGACGCAGAGGAAGAGATTTCAGAGATCGAGGTCAATGTAACTGATGATCCAGATTGTCAATTTTCCGACGATGAGGAGGATTCAGAGGGCGAGCCTGTCTTTGTGTCTCCATCGGATGAAAGCCAAGGAATGCAGTAATCATCATCCACAGAGGGGACATGGGCATCTAAAGATGGTAATCTAAAATGGTCAACATCACCACACCAAAGCCGAGGTAGACGGTCATCTTCCAATGTCATCAAAATGACTCCCAGTCCTACAAGATTTGCTGTCACATGAGTTGCTGATATTCAATCAGCATTTCAGCTCTTCATATCCCCACCAATAGAGAAGATTATACTGGAAATGACCAACTTGGAGGGGAGGCGTGTATTTCAGGAGAAATGGAAGCCACTGGATCAGACTGACTTGCACGCTCACATTGGAATTCTGGTATTAGCTGGAGTGTACAGGTCAAAGAGAGAAGCAACTGCTAGTCTATGGGATGAAGAGTATGGAAGGCCAATCTTTCGAGCAACAATGTCTCTGGAGACATTTCACATGATATCTCGTGTGATCCGATTTGACAGCCGTGACACCAGAGCTGGTCGACGTGAAAGAGACAAACTAGCTGCGTTTAGAGATGTATGGGATAAATGGGTTGAAATTCTACCTTTGTTGTACAATCCTGGTCCCCATGTTACTGTAGATGAGTGCCTTGTACCATTCAAGGGGTGCTGTCCTTTCAGACAGTGCATGCCCAACAAGCCTGCCAAGTATGGCATCAAAATGTGGGTAGCCTGTGATACAAAATCTAGCTATGCATGGAATATGCAAGTGTAGACTGGAAAGCTACCTGGAGGAGCATCTGAAAAGAATCAGGGGATGCGTGTGATGCTGGAGATGAGTGAAGGGTTGCAAGGTCATAACATCACATGTGACAACTTCTTTACATCCTACCGCCTTGGAGATGAACTTCAGAAGAGAAAGCTGACTATGTTGGGAACAGTCAGAAGAAATAAGCCAGAACTTCCAAGTGAAATTCTGAAGATGCAGGGAAGACCTCTGCATTCCTCAATATTTGTTTTCACTGAGAAAGCAGCAGTTGTCTGCCCAAAGAGAAACAAGTTGTTCTTGTAATGAGCACAATGCACACAGATGCATCTCTGAGCACAAGAGAAGACATGAAGCCACAAATGATCCTGGACTACAACTCCACCAAAGGAGGAGTTGACAATCTGGACAAAGTCACAGCAACATACAGCTGCCAGCGCAAGACTGCCCGTTGGCCCTTGGTGATTTTCTACAACACTGTCGATGTGTCTGCTTACAATACCTATGTCCTGTGGACTGAAATCAACCAGCAATGGAATGCCAGCAAATTGTACTGACGTCGGCTTTTCCTGGAAGAACTTAGCAAAGCACTTGTCACTTCCAAGATCCAGAGGCGAGCCAGGCTAGCTCGATCCCCAGCAGCTGCAGCTGTCATTGAAAAGTTCAAGGTCAGGTCATCCAACCAATCTGCAATGGATCCAGTGGACACAGGTGTAAAGAAACAGAAAAGATGCCAGGTCTGTCCCTCCCAAGAGGACAGTAAAACAAATACCTCTTGTGTGAAATGCAAGAATCACATCTGCAGAAAGCACACAGTTACATTCTGTCCATCATGTGGAGAGCATTGAAAATGTTGAACATTGAAAATGTGAGAAAAAGGGGCAAGTTAAATGAAAAAAAAAATGCAGAGGGAAAAACTTGCTAGTTCTTAAATATTATAGTACTTAAATAGTACTTAGAACTAGTACTTAAATAGTACTAGTTCTTAAATATAGTGTTGAAATTAAAAATGTATTATGTCTGTTTTATAAATGTTTATATAATCTAAAATAAAGTTGTTATTGGTTTAACCTGTTTTTTGACTGTTTTGAGTGGCTTTACACAGTACTGGTCAAAATGACCCGCAACATAATCAATGTAATTTTTTTTCAACATAATACAAGGGATAGAGAGGCACAGATACAACACACGTACACACACACACACAGTCGCCAGGCAGAGGAAATGGCCAAGAAGCCATCCTTCTTCTTCTTCTTTTAGATTTGATTGGTGGTTGACAACCAGCTTACAGGTGCATTACCGCCACGTACTTCACTCTAAATCATCACTCTATATATCTTCAGCAAGTCCAAGAGGCTGCCCTTCCTGCCTGCGGCCCTTTTATAGTCACAGGTGGTGGCATGACTGGGAGGTGAAGCCACCACCCTGTGCAGCACAAATAAGAGCACCAAATATGAACCATATAAATAACTATATAACAATATCCTCCCCCCTTTCAAAAGTCCAAAACACACACACACACACACACACAATTCAGATCCACCCCAATTTAGGACCCGAATCTCGCACTAACATAACGTAAAATAATCACACCTAAAAAACAACTAAAACTAGGAGGGAACAGGTGGACTGCCATCCCACCCCCACATGGCAAGACGGATTATTCTGCCGTCTGTACTAAAGAAAAGTTCATCTATAAACAAAAATAACTGCTGTGTTCCTATGCTAGAATAAAACACACAAACTAATACCAAACTATATACACACAGTGCAAAAAGATGACCCTGTGGGCCCCCTGGACTGTCCTTTTATCAATACGCCCCTGGAGACAGCCAGCCTCCTGTGCCACAGCAGGTTGCTTCAGCAGCGGTGCACCTCCTCTTCTTTACCACCAGCTTCTCCACTCGTCCAGGCCCATGTCCTACAGTTCCCTCCCGGGCACACCGCAGCTCATTCGGGTGCCCCCATGAACCGTCTAGTAGCTGGAGATGAACTTCCTCCCAAATCCAGTCCTTGACCCTCAGAAGGGTCCCGCTCGGCTTGCAGGGTCTCTGCTTGGCACGTCGTTCTACCATGCCTGACGGTCCGGCCCCGACCTCTTAACTCTGCCGCTGCCATCGCCGTTGTGGCCCCCTGTTCACCGGCCCCCTTCAGCCGAAATCCGGGAACAGGTGAAACCAGCCTCTCGACATCGCCCGTCGTCACAGATGTCCCACTGTGCCGCCCAGTACCCTCATCCAGGGCAACTTGCGCTCTGGCACAGGGACCCTCCTGTGATGACCCTGAGCGATATTGGTCTTGCTCACTCTCCAGGGTGCCAAGCAGTTCCTCATCCCACACTGCACCATCTACCACTCCCAGGATCGGATGGTCCCACATCTTGGCCGATATGCACCGAGCCGTCAGTTCCCATGCTCCTGTAACACCTATGAGGGTTAATTACAGGGAATGGGCTGTACAGTATGTACTAGCGTACAACACAGTGTAATAAGACAACGATGATGATGGACCAGTATCAGAGTCACCTAGATTCGACTACAGGAGCAATAACAAACTTTAGATAAAGAAGAGACCACAGACCAGGAAGTATGTTTCAAATACCGTCTTATTAAATGGACAAAAGAATAATGACATACATTAACATAGAATAAATCCCTTTTTGGTGTTTAGACCTTTTAGTTTGGTTTAAAAGGATTTAGTTTAGTCTTATTTTAATAGGTTGCAACCATTGGTTTCTTTTAGTTCAGTTCAAGCGAGTTCTTTAACCTACTTGAGTTATCTCTGTTTGTTCAGATCAGTTTAGTTCTATTTCATTTCAAGTTCCTTTCAAGTTTAGTATAGGCGCCCTTTAAGTTTAACCATTACCATTGTTTTGTTGTTTACAACCAAGCAATTAACATTGTACTGTAAACAATACCTTTATAGTATAATCGTGTATGGTCAATCAAAAATTGTAAAAAAAAAAAAAATCAATAAAAAACTCAAAATAATTCAGCAAAAGACTGAACAAATCTGTTAACCACAGAATAAGAGTCTTTTTCTTTCAAGTCTACTAATCCTTTAATTGTTCTGAATTAGCAGTCCATTGTTTTTGTCCTGAATCCACTGTTTTTGGTGGAAATATGGATGGATCATACCAGTTCAGATGAAAACCATGCAACGTCCAGTAGAGGAGTGGTACGCCCTCTAGCTTCCTGGCTCATGCACAGTTCACACAAGGTCTCTTGGGTGGCTCGCCATCACTGTTCACGCACATGTTCTCCAGATCTTCAAATCCAGTCCTAATTCGACATTATTTTTTTCAATTTTAACTTTTATTTAACTAGGAAAATCCCATTGAGATTAAAAATCTCTTTTTCAAGGGAGTCCTGGCCAAGAGGCAGCAAAAAAGAAATCACAATTACATTTACAATGAAATACAAATCATATAAAACAGTTACAAATTAGTGAGGCTGTCTCAAGTGTTCTCAATCTGGATTTAAAGTCGTTCAATGAAACAAGTACTGTTAGTTTCCAGTCCTTTTGCAACATGTTCCATGTAGAGGGAGCTGAGAACATGAAAGCTCTTTTTCCCAGCTCAGTACGGGCAAATGGAACAGAAAGCAACAAATGATCATTAGAACGCAGAACATAAGAATCAACACTTCTCAGTGTGATTAAATTACAAATGTAAGGGGGCAGCAGTCCAAGCATGGCCTTGTAAATAAAAAAGGACCAGTGAGTCAACCTCCTGGTGGACAAAGAAGGCCATCTCACTCTAGAATACAGTTCACAGTGATCGGTCAAGGCTCTACAGTTTGTAACAAACCTCAAAACAGCATGATATACAGAGTCAATCTTACTCAGATACTGAGCTGAAGCGTTCATATACAAAAGGTCTCCATAATCTAAAATAGATAAAAAAGTTGCAGTAACAAGACGCTTTTTAACCTCAAAAGAAAAACCACATTTATTTCGGAATAAAAAACCCAGCTTCAGTTTGAGTTTCTTCACAAGATTTTCAACATGAGGCTTAAAAGTCAGAGCGTCATCAAGCAAGATACCAAGATACTTGTACGAGTGAACCACCCCAATTTCATTTCCCTCAAAAACGGACACTGTGGAAATAATTTGTGGACTCTTCTTAGAATTTGAAAACCACATCAGTTTAGTTTTGTCAGCATTAAGGACTAGTTTTAGCTGCAGAAGTGTGTGCTGCACCACGTTAAAAGCTTTCTGCAGAGAAGCAACATTAGCAGGGGAAGAGCCAAAGCAGTAAATAATTGTGTCATCGGCATAAAAATGCAAACTAGCATCAGACACATTTTGTCCTAGATCACAGGTGTCAAACTCATTCCGTGGAGGGCCAAGACCCTGCAGGTTTTACCTCCACCCAGTGTCTTCAACAGGTGATTTCACTGAATTTCTTCCCACTGATTGCTGATCAGTGAAAACACCTGCTGAAGACACTGGGTGGAGGTAAAACCTGCAGGATCTTGGCCCTCCATGGAATGAGTTTGACACCCCTGTCCTAGATCATTAATGTACATAATGAATAGGAGGGGTCCTAATACAGAACCCTGTGGCACCCCCTTGTGGACACTGACAATATCAGAACACAAACCATCATATTTAATACATTGGGTCCTGTCACTCAAATAATTTGTGAACCAGGAGACTACATGTTCCGGCAGACCAAAACTGATGAGTCTTTGTTTTAAAACCGTGTGGTCCACAGTGTCAAAAGCCTTTGACAGATCAATGAAAAGTGCAGCACAGTACTGCTTTTTATCAAGAGCAACAAGTATATCATTGACCACTTTTGTAGCAGCAGTAATAGTGCTGTGCTTTTTTCTAAAGCCCGATTGCAGTTTTGAAAGAAGTTCATTTGAGTATAAAAACTCTTTAAGTTGATCACACACAAGAGATTCAAGAATCTTGGACAAGACACACAAGTTTGATATTGGTCTGTAATTAGTTAAAACTGCTGGGTCACCTCCTTTTAAGAGAGGAACCACAAAAGCTGACTTCCATACTACAGGAATCTCTTTGTTTTCAATTGATAAATTATAAAGTACTGTAAGAGGCTGTGCAATAAAATCAGCAGCCATTTTCAAAAAGTAAGGCTCTATCAAATGAGGTCCAGGAGGTTTTCTGTGATTCAGAGTTTTGAGAGCCTTATGAACTTGATGTACAGTAAAAGGTACAAATCTAAAAGGTTCTCCAAAAAACATTTGGGAATTAATACAGTGAGGCACAGAGGTAGCTCCTGTAGAGTTAAACAGAAAACCAGATGACACAAAATGCTTATTGAAGCAATTTAAGACCTCAGTTCTATCATAAACTGGGACTGAGCCATTTAAAACAAAAGTAGGAAGAACCTGAGAGCTTTGGTTCACAGATAAACCTTTGATCACTTTCCAAAATTTCTGTGGATTATTAAGACTCTCAGTTGTGACAGATAAATAGTATTCAGATTTAGCCTTTTTAATAAAAAAAAGTGCATTTATTTCTCAGTTGTCTAAAAATAGACCAATCACTGGCAGTATCACTTTTCCTGGCTTTGGCCCAAGCCACATTACGCTGATAAATTGCATCAGACAGTTCTGGAGAGAACTAGGGGTTTTCATGCCCCTTTACTCTGAATTTCCTTCTAGAAGCATGTTTATTCACAATTTTCTCAAAGTTTTCTTTAAAGAAGGTCCACGCTAACTCAATGTCTGGTAACAGGCCTAAATGTTCCCAATTAACCAAGGACAAGTCATGATGATAAGCTTGTTCATTAAATTTCTTCAAATTCCGCTTGAAAATAATGCACGGTTTACATTTGGGGATTTTTGTATCTCTGCACGCTGCAACAACACAATGATCACTCAAATCATTGCAGAAAACACCCACAGATGAAAATTTATGAGGAGCATTTGTTAGAACTCAGTCAATCAAAGTGGACTTTTCAGGACTTTTAATATTTGGCCTAGTTGGATAGTTAATCAACTGGCTAAAATTTACAGAATCACAGAAAGATCTAAATTCTTCAGAAGCTACGTTTAACCAATCCCAATTGAAGTCTCCTGCCATTAAAAGCTCATTGTAGTTTAATTTGGACAGAAGATGCTTTAAGGATGATAATGCCTCCTTGGTGGCAGATGGAGGTCTATAACAGCCAACAACAGTTATAGAAAGGGATTTGGCTATTTCCATATTCAAGGCCAAAAACTCCATCTGCTTAGGAATGGACTTAGACAAGACAACTGAAGCATCAAATCTTGATTTAACATAGGCGGCTACACCACCACCTTTTTTAGGCCTGTCAGTACGAAAGACATTGTATCCATTTATAATAACATCATCATCTGTGACAGCTTTTGTCAGCCACGTTTCAGAGATGATCACAACATCCGGATCAGTTGATCTAATCCAAATTTTGACCATGTCCATTTTAGGAAGTAAACTGGGCACATTAAGATGAATAAATTTGAGACCAGACATTGATTTAAAATCAGCAGGAGTCTGGATACATTGCAGATCAGTTCCAGGGTTTGGTTGCACATTTCCAGATAATAGTAAAAGTAGGACAATCATCAATCTTTGTTTCACATCACCTTTTGAAGCAGAATTTTTGTATATTGAAGCCAGGCGATTCTTTTCATTGAGCAAAAGTGTGAGGTCATATAAAGTAAGAGCATTTTGGAGTTTAAGTAATTCCCTTGGTACCTCTGTCCAGGAATTTAAGACCCAGACCAAATGAGTCTGCGATTGCTCATTAACAACATTAGAATCAGTGCCATTAGAGAAAGTGTCCCAAAAACAACACATTGGCATGGGTACTCACCCAGAGAACATTATTTGATCTCGTGTCCCAGGCTGCCAACAAGCATATTAAAGTAATAAAAAATGCCATCGTCCTCCACTTTCTGCACATCAGCAGCTTAAAAGTTCTTACAAATACTGCAGGGAAATGTTGCAGGCCCAAGCTAGTTATCTCAGCTCCAGGAGGAATATAGGCCTTCCAACCCAATATCCAGGGAAATATTACAGGCCCAAGCTAGTAGGCTCAGCTCCAGGAGAGATGTAGACCTCCCAGCCCAATCTCCAGGGGGATGTTACAAGCCCAAGCTAGTTAGCTCAGCTCCAGGAGGAATATAAGCCTTTCAGCCCAGTATCCAGGAAGATGTTGCAGACCCAAGCTGGCTAGCTCAGCTCCAGGAGGAGTACAGGCTTTTCAGCCCAGTATCCAGGGAGATGATGCAAACCCAAGCTAGTTAGCTCAGCTCCAAGAGGGATGTAGGCCTCCCAGCCCAGTCTCCAGGGAGATGTTGCAGGCCCAAGCTAGTTAGCTCAGCTCCAGGAGGAATATCGGCCTCCCAGCCCAGTCTCCAGGGGGATGTAGCAGGCCGAAGCTAGTTAGCTCAGCTCCAGGAGGAGTACGTATAGGCATCCCAGCCCAATTTCCAGGGGGATGTTATGGGCCCAAGCTAGTTAGCTCAGCTCCAAGAGAAGTATCAGCCTCCCCGCCCAGTCTCCAGGGAGGTGTTACAGACCCAAGCTAGCGAGCTCAGCCCCCAGGAGGAGCACAGGCCTCCCAGCCCCCTCTCCAGGGGAGTGCCACAAGCCCAGCCAGCCAACTCGTCCTGGGCACAGGACCAGACCTGTTAGCCAAACTCAAAGGTGATAGCAGGTGATATCACTCAAAGGTGATAGCAGTATTCTTTAAACTTGTTAAAAATCATTAAACTCATTAAAAGTCCACAATTTACTTGAAGCATGTGAAGAGATTTCTATAAAAATATCAACTGCAACTTATAAAAAGAAATTTAAATTCAATAAAATCCATTAAAAACAACTTAATCCAGAGAGACACTGAGCAGACAATACACATGCTGCCATCTTGGAATTGTATCTTCATCCCAATCTAAGTTGGCCAAGTCCTGATAAACACACGTACACAAATCTCCAGAACCCATAACTGGTTGGAAAACCCAACAGTACCGAGTTCTGTTACTTCAGGTACAACCAGGACAGGTTAGAAAAAATAAAAAAATAAATAAATAAATAAAAACCTTCTTCAGAGTGCAAAAATAACTTTTAGGTTAGTTTACACTCGTTTCTGCTCTATTTTACTCCTTTTCGCTCTCTCTCTCTGCAGCACCTCGTGTGTGTGTCTGCACAATTCCCTCAGTTTGCACAGGAAAAGCCTGCAGCAATCCTTGTTGCTTGTCGCATAAGCTATGCAACAACGTACTCTTCAAAATAAGAGTCTAAATGCATTTCCGCTATCTTAAAATGTAAATGACAATGAATTGGCATGTTTTAACATGTTTTTTACCCAAATAAAATATAGTAACATGAAATATAACTTTGTAGATGTTTTTAGTAATATTTAACCATATGAACTTATTTATTGGCTTTTTGTATTCAAGCATTTATTGCTGTTTTTATTAATAGGTTTTTATTAACCTCTGGGTTACCCCATCCCCTCTTAACTCGATGCCAGTCCCTTTGCATAACGCATAGTCTATCCCACTTTTATTTCATGTGCTTCAGTAGAACTTGTGACAACTTCACTTATGCTTTGGAAGAGGGACTGAACAATGCTCATAAGGGGGTTTCCCAACCAAGGATAGATTAACTGTTTGGGTGTCTTTCTCTCTCTAAGAGACCTTCTAACACTTTGCTCTGTGTCAGGATCATGAGTTTCTGTTTAATTTTTGTCCACAGGTTCATCTTTGTTTATTTCCTTTTCAGTTGTCTCATTTGTATTTGTTTTGTTTGAATCAGTTTTTTTTCTCCATTTTGTGTTTCTTCTTCCTTTGCAGGTTCAGGTAAGTTTTCCATTTCAGGTAAGTTTATATCCTCTGGAGCATTATCAGGGTTTGTAATGGTTTCTGGGACTGATTTGGGCTCAGCAGTAGGACTTTGGTAAGTTTTGGGAGAAATAACTACTCTGTATTCCTCAATAGACCTTGAGATTTCTTTTGGAAGACCTGGGGGGTAATACAATGAGTAGCTATCATCTTCCTCAGAGTTGTAATCATACTCTGGTTCATCAGAATCAGCTCTCTTGGATGTTGGCGTGTGCTTGGCCTGCAAGGCTTTTCTTAACAGCAGGGGGAGTATCAGGCAAAGTTGGCAGGAACCCACATGGCAACAAGAGGTCTCTGTGGAGAGTTCTAGTGGGACCCACTTGATGCTCAGGCTTGACTGTATACACAGGTAAGTTGTCTTTTTGGCTTACGACAACATGAACTGTGGATTCCCACTTGCCAGCTAACTTGTTTTTACCTCTGAGCCTTACATTTTTCACAAGCACATGATCACCAACATCAAGGACAGATTCGGTAAAGTATTTGTCATATCGACCTTTGTTTCATTCAGCAACTTTAGCAGCACTTTTTGTAGCCAACTGATAGCTCTCTTGGACGTGAGTTTTTAGGGCTTTGACATACTGCAAGTGGGATTGTTGCTGACACTGGTTCAGTGGGACTTTGAAAGCAAGGTCAATGGGTAGTCTAGGCTGCCTACTAAACATTAACTCATATGGTGTATAACCTGTACTTTCATGATTGGTGCAGTTATCCGCGTGCACAAATGGTTTGACATAGTCACACCAATGTCTCTTGTCTTTGTCCTTGAGTGTACTGAGCATGTTTAGTAGCGTCCTATTAAACCTTTCTACAGGGTTTCCTCTGGGATGATAGGGCATAGTTCTGACGTTTTGAATCCCTGCAATGTCGCAGATCTCTTTGATTGTTTTTGATTCAGAGTCTGTGCCTCAGTCACTGTGAATCTTTTCTGGGAAACCATAGTGAATGATAAAGTTTTCCCACAAAGCTTTGGCTACAGTTTTAGCCTATTGGTTTGGGGTGGTGGTTGCAACTGCGTATTTTGTAAAGGAGACTAAGACATCTTTCATGTTAGTGCTGTCTGATTCAATAGTCAGAAAGTCAATGCAAAGTAACTCAAGGGGTCTGGTGACTTGAATGTTTACAAGGGGCGCTGCCTTTTCGGGCAGGGTTTTTCTGCAAATGCACCTGTGACACTTCTTGACTTTTTGTTCAATGGCCAAGGCCATTTTTGGCCAGAAGAATCTGGATCGTGCCAGGTCAAGGGTTCGGTCCATACCGAGACGACCCAGGTCATCGTGAACACTTTTCAAAACCATGTCTTTCAAGCTTTCAGGAAGAACAAGTTGAAACTGGGTTTCATCACCAACTTGCCTCTTTCTGTACAGAATCCCATTCTGCAACTCTAGTTTTGTTTAGCTCGCGCAAAAGAATTGGAAGGTGTGGGATTTCTTTGCGTACAGTAGGAAGAATTACTTCACCAGTTTTGAGCTGGTGTATGGTTTCATTTATGGCAAGGTCATTTCTTTGATCTTGTTTTAGCTCATCTTCCGAAAGACTTGGAATGACTGGGAAACTGTCGCACTGATCAAAACTATTTGGAATGGCTTGGGCGGACATAGACAAGCATGTTACAAGATGGTAGGTAAGAGCATTGTTATCTGTATCTAGAGGCTGGAGGACTAGGTGTTTTTCACAGATTGTACTGACAGCAATTTGAGGGTTGCAAACAAAAGGATTGGTACCAGGTAAGTGGTGTTTAACAAACTGGTGAATTTGTTCTTGTTCTTTCAGGGAGACAAGGTCGTTTACTGGCTCTGGATGGGGACAGTGAGACAAGCTGTCCAAGTTTTGTTTGCCGGCCCTGTACTGAAGCTAGAACTCGAAAGAGGAGAAGGGAGACAGCCAGCGATAACTTTGCTTTGGTTAAGATGTATGTTAGTGGATTACTGTCCGTTATCACTGTGAAAGGACTCCCATAGAGATAATCACAAAACCTTTCCATGACTGCCCACTTGAGGGCTAAAAACTCAAGTTTGTGAGCAGGATAACGTGATTTGCTTTTGGACAATCCTCTACTTGCTTACGCGATTATGCGCATCTCTCCCCTCCTGCTCTTGATACAAGGCTGCCCCCAGTGCTGTTGCACTTGCGTCCATATGTAGCACGTAAGGAAGTTTGGGGTTGGTGAACCCTAACATGGGAGTGGTTGTGAGTTTGTCTAATAGATTTGACCAACCGCCCTCCCCCCTGTCTGCACAACAACCACTGCTGCCTCTAAGAAATCAAGTCCTGCTGCCCACTCCCCACTCCACCGACACCCCCCCCACTCCCAACACACAGCCCCCCATCCTGACCCTGACCAAGACCCAGGTGAGGACGGAGCTGAGGAAGATCAAGGCGAGGAAGGCGTCGGGACCGGACGGCATCAGCGCAAAGCTCCTCAAGTCCTGTGCAGACCAGCTGTGTGGGATTGTGACATATATCTTCAACATGAGCCTGAAACTGGGGAGGGTACCACAGCTGTGGAAAACATCTTGTGTGGTACCTGTACCAAAAACTTCCCACCCCAAAGACCTGAACAGCTTCAGACCGGTGGCCTTGACGTCCCACTTGATGAAGACCCTGGAGAGACTGCTCCTTGCTCATCTCCGCCCCCTGGTGGAACCAGCGATGGATCCACTCCAGTTCGCCTACCAGCATGGCATTGGGGTGGAGGATGCGGTGATCTTCCTCCTTCACCGTTCTCTGTCCCACCTGGAGAAGCCCGGGAATATGGTGAGGATCATGTTCTTTGACTTCTCCAGTGCTTTCAACACCATCCAACCGATGATCCTGAAGGACAAGCTGCTGCGCGCAGGGGTGGACCAGCACCTGTCATCATGGATCCTGGACTACCTCACGAACCGGCCTCAGTTTGTGAGAACCCGGGACTGTGTTTCCGACACGATCATCAGTAGCACGGGGGCCCCCCAGGGAACGGTGCTGGCTCCCTTCCTGTTCACTCTTTATACTGCGGACTTCTCACACAACACAACACATTGCCATCTACAGAAGTTCTCTGATGACTCTGCGATCGTTGGTCTCATCTCCAGCGGAGATGAAGCTGAGTACAGAGGGCTTATCCAGGACTTTGTGGACTGGTGCCATCGGAACTGCCTCTAGATCAACGCGAGGAAAACTAAGGAGCTGGTGGTGGACTGCCGCAGGCATGGGCAGCCCCTCACAGCACCAGTAAATATACAGGGAACAGACATCGAGATGGTGACATCCTACAAGTACCTGGGTATTCATCTGAACAATAAACTAGACTGGTCACACAATACTGACGCACTCTACAAGAAGGGACAGCGCAGGCTGTTCCTGCTGAGGAGACTCAGGTCTTTTGGTGTACAAGGGGCGCTGCTGAAGTCATTCTATGACACGGTGGTGGCATCAGCCATCACTTTTGGAGTGGTCTGCTGGGGCAGTGGCATTACTGCAGCCGATAGGAAGAGACTGAACAAACTGATTAAGAAAGCTAGCTCTGTCCTGGGGCAACGCCTTGATCCGATGGAGGAGATAGGAGAGAGAAGGACGGTGGCTAAACTGTCATCTCTGCTGGAGTCCGAGTTCCACCCTATGCAGGACATACTGGATGCACTGAGGAGCTCATTAAGCAGCAGACTACATCATCCCAGGTGCACAACCGAGAGGTTTCGTAGGTCCTTCCTACCAACGGCTGTCAGACTGTACAACCTAAGCAGGGCTGCTCGCAGAGATAGCAAAAAGACGTAACAAACTAATAGTTTTTTGAATGCAAAAGATGCAATAGACTTACACAATGGTCCTCTCCGGCATACAACTAGGAACATACCGGTCGCTATGGAGGGTGAGAATATGTATGGGCACATAATCATACCATGTAGGATAACTAAATAGACGGTTATGCTGTTTCATCCCACCTAGCAACAATGCTCTGCACTGTGTGTGTTTATACTGTATATTTACATATTTATTCCATCTAGCTACAATGCTCTGCACTGGGTGTGTTTATATTTATATATCTATATATTTATTCCATCTAGCTACAATGCTCAGCACTGGGTGTGTTTATATTTATATATCTATATATTTTTTCCATCTAGCTACAATGCTCCGCACTGTGTTTTTATATATCTACATATTATTCCATCTAGCTACATTGCTCCGCATTGTGTGTGTTTATATACTTGCATATTTATTCCACCTAGCTGCAATGCTCCGTACTGTGGGTGTTTATATATTTACATATTTATTCCATCTAGCTACAATGCTCTGCACTGTGTGTTCATATATTCATATATTTATTCCATCCAGCTACAATGCTCTGCACTGTGTGTCTTGTGTGTGTGTGTGTGTGTGTATATATATATTTTATAGTAATATGTACATATGTATATTAGCTGCTCTTGCTTGCTTGTTTTTTTCTTGCCTTCTGATTGTTGCTCTGAGTGTTGCTATCCCTGTGCTGTTGCAATCCTGGAATTTCCCCGTTGTGGGACTAATAAAGGCTTATCTTATCTTATCTTATCTTATCTTATTATTGTCTTGAATGCTTGTTGGCAACTTTCAGTTCACCTCTCATTGAAAGAGGCTTTTGGCTCAAAGTACTGGACACTGTCTGTCTTAGGAGTGTGGCTCTTTCTAAGCAGTGGGTAACCAGCTGTAAGGTTTGTCAGCGGCTTCACAAATTTTGAGAAGTCTTTAATAAACCGCCTATAATATCCAGCGAAACCTAAGAATGTGTGCAACTCTTTTAGATTTCTGGGACTTGGCCATGTTTTGAGCACAGACACTTTATCAGGGTCTGTTTCGACACCGCGTTGAGAGACAATATGCCCTAAGTACCTTTCTGAAGTCTGGAAGAACCAACATTTTTCAAGGGACAATTTTAGACCGTAGTCCCTGAGATGACTGAGCATGTGGAGAAGGCAAGTTTTGTGTTGTTCAAGGGTTTCAGAAAACACTATGAGGTCATCCAAGTACACTAAGACTTCCTTAAGGTTAATGTCCCCCATGCACTTCTCCATCAGCCTTTGAAATGCACTGGGAGTGTTTGTTATGCCTTGGGGCATGCGGTTGAACTCAAAGAAACCCATGGGACATACAAAGGCCATGGGCCATACAAATGCTTATCTCTCTTGTCAACCTCAATTTGATAGTACCCACTCTTGAGGTCAAGGACTGAGAACCACTTCGATCCGGTTAGGGCTGAAAATGCCTCCTAAGTTAGGGAGAGCATAGGCGTCTTTGGTTGTGTTAAGGTTCAGCTTGCGATAATCTACGCAGAGTCTAACATTGCTGTTTTTCTTCCTAACTACAACTATTGGTGAGGAAAAAGGAGATTCAGACTCGCGGATTACGCCTGCCTCACTGAGTTCCGGCAAATGCCTATGGACAGCGTCAAGATCTTGTGGTCTTATTGTACAAGGTCTGTGTTTAAAAGGTGTCTCATCGCTCAGTTTTATCTGGTGCTTTACTTTGTTTGTGCATCCAAAGTCTGTGTCATGTTGCACAAAAACCTCTGGCATTGCACTGAGCTTTTGTGTGATTCTGTTTTTCCATTCATTTGGGACTGGAGAGTCTGCAAAGTTTAGGTTTAGCTGGGCAGGTTTGCTTGACTCAGAGTTTTGAGACTGCTTGGACATTTTGATCTGACTGGCTGAAACTACTTCTTGAATAGCATGGATTTCAGCAATGACACTTTTAGCAGGAATGACAATGTCATGTTTGCTTTTGTTGCACAGGACAACAGGAAGCTTTTGTGAGAGTCTTGTCAGGAAGGGTAAGTAAACAATGACTAGAACACCACCTGGCAAAGAGGACGTGGAAGGTGACTCAACTACAACCCACTTATCTGGTGTTTTAGTGTTTACATGGACTAACCCCTCTAAGACTCGACTCTGACCTGCGGGAATGACTTCTGGCTGTTTCCCTGATAACTTGACTAGACCAAGGCTACTGTTCTTTTTCTGCTTTTGTCTCTGCTGTAACACACTGAGCACTACCCTGTAACCATAAGGTAGGGAATAAAGATTGGTATTGGCCTGAGATAAACTTTCATAAAGGAGATCTAACGTGTTGGTGCCAATTTACAGAGAAAACTGGATGTTAGAGCATGTATCTGGAACAACTAATGCAAAGGTAGACACATGGGTTTCAGAGCCAAAACAGTTCTTTGGGAACGTAATATCAACACCAATGAAGCCTGAATAAGGGACATTTTCAGCTTCTATTTCAAGCAACTTGTTTATTGGATGGATTTCAAGGTCTGAAAGATTGTTTTGATAGAATGATTGGGACACTGTGGTCACTGGAGACCCTGTATCGAGAAGGCAGTTGCAATTTTGGTTACTGATTTGCACTTGAGCTGTGTACTTAGCTCCGATTAAGCCTTTGGGTAGTTTTGCAGTTGCTGATTTGTTGTAGAAAGAGCGTTTTTTGGTTTTGCATTTTTGATTGGGACTGGGTTCATTGGAAGCACTCATTTGTCCCGCAATGAGGGCTGGTGTCAGTTTTAAAGGCTGGTTTCAGTTGTTTTCTTTGTCCCATTGGAACTGTTTGTCTTTAACTGTTGTCTCTTTTTTGCATCTAAGGATGGATCTGGATCGTTGGAGCAGGCGGACACGATATGACCGTCTTCAACGCATTGGAAACAGTACCAGGGCTTTGGTCTGTTTGTAGCAACTGGGGGTGTCAATTGTGTTTGTTCAGTTACTTTGGGTTTGGGCTTTGTTGTGGTATTGGCTTTTGATGTGTCAGCTTTCTTTTTGTAAGAACTTGGTGGTTTGAGTTTGGCAAGATGACTCTGAAGTTCAGTGATTTGCGCTTTTAGTTCTTTGACAGTGTTGTTTGGAGGAATAACTGGTTGCTCTGCTGTTTGTGCTTTTATCTTTGTGAGTTGACCCTGTAGTTCAGTTATTTGTGCTCGCATTTCGGTGAGATCACTGTGCATGGCAGGTTCTGAGAAGTCAGTGTTAGCAGCTATTGTGTGTGAAGCTACTTTTGGCCTGGTCACAGCAAAGTGTTTTTTCATTCTGCTTTCTTTTGCTGTGTGCTTATCTTCTTCTACTCTTAACTGTAATAATAGCTCTGCAAACGGGGGTGGATTATCTTTCTTTCTAGCTGAAGGTCTGCTAGAAGAGCATTATCCCAACACCTGCGACAAAATTGATGTAGCAGGTGTCAGTCTACCTCACTGTCTGAAACACCGCCTCTTTTCTGAGCTTTGACGAGAGCTGTATGTAACCGATGGAGATACTGTGAGGGCTTTTCGCCTGAATCTTGGAGTGTGTTAAGAAACTTAGAAAAAAGCTCATTGCCATCGTCTACTATGTCAAATACAGAATTAAGCAGCTCAATATAAGCAGAAGGCAAAACTTTAGAGCCTAAAGGTTTGACTACATTTGCTGCAGGTGGCACCAGACTGTCTAAAATCTTTCAAGAGCGCTGTAAATCGGACAGATCTGGGTCTTGGAGTACAAGCTCAACGCTATTGCGCCATGTGTCAAAGTCTACCTCGTGACTAGGACAAGGGAGTTTGCCTGAGAACTGTCTAAGATGGAAAGAAGCGTTTGTTTGAGAGACTGAGGACTCCCTTCGGACGATGTGCTCTACAACAACTTTTTGCACCTCTGGATGAGTTATGAAGCTCTGAGCAATGTTGGATGCTTGAGTTTGTTGTGTCAGCAGGACATGTTCAGTTTGATTTGTACTTAAGTTGGTTTCAGTCATTTTCTCATTTTCAGTTTGAACTTCAGTTGCATTGTGACTTTGCATTTCTTGAATAGAATCTCCATTTTCAGATTGATCAGTGTCATTTGTTATTGTCTGACTGCATTCGGAAAGGTGCATTCGGAAGGTAAAACTTCTTCGAAAGGCTGGCCTGTTAGTTTGGCTGTTTTCTGCAGTTCAAAGAAGAAACTGAAGGTGGCGCTCTTGGTGACTGTTTCCATGTACTCAGTTGAGAGGGCTCTGATTTGGTATTTCACATTTTGACTTTCATGAGTATAGGGCAGAAAGGGTTCAAGGACTGTCAAGGCAGCTCCACTCTCATACTCAACAATAGCATTGTTGTGATGTGGAGAATGCAGATCATCAATTTTTTTTTTTTTATGGTTCTCGATATGCGCCCATACTTATTCAAGAAGTCAGTTAAATCATCATCAAGGCTTGTATCAGTGAACCCACTAATGATGTTTGGGATTGTGATGTTCTCTTTGTCAGCAATGTCCATTTTTTTTCTGCCGGGCTTGGCCTATTTTAGGGTCTGGGTCAAAAATAAAGTTTTTTAACGGCTCCTGGCTGCTGGATCGCCACTTCTGTAACACCTACGAGGGTTAATTACAGGGAATGGGCTGTATAGTATGTACTAGCATACAACACAGTGTAATAGGACAACGATGATGATGGACCAGTATCAGTCACCTAGATTCGACTACAGGAGCAATAATAAACTTTAGATAAAGAAGAGACCACAGACCAGGAATTATGTTTCAAATACCAGCTTATTATTAAATGGACAAAAGAACAATGACATACATTAACATAGAACAAATCCCTTTTTTGACATAATGCACGGCTCAGGAGACACACACGCAGGCTCAGAATAGGTTTAACAGTTTATTTAACAGCAAGTGTGTGTGTGGATGCGTGTCTGTGGTATGTGGATGTACTGATGGCGGACGTCAGCGTCAGGCATGGAGACAGGAAACTGTACAGCCAGACAACCCTGGGGAGAGAGCACAGGGAGAAGGTGACGGGCACCAAACCAGTACAACAGGTAACAAGGGATATGTTGGCTTACTTGGCAGGGCAGGTGGCAGGCGTGCACAAGGGCGAGTCCAGGAGACAGTAACCTGACGATGCACCTGACAGCAGCAACGAGATGGTAATGCAGAGGCGGAGTCCGCCGCCTAGGAAGATCCACCTGTGCACAGGGGAGAAGCTGGAACACAAGAGGAGGTATGCTTACGCGGGTAATCTTGCTGGTGGGCAAGGGGGTTCCTCTGAAGCAAGTAGCCGAAGGGAACAGACGGCTTCAGGCCAAGGCCCAGGGCAGAGTGGCTTATATGCCACGCTGCTGACGAGGTGCAGGTGTGCGCTCAGCTGGCGCCGCTAATGAGTGGCGAGTTGTAACAGTACTCCCCCCTCTAGCAGCGCCTCCTGGCGATGGTCTATCGGGGTGCTTCCGGTGAAACTCGGTGATGAGAGAGCGATCCAACATGAACGAGGGGCGAACCCACTGCCTCCATTCTGGACCATAGCCCTCCCAGTCCACCAAATACTGTAGCCCGCGACCCCGGCGTCGGGAGTCCAAGATGGTCGAGACAGTCCAAGCCGGATGGCCATCAATCATCCGAGGCGCGGGCGGTGCAGCAGGAGGAGGGCAGATGGGATCAGACACCATCGGTTTCACCTTGGAGACGTGGAAGGTGGGATGGATGCGAAGGGAGGGGGGAGTAGCAACACGCACTGCCACCGGGTTGATAATCTTGGTGACGGGGTATGGACCCATGAAACGTTTAGCCAACTTCCTCCTCTCACCCTTCAGGTTCACATCTTGCGTGGATACCCAGACCGGTTGGCCCACCTGGTAGGCAGGAGCAGGTCTTCTACGCCTATCCGCCCTGGCCTTATTGCGCTCTGCCGTGCGTAAAAGCGCATTGCGCACGGCTGTCCAGATGGAGCGACACCGCCTGAGGTGAGCCTGAACCGTGGGGACTGCCGACTCGTTCTCCAGCGAGGGGAACAGAGGGGGGTCGTAACCCAGGGACACCTTGAAGGGGGACATCCCTGTGGCTGAGGAGCGAGCGGTGTTGTGGGCGTACTCCACCCAGGCAAGGTGTTTGCTCCATGACGCAGGCTTCGAGGCGGTGACGCAGCGGAGAGCAGCCTCCAGCTCCTGGTTGGTCCGTTCACACTGCCCGTTAGATTGGGGGTGATGGCCGGAGGAGAGGCTTACCTGGGCTCCTAATGTCCTGCAAAAACTCCGCCACACGTCCGAGGTGAATTGGGGACCCCGGTCGGAGACCACGTCAGCTGGTATCCCATGCAGCCTGACCACGTGTTGGATGAGAAGATCTGCCGTCTCCAAGGCAGAGGGTAGCCCCCGCAATGGCACGAAATGGGCAGCCTTGGAGAAACGGTCGACGATGGTCAGGACTGTGTCGAAGTTGTTAGAGACGGGGAGACCGGTGACGAAGTCCAATGCGATGTGCGACCAGGGCCTACCAGGAATGGGCAGGGGCTGGAGAAAACCCGCAGGGGAAGAGTTGCCGGTTTTACTGGTGGCACAGATGGGGCAGGCCCGGGTGTAGCGGGCAGCGTCCTTGCGCAGTCCCGGCCACCAGAAGGAGCGTTGGAGCAGGTCAATCATTCGGGAGGTCCCAGGATGGCAGGCTAGCTTGGACGTGTGAAGCCAATGGATGACCTCCCCCCGAACGGAAGATGGAACGAAGAGCCTCCCCTCCGGTCCGCCGCCCGGGTCCGGCTCCGATTCCTGCGCCTTCCGGACCTTATCCGCGATCTCCCAGGTAACGGCCCCCACGATGCACGACCTGGGCAGGATGGTGTGAACAGCGCTCCCCGAGTCTTCAGGGACGAATTGCCTGGAGAGGGCGTCAGGGAGTCCGTTCTTGGAGCCCGGCCTGAATGTGATGGTGAAACGGAATCTAGCAAAAAACAGGGACCAACGGGCCTGGCGGGCGTTCAGACGCTTGGCAGTTCTTAAATATTCCAGGTTTTTGTGATCCGTTAACACCACGAAGGGCAGGACGGCCCCCTCCAGCCAGTGACGCCACTCTTGGAGCGCGAGCTTGATGGCAAGAAGCTCCCTGTCCCCCACGTCGTAGTTGTGTTCCGCCGGGGACAAGCGCCGGGAGAAGAAGGCGCAAGGCCGTTTGACCCCATCAGCAGGTGACCGCTGAGACAGGACTGCCCCCACCCCCGTATCCGAGGCGTCAACCTCCACGATGCACTGCAAAGCGGGATCGACCTGGCTGAGGACCCGGGAGGATGAAAACTCCGCCTTCAGCGCCTGGAAGGCCGCCGCGGCCTCTTCAGTCCACTGCAACCGGGTTTTAGGGGAGGTGAGACGGGTCAGAGGGCCGACGATGGCTCCAAAGTTGGGCACAAAGCAGCGGTAGAAGTTGGCAAAGCCGATGAATTGTTGCACCTGCTTTCTAGATGTGGGAGTCGGCCAATCCACCATCGCTTTAATTTTAGCTGGGTCTGGGAGCACCTGGTCATGGGAGATGACAAACCTGAGAAATGACGTCTTCTTGGCATAGAACTCGCACTTCTCCGCCTTCACATACAACTGATTCTCCAGTAACCTCTGAAGGACCCGTCTCACATGCACCTGGTGCTCATCCCTGGACTTGGAGAAGATGAGAATATCATCCAGGTAAACGAACACAAACAGGCCGATGAAGTCCCGGAGAACGTCATTTATCAGGCACTGAAAGACGGCTGGAGCGTTGGTTAACCCGAACGGCATGACCAGATATTCAAAGTGGCCGTTCGGGGTACGGAAGGCTGTTTTCCATTCATCTCCCTCCCGGATCCGGACGAGGTGGTACGCGCTGCGGAGATCCAGCTTAGTAAACCAGGTCGCCCCCTGGAGGGAGTGAAAGGCTGTGTCCATCAGGGGCAGGGTGTAACGGTCCTTCTCCGTGATGTCATTGAGGGCACGGAAGTCGATGCATGGACGAAGAGAGCCATCCTTCTTGCCCACGAAGAAGAACCCTGCACCTAATGGAGATGATGATGGGCGAATAATACCTCCACTGAGAGATTCCTTAAGGTAGGCGTTCATGGCCTCCTTCTCCGGCGTTGACAGGCTGTAGAGATGTCCCGAGGGAAGAGGCGCCCCCTGGCGGAGATTTATGGTGCAGTCGTAAGGCCTGTGTGGAGGAAGAGACATCGCCTTGGACTTACTGAAGACTGCGCCCAGGTTGTGAAACTCCGCGGGCACCAAGGAGAGGTCCGGGGGCGCGGCATCCTTGACCACGGGAGGAGAGGATGGAGAACAGGCAGCGTATTGGAGGCAGGTGCTCATACAAAAGGTACTCCAGGCTGTCACCCTTCCGGTCTTCCAATCCGGGACGGGGTTATGGAGACGGAGCCACGCATAACCCAGGATCACCGGAGACACAGAGGATGGCAAGATGTAAAAGGAGATCTCCTCCCGGTGATTCCCAGAGACGATGACAGAGACGGGGTTTGTCTGGTGGGTCACTTTCCCCAGAGATGCACGGGAGAGATTGATGAGGGTGAGAGGAGTCTTAAGGGGCTGGCAACGGATGCCCAATCGGGTTACCAGACTTTGTGAAATAAAGCTGTCTTCCGCGCCTGAGTCCACCAGTGCATGAGTGAGATGCCCTGTGATGTTGTGGCAGAAACGGATGGGCAGCGACAAATGAGTGAGGGGAGTTGACCGGTTAGCGTCCGCGAGGCCCCCTACAGTGATTCGTGGACCTCCCCGTTTGGGCTTCTCCGGGCAACGCTCCACAGTGTGCTGGTTGTCTCCGCAATACATGCAGAGACCCAACTCACGGCGGCGTTGTTTCTCCGCAAGGGGGAGCTTTGCCCGGCCCGTCACCATAGGTTCCGACTCCTCGGAAACCTCCGATGGCGGTAACGCCAGGGGGCAAGCTTGGGACGGGCGTGACGAGGCACCCCGCGAGCGAGAAGGCAACTTCCGCTCCGAGGCGCGCTCGTGCAGCCGGTTATCCAAGCTGATGATGAGAGAGATTAGCTCCGTAAATGTTTCAGGGAGATCCTGACCAGCCAGTTCATCCCTCAGACCACAGTTTAAACTGCGGAGGAAGATGCCACAGAGGGCGCGTTCCTCCCAGCCAACCTCCTCCGCTGTAACCCGGAAATCAATGGCGTAATCGGCGGCCGATCGGCCTCCCTGCTGAAGGCTGAGGAGGCGATCGACCTGGACACTCTCAAAACGAGAGTGATCAAAGACTTCCAGGAATAGATTAATGAACTGGCCATAGGTGAGGGTGGCGTAGCTGGGCTTCGCCATTACGGCATAAGCCCAGGTGAGCGCACGACCCTCCAGGAGATTTCCTATATAGCCAATTCGGCTGTGGTCTGAGGGAAAATCTCTGGGGACACGCAGGAACACCGACTCACACTGCATAATGAACCCCCGCGCTCCACCAAGCTTACCACTAAAGTGGGTGGGGGTCGAGATAGGAGTGAGTCGGGCTGGGACACCCGGAGCAGGCTGGATGGCCGCTGAAGCAGCTGGAGCTGCGCCTCCCTGACGAGCCAGGGGGAACGGCTGACGGGGGTCCAGGCGGTCTAACCGGTCAGTAATCTTAATCAATTGATTCAACGTCACCTGTTGTTGATAAACTATCAAATCTACTTGAGCCTCTAAGATGGTAAGACGGCGCGTGAGCCCGCTGTCCGCAGAGCCGCTCTGCTGAAGCCGTACTGACATAATGCACGGCTCAGGAGACACACACGCAGGCTCAGAATAGGTTTAACAGTTTATTTAACAGCAAGTGTGTGTGTGGATGCGTGTCTGTGGTATGTGGATGTACTGATGGCAGACGTCAGTGTCACGCATGGAGACAGGAAACCGTACAGCCAGACAACCCTGGGGAGAGAGCACAGGGAGAAGGTGACGGGCACCAAACCAGTACAACAGGTAACAAGGGATATGTTGGCTTACTTGGCAGGGCAGGTGGCAGGCGTGCACAAGGGCGAGTCCAGGAGACAGTAACCTGACGATGCACCTGACAGCAGCAACGAGATGGTAATGCAGAGGCGGAGTCCGCCGCCTAGGAAGATCCACCTGTGCACAGGGGAGAAGCTGGAACACAAGAGGAGGTATGCTTACGCGGGTAATCTTGCTGGTGGGCGAGGGGGTTCCTCTGAAGCAAGTAGCCGAAGGGAACAGACGGCTTCAGGCCGAGGCCCAGGGCAGAGTGGCTTATATGCCACGCTGCTGACGAGGTGCAGGTGTGCGCTCAGCTGGCGCCGCTAATGAGCGGCGAGTTGTAACATTTTTGGTGTTTAGACCTTTTAGTTAGGTTTAAAAGGATTTAGTTTAGTCTTATTTTAATAGGTTGCAACCTTTAATTTCTTTTAGTTCAGTTCAAGCGAGTTCTTTAACCTACTTGAGTAATCTCTGTTCAAGTCAGTTTAGTTCTATTTCATTTCAAGTTCCTTTCAAGTTTAGTATAGGCGCCCTTTAAGTTTAACCATTACCATTGTTTTGTTGTTTACAAGCAAACAATTAACATTGTACTGTAAACAATACCTTTACAATATAATTGTGTATGGTCAATTAAATAAAAATTGTAAAAAAAAAAAAAAAAAAACTCAAAATAATTCAGCAAAAGACTGAACAAATCTGTTAACCACAGAATAAGAGTCTTTTTCTTTCAAGTCTACTAATCCTTTAATTCTTCTGAATTAGCAGTCCACTGTTTTTATCCTGAATCCACTGTTTTTGGTGAAAATGTGGATGGATCACACCAGTTCAGATGAAAACCATGCAATGTCCAGTAGAGGAGTGGTACGCCCTCTAGCTTAAGATAAGATAAGATAATATAAGATAAGATAAACTTTATTGTCCCTCAAGGGGAAATTTGTCTTGGGCTTGACACCCGTGCTGCAACCACACAATCCACACATACACAATGGATGTAGTACATAATAAATGAAATAAAACCCAATAAATAATACAAGTACATACATACATAAATATATAACAGCAGTCATTAAGAACAGGAGTTATAAGTGTCCCTGACCTATTTATCTGAGTTTAAAAGTTTTACTGACGTTGGGATAAATGAGTTCTTGTATCTATTGAACCTGCACTTGGGGACTCTGTATCTCCTCCCTGAGGGCAGCCGCACATATTCATTGTTTAGTACATGACTCATGTCACTGATTATTTTTTGAGGTTGTTTACAGGCTGCCTGGTCGTGTAAGATCTGCATGGGTAAATACTCTTTAATTCCAATAATTTTCCATGCTGTACGAATTAAACGCAACACTCTGTTCTTTAGTTTCACAGAGAGGTTGCCAAACCAAGCTGTAATGCTGTATCTAATACAGCTCTCCAACACAGCCTGGTAAAATATTAGCATAATCCTTTTATCAACGCCATGCATTCTTAATCTACGCAAGAAATGCAGCCGCTGTTGTAGTCTACTACTGAGGTAGTCAATATGTGTGCTCCAGGTTAATGAATTGTCAATAAATACTCCCAAATATTTATAGGAACTAACCTGTGTTATAGTATGGTTATGGATGACCACAGGCCTGTGGTCACCAACATCCAGAGGGTCAAACACCATCTCCTTTGTTTTATCAGTATTCAAAATGAGATGACTGTCATCATACCAATTGACAAACCTCTGAATTTCTATAAAATAGCTTGACAGATCATGAGTCTTTTGAAGTAGTGATAAAATATCAGTGTCATCAGAAAATTTAATAATTTGATTGCCTGGATAGACGCTTCTGCACTCATCAGTGTACAAGGTGAACAAAAATGGTGAACTAACACAGCCTTGGGGAGCTCCTGTGCTGAGGGTTCTGGATTTAGATAAAGTTCCATTTACACTAACTTGCTGTTTACGATAAGTTAAAAATGAGTGGTACCATTTAATAATGACAGGATGCACTTTAAAATCATTTAACCTCTTAATTAAAAGGTGTGGCTGCAGTGTGTTAAAAGTTGAACTAAACTCAACTAATAAAAGATGTGCATATGAGTTTGTCTCCTCCAAATGTTTAAACACAGAATGAGTTAAGGTTAGAATGGCATCCTCTGTACTTCTATTATTTTTATAAGCAAACTGCAGAGGATCCAAAAGTCCTCCAAAATCAGTTTTCAGAATGTCAATGACAATCTTCTCGAGGTACTTCATTACCAGTGAGGTCAGTGCAACAGGACGATAGTCATTATTCTCTTTGCAGCTTGCTTTTTTAGGTACAGGAATTATAATAGAGCTTTTCCAAATTACTGGGACAGAACACGTATCTAAAGACTTCTGGTAGATGGGACTCCAGGCTTCTGCTAGCTCACTACATGACTTCAGTAAGCGCCCAGAGATCCCGTCTGGTCCAGATGCCTTCCTGGGGCACATACGCGAGAAAAATCTTTCCACAACATGCTGGTCAACTATAATTTTTGCAGAGCCTGAAACTGATATAGCGTCCAGAGCAGCTTTTTGTTCATGAGAAAAATCTCTAGTCAAATCTGCAAAAGAAATTATTCAACTCGTTTTCCTTTTCTTCCTCATTCAATACATTAATGCAGCTTTTGGATGGAGTCATCTTTGTCATAACTTTAACTGAGTCCCACAATTTCCTAGAACTTTTTTCTAGGTATTCAGATTCAAATTTCTTCCTCGTCTCATCTCTAGCTGTTCTTAGTTTGTAATTAATTTCTTTCTGTATATTTTTCACACTTAACATGTCCCCATTCTTAAAAGCAATCTTTTTCTGTACTATGCACCATTTTAATTCCTTGGAAATATAAGACTTATTATTGGGGTACATAGTGATTACTTTCTGAGGTAAAACATTTTCTTTACAGAATTTTATGTACTCAGTTATGGTATCTGTGGCCTCCTCCAACTCCAAGTTATGGAAGAGTCCCCAGTCGGTACAAGAAAAACAACCTCTCAAACTTTCTATACCTTCATTGTCCCATAAGAAGATCGTCTTTGTCTGTGGTTTGCTGCTTTTAAGCAAGGACTTGTAAGTAGGAATCAGATGAACAGCATTATGGTCTGAGGACCCCAAGGGAGGCTTAACCCTTGCTATATAGGCATTTTTGACGTTCCCATAGCATTTGTCCAAAATATTTTCCCCCCTTGTACTGCAGTTCACATATTGGCTGAAGCCAGGTAGTGCCGCATCCAGTTTGCAGTGATTATAATCCCCTAGAATCAAACAAGCTTCCTGGCTCATGCACAGTTCACACAAGGTCCCTTGGGTGGGTCATCACAGTTCACGCACATGTTCTCCAAATCTTCAAATCCAGTCCTAATTCGACATATCTTCATCCCAATCTAAGTTGGCCAAGTCCCGATAAGCACACGTACACAAATCTCCAGAACCCACAACCGGTTGCAAAACCCATCAGTACCGAGTTCTGTTACTTCAGGTACAACCAGGACAGGTTAGAAAACAAACAAACAAAATAAAATAAAAACCTTCTTCAAAGTGCAAAGATAGCTTTTAGGTTAGTTTAGACTCATTTCTGCTCTATTTTACCCCTTTTTGCTCTCTCCCTGCAGCACCTCATGTGTGTGTCTGCGTAATTCCCTCGGTTTGCACAGGAAAAGCCTGCAGCAATCCGATTGGCTGTTGCTTGTCGCATGGAGCTATGCAGCAATGTACTCTTCAAAATAAGTCTAAATGCATTTCAGCTATCTTAAAATGTAAATGACAATGAATTGGCATGTTTTAACATGTTTTTTACCCAAATAAAATATAGTAACATGAAACATAACTTTGTTGACATTTTTAGTAATATTTAACCATATGAACTTATTAATTGGCTTTTTACATTCAAGCATTTATAGCTGTTTTTATTAACAGGTTTTTATTAACCTCTGGGTTACACTCCTACTGTGGCCAGCTGTCTTCCACAACCATAAAGTGGCGCTGGGTCACTCTCAATCCTGACGTACAGGGAAAAATGTCTCACAGTCGTCCAATCCAGCACAGAGCCCACCGCTCCCATGTCGATCCATTAAAGCACTTCCACTCCGTCACACTCCACCATACAACACGAGTGTCCGTTGGTACTCGGGGACACAGCATGGACAACCGTGGGTGTGCAAGAGTCCTCTTTGTGCCACAGACTTCCTCACTCGGATCTGTGGCATACCCTGGTGACATGAAGCAAGTGGCCACACTTGCCGCAGCGCTCCGCTCTTGCCGAACAACCTCTGGCCTTGAAACGGTGCTTTGTGGACCCACAATCCTTACCTTTGGGCTTTCCCGGGGTGGACCTCACGTTCCCAGCGCTAGCATCGTCCTCCACGCTTCCCATGCTGACCAGGTCCACTGCATGAGTGATCGCCGGTGATCCCAGAAGTTGGTGTGATGAGCCCTCACTCAGGTCCCATGACAGTTTATCTGCAGTTTCCAGCAGTTGAGATAATTCGATAGCTGTGGGCCGGGTCAGTTTGCCCGAAAACGTAAGCTGCTTCGACCTAATCGCAGACCTATTGGTATACTCCGCCAACTGACCGCAAATCATCTCCTCTTCCAATGGTCCGAGCTGGTACCCACTGACCAACAACCCCAAGTCTGCCACAAACCGCTGAATAGACTCTCCCACCCGTTGGCGGCACTGTCAAAACCAAATCTTGTGAACCATGATGTTTTCCAGGGCGTGAAAATAGCGTGCCATTAGCTCAACCACTTCAACAAAACTATCACAGTCACCCACCGTGCTCAGAACACGCCGTTCCTCCACCGCAACATTGTGGACCAACAACTCATGTGCCCTCAACTTCTCCAGCTTCACCACTGTTCAGGGCCACCGTGTGCTTCCGGAAAACGGTGCAGCACCTCAGCTAGGGAACCGATGGCTCGCCAGGGGGGCTCCAAAAATGGCCCAATTCCAGACCCACATGCTTCCATACCTTGTTCTAATCCACTTTTATTCTCATTGTCAAATGTTATGCCTGAATATGGAGACAAGCACAAGGCCAGGTGTCGAACTGAACACACGTTTATTAGAGAGGTACAAGTGCAACACACACACAGCCGCCAGGCAGAAGAAATGGCCAAGAGGCTGTCCTTTCTGCCTGCAGCCCTTTTATAGTCACGGGTGGTGGCATGACCGGAAGGTGGAGCAATCACCCAGTGCCACACAAATATGAACCATATAAATAACTATATAACACTGATCATCATCAAACTCGCACACAATGATCCTGAGGTGGGTCTGGATCCATGATGTGCTTAAGGTCAAGGGGATCAAGATCAGGAGATCTGAGCCCTCTCACTGTAGTTTCATCATGCCAGAATGACCTACGCTGTCATATAACTTTGATTGTCTAGTCACAAGGTGTTTGTGTTAATTGTCAGCATGTTAACAATCTGAGTATTCCTCTGTCTCTGTCAGATCCAGTCACAGGGAAAGACCTCTCCCTTTCCTGCCCCTAAACCAGCCAACAAGTTGGACAACATGCTGGCAAGCCTGCAGTCCAACCTCAACAAACTCAAAAGTCCAGGCAGTGGCTAAGGGCATCTGTGATGTCTGTAAGAAACCAATTGTTGGACAGGTAGAGACACAGAATTAAATCCAAAAATCCATATTTATACAAGCTGGAAACCTGAAAGACATAAACCACAGTCTGAGATGTTTTCTTTGTGCTAAAGTCAATATTATGCTTGGGCTGCTGTGATGGTTTATTGACAAAGCCACTTGGCCTATAAATAAACCATTCTGTATTTAGTATCAACTATTAATCTGTGGAGTAATATATGTGCAGAACACACACATTTAGTAGTGGAGAAAGACAATATGAGTGTTTCTCAGTTCAAGAACATCAGTTTATAAAATAGGAGAGACTGGAGCACACTGTAAGTTCACAGCCTTTAATTAAAGACGGTGTGGGAATCCACCTCAGTATATTTACACTCAGACTTAAAGACAAAAAGGAATCATCATGGGGGTTTGTGTGTGGATGCGGGGGTGGTGTGTTGATGTGAACAGTGACAAAGAGAATGGGAATTACAAAGGCTTTGATGTTAATGCAGCACACAGAGAAGGCTGACCAAGTGATATTATTTAAGAGCAGAGGTGCCTGAGATCTGTTACTCTTTTGTTGCTGGTGTTTCTAGAGAAATGTGAGAGAGAGTTGAATAAAGCCTGATATGATCTGGACCTCTCTTCCTGGTTATTCCCCTCTCCACACTGGTGACCCTTGACGCACAATGGAACACGAGGCGAACACCCCGGAGACGACCCGGACGGGAAGTGCCAGCAACACTTACGCCGTTTCGGTCAAACTCCCAGACTTTTGGCTACACGACCCGAAGTCTAGGTTCCTCCACACCGAGGCCCAGTTCGTGCTCCGGGGAGTAACGGCAGATGACACCAGATACTACTATGTGGACGCAGCGCTGGATGCACACACAACTCAGCAGGTGGCGAGCCTGCTCCAACAGCACCCAGCCCATGACAAATACGATGCTCTCAAAACCGCGCTGACCCAGCGCTACACGCTCTCAGACTGTGAGAGAGCGGAGAGGCTCTTGACGCACTCCGAGTTAGGAAACGGGTCGGCGGTCGAATTGGTTGAGAAGATGTTGGCGTTGATGGGCACAGATGACGGGCATTTCCTCTTTGCCCACCTTTTCCTCCGGAACCTCCCAATGGCGGCCAGAGCGGTCCTTGCCAATTCGCCGCTACTGGCTGCGGGCAACTACCGGGCGCTAGCCCAGGAGGCAGATTGGATTATCCTCTCTACCAGAGCCCTCACAGTGAACGCAGCGGCGTTGGAACCCAGTGAGACAGCCAATGGAGGTGAGGAGCCAGCAATGGTGACTGCAGTGGGGGCCAAGAAGCACTAGAGAGACACGCTCTGTTTCTACCACCACCGTTTTGGAGAGGACTTATGCCGATGTGTGCCACCATGCCAATTCAAGCGTTCGGGAAATGCAGTCTGTAGCAGCTGCGACCGCCGGTGAAGCAAGCAAGCTGCTCTATGTGACAAACTCATGCTCGGGGAGATGGTTCCTCGTGGACTCTGGCTCCCAAAAGAGCCTCATCCTGCCGTCCTACGCCGACCGGCTGGCGGGAACTAGCGGCCCCGAGCTGACGGCCGCAAACAGCTCAGACATAAGACTTTTGGTGAGAGGACACTGACTGTATTCTTGCATGGCCGTACATACCAATGGACATTTGTCATAGCGGCATGCAGCTTCCCCATCTTAGGCGCTGATTTTTTGTGTGCACACGGACTACTAGTTGATGTTGCTAACAGACGCCTGATTAACGCAATGTCTTTTGATTCTCTCCCCTGTACAGCTCGAGGAATCAGACCAACAACACTAGCCATCGTCACAGCTCCAGGGAGTAAGTTCCATACACTACTCACTACCACCACGGGGACGCTTGTTTTTGCACGACCTCAGTGCCTGGACGCAGCTAAACTGGCCATAGCACGCAAGGAGTTTGCCAACTTGGAAAAGTTGGGCATCATCAGGCGCTCAAACAGCCCATGGGCATCCCTGCTACATATGATTCCTAAGGCCGAGGGATAGTGGCGACCGTGCGCAGATTTCCGCAGATTAAACAACGCCACAGTGCACGACCGCTACCCCATCCCTCATATTCAGGATTTTTCCATTCTCCTCACAGGGGCACGCATTTTTTTCAAGATAGACCTGGTCCGCGGTTACCACCAAGTCCCGGTGCACACGGAGGACATACCCAAAACGGCAGTAATAACCCTGTTTGGCCTGTTTGAGTTTTTACACATGCCTTTTGGGTTAAAAGGCATGGCGCAGACATTCCAACGCATGATGGATGCGGTGTTGCGTGATCTGCCATTTGTGTTCGGTCTACCTGGACAACATCCTGGTGGCTAGCGCGTCCGAGGACGAACACGTAACCCACCTCAGGACAGTTTTCCAGAGGTTGGAGGAGCACGGGCTAATAATCAACCCGGTGAAGTGCCAGTTTGGGGTGGCAAGGGATCGATTGTTTGGGCCACTGCATCTCACCGGAGGGCGCGATACCCTTGCTGGACAAGGTACGCGCTGTGGCAAATTTTCCCCGGCCTCAGACGGTCAGGGCACTGTAGGAGTTTTTTGGGATAAGATAAGATAAGATAAGATAAGATAAGCCTTTATTAGTCCCACAACGGGGAAATTCCAGGATTGCAACAGCACAGGGATAGCAACACTCAGAGCAACAATCAGAAGGCAAGAAAAAACAAAACAAAAAAAAACAAGCAAGCAAGAGCAGCTAATATACATATGTACATATTACTATAAAATATATATATACACACACACAGACACAGTGCAGAGCATTGTAGCTGGATGGAATAAATATATGAATATGTAAACACACAGTGCGGAGCAATGTAGCTAGATGGAATAATATGTAGATATATAAACACACAGTGCGGAGCATTGTAGCTAGATGGAATAAATATATAGATATATAAACATAAACACACCCAGTGCGGAGCATTGTAGCTAGATGGAATAAGTATGTAAATATATAAACACACACAGTGCAGAGCATTGTTGCTAGATGGGATGAAACAGCACAACCGTCTACTTAGTTATCCTACATGGTATGATTATGTGCCCATACATATTCTCACTCTCCATAGCGACCGGTATTTTCCTAGTTGTATGCCGGAGGGGACCATTGTGTAAGTCTATTGCATCTTTTGCATTCAAAAAACTATTAGTTTGTTACGTCTTTTTGCTATCTCTGCGAGCAGCCCTGCTTAGGTTGTACAGTCTGACAGCCGTTGGTAGGAAGGACCTGCGAAACCTCTCGGTTGTGCACCTGGGATGATGTAGTCTGCTGCTAAATGAGCTCCTCAGTGCATTCAGTATGTCCTGCATAGGGTGGAACTCCGACTCCGGCAGAGATGACAGTTTAGCCACCGTCCTTCTCTCTCCCATCTCCTCCACCGGATCAAGGCGCTGCCCCAGGACAGAGCTAGCTTTCTTGATCAGTTTGTTCAGTCTCTTCCTATCGGCTGCAGTAATGCCACTGCCCCAGCAGACCACTCCAAAAGTGATGGCTGATGCCACCACCGTGTCATAGAATGTCTTCAGCAGCGTGCCTTGTACACCAAAAGACCTGAGTCTCCTCAGCAGGAACAGCCTGCGCTGTCCCTTCTTGTAGAGTGCATCAGTATTGTGTGACCAGTCTAGTTTATTGTTCAGATGAACACCCAGGTACTTATAGGCTGTCACCATCTCGATGTCTGTTCCCTGTATATTTACTGGTGCTGTGAGGGGTTGTCCTTGCCTGCGGCAGTCCACCACCAGCTCCTTAGTTTTTCTCGCGTTGATCTGGAGGCAGTTCCGATGGCACCAGTCCACGAAGTCCTGGATAAGCCCTCTGTACTCAGCTTCATCTCCATTGTAGATGAGGCCAATGATCGCAGAGTCATCAGAGAACTTCTGTAGATGGCAGTGTGTTGTGTTGTGTGAGAAGTCCGCAGTATAAAGAGTGAACAGGAAGGGAGCCAGCACCGTTCCCTGGGGGGCCCCCGTGCTACTGATGATCGTGTCGGACACACAGTCCCGGGTTCTCACAAACTGAGGCCGGTTCGTGAGGTAGTCCAGGATCCATGATGACAGGTGCTGGTCCACCCCTGCGCGCAGCAGCTTGTCCTTCAGGATCATCGGTTGGATGGTGTTGAAAGCACTGGAGAAGTCAAAGAACATGATCCTCACCACATTCCCGGGCTTCTCCAGGTGGGACAGAGAACGGTGAAGGAGGAAGATCACCGCATCCTCCACCCCAATGCCATGCTGGTAGGCGAACTGGAGTGGATCCATCGCTGGTTCCACCAGGGGGCGGAGGTGAGCAAGGAGCAGTCTCTCCAGGGTCTTCATCAAGTGGGACGTCAAGGCCACCGGTCTATAGCTGTTCAGGTCTTTGGGGTGGGAAGTTTTTGGTACAGGTACCACACAAGATGTTTTCCACAGCTGTGGTACCCTCCCCAGTTTCAGGCTCATGTTGAAGATATACGTCACAATCCCACACAGCTGGTCTGCACAGGACTTGAGGAGCTTTGCGCTGATGCCGTCCGGTCCCGACGCCTTCCTCGCCTTGATCTTCCTCAGCTCTGTCCTCACCTGGGTCCTGGTCAGGGTCAGGATGGGGGGCTGTGTGTTGGGAGTGGGGGGGTGTTGGTGGAGTGGGGAGTGGGCAGCAGGACTTGATTTCTTTAGAGGCAGCAGTGGTTGTTGTGCAGACAGGGGGGAGGGCGGTTGGTCAAACCTATTGAAAAACAGATTCAGGTTGTTCGCCCACTCCCTGCCCCCTGTGGCCTGGGGGGAGGTATTCTGGAGTCCAGAGATGGTTTTGAGGTTTCTCCAGACCCTGCTGATGTCGCTCTGTTGCAGCTTGTCCTCCATCTTCATCCTGAAGCTGTCCTTGCCTACTCTGATCTTTCTCCTCAGCTCCCTCTGTACGGACTTCAGCATCTCCCTGTTCCCCGACCTGAAGATCCTCTTCTTCTCTCTCAGAAGTGTTTTTATCTCAGGGTTGATCCAGGGTTTGTTGTTTGAGTGACGCTGTATGGTCTTGGTGGGAACGGATTTGTCCACACAGAAGCTGAGGTAGCCCGTGAAGGTGTGAATGAGGCCATCGATGTCCTCACCATGTGGATCGCAGAGCTGCTTCCAGGCGGTGGCTTCAAAACAGCCCTTTAGAGTGTCCATTGTCTCCTCAGACCATAACTCCACAGTGTGCATGGCCGGAGGTTGTCTGTGCACTAGGGGTTTGTACACCGGCCGGAGATGAACCAAGTTGTGATCCGATCTCCCGAGTGGGGGGAGTTGTGATGAGGTGTACGCCTCCTTAGTGTTTGCGTAGAAT
Source organism: Pholidichthys leucotaenia (assembly GCA_020510985.1). NCBI lineage: Eukaryota > Metazoa > Chordata > Actinopteri > Cichliformes > Pholidichthyidae > Pholidichthys > Pholidichthys leucotaenia. Next base: position 191,351,664 of record CM035840.1, read on the forward strand.
AAGTCCAGTGTTTTATTGTCTCTAGTGTGGCATGTGACATACTGGGTGAACGTGGGTAGAATGGGAGACAGTGAAACGTGGTTGAAATCGCCTGAGATGAGGAGAAGAGCATCTGGGTGTTCTGTCTGCAGCCTGCTGGTTACTGAATGGATGACGTCACGCGCTGTCCCAGCGTTCGCTGTTGGATTTGCATAAATAACAATGCAGATCACGTGTGAGTGTTCTCTCGGGAGATATGTAGGCCTCATGCTAACAGCTAGCAACTCAATGTCTTTGCTGCAGTGTCGTTGTTTAACAGTGATATGTCCCGGTCTGCACCAGTTGTTGTTAACATACATTATCACTCCACCGCCCCTTGCTTTGCCACTGTCTGCTGTTCGGTCAGCCCGTATCATGTGAAAACCCTCCAGCTCAATGTTAGCATCTGCTGCTAGTTCTGTTAGCCACGTCTCAGTAAACAAAAGGAGAGAGCACTCCCGGTATGTGCTATCGTAACGGGAGATAGCCGCTAGCTCATCTTCCTTTCCCAGTATCAACCGTACATTTCCCATGACAACAGATGGAAGGGAGGGTCTGTACCTTATATTTTTTGTCCTCCGCCTTACTCCAGCCCGGCAGCTGCGGCGTTTTCGCCTCAGTTCTCTCGGTATGTCGAGTTTTTCCAATGGGACCAGGTGGCGGTTGAATGCTAGCAGCTCTTCCCTGCTGTATCATATCCTGCTATAAACAGTGGCTCCGTCCACCGGCTCAGGAGACATTTGGGACGATCTGTGTGTCCGTGATATAAGTGGAGTGAAAAAAGACGGATCAAAAAGAGAGAGAAGGGGAAAAAGACTCGGAATCGAGCCGCTGTTGCAAAAGGCAGCCTACTGGTGTGGCGTCGGGGAGAGAAAAAAAAGAAAAAAAAAAAAAAAAAAAGGGTTGTTTCCTCCCCCGTGCAGCCCAGCTCATACAGCCGTTGTACGCCGCACTTAAGAAACGGAAGCCGGCGGACAGACTCAACTGGACTCCTGAGCGGGAGCAGACGTTTTCTGAGGTTAAAACAGCTCTGGCGAACGTTGCACTGCTGGCGCACTCGGACCCAGTGGCTCGGATAACGCTCCCTATCGACGCCTCGGACATGGCCATAGGGGCCGTCGAGGAGCAGCAAGTCGCTGGTTCTTGGCAGCCGCTCACCTTTTTTAGCAGGTCTTTGCGCGACAGTGAGCATAAATACAACGCGTTCGACAGAGAGTTACTGGCTCTCCACCTGGCCATATGCCAGTTCCAGTTCTGGCTGGAAGGGCGCACCTTCACTGAGTTCGTAGACCACAAACCGCTAACATACACGATGGCCAAGGTTTCGGAACCATGGTCGGCGATGCAGACGTTTGCACGTTCCAGTCTGGACCAACAGGGTTAAGGCTGGAGAGCAGAGTACTGCAAGACAGGGGTTCCCACCTAATCTGTGATGTCTCCATGGGCCACCCGTGCCCGGTGGTCCCACGCACTTGGCATTTTTGAGTCAGTTCACTCCCTGGTGCACCCAGGGGTGCGTGCGTCAGTCAAAATGGTGGGAGTGAAGTTTGTCTGGCCGAGCCTGCGAACCTGCCATTCCATATCCCGGCTAAGCGGTTCAACCACGTTCACGTGGACCTCATGGGCCCCATCCCGCCATCACAAGGGTTCACGCACCTCCTGACAGTGGTGGACCGCACCACGCACTGACCCAAAGCAGTCCCGCTAGCTTCCACCGCGTTCGGAGAAGTTGCATGCGCTTTTTTGACAACATGGGTGCCACGTTTTGGTGCCCCTTCGGATATCACATCCGATCGGGGCCCGCAATTTGTTTCCGACCTCTGGTCCACCATGGCCCGGACCCTGGGCATCTCACTTTATCGCACGACCGTGTACAACCCACAGGCCAATGGGTTATGCAAATGTTTCCATAGATCGCTTAAAGCAGCACTCAGGGCTTCGCTTACGGATGCAAATTGGGTGGACCAGTTGCTGTGGGTTCTATTAGGGTTGCGCTCAGTACCGAAGGAGGATTTGGTGGCCTCCCCAGCAGAGCTGGTTTTTCCCCAGCCGCTGTGGCTCCCAGGGGAATTTTTGCCGGACAGCCCTGCGCCGAACACCGATCCATCCCTGATTTCACCGCGTAGCGCAGTGGCAGGGACGGCACCCGGTCTGGTCCACCACTGTTTTCCACACGCTTTTGTGCCAAAGGCCTTGAAGGACGCGGCGTTCGTATTTGTCAGGCACAATGCCCACCGGACCCCTTTGCGCCCGCCCTATGATGGCCCGTTCAGAGTGCTGGAACCCGGGGAGAAACATTTTGTGTTAGACTTGGGGGGACGCAGAGAAACAGTCTGTATAGACAGGCTTAAGCCCGCTTTTGTGTTATCAGACGAGCAAGTGGTGTTGGCCCAAACTCCTCAGCGCGGACGACCCCCATTGAGAACTCCCCAGGTAAATGACTCATCAGACCAGTCACAAGGGCATGCTAATGATGTTTCCCCCCCTCCCAATGTCCCCCCACAGACGGACGCACCCCCAACCTTGAAGCCCCAGACCCCACGTTACAGCTGCTACAGACGTAAGCTGAAGCCCAAAGGACATGAGGGTCAAGGCTCAGTCTGAGTCTGGGGGGGGTGGGGGGCGGTGTGGGAATCCACCTCAGTATATTTACACTCAGACTTAAAGATAAAAAGGAATCGTCATGGGGGTTTGTGTGTGGATGTGGGGGTGGTGTGTTGATGTGAACAGTGACAAAGAGAATGGGAATTACAAAGGCTTTGATGTTAATGCAGCACACAGAGAAGGCTGACCAAGTGGTATTATTTAAGAGCAGAGGTGCCTGAGATCTGTTACTCTTTTGCTGCTTGTGTTTCTAGAGAAATGTGAGAGAGAGTTGAATAAAGCCTGATATGATCTGGACCTCTCTGCCTGGTTATTCCTCTCTCCACAACATACATCTTAAATTCCACACTCATCAGGGAAGAAGGCTGTCACCCCACAATATGAGGTCCGAGGTTGACATGCTACCACAGGACTTCTAGTTGGGAAAAAGTTTACATATACCTAGTTTACCTTGGACTTAAACTTTCAGTGTAGGAATTACTCCAATTTACCTCTAGATTTCCATCAACAATCCTCTCAGATGTCTGAGATAGACCACTGTGCACACACGTTCACTAGAAGTACAATGATTATTTCCTCTGGGACACAGTTGCACTCTAATAAAAGTAGTTTAATTCTGAACATGACTCTATAATGCTGTTTCATTTGAACATTGGGTTGTGAGAGATGCATCTGCTATTGTTTGGAGTATTCCCTTTTCTTCTTGCATGCTGTGCTGCAGAGATTTTCTCTACTGAGCAAGGCCTTTCTCTCTTTGCATCCCATTACTGTTTCATGCACCGTGTCTCCCCACACCAGGTGGTGATTGCCATGGGCAGAACATGGCACCCTGAGCACTTTGTGTGCACCCACTGTCAGGAGGAGATAGGCTCCAAGAACGTCTTTGAGCGAGAAGGGCAACCTTACTGTGAGAAAGATTTACTCAGCCTGTTCTCACCACGATGCTGCTACTGCAATGGACTATACTGGATGTTAGTAATGCATTCATTAACACATGCACACATAGAATGAATGGACAGATATTAATATTTATTCATTCATAACCTAAGGGAGTCTGGCCTTACTGGAAACTGCATAATGGCAATTACTTTTCTGTTTCAGTCAGGCACTGACACTTGTAATGCAAACTTTCTTTTCTAGATACAGTTTGAAAATTAGCAATCACATTTACAGGTCTGATTATAAATTAAGTTTTTGCTGTCCATTGTAGGGGTCTGTTTTGCCATGTGTCGCCATGCACTTGCCAGGATATGACTAAGCTGAAGCCCGTCAGCAGAGTATTAAAATTGAGTTCTTAGAAAAAAAATGTTGTTTAAAGTTGTGCGTCCTTGGCTGACAGTAGTGCACTCAGTGAGGTTTAACTGGATGTGCAGCTGTCCATAAATGTCCAAACTGCAGTGCTGGTTTATTCTTAGATATCAATTGTTTTGTGTTTTCCGTGTTGCACACAAAAAAATACTGTAGCTGTGGATTATAGGCATTAATAGGCACCTAAAGGAATTATTAAAATGATATTATGGATTTATTTTTTTTTTAAATCGGCCTTTCTTGCATTTTAAGTAACATTTCAATTGCCAGTAACCAGATCTATCCTTACGGTAACATACTCCAGGTACTGGAAGTTATGCAGACAGTGAATAGTGGAGTTGAGCCGAAAACGCCAACATGAGTCACTGCTAAGCCTTCCTTACTGATCCCCACACAACATTTGGCATTCATATTTGATTCATCACGTCCTATTCTATCCCCATTTCATTCAGAAGGGGATTTATTTACAAGTTACAGAGTGGGTGGTTTGGTTAATTTATGTAAAAATCAATGTAGAAAAATGTAGAAATGTTTTATGTAACTGTGTGGCTAAAACATCAGGTTCAGTCATGAGCTGTTTAAGAATTTGTAACCTTTAAGAATTTGTAATCAGTCTCCTATTGTGAATTTAATCTGTGCCAACCTGTATAGATAATGGCATTATGTTAGTGATCTCTTAATTACGTTGCACCCTCTGGTGGAAAAACAGAGAATTGCTGGTTACCTTATTGACCTCAGTAACAGGTTTACAATGACTTCTTGCTGCTCAGCTTTTGTTTTGGGTAGGAATCTTTTGCAGTGGTCTCCAACTCCTCGGCTATAGAGGGTATGCACATGATGTCACAGAACAGAACTCATGGCAGTTAAAAAACACTGGGGGGCTAAAATGAGTGACAACATTACGGTGTATGTAGTTAAACATAAAAAATACACAGTGTTCAGTCACAGCAGTACACAGAGTGCCTGCTTGCATTGTGGAGAGCTAAACTTATCATTCCACCTTGTATTAACTGACAAAAAATAGATAAATAAATAATTAAAGGCTCAGAACCAGTGCTCATACCCACACATCACTACAGTCAAGTAAACACTGTGGTCCAAACATTTAAAGTAAAAAAGGCACTCTGTGTACTTCTGTAACTAAAAATTTTGTGTAATTTTTATGTTTTACTGCATACAAACTAAAGTGCCACGTGTTTGCCACTCAGTACTACGTGAGCATGGTAGCTGCCTGGTAACTGTTATATTTGCCCCTCGCAGGGCAAAGATGAGGCGCCAGAAGCCAGCAGTGAGTTTGTTATTTTATTAACAAAAGTGACAAAATAATGTGCCACGAGGGGCAAAACACAAGCATTATACATACGACCCCGGAGGGTAAATAACAGAAGAGAAATAAAAAGTCAAATACAACACTTACATGAAAATAGCGAGGGTGAAACCTAACGCTGAAAAGGACTGGCTTCGGACGTAAGAAACCAGTCTGGATAGGGCGAGGTCACAGCGAGGAATGACCCTCGACTGAGATCTTAAATAGAGAATAACTAAAGAACAAACAGGTGTGCAAAGATAGTGATAAATAAGTGCCCGCAGCTGTGACAGCCCACAAGCAGACTGACAGGCGGGAGTGCTGCCGCGGCGCTGTCAAAATAAAAGCACAAACAAACACCATAAAGAATGAGACTAAAGAAACGGGGAGAAAAAGAAGAAATCATAAGTGACTCGAGCACGGAAATGACCCACGCTCAGGATCACTACAGTGCCCCTGCTTTAAGGGATGAATTCCAGACATCCCAGCGTAACATCAAGGGAAAAAACGGACCACCCCAACCAGAAATACTATCAAAACCAGCCTCGGGAGGGTGGAGGGGGAATCCGGGCCTGGAGGGAAAGACACTGGAAAGAAAAATAAGCTCAAAAATGCTTTACAGCAAAACTAGAACATAAGTCAAAGTAAACAATCCCCAATGTACTAAAACACAAAAAATAGCCAAAGCCACAACTAAGAGTACAAATGAGAATTTCTCCTTTCTTCTTTGTTTCTTTTTTTCTCAGAAATGTCCATGTGAAAATTTAACAAAGTAGGACAAAAACATAGCAAATTCAAACACTATAGTACAAACGAGAAATTACTTTTCTCCCGGAAAAGTCAAACCAGGATAGAAATCTGGACAGAAGGAGGCTTAAATATTCATACCTATAATAAATAAACAGTACAGCAAAACTAATAGTAATTTATACGGTGGTAATGCAGGAAATAGAGGCAAAGAACTAAGCATCACCAGTCCAATAAGAGAACTGTTCCGGTGGCCTCCCAGAGTCTGAGCTCCACCCGACTGTCACCAGGAAAAGGTCGGGTGGCCTACCAGACCTCCAGAAATACCAAGACAGGTGAAAAGGTCCATCAGGTGGCCTCCCTGCATCGCTAGGCCAGTGGACCACGGAACCCCACTCACCTCCCCCAGAAGACAGAAGAGGAAACGGATAACCCCCACAGATCCCTGGCCAGGAACGAACCACGATGGAACCAGAAGACTGTAACGGACCCACAGCAACCTTGAGCCCCAGCGCAGCACCCTCGGTGGCCTCGGCTTGAGGCATGGCAGCATCCTTGGTGGCCTCGGCTTGAGGCGTAGCAGCACCCTCGGTGGCCTCGGCTTGAGGCGTAGCAGCACCCTCGGTGGTCTCGGCTTGAGGCGTAGCAGCACCTTCGGTGGCCCTGGACTGAGGTGTATTCATTACGTCTTTGGCTGGTGGAGCTGAACCCACGAAGACCTCGGGCAGCGGACCGGAAACCACGGAGCCCTCTAACGTCACAGGAAGTTCCTCGGTGACCCTGAGAAAAGGCTCAGAAACAAGGGGCACAGGAACAAGGTCAGGGTCACCGGCAGCAGTGGAACCTGGCGAGGCAAACTCAGATGCTGCTGACGGCAGCACCCGGCTCTACCCCCCAAGAGCCAGACAAGATCTCTCCAAAACAAAAATAACAAAAACAAAGGACAGTACTTGCATGAGCTCAAGTTCCACCACCGTCCAGGACTCCGTTGATCCGGGTGGCAATCCAACTGGCTTGACCTCTTGGAGGTCCGACTCCAACTCTGCTGTGGCGGCCCCAATAGCGGGCATGATGGTCTCAGCAGTCTCTGGACCCCCTGGCGCTGCAGTCCACGCAGATGGCTCACTCTGCGTGGCCACCGGAGATCCAGCTGGAACAGGACTCTGCTCAGTGGAGACCCGGGGATGCTTCGTCGTCGGCTCAGACTCCAACTGGCAGACAGCCAGCAGACAGCTGTCAGCTGCCAGCAGACAGCCACGATATGTGTCCATATCGTGGCTGCGGGGCTGGAACCAGGTTCACCAGGGCCGCAGGCCCCTCCTCCATCCGGCGGTTTAGTCCTGGCACTGGTGGACACTCGGGAGATATAGGAGGAGACACAGAGGAAGCAGATAGTGAATTTATGGCTGCAGCAGGTGGTGAGAGCTCAGGGGACTGCAGGACCTGAGCCTCACCCCCAGGAATCAGACAAGGTAATTCATCGTTTAGAGAAAGACAATGAAAAAACACTTGCCTGTTCTCCTGTATGGTGGTCATTGCTGCAGCAGGCTCTATTCTTCCTTCTCCCGTTGTAGCAATAAAGGTGGGCCCTTCGGGAAGACAAAGAGGAGCCGCTCCTGGCAGATCGATGACGGAGGCAAACAGAGAAGAATCATCTGGGCTCGCAGCAGCTGGAGGAAGTGCCGTAGAGGGAGGAGCAGCTGAGGCAGTCCGGGGTAGGGGAGCTGGCGAAACAGCTGACAAATAAGACTCGGAGGCTGAAGCTGCTGTCCTAACTCTCTGTAGTGGCAACGTAAAAACAGCTGGCTGGGAGGTGAAGAAATCTTTCTGGCTGCCCGTAGCTGGATCCAAACGGGAGCCTTGCGGTGAGTTGACCTGGTGATTCTTCTCCCTCAGTTTTGGAACAGCCGTGTTGCGGAGAGGAGAGGGGTTCACTGCAAGACAACGGCGTCTTCTGGCTGGAGATGAGCTTAACGTCAGATTAGGAAAACGCAGCTGCTGAGCAGAAATAGTGGCTAGTAGTTCGGCGAACTCTGGATAATTGTCCAACCCGGGATGTGCCTCCATAACCCTAACTGCTGCCACCACACTCTTCAGAACTTTGCCCAGGTTAATGGAAGAGAGAGCTTCAGCAATCCAGTCCCCAATGAAATCAGCTGCCCACTGTTCATCTTTGCTGGGAACCCCAGCTGCCCTCCCCCTCCGGCGCGCTGGAAGACGGCTCTTTGGCGATGAAACCATGGGAGCTGGAGCCATAGCAGGAACCTCCTCACGAGCCGAGGGAGTTCTTCACCGTTGGCCCCCTCTTAGGCTTCCTGGAGGATTTCTGGTCCAGTTGACGGTTCTTCTGTTGGAGCACCGATAGCTCAGCCATCCTCTCCCTGCCCTCAGTGTACTCAGCAAGGCAAGGATGACTTTTAGCAGCCACCTCCGCGAGGCCCAGGTACCATAATGCGTCTTGGGGGGAACGATTGTGAGCTATGGCCAGGAGGTCATCTATCTCCATTAGAGCCTGGATGAGCTCAAAACCCAGGCTCATCTCATAGGATACCATTTGGTGAATGACGTCATAGCCCCCCTCCCAAAAAAAAACAAAAAAAACAAAAAAAAACCCCAAAACGCTGGCACCCGGTGAAGGAAAAAATTCAGAGCCAAAAAAACCCAAAACTCACTGAGGCTGGCACCTGCTTTGGCTGCAACCTACTGTTATGTTTGCTCCTTGCAGGGCAAAGAGGAGGCGCCAGAAGCCAGCAGTGAGTTTGTTATTTTATTAACACAAGTGACAGAATAATGTGCCATGAGGGGCAAAACACAAGCACTATACATACGACCCCGGAGGGTAAATAACAGAAGAGAAATAAAAAGTCAAATACAACACTTACGTTAAAATAGTGAGGGCAAAACCTAACACTGAAAAGGACTGGCTTTGGACGTAGGAAACCAGTCTGGATAGGGCGAGGTCGCAGCAAGGAATGACCCTCGACTGAGATCTTAAATAGAGAATAACTAAGCAACAAACAGGTGTGCAAAGATAATGATAAATAAGTGCCCGCAGCTGTGACAGCCCATGAGCAGACTTACAGGCGGAAGTGCTGCCGTGGCGTTGTCAAAATAAAAGCACAAACAAACACCATAAAGAATGAGACTAAAGAAACGGAGAAAAAGAAGAAAATCATAAGTGACTCCAGCGCGGAAACGACCCACGCTCAGGATCACTACAGTAACTGCCAAGAGTTCTGTTCCAATACATTCCCTCGCTAATGACAAAGTTGCTTCTTTACTCATTTCAAAGTCAGTCTTTAAGGATTAGAAATGATTTTCTACTTTACACCATTCAGATTTTTTGTCGTACATTAAATACAGTCTTGACTTGGTGACCGCTGTTCTTTTGTTAGATGGACAATGGGAGTTTGACACCATAGCCCTCCCAAACATGAACTGTTGGTCTTAGCACCACACCATCACCTGACTTGTAATAACCTTATCTCTGGTTTTCTCCCATGACTGGGGCCTCCATGCTGATTACAATGAGGAAATCATGTTTCTCCATGTCAAGTGGCCTCACTTTAAGTACAAAAACAAATGCTTCTCTTCTACTTTTGTTCTCCACAGAAAGTTGTGACTGCTTTAGACAAAACTTTGCACCCAGAGCACTTCTTCTGTGCCCAGTGTGGAGCCTTTTTTGGACCAGAAGGTACCAGCTGCAGTCCCTACCATGTGATGGCTTTAAGCTGTTTTTTATCCTTGGAATTAAAAGAAGCATGCAGTAAGTCTGTGTGTCTTTGCTGCCCTTTAGGTTTTCATGAGAAGGATGGTGAGGCCTACTGCACAAAGGAAAACTTTGACATGTTTGCACCTAAATGTGGCTGTGCCCGTGCCATCCTGGAGAACTACATCTCTGCTCGCAATTCACTTTGGCACTCTGAATGCTTTGTGTGCAGGGTCAGTGTGCTTCTAATCACAGTTTAGTTGTGGTTCAGCCGGTCTGGATTTGGGGGTCAGACTCGATCTCTGTTTTTAAGAGTTGTTTTGCGCTCCCTGTGAGAATTGGACTTTTGGGACTGCTCTCATTCGTGAGTGAACTGATTGGCGTTTCTTTTCGTGGTTCGCTGCTACGCTTAACCCAAAGCGTTTGCTAGGCTAACGCTATAGCTAACACCATAGCTAGTCGTAGCACCTAGCACCGACACAGACAAGCGACTCCGTCCCCGGTGATTGGGGCTCGCCGGAGGAACAAGCTGAGGCAGCAGTTGGACGGGAGCTGGATCGGAGTTCAACTCCAGCGGTGGTGGGAGACGGGGACCAGTGGAGGACCACCGGGGCCCCAGCCGGAGTCGGAGCCCAGTTGCAGCGGCGGGGCTCAGCGGAGGAACTACTGAGGCAGACGGCGGTAGGTGGTGGGGCTCAGCGGAGGATCTACCGGGACCCCAGCTGGACAGAAGCAGGATCGGAGCTCGGCTACAGCAGCGGTGGGCGGCGGGACTCGGTGGAGGAGCTTCTGGTACCCCGGCTGGACAGGAGCTCGGTTACGGTGGCGATAAGCAGCGAGACTAGCAGCGGAGGGGGCTAGCTGAGGCCCAGCTGGATTCGAGGTCGGTCGGATCGGATGCCGGCGACACCAGCAGAGATTGTTTTACTATCCACAGGTCAGTAAAAATGCCACCAAAGAAGGAGGAAATGGAAGAGATAAAAAAAATCTCTGAACTTCTTGTCAGAAGAACTGACCAAAGTGGTTAGTCAGCAGGCTAAAATAATAGAGCTAATGGAAGATGTCCGAGAATTAAAATTAACAATTAAGGAAAAAGACAAAAAAATTGCAGACTTGGAGCGACGCGTCGAGGATCTTGAACAATATTCTCGTATGGATGATTTAATTATAAGTGGACTAGACATTAAATATAAATCATATGCTCATGCTACAGCAGGATTGAGAGGAGAGGATGCTCCCCTGAGTGAATCAGTCTCCCTGGAAAACCAGGTGCTTCAGTTCCTTGATAGTAGAAATATAAAGGTCGAAGCAAATGCAATTTCAGCCTGTCATGCTTTACCCAGAAAAGATAATAAAACAAAGAAATCAGTTGTGATGTGCTTTGTGAACAGAAGGGTAAAGAATGACATACTGAGGCAGGCCAGAAAGCTACGGGAAACAGAAGTTTACCTAAATGAACATCTAACAAAAACTAATGCTGAAATAGCACGGCAAGCACGGATGCTGAAAAGACAAAATAAGATACAGGCAACATGGACAAGAAATTGTAGAGTTTGGATCAAACTAAATGGAACACCTGAGGAAGCAAAGAGTATAATAATCAGGGATGTTACTGACTTAAATAAATATAGATGAACACTGATTAAGAAAATTAAGAGACTATAAAAATCCATATCCACACACATGGCAAGAATAGTTCTTTTGACATACCATGTCAATGTACTTAAAAAAAACAAAAAACTAAACAAAACAAACAAAAAACTTATGACTGACTTGAGTAGACATCAATTATCCCCAGTTGGAGGAAGTCATTTGACAGAGTGAGGAAATTCAAACTCTGAAAATATGCCATTATGCTGAACATAAACTACAAGAGATGGAAAATGATATTGATACTGATAACCACTTTTTCAATAATATTCATAATCATTGTGAATATTACACCGAAAAGCAATTCAAAAGTCAAGTGCAACTAGATGGTAAACTATCAATAATACACTTCAACAGCAGAAGTCTCAACAAAAACTTTCCACAGATTCAGGACTATTTAAAACAGCTAGACAGAAAATTTACAGCTATCGCAGTCTCTGAAACTTGGCTTAATGAAGAGCAGGCTCCCCTGATGGCAACAGAGGGATATCAGATGTTTCCTATTAACAGATCTCAAAAAAAGGGTGGTGGTGTTGCACTGTATATTGATGACCTGTATAGGTGTAAGCTTGTAAATGGAATGTCCTTTGCACTACCAGGGATTTTGGAATGTGTTACTGTTGAGATTGACCAAGATAAAACAAAAAATCTAATTATAAGTTGTATATATAGAACGCCGGGAACTTGCATTGAGACAGAGATAAATTAGTCGAGCTGTACAATAATATTACTAGTAAGAAAATGGTAGTAATTTGTGGAGATTTCAATATTGATTTATTAAATCCATATCAACAAAATGTAATTACAGAGTTCATGAATTCTATGTACAGCATGAATCTATATCCCACAATAACACATCCCAGTAGAATCACAGTTCACACTGCTACACTTATTGACAACCTGTTTGTTAATATTATTGATAAGAAAATAGAAAGTGGATTATTGATAAATGATATAAGTGACCATTTGCCAACCTTTGCACTTATCCATGGCCACACGGGGACCAATACAGAAAAAATTTTAAAATTGTTCAGATACAAATCACAAAATGCAATCAGTTCTTTTAAAGAAGACTTGCTGAACCAAGACTGGACAAAAGTCTATGTATCAGATGTAAATGAAGCCTATGACACATTTATAAACATTGTAACCACTCTTTATGAAAAAAATTGTCCATTAGTAAAGAAAAAGCTTAAACATAAATTTGCCGATAAGCCATGGTTAACCAAAGGATTACAAAAGGTGTGTAAAAAGAAAAATTTATTATATAAAGCTTTTCTAAAGAAAAGGACAAAAGAAGCAGAGCAGCGGTATAAAACATACAAAAATAAGTTAACATATATAATAAGATGTAGTAAAAGAGACTATTACAGTAAAGAACTGGAGAAAAACAGAGACAATATTAAAAATACATGGACAATACTTAACAATATTCTTGGAAATAAAAACAGAAATACAAGCTACCCAACCAATTTTTCAAAAAAATAATAAAACAACTCAGAGTGTGAATGCAGTTTCACCTGCAGATGAATTTAATAACTCTTTTGTTAACATTGGTCCTAATTTGGCTTGAGAAATACCCATTACGGCACCCACAGGTGATACAATAAGCAAAAACACTGCTATAAAAGATTCAATTTTCATAAAGAATACAGACGAGAGAGAGGTCATTGAAATTGTTAAATCGTTTAAAAGTAAAACATCTACGGACTGTGATGGTATTGACATGCTCTTAGTCAAAACTATTATTGAATGCTTAGTGAAACCACTGATGTATATCTGTAACCTGTCTCTCCAAACAGGTATATTTCCCAATGCAATGAAAATAGCTAAAGTAATTCCGATATACAAGACGGGTGACAGAGGGGAACTTTCAAACTATAGACCAATTTCACTATTGCCTCAATTTTCCAAGATACTTGAAAAAATATTCTATGAGAGAATTGACAACTTCATACTGAAGAATAATTTATTGTGTGAGCAGCAATATGGATTCAGACACAAGAGGATAACGGCATTTACTCTAATGGAATTTATAGAAAAAATATCAACTGCCGTTGAAAATAAAGAGTATTCAGTTGGGGTATTCCTAGATCTTAAAAAAGCATTTGATACAGTGGATCATAATTTATTATTAAAGAAACTACAAAATTGTGGTATTAGGGGAGTAGCACTGTCCTGGTTATGTAGTTACTTAAAGAATAGATATCAGTATGTATGTGTTGGTAACAAAAACTCACAGTTACTGAAGGTTACTTGTGGAGTCCCACAGGGTTCAGTTTTGGGGCCATTGTTATTCAATATGTATATAAATGATATATGTAAAGTTTCAGAAAAAAAGGATTTAATATTGTTTGCCGATGACACTAATTTATTATGCAGTGGAAGCAATTTGGAACAACTTTTGGATACACTCGGAAAGGAATTAGGAAAGCTTAAACTGTGGTTTGATTCAAACAAATTAACGCTCAATTTAAGTAAGACAAAATTTATAGTTTTTAACAACCATCACAACAACTTAGTATCTAAACTCAGTGTAAATGGTGTAGAGATTGAAATGGTATCCGAAACTAAATTTCTTGGTGTAATAATTGATAAACTGTGTTGGAAGTCACATATTAATTATATTAAAGGTAAAATATCCAAATCAATTGCAATACTACACAGAGTGAAATATTTGCTGAATCAACCCACACTATATACCTTGTATCATTCATTAATACTCCCATACATGACATATTGTACTGAAGTATGGGGAAATACATATAAAACAAACATACAGTGGGGCAAAAAAGTATTTAGTCAGCCACCAATTTTGCAAGTTCTCCCACTTAAAAGATGAGAGAGGTCTCCAATTTTCATCATAGGTATACCTCAACTATGAGAGATAAAATAAGAAAGAAAAAAAATCCAGAAAATCACAATGTCTGATTTTTAAAGAATTTATTTGCAAATTATGGTGGAAAATAAGTATTTGGTCACCTACAAACAAGCAAGATTTCTGGCTCTCACAGACCTGTAACTTCTTCTTTAAGAGGCTACTCTGTCCTCCACTCGTTACCTGTATTAATGGCACCTGTTTGAACTCGTTATCAGTATAAAAGACACCTGTCCACAACCTCAAACAGTCACGACTCCAAACTCCACTATGGCCAAGACCAAAGAGCTGTCAAAGGACACAGGAAACAAAATTGTAGACCTGCACCAGGCTGGGAAGACTGAATCTGCAATAGGTAAGCAGCTTGGTGTGAAGAAATCAACTGTGGGAGCAATTATTAGAAAATGGAAGATATACTGTACAAGACCAATGATAATCTCCCTCGATCTGGGGCTCCATGCAAGATCTCACCCCGTGGGGTCAAAATGATCACAAGAACGGTGAGCAAAAACCCCAGAACCACACGGGGGGACCTAGTGAATGACCTGCAGAGAGCTGGGACCAAAGTAACAAAGGCTACCATCAGTAACACACTACACCGCCAGGGACTCAAATCCTGCAGTGCCAGACGTGTCCCCCTGCTTAAGCCAATACATGTCCAGGCCCGTCTGAAATTTTCTAGAGAGCATTTGGATGATCCAGAAGAGGACTGGGAGAATGTCATATGGTCAGATGAAACCAAAATAGAACTTTTTGGTAAAAACTCAACTTGTCGTGTTTGGGGGAGAAAGAATGCTGAGTTGATCCAAAGAACACCATACCTACTGTGAAGCATGGGGATGGAAACATCATGCTTTGGGGCTGTTTTTCTGCAAAGGGACCAGGACGACTGATCCGTGTAAAGGAAAGAATGAATGGGGCCATGTATCGTGAGATTTTGAGTGAAAACCTCCTTCCATCAGCAAGGGCATTGAAGATGAAACGTGGCTGGGTCTTTCAGCATGACAATGATCCCAAACACACCACCCGGGCAACGAAGGAGTGGCTTCGTAAGAAGCATTTCAAGGTCCTGGAGTGGCCTAGCCAGTCTCCAGATCTCAACCCCATAGAAAATCTTTGGAGGGAGTTGAAAGTCCGTGTTTTCCAGCGACAGCCCCAAAACATCACTGCTCTAGAGGAGATCTGCATGAAGGAATGGACCAAAATACCAGCAACAGTGAGTAAAAACCTTGTGAAGACTTACAGAAAACGTTTGACCGCTGTCATTGCCAACAAAGGGTATATAACAAAGTATTGAGATGAACTTTTGTTATTGACCAAATACTTATTTTCCACCATAATTTGCAAATAAATTCTTTAAAAATCAGACAATGTGCCCAATCTTGTGTTCCGCCCCCTTTATTGTTACACCTTTTAATTTCTTATTTTGTCGTATCGCTTGAGCCAGTGGCTCTATGAACAGAGCAAACAAGGTGGGCGATAAGCAGCATCCCTGCCTAGTTGATCTTTGTATATTTACTTTGTCTGTTAAGCTACCGTTTATCTTGATTCTTGCCACAGGTTCTTGATACAGCGTCCTTATGCATTGTACTGATTTTTCGTTAAATCCAAAGCGTTCCAGCACACTATATAGGAATTTCCAGTTAACCCTGTCAAATGCTTTTTCTGCGTCTAAACTCATTATTACTGCGCTTTTCTTTTCTTTATGTATTTGATTAATTATATGTATTGTTCTCCTGATATTGTCATGTGTTTGGCGTCCCTCTATGAAACCAGTTTGATCATCTTCTATCAATTCCGTCAAGAATGTCTTTATTCGTTTACATATAATTGTTGTGTATATTTTATAATCCACATTTAATAAAGAGATTGGTCTATAGTTTCCGCATTGTTCTCTATCTTTCCCTGGCTTTAAAATAACTGAAATAATGGCTTCGTTCCATGATGGAGGTATTTTGTTGTTGTTCAACGTCCAATTAAATGACTTTAGGAGCTGTGGCGTGAGTTCTTCTATAAACAGTTTATAAAACTCAGACGGGTATCCATCACTACCTGGTGATTTACCGTTTTTAAGTGACTTAATCACATCTCTAATCTCTTGTGTTGTTATTTCTGCTGTTAGCTTTTCATTTTGTTGATTTCCTATTGATGGCAAGTCCAATGTGCATAGAAATTTTCTTTAGTTGCAGCCGGTGGCTTGTCACTAGACTGCAAACCAAGTCTACCTACGGGTACAAATAAGTAACAAAAAAAAAAAAAAAAAAAGGAGTCAGATTATGGAACGATTTTGGACCTGAATTAAAATCATGTACAACGCTTGGACAATTTAAACAAAAACTAAAGGAAGAAATAGTCCAAACATATATACAAGATGACATATAAAATCACATAAGGATTGTCATATCCAGTCTGTGTTGTGTTGTTGCTTAGTTTTTTTTTGTCACATTTTGTCTTAGCTTTGTTCCGAATTGTAATCGCTCTTGTTTGTTTTTCTTTTGAATTCTTAGATGGAATATGGGTGGGCAATATAAGCTGCGGCTTCAGCCATCACCCATTTCAGATAACTTATGTTGAACTGTATAATCAGAGGAGTTATTGTCTAATTTGACCTTGTTGGATTTTCTTTCCCCCTTTGTTATATTATTCTCTTTCTTTTAATCTGTACTTTTAATCTATCCGAAATAAAGATTGATTGATTGATTGATTGATTGAGTGTTGGTGTCTATAGTGGGTGACACGAGTGCATTAGTCAAGAGTATTTCACAGCAGCACATCATCCTGTATTTTCTTTTATGTCCTTCAGGAGTGCTTTACATCTTTAATAAACGGGAGCTTCTCTGACCACAATGGCCAGCCATACTGTGAGTCCCACTACCATAAATGGCACGGCTCGCTGTGTTCTGGCTGCCAGAAGCCCATCACCGGCCGCTGCATCACAGCCATGGGAAAGAACCTCCACCCAGAGCACTTTGTGTGCGCCTTTTGCCTCAAGCAGCTCAACAAGGGCACATTCAAAGAGCAAAATGACAAGCCCTACTGCCATGGCTGATTCATCAAACTCTTCAGTTAGACCACACTTAAATAGAATCTGTCTGACAAAGTGAAGTAGGCTAAAAGATCTCAAAAAGCAACACATAATGCTATGATCTAAAAAAAAATCAAGAAACGATGACAAACAAAAACCCGAGCAACATCTAAAGAACTGCAGGCCTCACTTGCCTCAGTTTGGACACTTGGCCTTGATTCAACAGTAAGAAAGAGACTGGGCAAAAATGTCATCCATGGGAGAGTTCCTAGGTGAAAACCACTGCTGACCAAAAAGAACACAAAGGCATATCTGACATTTACCAAAAAACATCTTAATGGTCCCCAAGACTTTGTGAAAATATTCTGTGGACTGACGAGACAAAAGTTTAACTTTTTAGAAGGCGTGCGTCCCGCTACATCTGGCATAAAACTAACAGCACATCATACCACATCATACTAACAAACATGGTGGTGGTAGTGTGATGGTCTGGGGCTGCTTTGCTGCTTCAGGGGACTTGCTGTAATGGATGGAACCATGAATTCTGCTCTCTACCAGAAAATCCTGAAGAGAATGTTCGATCATCAGTTTGTGACCTCAAGCCCTCCAATGTGGCTGAATTAAAACAATTCTGCAAAGAAGAGTGGTTCAAAATTCCTCAGCAGCGACGTAAAAGGCTCATTGCTCGTTATCGCAAATGCTTGATTGCAGTTGTTGCCGCCTAGGGTGACACAACCAGTTATTAGGTTTAGGGGGAAATTAAGAGCCTTTTCCACTAGCACGCTTTAGCGCGACACGGGACGGCTCAGCACGCTTTGTACGCTTTTCCACAAGCCCCAACACGGTTTAACAGCTGCGATTCTCAGCCCCGCTGAAGGGCAGGGTACAGCAGTGCTGAGCTGGGCCGTGTTGTGACGTTAACAGACTGGTCGCCGCTGATTGGTCAGGTCATAACTGGCGCTGATTGGTCAGGTTGTAACCGCCCCTCTCCTCCTCCTCTTCTACCGAATCTTCACGACCTTCTCAATAAAGTTTTTGAAAAAAAAAAAGAAAAAAAGAATCTAGACGACCGCCATTACTCAGCGCGCAACCACTGTTGGCGGTTTATTTTCAGTGTATTGCTGTGCTATTTTCATTTATTCTCCATCAAAAATGGTTTCGCGTAATAAGGGTGTTCCATGGACCAATAAGGAGCTGCAGTGTCTGCTCACTGCATTGTCAGACGAACGTATCCAGCGCGAGTTAGACGGAGCCACCCGGAATGAAAAAATATACCGGGAGGTCTCGACATCGGAGTCCTTTAACGGTGAGTTTTAATTTTTTTTTATTGTGTGTTTTTTTGCAAATATATTCGGTAAGACGCTCAGTTTATTTATGCAATAAAAAAGCTGTTCATTTGTGGATGATGATCGCTGCTTTATCGCAGCACACTGCAGACTCGCTTTTCTTTTAATTATTCATGTGAACAATACGCTGAAATAAGCTTATGTAATTTTGTTAAAAACTATTGTCTTTTCTGTATATCTTGCACTTTCATGCTGTATTTTATTGTGTGCATTTTCCTTGTAGAATCCACGCGTCCGCTGTGCCAGCCCGCCCGGATTCTCCAATGTGAATCTGTCCCGCCACCAGGCGCAAAATGTATTCAATGATAAATATTTGCAACATTTAAATGAGGTTGCAGAAAATGCGAGGGTATCCCTGGACCTGGCAGAGACGGCTTCATTCAACCGAGCCTTCCTGACCCAGTTTGGGAAGCTGGGAGAGGCACTCAGTGGTCGGCGTGTATAAAATGTCGATTAACCTTCATGTTGTGTTGCAAAGTTTTTTTTTTTATTTTAATATTTTGTATATAATAAAATGGAATTGTTTTGGAAAGTGTGGTTTGTCTGTTATAACACTGAATTATAAAACAGTATAATTACATAGAAATTCCATTGCCTAGTCTGATGAAAATGATGCTGATCATCCTGTCAGGGGTCAACCATTGTAAAGGTAATGTAATTTTTAACTAGACCAAAAAACAAATGTTTTTGTAAGCTTTCTGTTCTTTTTATTGAAATATCATAAAAAATTAGCACCACATGATACAGTTCTAAACTTTGGGTAAATTTTTTTATGTTAACTTATAAGAAGTTGCACAGTTGGACTTTAAAATGCAGCAGGAGAGACTGATCAAGCTTACAAGTCAAAAAGTAAGTATATGTAAATTGAATGTTCTATCGGCATTCCAAATTCAGAGAATTACAATACTTTAGAAGGAGTGTAGCATCATCTAAATGGAAAATAATAATACTGTTGTTCCAAACGTTGACCTGAAGGTTAAAAACATGATTTTTTTTTTATTCAGTACATCCAAAATGCCCTAGGATGTAAAAAATAATACAAATTGATGTTGGCCAGTGTGCCACTGTCTCGTTATTTAATACGAATAAAAACAAGTTTCAGCTCATTATTTCTAGGTCATTTGGCAGTTAATTCAAAACAAAAGTGACTTGTGTTGTTGCAGCTTTTTTATCAGAGAGTTTCTCCAGTTTTGGAGCATATAATCATCCGTCCCTTAACTGTTAAACATTAAATAACAGCAGACAGATTGGCAAAGGATACACAATTGTGTTGCTGTAGCCTAAAACCGCTGTGACCCACTGCTTGTGGTGCTACCTTTCATGTGTGTACTTTTTTATGAATATTCACACGTTTTTGTAAGTACAAGTGGGATAGTATTAAATTGAAATATTCATTCATATTTCATCTCGCTGCCTGTACCCTTGTCTGGCAGTCCTTTTTGGCGTTTACGGTGAAAAAAGCCACAGACCGAGGAGTGGCCTTGTACAGCTATGTGTTATGTTTTGCTTGGGACTTCTCAATAAAGTTTTGGAAAAAAAATGTTTTGCTTGGGTCGCGTGCGTTATGTCATGGGAGTGTGGCACCGCCTCGCTGTTATAAACTCACCCACCCCAGCACAACACCCATGCCAAACACCATGCTAATGGAGACAGAAGCATGCCGAGCCGTACTGAAGTGAATCGAGCCGTACCGAGGTGTGCTGGGCTAGTGGAAAAGAGGCTTTATTACTTTTTCATATAGGGCCAGGTAGGTTTAGATAGCTTTTTATTCCCTTTATAAATGAAGTCATTATTTACAAACTGCATTTACTCAGATTATCTTTGTCTAATATTACTTTTTTTTTTTGATGATGTGAAACATTTAAGTGTGACAAATATGCAGAACTTTTTTTCCCCCACAATATTTTTATTGAAATTGAAAATATGCAGAACTTTAACCTGTTGCACTTCTGTGTACCGCAGGCGGCCACGTCTCTGCGTCCTAGGACGCACGAGGGCATCCGAGTACGCACACTGTACGTCCTTGGAGGCACTGAAAAAAAACCCACCTGCATTTCCGTTCTTCCACTACAGACACAGCCGCGAACAGAAAGCCAAAGGAGTGCTTTGATTGGTTTAGATGTGATTGACCTCTCATTCGACTAATAAGAGCCTTGAATTGGGTTTCTGAAACCTTGAAGAACCAATGACTGAAAACCTAGCAAGAAGGACCCGCCTACCAATGGCTGCCAATACAGCCAGCCAATTGAAGCACAGAAGTTTGAAAGCTGTTTTGTGTAAGGCTGGGTGACACGCAGGCGTTCGCCAGTCTTTTTTTCTTATTACTGTTCTTATTTGTTTTGAAAAATCATTCGCCAAAACCGCAATCATGGAAGCGCAAAACCGCAATAATGGAATTATGGATTGACCGGGTCGCGAGACCAGAACCACGAGTCCGTAACAAGCGGACCAGCGTCGCGTTCGTCTGACAATGAGGAAGAGAAGTTCGCCAGCTACGCTGCTGTTGTGAACAGGTAAGTGTTATAAGCTAAATTATTCTTTATCCCTGAAAATTGTAATCAAAAATGACTTTTGACCGATCGGTAAATTACAACTGTGCGTCATCGCCACATGACGGACCGTGGGGCGATGCACGGGGCGATGTCCGTCCTCTGTAGCGGGGAAACCACCCCCCCACACACACACACACACAGCCCTGAGTGTCACCTTTCATTAGAGCCCAAGATGAAGCTTCTATATTGAATCATTCAAAAGTTACAGACGTTTTTCCAAACTGTGCCATTTGGCACAGTTCAAAAACGCCTGGGAACTACCTGAGAACAAAGCTGTGTAATATATTCATTTTTTGTGGTAATGTTACAAAATTTTGACCTCAGCTGGATAACACTTGGTTCTACATTTCTGTTGCATTTTCCAGCCCATATCTGACAGCTGTGTGTTATTTGCAAGCATTTGTATCCAAAAAAACACCCAGGCGAAATTTATTTTCTTCAAGTTCACTATGTTTAGATGACTGTTACTCAGTGGCCGGAGCACTTAGAGAGATTATGATTGTTTTGCCAAAAAATTCAAAGTGTTTTCTTTTAAATGAGACAACCCCATGAAGATGCTGCAAAGGGTTGAAGAACAGCTTTTGATTTACTTTGGGCACGTTATTCTTTGGCGTTTTTAGGGAAATTGACCAGAGTGCAAGGGGTTAAGAAATCAGAAAGGGAGCGAATACTTTTTCACAGCACTATATTTGTCTTCACTGGAGCAAAAGTGTATTTTTTCTGCTGTTTACCTATGGTTGTCATTTTCCCCCCAGAATAAATAATGTTAAATAATTTTCTAATGTTGACCATTTTCCTGTTGCTACTTATGTGTTCATTCATCACTGCATTAAATCTATTAACAAGGCAAAGATTTAAAATGTGTTTATGATGCCAGTTTTTACTGAGTTTGATCAGCACCAGCTGCCAGACACAGTTACAATCACAATCTAAATTTATATACTTGTGATGTGCTCAGCGTTGCAACAGAACTGTGTTTTGTCACTGTTTTGATGAGAATTTAGATATATTTTTTGATGTGTTCAGGCTCACACTGATATGCAAAGAGCTGGCTCTGTTAACAATAACCTAAACCTAACAGTAGTTTAACCTGGTCTCACTCCTTGACACAAAACACATGTCCCAGCCTATATGTCAGACTCAAGAGCAAATGTAGCCCTGTTTTATTTATTTATTTTTAATGATGAAAAATTAACCTGCTGTCTGAATGGGGTCAGTGAAAAGCTCACTGGTAGACGCTGGGTGTTAGATCAGGAATCTGTGCTTTTATGATTGCCTGAAACTTTGTGGTTTTTCTGTCCATTTCATACAGATGTGAGATACAGATGCTTGTCTTTATTTCATATTTCTGTAAGGAGTTAAACCACATTCAGCCTTTGAGATACTGTGCCAAATGTTTTGATGCAATAAGGTCTTATACACTGGAGTTCTCAGCCCTTCCTGTGATTTAGATTTTTTTATTTTTTTGAGAGGGAAGGATGCTGAAGTCTAAGATGCTTCATCAAATATTCACTGTACTGAGAACTAAAGCTGAAACAACTTTAATGAGCAGTTCACTTGATAATGTGATCATTTGTAGCATATTTAGATTAACAGGAAGACTGTGGGTGTTATATTTGAATTCAGTTAAACCATTTATGCCTCTTTAATTTCACTCATACATTTATTTTATTGCCCCTTTGTGCTCTGTCAAAGATTTTAAATAATCCAATCTTTCCTGACAATGCAGTCAAGGGACCTTTGCTGTTTAAATAGACATTCAACTGATATTTTACACTTTGGATTCTGTCCAGGTGTGGGTTTATGTGGGTCCAGATTACTGATTGATACAACTTCTACAAATAAAAGTATTTATTTCTAGCAGTTTATCACTTTTGTGCTCATTACACAAACTATTTTGCATTAAATATGAGTAAACACATTTTTAGAAACATCTGAAAAACTTTATTAGAAAGTTAAGATAGAAGTAATGCATGTGTTTAAAAACCAGTGGTGGACTCTTAGGGCGGCGCGGTGGCGCAGTGGTTAGCACTGCGGCAGCACAACAACTCACCCTTGGCCAGGGGATCCTGGGTTCGATCCCAGCCCCCGACCAACAGTGATCTGTGTGGAGTTTGCATGTTCTCCCCGTGTCTGCGTGGGTTTACTCCGGGATTTGTCCGGTTTACTCCCACATGCCAAAAAACATGCAAGCTAGGTTAATTGGCATCAAAAACTGGGGATTCTAAATTGTCCTTAGGTATGACTGTGAGAGTGAATGGTTGTCTGTCTCTCTGTGTTGGCCCTGCGATGGACTGGCGATCTGTCCAGGGTGTACCCTGCCTCTCGCCCAAAGATGCTGGGATAGGCTCCATCCCCCCTGCGACCCGAAAAGGATTAAGCGGTAGAAGATCAATGAATGAATGACTCTTAGGGCCAGCAAAGCTTTCTCTGCTGGCCTAAACACTATCAGAGTTACATTTACAACCTTTACAACTTATTTGTTCCATGTGGATGTATTAAATTATTCCCAATAGTCTATTCTCTTCATTTTGTAGCTTTTCTCTTGGTTGCACTCCTTCCAGTAGTGTAATGCATGTTAGCTTTTTTGTCCAATCATATTTCAGCCATCTGTGTTGCCAGGGTCAAGCAAATCTGCCTTGGGCCTTCAGGAATTAATAGTGCGGCTCTGTAGGTTAAATCAACTGTTAAACTTATCCTGTTGCTTTAACGAATCAGATATCTTCTGTACGTCCAGGGGTACGCATAGAAGGCATCTGAGAACGTCAGCATTTTTACGTCTTTTGATTGGATGGTTAGACTCCTATGCACTGCATGCAGAGAGCTCTGTACGGGTTTTTCCTGTGAACCAACGCTGCAAATGTGTCATTTGCTCTGTGAATGTGGGACATATCAGCCATACGCTGGATATGTCAGAAAATTTTCAGCATGCTGAAAATAAATTTTTTTCAGAGGAGCTTGGCAAACAATGCTGTATACCAGCGTGCTTCAGCGCGCTCTTAACTTAGACAAAACTTAGCCATAACTGATTCACATACCCCAGCATATTCTCCAAATTTTTCATGGGTTTTGCAAGCACTACCTAAATCATCTAGGTGTGACAAGGCCTTAACCAAGGCAGCAGCAAGACACCAAAGCACAGCCGCCAGCTGCACAGGCAACAGTACTTTTAAACCTTTGGGGAAACAAGAGTGGATCTGCAGTTCAACAAACAAGTGCTGCATGGAAATGGAGCTCTACAATGAAAAGGTAAAGATTTTTTAACCCCTTGCACTCTGGTCAATTTCCCTAAAAACGCCAAAAAATAACGTACTCAAAGTAAATCAAAAGCTGTTCTTCAACCCTTTGCAGCATCTTCATGGGGTTGGTCTCATTTAAAAGAAAACACTTTGAATTTTTTGGCAAAACAGTCATAATCTCTCTAAGTGCTCCTGCCACTGAGTAACAGTCATCTAAACATACTGAACTTGAAGAAAATAAATTTCGCCTGGGTGTTTTTTTGGTTACAAATGCTTGCAAATAACACACAGCTGTCAGATCCGGCTGGAAAATGCAACAGAAATGTAGAACCAAGTGTTATCAAGCTGAGGTCCAAATTTGGTAACAATACCACAAAAAATGAATATATTACACAGCTTTTTTTTCCTCAGGTTGTTCCCAGGCGTTTTTGAACTGTGCCAAACTGTGCCTGTGCCAAACTGTGCCAAATTTGGCACAGTTTGGAAAAACGTCTATAACTTTTGAATGCTTCAACATAGAAGCTTCATCTTGGGCTCTAATGAAAGGTGACACTTAGATAGCCCAAACTATGCCAAACTGTGCCAAACAGTTTGGAAAAACGTCTAGAACTTTTGAATGCTTCAACATAGAAGCTTCATCTTGGGTTCTAATGAAAGGTGACACCTAGATAGCCCAAACTGTGCCAAACTGTGCCAAACAGTTTGGAAAAATGTCTAGAACTTTTGAATGCTTCAACATAGAAGCTTCATCTTGGGCTCTAATGAAAGGTGACACTCAGGGCTATCTTGTTAGCTATCCAGAAACACTGTCAGTAGTAATGACACAGAGAAAATGGAGTTTCAATTCTAAACACGCTTTACAGAACAAAAATGTCAATATACAAAACATACTATTTACAAACAACAAATTCAATTCAATTCAACTTTATTTATATAGCGCCATTTCACAACAACAGTCATCTCATAGCACTATCAACTGTAGGGGGAACCCCCACAGTTGCAGAAAGACCCCAGCAATCAGGCGATCCCCTGTGAACAAGCATTTGGCGACGGGATATTTTACAAGTTGACAGCAATACCCTCTCAATCAAATATAATTTTCTAATCCTACTCATCATCATACTGATTCCTAGAAAATGTGTCAAGATTTTGCTGAGGTGGTCATGCATATCCGTGCCTCTCTTCTGCTCATTGGCCTCTTCTGCTGCTGGGCTGCTGAGGTGAAGGGCCCAGCTGATCAGGAGAAACTTTGTCCTGGTCATTACACTCTTGGGGAAAGGAAGGCTGTACAGGTGTCCCCCTCGCCAGTAATCGCTGAAGGATTTGCACTTGACTATACCCATGTAAATAATCAGGCCAAAAAATGAGAGCAGGTCGGAGCGTGTGAGGTCAATCCAGGGGCTGGTGGGTGTGTTGTAGTGTGCAGAGCCATGTAGGTTGGTGTTCTCAACAATGTGGTCTAGCACAGATGGAGTGAAAAATTACTCAAACAACTGAACAGGGGTGTATGAAGCTGTTGTAATTAGCTGAGGTCCAGGTGGATTATTGGGACGAAAAATGGGCTGTGGTGGAATGATGTCAGGGGTGTCGGAATCATGCCACCTCTCCTCAGCAGATGAAGGGCTGGCCGATGTTCCAGGCTGAGGGCTGCCATCACCACTCTCGCCTCCTCTTCCTCTCCTGCTACCTCCTCTTCCTCTTTCTCTCCCTCTTCCTCTCCCTCTTCCTCTCCCTCTTCCTCTCCTTCCTCTTCCTCTCCCCAGTGGTGTCCCTCTTTTTGGGGTAGGGGTTTCCTCTTCTGACGAGCTCGCCTGCAGCTCCCTTCTTGTGCGCTTGCTGGCAGAGTGCTCGTCTGGCACCCACTCCTCACCAGAGTCTTCATCTGAAGTTTGTCTATTATGTGAAAATAAAGTAATTTACAAAGTTCAATTTTTATTTTTCACTATTCTCCTATTTTCCCAGAGTTCACATACACAGCACAGTTCCTGTTTTTTTTTTTTTTTTTTTTTTTACAAGAAAAAATAGCCTAAAGTGCAATAAAAATTATACTAAAACATTATTACATTTCTAGAGGGTAACAAACAACCCACTGGGAGGAGACCCCGGGGCAGACCCAGGACTCGGTGGAGAAACTATGTCTCCCAGCTGGTCTGGGAACGCCTTGGTATCCTCTCTGGAGAGCTGGAGCAGGTGGCTGGGGAGAGGGAAGTCTGGGCTTCTCTGCTTGAACTGCTGCCTCTGCGACCCAGACCTCCAGAAAAGCGGTAGAAGATGGATGGATGGATGGATGGATGGATAACAAACAACCCCCCCCCACACACACACACACACAAAAACATGCCACGTAAAAAATGTGTGGCCTTTTTTACAAGAAAAAATAGCCTACAGTGTGATGGGATAAAGTGATCAATATAACCATATAACAGTTATGTGTGTGACTCAAAATATTTGTACTCTGCTTATGTCTAGGTAATATAACCAATATACCATAATGGAATATATATTGCCAAGTGTGTGGTTTACTCTCTGCAAAATAATGGACCTCTGTCTCAGCACAGAGGATAACAAACACCTGGGATTTATGAGAAGGAGGCACAGTTGTGATAAGGAATGGCTGAGTCTGGCCTACTCTGACCTGGGAGGTGAAGTGGCCTTCATGTGGATACACTCGGTGCCAAGAACGGATTGTTACTCCCTACTATGGACCATGCACCTGGACTGTCATTTGATAATGCATGCTTTCACTTTTGTTCATTTTCTGTATAAATATTCTGGGTCAGGGCCAGCATAGTCAGTCAGACTTCATGAACTGACACGATCTGTTGCTGTCAGGGAGAGAATGTTTGACCCAGCGCTGTAACCTTCTATATTCAACTTGCTTAAATAAATACGTGTTCCAAGTAAACTAATCTCTTCCTTGAAAACGAATCTGTGTAAACCATCTACACACATAGACAATCTTTGAGATGTAGCCTTAGATGGTTTTTACAATTTAATCCTAACAATTTGGGGGCTTCGTCTGGTGAAAGGGGGAGATTATCATCTGATTTGGATCTTTGGTTGTCTGGACAACGGACCTGCATCACCGACTGACAACACAAGGGCGCCCTGAAAAAAGAGGTAAGCAGACGCCTGTTATATCAAAGTTCTGCTATTGACTATAACCAAAGTTTGTGTTGTCAAGTGGTTTGGTGTGTGTCCTAGTTTAAAGCAGTTGAATATAGTAAATGTTTTTTGATGAATGCTTGCTTGCTTAAAAAGACCGTAAGACCGAGAGAGTGGTGAAAGGCCCCCGGCTCGGGTGTAGGACCTGATTTTGACCAACCAATCACGATTTGACATTGATTTTATATTGATTGATTAGATTGTGATCGCTTGGGACATTAACGGCCAAGACCGGGGAGGTGAAAGGCCCCCCGGCCCGGATGATATCGCTGCGTATTTGTTCATGGTCATCCGGCCTGACTACAGGTTCACGGACTGAGCAAATTGGTCCGTGACTTGTGAGGACAGGAACTGGGTTGGACTCCTTTAGCCTTGACGAAGGCTGTAAAACCTGGGTTTATATTGACGCCCTCGGCTTATTACCCGAAAAAGTCAGCGCTAAGGAGAGAATCCTTCACCATTCGACGAGAAGGCGAGAATTGGGGTAACACCCCGGGGAAGTGGCACCCTCGAACAGTTTGCTTGCACAGGTTGAAGGCCTTTGATTAAGATGTTAATCATAAACGGGGTGAAATTCCCTGGACTTAGTGCACCCAGAATACTATTTAATCACTGCTGCAATTGCTATTTGTTTTATATTGGTAAAGTTGTGAGTGTGAAGGTAACACTCTGTTAAAAAGTTTAAAAAAAAAAAGAGGCAACAGAGGGGTGAGCGGCGGTTCTCTCTCCCATCAGCAAGGGGAGGGTGAACGGCAGCTCTCTCTCTCTATACTTAGCAAGGGAAGAAGCGAGCGACAGGCTTGCTCTGTAAAAAAAAAAAAAAAAATAGAAGCGTGAACAGTACAGAGTTGTGGAATGTGAAAGGAGGGGCTGCTGAAGGAGCAGCTCTCTCTCTCTCTCTCTCTATTTCTCGCTCTCCCAAAGGGGGCAGGCGAGGCTCTCTCTCTCTCTCTCTCTGTGTCTCCTTTTGCCTCAGGGGCGGGGGAGAGGTAGATTTGGCTTGTAGAAAAAACAGAAGTGTCAATTTCTGCTCAGCTAAGTTGAAGAATGCGAAAGGCGGGGCCGTGTGACTCACGGGAGTTATGGTATTCAGAAGATGATGTAAACAATGTTGAGTTATGTAAAGAAAATATGAAACAACAGTGGGATTCAACAGTGACTCAAATGCTCAGTGGTATATTACCCAAAGACAGAAGTGAGGTTAAAGTAGAATGTGATAAATTGTATCAGAAATTGGTGGAAGAAGGCATTCTAAATTTAAATAAGGAGGACAGTTTGACTCAATTGTTGATGGACTTGGAACAAAAAAGGTTGGATGGCATACAAGTCATGAAAGATATGGCTGTCACGGGATTTTTGTCGAAAAAGAGACATAAGCATCATATTGAGGACTGTGAGCGTGAACGCAGGCTGATTCATAATTTGGTGATATGCTCTGCTGCAATGGATGGTGTGAAATTGATCAAGGCACAGGTGTCTGATAAGGAGCAGAATCAGCACATGATGAAAATGGAGACAAACAGCGGTTTGAGGCATGATTCAGCAGCGGTTGGCCAGTGGGGTGTGTGAGTGAGGTGGAGAAGAATAAAGATTTAATGGTTGATAAGTAGCTGGATAAACAAAAGGGAGAGGTGCTGTCCCTCTACCCTAATTTGGGAGATTTAAAGGGGGAATTGCCCCCATCGCCATATTGTGTTAATCAGATGCCTTTGGTGAAGTTAAAAGAAGGATTGGTGGAAGTTGAGAAGGTGACATCGCAGGAACAGTTTGAACAGTTGAAAGGTTTGTTGGAAAGTCAGAAACAGGAAATGCAGGCAGACAGACGTGAGATGGAAAAGTTGCAGGAAGAGCTTGAAAGATTGAGGTTGGAAAAGAATGTGGGAGAACGGTTACAGAATGTTGAAGCTGGTATAACTAATTTGCAGAGACAAACACAGGATTTTCAACATAGTTTATGGTCTAATACAGGTAGTGTGGAATCAGGTGCAGCAGATGATGAAGGTACAGTCTATCAAGAGATAAGCCACAGGGGTCCAAAAGATGACTGTGGTCAGTGGAGTGAACATGCAGACAGTGAGGAAATACATCTCCTTTCCCCTACAGTATTTGCTTCATCTACCCCTTATGGTCAAGATGATTTTAAGAGCAGGCAGAGGAGAGAAAGTTCAGATGTTATGACTGCAGCTCTTACAAAAATAAACAATACACAAAAACATGAAGGCAGACCACTGCAGGAAAATAGATCATACCAACTGATAGGAGAGGTCAGAATGACAGATGAGGACAGGACATATGAGAACAGGAGAGAATTAGGAGATCAGGAGAAGCACATGCGAGGCAGGCCTTACAGTTTCAGGAATAGAGATTTGTGTCGCAGGGTTTGGGATGGTGATGAATGTGATCCTTATACAGGCCACCGTCTTAATTCAGCTGCACATAGAAACACACAACAGGCCCCAGAGCACCGCATACACACACAGGCACCACTGGTAATGAAAAGCAGAGGCAGAACATATCAGCCATTCTCATGGACAGACATAAATGGCATTTCAGACAAAATGCCCCCGCCCTGTGAGGGTGGAGGTCAGTGGATGACAAAATTTGATCAGTTAACTGAAGGAGTTACCGTAACAATGGGAGATTTTAGAGCTTTGCTTGGGCGACAATTAAGTGTTGTGGAGGTCTCTCAAATTGAACAGTTGGCAGGGACCCAAACAATTTCAGATTCAGCACCTTTCACCCCTGTAGCATCAGCCTTAGGCACAGCAATGAGACACAAATTTCCAATTCCACCAGGAGCTTTAAGAGCTTTAACTTTTTCAATTAAGGAAAATGAGTCTCCTATGGCATTTATCAGTAGATGTAAAATGGAGTGGACAGCGGCTGCTGGCACTCATCCTAATACATCTGATTTTCAAAGGGACGTATTCAGGCAGGCAGTGTTAAAAGGAGTGCCTCAGGCAGTGAGAGAGGCTATGGACAGTAACCCTGACATTCCCAGTAGCACTGTGGAATTGTGGGAAAGGCACTTCACACATCATATGTGTAAAGAACAGGGGAAAGCAGAAAAGGAAAAGGTTGACAGAGATAATCAAGAACTGCAACTGTTAAAATTGCAGTTACTAAAGGCAAAACAAGAAATAGCTGAGGTTAAAAAGATAAACAAACCAGCTAAGCAGTTGGTACAGCAGGCTCCGGAAATACCCTCAGGGCCAATGCCCACACCGGGAATGGCAGCTTTACCTGCCCCTGTGTACCCAGCACCCACTGGTTGGACACCCCAAACACCATATTTCCAGGGTGTACCACGTGGTTTCAATTATTATCGGGGGGTGTCTCGTGGAAGGCGGGGTGTGAGAAGCTTTCAGGGTCGAAAGGTCATGGGCCTGAATACATATCATGGCTGTGGTCAAAATGGTCATTGGAGGAAGGATTGCCCAACTAATCCTTACCCACCACCAGTGGCACCAGCAAGTGCAGGACATCAAGCACCCTATGCAGCGGCAGCTCCACCTGCTGGCCAATATCCAGCATACACTTCAACTGCGGGGGAAGTGTATCTCACACAATATGAGGAACAATGACGGGGCCCACAGAGAAAAAGTGACGTGGGAATGGCAGATCCCATGGTCACACTAAAGGTTATGGACTGTGACCTGCCTTTTCTGGTTGATACGGGAGCAACCTATTCCACTTTGAACTGTGATATTGAGCCTACATTGTTATCGGCTAAAGCTGTGGAGGTTATTGGTTTCTCTGGGGTTCCTGAAAGACTGCCTGTGACAAAGCCTTTGGACACTTATGTTGCTGGTCAAACTGTGAAACAACGTTATGCCTGCTCAAAAAACTCGAGACAAACTTGATGGGGAGAGACCTGCTGATTAAACTGGGGGCATCGGTGCTGTGCTCGGCCGATGGAGTCATCTTGTCATTCCCTAATGGTGTTGCTATGAACTGTTCAGTGCAAGGACTGTCTGTGCATGGACAAATGCTGTTGAAACCTGATGTGACACCACAAGCGCCAAATACCTGGGCTGACATTTATTGGGGCCTGTTATCGCCTGACTCGCCCTCACAGACTGGCATGTTGCCAGTGTTCATGGCCTGGAAGCCGTGGATTGCTCTTCTTGCAGCCTACACACCTCCCATTGATCCCCTACATGTCACTCTGTATTATGACAGAAATTCGGATGATGTTTATCATGATAGATTTTTCTCCCAACTGGATGGTCAAACTTGGACCA
The DNA here is from genome assembly GCA_020510985.1 of Pholidichthys leucotaenia. Lineage (NCBI taxonomy): Eukaryota > Metazoa > Chordata > Actinopteri > Cichliformes > Pholidichthyidae > Pholidichthys > Pholidichthys leucotaenia. The sequence goes on from CM035840.1 coordinate 191,383,455, forward strand.
TCAAATCTCGGTTTTTGTATATAGGACAAGAGGGTGTCGCCGCAGATGCTGTATTAAGTGCAGAGCAATTACAGTGGTATGAAATGTCAGAGGAATCAGCTCCACACATTACCTTGCTCATACATACTAATCACCAAGCAAAAGAGTTAGGGCCTGTGGTTAAAACACTGGCTGAAGCCACTGATTGGCAGATGACACAGATCCCAAATGTTGAATATTCTGCAAAATATCAGGCCTATCGCATCCAAATTGATACAACTGATGAGCTTTTGTTTGAACACCGACAAATTGAGAGAAAGCATGGTAGGGAACGCACTGATCATGAATCAGCAGCAGACATGTTGAATTCACTGCCACAAAATTTATGGTCACAGGGACCTACAGACGTTGGTAAATGTGTTAATATTTCTCCCATCTCATTTCAGGTCCTAGCAGGTGAACCTGTTTGGCAACGTCAGTATGCTCATAAGCCTGTGGCAGAGGAGGGCATTACTGACACCATTGAAGGGCTGCTTCAGGCAGGGGTACTAGAAAATTCTCACTCTGCCTGGAACACTCCTATTCTCCCAGTTGAAAAGCAAAACACCGGTAAATACCGAATGGCCCATGATTTGAGATGTGTCAATTCACGGATTTCCACCTCCACAGTACCCGTGCCAAACCCATACACTGCTTTATCTGCTCTCACATCACAACATTCATGGTTTACATGTATTGATTTGGCTAATGCATTTTTCTGTCTTCCTTTAGCAGAGGAGTGCAGGGATTTCTTCTCATTCACCTACAAGGGCACACAGTTGTGCTACACCCGGCTACCACAGGGGTTCATTTTGTCACCAGGTATTTTCAATCAGGTTTTGAAGGAACAACTGCAAGGTTGTCCTCTTCCTCCAGGCATAATTCTGATACAGTATGTAGATGACATATTGATAGCAGCACCAAATCCTGACAGTTGTCTGGAAGCTACAAAGAGCGTGTTGTTGAGATTGTTTGAATATGGATTTAAAGTGTCAAGGCAAAAATTACAGTGTGCAAGGTGCTATGTGTCCTTTTTGGGCCGTGTTATCACACCCACAGGTTCTGGTCTTTCCGCGTCACACAGAGATTCCATCCTTCATCACCCCAAACCATGCACGGTAAAACAAATGTTATCATTTTTGGGTCTAACAGGGTTCAGTAGACATTACATACCACAATACAGCAAAAGGACAAAACCATTGCGTGCACTGGTTAATGAACAAGGCATGAGAAATCTTGCTGCACAGCTACTGTGGACACAGGAAGCTGAGGAAGCATTCATTGCTTTGAAAAATGAACTCTCACATGCGGCTGATTTGGCAATACCTGATTATAACAGATGTTTCTACTTGGATGTTTCTGAAGCAGAACACACAGTAAATGGTGTTCTGTTTCAGAAAAAAGGGGGAGAGAGAAAGATACTCCTCTATGTCAGCATAATATTAGACCCACTGGAAAAAAGGCAACCAGCATGCACACGTCATGCTGCAGGAGTGGCAAAAATTTTGCAAAAAACAGCTCATGTGGTTATGGGACATCCATTGACTGTCCTGACCACACATAGCGTGATGTCATATGTAAATTCTGCAGCATTCACTATGACCTCAATCAGACAGACAAGAATGGAAAAAATCCTATCAGCACCACACATCACATTCACACATGAAGGAATAAACATGGCAGATCAGATGTTGGATGGGGAACCACATGAATGTGAAAAAAGGGTCAGAAAAGATGTGAAAGTGAGAATAGATTTATCTGTGACACCACTGACTGACCCAGATGAAGTTTTGTTTACAGATGGATGTTGTTTTCGTCACCCTACAGAAGGATTGAAGGCAGGATATGCAGTTGTGAGACAAAAAGCAGATGGATTTGAGGAAGTGCTAAATGGGACATTGCAGGACAGACAATCAGCTCAGTTGGCCGAATTGACAGCTATGATCAAAGCATTGGAGTGGTCAGCAGGAAAAAAGGTCACTATTTACACAGATTCAGCTTATGTTGTCGGGTCAATCCACACAGAATTAGCACAATGGGTTAGACAAGGGTTTTTGACAACCTCTCAGACTCCTATAAAGCATGAAACAGAAATGAAAAAATTAGCAGAAGTGATAATGTTACCACAAGAGGTAGCAGTGGTTAAGTGCAAAGGTCATGACAACAAAACAGAAACAAATGTGTCCAGAGGTAATCATGAGGCAGACAAAGCAGCAAAAAAAGCAGCAGGATATCAGCCATCGTTAATGTTGACACAGACAGGAAAGGAGGTTCAGGATATTTTGCCACAGATTGATGTAAATATGTTAATAGATGAACAGAGAAAAGCGTCTCCTGAAGAAAAAAGAGTATGGAAGCAGAGAGGCGCCACAGAAAAAGAAGGGTTGTGGAGAGCACAGGATGGTAGACCAGTGTTACCCCCAGGAATCAGAGAAAATGTGCTACATGAAGCTCATGGGTTAGCACATGTAGGAGCTAAACAAATGAACAGACATTTGAGTCACTGGTGGCATCCCTTCCTCCCTGATATGACACAAAATTTCGTAAAAAGTTGTGCCATTTGTGTTTCTCACAATCCAAAACAGACGGTCAAAGTTCATCAAGGTCATTTTCCATTGCCTACTTTGCCAGGTCAGGAGATAATCATAGATTACACTGACATGGTGGAAAGAATCAGGGGATACAGATATCTCCTAGTGGCAGTGGACACATTTACAGGATGGCCTGAAGCTTATCCTGCAAAGAAAGAAGACAGTAAAACAGTGATCAAATTTTTGATAAATCAATACATCCCTACTTATGGATTTCCTAGGAGAATTAGATCAGATAATGGAACACATTTCAAAAATCAAGACCTACAAAAAGTGGAAAAAATGTTAGGTCTAAAACATTCATTTGGAACAGTTTATCACCCTCAATCTCAGGGTAAGGTTGAGCGGATGAACCAAAACATTAAGGTGAAGCTTGCTAAGATCTGTAGCCAGACAGGAATGAACTGGTTGGATGCTTTGCCTATTGCCCTATTGACAGTTAGAAGTTCTGTTAACAACTTAACAGGTTTTACTCCCTATGAACTTTTAACAGGTCGTCAGTTCCTGGGACCGGGAGCATGATTGCAGTTGTGTGAGGAAGAAGAGCCCAAGATGGGCTATAAACCATTTTATGACCAGCTAAGAGCTCTTGTGTTAGCTTTCTCACAACAGGTACAGGAAAAGAAGAAGCCAGGAGGTGATTTAAAACCCACGGAACCAATCACAACAGAGTGGGTTCTCCTGAAGTGCTTAAAAAGGAAGTGGTCAGAACCAAGGTGGACAGGACCATTTCAAGTGGTGGAAAGAACTTCACACGCAGTGAGGTTAAAAGGTAAAGGGGACACATGGTATCACTGGAGCATGTGCACATCCGCTGAGGAACCAGGAAGAACATTGGATAACATCAGAAAGGACTTAAAGGACGCTAACCAGTGACTTTTTATATAATAAAGAGTGTTTTGTAGTCATTTATTGCTTAAAGGTTTTATCATTTGCTTGCTAATAAGTATCATAATCATCACATAATCAGTAATTAGTGAACTGTGTAATTGCATAACTGTGTGATTGTATGGTGAATGGCCTCTGGCATAAATAACCCCCTGGATGGATGGCTGAAGAGAATGCTTGGAAAATGGAAAAATGTGATTGTTTCTATAATCATATTTATTGTAAGTGTTATTGCTATTTTTGCTTTTTGTGGATGCTGTTGTGTATCTTCTATCAGATCTTTTTGCATTAGGGTCATCACCACTGCATTGGAAAGTAAACAACCTCCTCAATATCAAATGTCATTATTAAAACCTGATGGATCAATTGCAATTGAAATGGAATCAGACAAAGATGATGATGAGGAGGACTGTGACGTGCCTTTGAGGGCTTAAAGGGTTTGAGTTATTAGTCTCATTATGGATGAGACCAAAAGGGGGAAATTGATGGGATAAAGTGATCAATATAACCATATAACAGTTACTTGTGTGACTCAAAATATTTGTACTCTGCTTATGTCTAGGTAATATAACCAATATACCATAATGGAATATATATTGCCAAGTGTGTGGTTTACTCTCTGCAAAATAGTGGACCTCTGTCTCAGCACAGAGGATAACAAACGCCTGGGATTTATGAGAAGGATGCACAGTTGTGATAAGGAATGGCTGAGTCTGGCCTACTCTGACCTGGGAGGTGAAGTGGCCTTCATGTGGATACACTCGGTGCCAAGAACGGATTGTTACTCCCTACTATGGACCATGCACCTGGACTGTCATTTGATAATGCATGCTTTCACTTTTGTTCATTTTCTGTATAAATATTCTGGGTCAGGGCCAGCATAGTCAGTCAGACTTCATGAACTGACACGATCTGTTGCTGTCAGGGAGAGAATGTTTGACCCAGCGCTGTAACCTACTATATTCAACTTGCTTAAATAAATACGTGTTCCAAGTAAACTAATCTCTTCCTTGAAAACGAATCTGGGTAAACCATCTACACACTGTGACGATGGAGTGTCACCACTGTTATGATTTGTTGTATGTGTGTCTATATTGTTTGTAATATTGTAAATGTTATTATGATCATTTGTAGAAATGCACACATTATTTTAGGATCTGTCTTTGTCTAATTTGGAGTGCCTTTTGTGAGATAATTGTGTGGTTAATCATTTGGGTAAACAATTGGTGATTGTATAATGCACATACCTTTGCCAGCGTGCTTCCTGTGGGTGTCCGGGCAAAAGACTCTTTGGGGGTTGAACGCCTTTTTAAAGGACACCAGCAGGAAGGAAGCATGTATGGTAAGTTAGAGGGGTGGTTTAGCATTTGTAAATAGGGGTTCGAATTATTTATTGAATTATTTATATGGTTATTTATTCTATATTATTTATTTACTCTGTATATAGTTGGGGGAATTATTTATGTATTTTAGATATTAGTGGGTATGTGTAAAGAATGGAAAAATGTTTATTGTCTTACCTGGGGTTATGGTAGGGGCTAATCAGCCCTAATTATCTCGAATAGTATTTAACAGGTGTGGTTAATGATAATGGGTATTCATTCATTCTTCGGTATTCTTGGTTGATGGTGAATTGTTCATTCTTTGATGAAGAGTCGGGTCAGATGTTTTCTTGGGAATTATTTACTTGTACGTTTATGAAAATAAAATTTGACAAATTGAAACTTGGCCAGACCGCACCACTACGTTTACACACACATAGACAATCTTTGAAGAGTAGATTTAGATGGTTTTTACAATTTAATCCTAACAAGTGCAATAAAAATTATGCTAAAATATCTATCTGCAATGCAGAGGATAACACCCCCCCTCCCCCCGCCCCGCTACAGAGGAACTCTGCACACCAAAAAACTTGTGGCCATGACGCACCGTTGGAATTACCGATCGGTCAGAAGTGATTTTCATTACTATTTTCATCGATAAAGAATAATTTAGCTTATAACACTTACCTGTCCACAACAGCAGTAAGTTCCTCATTGTCAGACGAACATGAAGCTGGTCCGGTTGTAACGGACTCGTGCTTCTGGTCACCCGACCCGGTCAAAACATCTCCGCTTCCACGCTTGCGGTTTTGGCGAACCATTTTTCAAAACAAATAATCCAAAAAAGACTGGCTGATGCTACCGTTCCGCACAGGTCTCAATGTCAGTCACCCAGCGGCTTAGGCAAAAGAGATTTTATGCAGGGAGACGCACGTCAACTGTCAAACTTCTCTGCTTCAATTGGCTCGTATTCGCAGCCGTTGGTAGGCAGGTCCTTCTTGCTAGGTTTTCAGTCATTGGTTCTTCAAGGTTTCAGAAACCCAATTCAAGGCTCTTATTAGAGGTCAATCAAATCTAAACCAATCATACACTCCTTTGGCTTTCTGTTCACGGCTGTGTGAAAAGAAAGCTGAACAATGCAGCTTTTTTTTTTCCCCGTGCACACTCAGACGCACAGGGCGCACTGTGCGTCTGAGTGCGCACTGAGACGCACAGTGCGTTCTAGGACGCACGAGGGCGCACTGGGACGCAGAGACGTGCCCGCCCGCGGTACACCGGAGTGCAACAGGTTAAACTATAATTTTAGAGTTAAAGTTATCTTTAACACGCTTTGCGTGGACGGCCCTATAGGCTGTTTTTATGGTGTTTGGTATGAATAGCACTTATATCAGGTAGATTACCACTGAAGGCCTAGTTGTAAAATACACGGTCCGTCACTGTTAAAAATAGACTTACAAAAAAAAAAGTAGATGGGTACAAAACTGCACCTTTACATTCTCCCCTTCTGTAATAATTCTGAGGAACAAACTTTTTTACTTCTTTACTTCTCCAATCATATGGACCTCACGTTAACAATGTGACCCCCGTTTGAGGGCTGACTCACAGATTACTCCAGTGATGTCAAGGTGCTACAGATCTCACATTATGTGGTTCAACAGAGACCTCCCAACAACCAAAAACCTGCACAGATGAATCAGCACACACAATGACAGGACAGTACATCTCTTCTGCAAGGGAAGGTGACCTGAAATCTGTTCTGAGAGAAAGCCCGGAGCTCATCAAGCTGTGAGGGACAGGAGTGGAAGTCCAGAATCTCCAAGTCTTCCAGATCCTGCAGTCTGTGAAGCTGGAGGAACTTCTCCTTTGCTACACATTGCAGTCGAAGCTTGAGACTTCTCAGCTTTGGAAACAGTTGTGGGATTTTACCAGTGTGTGATGTTAAATGTGAAGGCCCGAGATCTATGTGGAGGTGGAGGAGGTCTGGGACCTGCATGGATACAGCCATGAGGTCCTCCGGGTTACAATAAGCCAACTCTGGAGCACACAGTGTGAGGCTGGTCACGGTGGCTGGAATGGCAGTGACAAAAGTCAAGACAGAAGGGCCATTGACCACAGCCAATTTTGACAGCTGAGGGAGGTCTAGCAGCCATATTTCAGCTTGGACCGCTGATACCGATTCTCACGATAACATGACAGGCTGTAAAAAACTGCAAGACTAGTGAGGCCAGGCACAAGCTTCATTAGATCATAAGGCAATGAATAATCCACGCAGTTGACAAATTCCAGACTGCACAAGTGTGGGTACTCTGCTCTCTCTAGGGAACCAGGATGTGAGATGGGCCCACGGTAGAGATGGCCAGACATCCTACCAGCAGACAATAAGAGATGCTTCAGTTCAGGCAGGCTGGCAAGTACTATGCTAATCATCCAGGTCTTTTAAAAAAAGAGCACTTCATGACAAACCAGAGATATAAGATGTTTAAACTTGGACACAGTTGACATGAAGCCCTCTATGGAAGTGGACTGAACATTAACATTGCACATGCTCAGGTGGGTCAGCTGCAGAGGCTGAGATACGATGGAAGTGAAGCGGATGATAAAAAAATAATAAGCAGCGAATGCTGTAGGTTTTAAGGAAGTTTATTATCATACCGCCGTCACGGGCTCCGCTCCCGGCGCCGTGCATGCGTGCCGGGAACGAGCCCAAACGGCTCTCAGAGAAGGGGGACACAAAGTCTGTGTCCTGCAGCGGCAGTTGCAGAAGTGGAATTGAGAGAGCGAGTTTGCGTTACAGAGTTGCAGCATATATACTCGACTACAACAATACATCAAGGGGAATACCCCAGCAGTTGGTATGATCAAAGAGATAACAGAACAGGCATAAGACATTTGCATTTGAGAGACATAATGATCTCAGTCCCTAGGTCACAGTGAGGACAGGACGCATGAGCACAATGCATGAAAGGCAACATTAACATCACAGAAGTGAGCCAGATGAAACGAGTCTGCCTGTAGACATTAATACACATTTCACTGTTCTGTTATTTGCTCTAGCCGAGCGCTGTGTTTGACCAGTCTGTTTGTGGGGGTTACAACAAAGCACATCTACATATTGATCTCAGCCTCTAGGTCACAGTGAGGACAGAACGCATGAACACTATACATGAATGGCCCATTACATCACAATACATGCATGGCACATTGCATCACGATACATGAATGGCACATTACATCTCAGTAGTGCAGCGGGAAAAACCGAGACAAGAGAGCTGAGTGTCCTGTGTGTTGTGGGGGGGTTGAATCAACCCGCTACACTGCTCCCCCCCAGAGGGCACGGTAGGGGACCGTGGCCTCGATGTTGCAGTTTGGGCAGCGAACAGGGAAAAGCTCTGTGCAGGAGGAGGGGGAGGGGGGGTAGCAAATGCTGACCGGGCGCGGGAAAACCGTTCGAGTCGCGCCAAAAGTGTTTGCTGCTCCGCGATGTCCCGTCTGAACATGCAGAGATCAGAAGAAGAAAAATTGTCTCTGGCTCCTCCCGTGGCCATGAAGAAAAGCAGGAGCGGCTGTAAGAGAAAAAAAAAAAAGAAACAAAAGCAGAGGGACTGGCGTGTTGGCTTTAGGTGCAGGAGCAACCCCAAAGCCCCCCGGGAACAGCTGACGGCTGAATTCCCCTTGTGTGCCATGGCTAAGACCATAAAATCCAGTGAACAAGCCGCGGGCCTCAGGTGTACAAGCAAGCCTGAAGAGCCAGTGTGCAGCAGAAGGAAGGCGGTCAGTGAAGCCATTATTGCCCCGTGCGTGGTGTGCCGTCCTCGTAACTCCCCGGTGCGCGCGCGGGGGTTCCGTGCTTGGGTGGGCCGCTGGAGTGACGAGTCAGGGTGCAGAAACTTGGTGGAGATCGGCGCAGACGGCGCCGATAAAATCCAGGTTGAGCTGTGGCTGCAGATTGACCATGGTGCGTTGGAGCGGTGAGAGGAAATAGACGATCTTTTGTCCCTCAGGCTCGTGCAGATGCGTTGGAGCGGTGGGAGGGAATAGACGATCTTTGTTCCTCAGGCTCGGTTAGATGAGTAGGATTGCTGAGAGGGAGGAGTAGCGGTGAGAGGGGGAAAACGTTCTGTGCCCCTCGGCTGGTCCAGCGTGGACGTCCCGATCTCAGGCGAGGGTCGCGCCATGACGTTTTCTGCAGTTTTCCCGGTCGTGGGTGATGTCCGGAGAACGGCTCGCCTGTGTTGGCTCCGCGTCGAGGTCTCCCTGAAGCCGAAGGGAGAGCGGCTCGTTTGCGTCAGGGTGCTGTGTTCGCTGGCAGCGTGGTTTTTTCAGCGTCGGTTCGCCAGCGTGGCCGTCCAGACCAGAAGGCTGCTTCGCACAAAACGTGTGCGTCTTCAAGGGGTCACCAGTGAAGAGGATGATAAAATAAAGGCAGTGTTGGATTTTTAAATAGCTTTATTATCACCCGCCTTCATCGGATCACCTCCCCAGCCCTCGTGCTGCGGGCTGAGGTGATGTCCTCAGGCTCTCAAAGAGGAGAGGAGACACACAGTATGTGTGTCTCGCAGCAGATGCAGGAGTGAGAAAGAGAGTGAATGAATGAGAGGCAGATTTACAGCACAGTGCATGCATGGCACATTGCATCACAATACATGCGTGGCACATTGCATCACGATACATGAATGGCACATTACATCTCAGTAGTGCAGCGGGAAAAACCGAGAAAAGAGAGCTGAGTGTCCTGTGTGTTGTGGGGGGGTTGAATCAACCCGCTACAGAAGAGCCAAAAAAATGAGCAGAGCCAATGTTCCTAATGGCCAGGCGTTTCAGTTGTTTGAAGTCCTTTAGGTGCGTGAGGCTGCACTGGGATCTCATTTCCACCAACACGGAGGTGAGGTCAAGGAGGGACTCTGAAAGCTGCTTCCAGTCCTTCCCTCTGGAGCTCCTCATCACCACTTTGGAAACTCTTCTTCATATTAGAGTCTTCCAGAATCCACAACTGTAAGAGCCCCTTCTGAAGTTTAAAACAGTCCAATCTTTCCAGAGGGACCAATCATCTACAAGTGTCATGAAGTACTTGCAGGTTGACCGGACGGTGGACTTATCTTCTGTTGACAGGTAGCCAAACATGTGGACCCACACCTCAGGTGGCAGCAGCTCTGACATCGTTACACTGTTGGGAGCAGAACCAAACAGAAAACTCTTGACAAACATACAGTGTGGAACAGTTAAAGGCATACTGGTGAGTTGCCACGGAATACCAACAGTTGCCCCGCAAACGAAGAAGGATTATTTTATAGGCTATGGTTGCCAGATTATTTTTATTGATATTTAAAAACCCTCTTTCCAAAAAGAAAAAAATACACATCTTACACGATTTGCTAATTTTAAGATTAAAATTTAAACATTCAAATTTCCAACAGTAAAAGTGGGAAAATATAAAATATGCTCATTTACAGTCACAAATTTACCATGAGCAAGGTGGGGAAAAACTCAGGCATGAGATGGAAAAACGAATTCCCCAAAAAGTTATAAACGTACAAGAACAACAAATTTATTAGACCGGAAATTGTAAATTTAAAAGAAAAAATGCAAATTTAAGAAGAAACTCATTTTTATTTATTACAACAACAAAAAAAAGTTTAGCATTTGTGAAAGATGAAGTTGAACTTTTGTGGAAAAAAAAAAGCCAAAACAGTATTTTGAGAAAAAAGTCAAAATTTCAAGAAAAAAGTCAAAATGTGGAAAAACTCACGAAATTACGTGACGTCCATGGCCCTTGACGGTAGGCAAGAAACATATTGCTGTCAATGCATTTGTGCTAGATTAGAGTACTTTTTAAATACTTTTGCCAACTTTTTACACAGTCTATGAATTAGAGTGGCATAAATTTCAGCTCTGACCATGGTCACTACATGCATGGCAGAAAGTTGTTATAACAGGCAAGATAAAATGACAGGAAAGTCTTTTTATCGTTTTCCATTGGATCTAGCTTGGAGTGGAGGCTGCCACACGATTGACGTTAAATATGCATCTGATTCAGAGTGCCAGGAGGAAACCTTGTTGTTTTATTAATCAAAGGGGTAAGAAAGTCATCTGTGAGTGGGGGGTATATGAGTTCAAGAGTGTAGCAAGAATGCATGTAGCAGAGGTGCTATTTTCTCCCTTGGTGGAATCATAGCCATATAAGATAAGATAAGATAAGATAAGATAAGCCTTTATTAGTCCCACAAAGGGGAAATTCCAGGATTGCAACAGCACAGGGATAGCAACACTCAGAGCAACAATCAGAAGGCAAGAAAAAAAGCAAGCAAGCAAGAGCAGCTAATATACATATGTACATATTAATATATATATATATATATATATATACACACACACAGACACACAGTGCAGAGCATTGTAGTTGGATGGAATAAATATATGAGTATATAAACACACAGTGCGGAGCATTGTAGCTAGATGGAATAAATATGTAGATATATAAACACCCACAGTACGGAGCATTGCAGCTAGGTGGAATAAATATGTAAATATATAAACACACACAGTGCGGAGCAATGTAGCTAGATGGAATAATATGTAGATATATAAACACACACAGTGCGGAGCATTGTAGCTAGATGGAATAAATATATAGATATATAAATATAAATACACCCAGTGCGGAGCATTGTAGCTAGATGGAATAAATATGTAAATATATAAACACACACAGTGCAGAGCATTGTTGCTAGATGGGATGAAACAGCACAACCGTCTACTTAGTTATCCTACATGGTATGATTATGTGCCCATACATATTCTCACCCTCCATAGCGACCGGTATTTTCCTAGTTGTATGCCGGAGGGGACCATTGTGTAAGTCTATTGCATCTTTTGCATTCAAAAAACTATTAGGTTGTTACGTCTTTATGCTATCTCTGCGAGCAGCCCTGCTTAGGTTGTACAGTCTGACAGCCGTTGGTAGGAAGGACCTGCGAAACCTCTCGGTTGTGCACCTGGGATGATGTAGTCTGCTGCTAAATGAGCTCCTCAGTGCATTCAGTATGTCTTGCATAGGGTGGAACTCGGACTCCAGCAGAGATGACAGTTTAGCCACCATCCTTCTCTCTCCTATCTCCTCCACCGGATCAAGGCACTGCCCCAGGACAGAGCTAGCTTTCTTGATCAGTTTGTTCAGTCTCTTCCTATCGGCTGCAGTAATGCCACTGCCCCAGCAGACCACTCCAAAAGTGATGGCTGATGCCACCACCGTGTCATAGAATGTCTTCAGCAGCGCCCCTTGTACACCAAAAGACCTGAGTCTCCTCAGTAGGAACAGCCTGCGCTGTCCCTTGTAGAGTGCATCAGTATTGTGTGACCAGTCTAGTTTATTGTTCAGATGAACACCCAGGTACTTGTAGGATGTCACCATCTCAATGTCTGTTCCCTGTATATTTACTGGTGCTGTGAGGGGTTGTCCATGCCTGCGGCAGTCCACCACCAGCTCCTTAGTTTTCCTCGCGTTGATCTGGAGGCAGTTCCGATGGCACCAGTCCATGAAGTCCTGGATAAGCCCTCTGTACTCAGCTTCATCTCCATTGGAGATGAGGCCAACAATCGCAGAGTCATCAGAGAACTTCTGTAGATGGCAGTGTGTTGTGTTGTGTGAGAAGTCCGCAGTATAAAGAGTGAACAGGAAGGGAGCCAACACCATTCCCTGGGGGGCCCCCGTGCTACTGATGATCGTGTCGGACACACAGTCCCGGGTTCTCACAAACTGAGGCCGGTTTGTGAGGTAGTCCAGGATCCATGATGACAGGTGCTGGTCCACCCCTGCGCGCAGCAGTTTGTCCTTCAGGATCATCGGTTGGATGGTGTTGAAAGCACTGGAGAAGTCAAAGAACATGATCCTCACCACATTCCCGGGCTTCTCCAGGTGGGACAGAGAACGGTGAAGGAGGAAGATCACCGCATCCTCCACCCCAATGCCATGCTGGTAGGCGAACTGGAGTGGATTCATTGCTGGTTCCACCAGGGGGCGGAGGTGAGCAAGGAGCAGTCTCTCCAGGGTCTTCATCAAGTGGGACGTCAAGGCCACCGGTCTGTAGCTGTTCAGGTCTTTGGGGTGGGAAGTTTTTGGTACAGGTACCACACAAGATGTTTTCCACAGCTGTGGTACCCTCCCCAGCTTCAGGCTCAGGTTGAAGTATGATAGTTGCGACACTCCGATAGACCAATAGAAACTTTGGAATGCAGAAGTCACATGGGTCATGGAGCAGCGATTAGTTCCAAGACCAGAGCCGCTGTCGCTACCCGATTCGGAAGACAACCTAATTTGGCGTACACATGCGCAAGGCCCTCCCCCATCATAGAACCTGGCCGACGGCAACACAAGAGGGACAATATTTAAGGAAGCCCTACCTGATTTGGATATACGGGCATTGGTGAGTTTGGACACTCGCTAGATTTGACTACATGTGTGTGGCATTTTTTTTTACAAAGCGTCATAAGGTTATGGCCAATTTCTGGACTTCATGAAGAAGAACTTGGCATTTTTTGGATATGTTAAAGATTTCATCTCCACAGGTGTATTTCCATCCTCTCCATCCTGGATGGAAAAAAAAAAAAGATGTCTGTCGCGTGTCTTCAAACTTCTTAATGAAAGCTATGTTATATTTGTATGTGACTGTATTATGGCTAACATGCACACTAGGCAAAACTAGTTTGACTATGTATACACGGTATTAAATTCCTTCTTTGAATGGGCCGTTCTTGGTCACTGAACGTTTTTATTTCTTTCCTTAGATGGACGCTTGTTTGGCTACTATTAATCTGGATATGAATTAATGGGTAAGCTGTAATTACACAAATGAATAAAGTTTGTCATTGTTTAAAACTAGTGCATACCCGTGCATGCCCGTAGAAACCAAGTATAAGCAGTGCATGCCCATAGAAACCAAATACGTTACCATGGCAACAGTAACCGTGGTGATGCCTGCCTTTGATCTTTGACATGGTTACCATGGCAACAGTAACCATGGTGAAACGTGCATTTGATCTTTTCAGGAGTTCAAAATGCAGGACAGAATGACAAAAGGACAGCTCAGACTTCTGTTGGTAAACTCAGTCCTATGATGTATCTATGACATCAAAGGCACACTGTGTTCCTATGATGTCACATGACCATATAAAGAGTTGTTCAGAACTCCTTTTATGGTCATGTGACTGGAATTCTATGACCTTCTTCTTCTTCTTCTTCTTTCAGATTTGACTGGCGGTTGGCAACCAGCTTACAGGTGCATTACCGCCACTGACTTGATTATTATCACTCTATATCTTTGTATAAGGAGTTCTGAACAACTCCTTATGTGTGTCACCAGCTTACAGGTGCATTACCGTCAGGTACTTCACTCTATACATCTTCTGGCCGCAGAAACCATTCTTCTTCTTTTAGATTTGATTGCCAGTTGGCAACCAGCTTACAGGTGCATTACCTTAGAAGTGCATTACCAGCTGGAGTGCGCATGTGTCGGCGTCTGTTTGTAAAATGTCACGAAGCTGTCAAAGCGTTATCTTGTCTGTTTTTGTTTGTTGTACTAGCTCCGTTTTAAATTTTTATCTCTTTTACTGATATTAACTTTTTACTTAGTGTTAGCTTAGTAAATACGAAAGCCCGATCAGGCACACAGGTGAATCAGACCCCGGGCAGGGCTGTTCACCAGGTTAGGCTAACCTGTTTTAGCTAGCTAGCTAGCCACTTCTGGCCTGGAAAGTCATGGCTCCATCCGCTACTTGTGTCAGCTGTGTGTCACACACGGCTCTAGGGAGCCGCGCAATAAGAGCCGAGGACGAGCCAGTGAGTCGTGATGTTTTATTAAAGGTGGGGGATGAGGGATGAGGAGAGCACAGATACTCATACAGAAGTACACTCACAGGTTGCATAGTGCAGGAGCAGGAAGCTCGTACCGGACATAGGGGTAACAAGGCGTGCATACTCACAGCGGGTTACAATCACAGGAATGCTGCAAGGGGAGTAGAGGCTGACACCAGACGAAGGGGCTTCAGCCTAGCAGTGCTTATGTCGCAGCCCCGAGTCATCGAGGCTGCTCCTATTTATTCTCATTGGCAGCGCCCCAGCTGATGAGGATTAATTGGCCCCAGCCGTCCGTAATGCTGCCAGCTGGGAGCCTGCTGAGACGCTGCTCAATGGGAAGCAGGGATGAAGGGACACATGGGCTGAGGGCTGAGACGGCATCTCAACACCAGTCAACCAGACAACACCAGTAGACAAACGTAGGGTAACAGGGCAGAGAAAAAAACGCTACTCTACAAAAAAAACGCTACTCTACATTGCACCAAAAAAAAAAAGGAAAAAAAAACCAAAAAAAAAAACCCAGGGCACAGACGGAGAGAATACAAAACACGGGAACAGAACAATCCACCAAAAGAATGACAAAAACGGATAAAGCAATTACAGAGTATGGCAGGAAACAAAACACATAACCCCATAATGCACAGACAAAGCTAAGAAACAAGGCACAAAAAGGAAAATGCTGAGTACGAATAATGGAAAACACACAGCACTACGAATACATGTTCACAACAGGACAAAAAATAATGAGAATGACATGCACCGGTAAATAAAAAGATAACAGAATACCCGGCGCCAAATACCAAGAGGGACACCTAGGAGAATAACAGTGACAGGGTAAAAGGACAACAACAAGGTAAAAAGCTGAGTATGGCTAAGGGGAAAACACAATACACAGCGGCAAATATACGGGGGGTCACCTAGGGAAAAACTGGTGACAGGAACATAAGACAACAATGGGATAAAATGCTGAGTACGGTTAATATGGGGAAAAAAAAAACCCAATACACAGCACTATGAATATGTGTTCACCAAAAGGACAAAATATCCCACCCGAGTGACCATAACAAAAATAAGCGGCACCCGAGGAATATGATAGGGAGAGTCCAAAAATGGCCGGGATGGCTCCGGAAATCTCCCCGCCCATTGTCCAGTTGGCAAACCAGGGAAAGGGAAATGTTCGGACGGCG
Source organism: Pholidichthys leucotaenia (assembly GCA_020510985.1). NCBI lineage: Eukaryota > Metazoa > Chordata > Actinopteri > Cichliformes > Pholidichthyidae > Pholidichthys > Pholidichthys leucotaenia. The sequence goes on from CM035840.1 coordinate 191,399,311, forward strand.
AACTCCGGACCCAGATCCCAGGAATCCAGTCCACCGGCAGCCGAACCAGGCCACCCAAAGGCAAACACAGACCAGCGGGGGGAACCAGACCACCGAACCGAAAGTTTTGTGGGTCGGGTCGTCGACCCGCATCACTCAACCACCAGGACCATTGAGACGGACGAAGGGTCAGAGCGGATCCCGGTGGAAGAGGCTCAGGGGAGAGCCGATGATGAGGGCGACGAGCGTCAGGCCGCAGGGAAACGGCCACCTCCTCACCGGACCTGGACAACACTGGGGCAGCACCCACGTCGGACCCCGATCGGGCCTTAGGCGAACCCACGTTGGACCCCGATTGGGTCTCGGGCGAACCCACGTTGGACACCGCACCAGAACCGACCTCCAACGTTGAACCTGGACCCTCCAGCACCACGAGGAACAGCAACTCCTTGCCGGTGACCCTGAAAGAAGGCTCAGAAGAGAAAACAGAACCGGGATCAGGATCACCGGCAGCGCCAGAACCCGGCGAGATGAGCTCAGACGCAGCGGGCGGCTGCACCCGGCTCGTCTCCCCTAGAGACAGGCTGAAGTGCTCAAAGATAAAAAGGGAGAAAAGAAAGGAGAGCACTCGCCTGATCTCGGGTTCTGACGCCGTCCAGGACTGCGAAGATCCAGGATCCGTCGTCAGGAGGTCGTTGTCAGGCTTCCATCCAGCCGCGTCGGGCCCCGCAGCCAGCACGATGGTCAGCGCAGCTTGAGATTCCTCCAGCTCCGGTAACCCCGCCGACGATCCACTCGGCGTGAAGCCAGAAGAATCTCGTCCCGCTGGACCGAACCGCTCCTCCGTGGAGACCCGGGGACGCTCAGTCGTCGGCGCAGACTCCACGCAGCAGTCAGTCCCCCTCCTCCGTCCGCAACGTAGCTGCGGAACCACAGGCCCTCTCCTTATCCCACCACGTTGACCCGGAGCCGGGGATCGCTCGGCGGAGAGAGACACAGAGGATGCAGGATTAGGAGCACAGGTTACAGCAGGTGGGGGGAGTTCAGGGAGCTGCAAACCCTGAACTCCTCCTCCAGGAATGTGACAGAGCAAATCATTAAACAGATGTGACAAAACTATGACTTGCCTGCCTCCTGGAGGTTGAGTATCGCCTGCTGTAGTGGATACTGCTTCTTCCTCTCCCCGCCCGGCGATAACGGAGGACCCCCCGGGAATTCGTCTGAGGATCGCTCGCGTTGTCTCCAGCAGAGAGCTCGCCAGGCCGGAATTCCAGGCACACTCAGCAGTCAGGAAGTGCGTCGAGGAGGAGGGGGAAACAGCCGGGGTGAGCCAGCCTGAATGTCCAGGAATGACAGCGGGGGAATGAGGCTCAGGGAACGAGGCTGTGAAAACTCCACACTGACGAGGCGAAGAGGTGACAGCTGCGTGGGAGGAACGGTCCTGGCGGCGGCCCAGAACTGGATCCGGACGAGGTTCGTGCAGAGGTGACTCGGCGATGTGATGACGGCTATTCCCAGGGGACGAAGCGAGGGGGGAACCCAGGATTCGCCGCTCCAGATCGGAGATCGAGGCGAGGAAGGCGTCGAGCACGGGAAAGCTTCGTAGCCCTGGAGTCCTCTCCATCAATCTCACTGCCGCCGCCACATGCCTGAAGATGGTAACAGGACACACAGTGGAGCTCGCGACAGCCACTCGACCCCAGACATAACTGCTGTCAGCTGCGGCTCCTTGAAGGGAATCCCGAGTGACGTGGCGCAGGTCGGGGGAAGCCCTCTGATTGGCGCGAACTCCCGGACTGGAATGGCGGCAGGAACGGGATCCCGAAGTGGGGGGCAACGTCATCCGCTTCGTCCTCCTGCCGGGATTTCCATCCAACCCGCGGAGCTTCTCTCGCTGTGTACCTGTGGCGTCTAACCTGGCACTGTCCTCGAGATGGTACACAGAATGAGGGTAACAGTCCAGGAGTTCCTCAGCACGGCCCGGATGCCAGCGTCTCGCGTTGGAGGCGTCGTGCAGGGTGAAGAGCGTCCCGTCGACAGCCTCCGAGATGGACCTCAGCTCGTCGCCCTGGCGCCGGAAGTGACTCCTGGGAAACGGCATGCTAGCAGCGCTGACACCCGGACAGAAAGGTACAATTCCACAGCGACTCACGGCCGCCGGTAACTCGTCTGGCTGCAACATACTGTCACACACGGCTCTAGGGAGCCGCGCAATAAGAGCCAAGGACGAGCCAGTGAGTCGTGATGTTTTATTAAAGGTGGGGGATGAGGGATGAGGAGAGCACAGATACTCATACAGAAGTACACTCACAGGTTGCATAGCGCAGGAGCAGGAAGCTCGTACCGGACATAGGGGTAACAAGGCGTGCATACTCACAGCGGGTTACAATCACAGGAATGCTGCAAGGGGAGTAGAGGCTGACACCAGACGAAGGGGCTTCAGCCTAGCAGTGCTTATGTCGCAGCCCCGAGTCATCGAGGCTGCTCCTATTTATTCTCATTGGCAGCGCCCCAGCTGATGAGGATTAATTGGCCCCAGCCGTCCGTAATGCTGCCAGCTGGGAGCCTGCTGAGACGCTGCTCAATGGGAAGCAGGGGTGAAGGGACACATGGGCTGAGCGCTGAGACGGCATCTCACCCCATGGTGACACTGTGTCTCCCTCTCTAAGAAGGTTTCTGAGTTGGAATTGAGACTCTCAAACCTTTATAAGATTCGGGAGGCTGAAAACCACCTTGACACTATTATTTTTGGATGGACATCGGCCCCAGCGACGGACTCGCAGCTAGCAGAGATGGCTACTTACCTGGGTGAAATTAGTACATCGCCATCCACTTCCACCATTGCTCCGGTCACCTCAGCTGTCCAGGACTCCAGCATCAAATACTGGCTTCAGCTCGGAGCTAAACCCAAAGCCCCGGGTGGTTTGTCACAGCCTCAGTGCACACTCTGGACCTTGGTTGAGCCAAATAGCAAACGTTGGGGATTGACCAGACATGGCCGTGCCTCCTCCCTTCCCCTTTTGCTGGAAAACAGATTCACCATCCTTTCCCTAGAAGATTTCCCCCACCTGGACGTCGATCATCCTCCCACGGCCGCCCCTATTCCTTCAGCAGTGGCCCAAACCCGCAAGCATCGGATCAAAACTACCTGAGGTGTGCCAAACTATACACCAACTCCAAAAAGAAGAGAGCATATCCCCCCACATCACCCCTGCATCGGCAACCTGCCACCACAGCAGCAACTACGGCAAAATTATCCATCATTTCAGAAGCCACTGACAAAGCCCCCCCAGACGACGCTGGTAATTGGTGATTCAATAATGAGGAAAGTCAGAAGCAGGTACTGTGTTACAAAATTTTTTCCTGGGGCTAAAGTGTCAGACATTGAGGCTCTTACCCCTGACCTATTAAATGAATATCCCCTCGCTAAAAATGTATTGTGCACGTTGAATGCAACAACATCCAGACAAATACAGAGGATGGCCGACTCGATTTTAAATGATGACTCCCACCCTTTGCACTGCAACTTTCAGCTTCTTCCCTCCAGATGGAGGTTTGCTGTCCCAAAAAGTAGAACCCAGCGCTACAAAAACAGCTTTGTCCCTGCTGCTGTCAAAGAGTTGAACAAGCTATAAAAATTATATTGTACATATTTTATATTTACCTATTTTGTAAGATGTGTGCCTGTGTTTGTGTCTATGTTGAATGTAATTAGTGGCTTGTAAATATGGATGTCACCAACTGCAAAACAAATCTACCTACGGGTACAAATAAAGTAACCTGAACCTGAACCTGAACCTGAACATCCCAGATGAAACATCGGAGATCTTAAAGAGTGATTTCAGAAGCCTTCTGTCCACTCTTATAAACTGTGGCAGACATGTGTTTATTTCTGGGCCACGTGCATCTTTTAGAAGAGGTTGCAATTATTTTAGCAGAACTCTTAGCCTTAATACCTGGTTGTGTTCAACATGTCATACTTTTAACATTGGTTTTATAGAAAATTTAAACCTGTTTTGGAACCACCCACCATTTATGAAGCCAGATGGCATCCATCCAAATAGACTTGGTGCACGTGTTCTAAGGGACAATCTGTTTTATTCCATTCCTCATTTTTTAGTAGTGACTGAAAGCTGGTATGTTAACTCTACCCGAAATACCAGGGTCTGCCAACCAGCCCTTTTTTGCTTCCACTTCACATATTAATCCTATTAATCCAAATAATTCTCACTGTTTAGATCAGTCTTCAATTCATACCCCATAGAGATTGTTTGTTTCCTGTTACCCAAAACATTTTAACCCAAGACAAATACAACATAACTTGTTAAATACATGCCTCTCTGCCACCCCTCAACTTAGCCCCTGTCTTCCCCATCAGAGAATCAGTGTCTGCTCCCTCCAAAGTTAATAAAAATATAATGTATAAGCATCCCAAAATTATTAAACAAACAGTTGGTAAAACTCAAATTAAACATCAAGTCTCTAAATTTAATGATTTGGCCTCTGTTCTTCCTCATAATTGAAAAATTATAAATGTGGTTTGTTAAATATTAGGTCTCTAGCTCCCAAGTCTCTGCTAGTCCATGATCTGTTAATTGATCATCAAATTGATTTAATATTCCTTACAGAGACTTGGTTAGGGCAAGAGGATTATGTTGGTTTAAATGAATCAACTCCCTCTGGTTATTTAAACTATCAAAATCCCAGAAGTTCTGGTCGTGGAGGAGAAGTAGCGACAATTCACCATTCTAAATTACTAGTTACTGTAAAGCAAAAAACATGCTTTAATTCCTTTGAGGTCCTGGTCCTCAGTGTTGGGCATGTTAGCAATTTAAGGTTAAACCCAATTTTCCTTGTCATAGTTTATCGTCCTCCCTCAGCCTACTCAGAGTTTTTATCCAAATTTGCCGAATTCTTAGCTGATTTAGTGCTGAAATCAGATAGAATAATTATAGTAGGGGATTTTAATATACATGTAGATGTAGATAGTGACTGTCTTAATAAGGCATTTAATTCAATATTAGACTTGATGGGGTTTTCTCAGAAAGTAGAAAATTCTACCCATTATCTCCACCACACATTGGACCTTGTTCTGACATATGGCATAGAAATAGAAAATCTGGTAAAAATGGTAAATGGTAAATGGCATTCACTTATATAGCGCTTTTAATCTCATCTCTTGATGACCAAAGCGCTTTACAGATCCTGCAATCCACCCATTCACACACACATTCACACTCTGAATAGTGTGGTATTGTCTCCTCATAATCCTGTACTGTCAAACCACTGCCTGTTAACTTTTGATTTCACTATTCCTGACTATTTGATTCCTAAAGAAAAATATTACTACAGCAGATGTCTTTCAGATGATGTTGTTACCAAATTTATGCAGATTGTCTCCTCTATGCCATGTGTCAACACATTGGAAATAAGCTATGGAGAGCTTGCTCCTTCTGTAATTGATAGCATGGTAGATAATGTTACAGCTTCTCTGCATCAGACTCTAGACTTGGTGGCCCCTTTAAAAAAGAAAAAGAGATTTCTAACCCCTTGGTTTAACACAGAAACTCGTAGTTTAAAACAGAAGAAGACTCGTCAATTAGAAAGAAAATGGCATTCCACTAATTTAGATGAAAACTATTCAGCTTGGAGAAATCATCTTTTAATTTATAAAAAATCTCTTAGAAAAGCTAGAACAAGTTATTACTCTGCATTAATAGAAGAGAACAAGAATAATCCCAGGTTTCTTTTCAGCACTGTAGCCAGGCTGACAAAGAGTCAGGACTCTGTCAATCCTTGCATTCCCTTAGAGCTTACGAGTCAGGACTTTATGAACTTTTTCAATCATAAAATTTCATCTATTACAGATAAAATCAGTCAGATTCTTCCCACCGTTAACTTAAATACAGCATCTACTAGAACTCCTTCAATTGATATCTGTTTGGATAAGTTTACTCCAATTGACCTTTTAGAGTTAGATAAAATAATTTCCTCATCCAAGCCTTCAACTTGTCTTTTAGACCCTATTCCTACCATTTGCTATTTAAAATAGTCTTCCCATTTAGTGGAAGCCGTATTCTTCAAATAATCAATTCTTCTTTAACATTAGGCCATGTAACGCAGGCTTTTAAAATGGCTGTAATTAAACCCTTACTCAAAAAGGCAACACTGGATCCAGGAGTTTTAGCTAACTATTGACCAATCTCTAATCTGCCTTTCATTTCAAAAATCTTAGAAAGAGCTGTTGCTACACAATTATTTGATCACTTGCAGGGAAAGAGTTTATTTGAAGAGTTTCAGTCTGGGTTTAGAATCTATCATCGTACTGAGGTTCAGGTTCAGGTTCAGGTTACTTTATTTGTACCCGTAGGTAGATTTGTTTTGCAGTCTGGTGACATCCATATTTACAAACCACAATTACATTCAACATAAACACAAACACAGGCACACATGAAGCTGACTAGAAACATGATAAAAATACTCAAGGCTCCATCAATCAGGATAAAGAGACAAAGACATGGGAGAAAAACCAGAGATAAGAGGGAAGGGTCATATTAAAAAGTTAAAGACTAGTCAAAGAGGTTAAAAACTCAAAGGTCTAAAACCCAATAAAAGATTTAGAACCCAAATAAAAATCCTACAAAAATAAGTAAATATAAAATGGAGTTAATAAATAGGTAACTAAATTATGTGCAATATATTGTTACTTGTTCAACTCTTTGACAGCAGCAGGAACAAAGCTGTTTTTGTAGCGCTGGGTTTTACTTTTTGGGACAGCAAACCTCCGTCTTGAGGGAAGAAGCTGAAAGTGGCAGTGCAAAGGGTGGGAGTCATCATTTAAAATGGAGGTAGCAGTCCTCTGTACCTGTCTGGTGTACAAGGATGTCAGGTTCAGCTGTGACTCACCAAGCAAACGACTGGGCCATCTAACTACCTGATCCAAGGATTTCCTCTGTTTCAGTTTTATCTGACCAAACCATGACACTAAAGAAAAGGACCAAACAGATTCAATAAAAGCCTGATAAAACATTATCATTATGGTTCGGTCAATTTGGAAGCGTGCAAGTTTCCTCAAACAATGCAAATGTTGCTGACCCTTTTTGCACACCCTTTCACAGTTCTCTTCAAAGTTTAAATTACTATCAATAATCGTCCCAAGATATTTGTAGGATTGTACACATTCAATTCAATTCAATTCAATTCAACTTTATTTATATAGCGCCATTTCACAACAACAGTCATCTCATAGCACTATCAACTGTAGGGGGGGAACCCCCACAGTTGCAGAAAGACCCCAGCAATCAGGCGATCCCCTGTGAGCAAGCACTTGGCGACGGTGGAGAGGAAAAACTCCCTTTTAACAGGAAGAAACCTCCAGCAGAACCAGGCTCAGGGAGGGGCAGTCATCTGCTGCGACTGGCTGGGGGGTGAGGGGATAGAGAAGAAGAAAAGAACAGACATGTAGAGAGCAAACAGCACGATGGGGACTCAATCTATGGGAGAGAACAAACAGATGTTAATGACCAGCAAAAAAAAAAAAATATTTCATAGAGAGTGAGGAAAGGAGTGAGGCCCAATGCATTACTGGAGGTCCCCCGGCTGACTAAACCTATTAGCAGCATAACTAAGGGAGGGTTCAGAAACACATGATCCCTCCCTAATTGTAGGCTATATCAAAAAGGTAGGTTTTAGCCCTATTCTTAAAAACAGAGATCGAGTCTGACTCCCGAATCCAGATTGGCAGCTGATTCCACAGGAGAGGAGCTTGATAACTGAAGGCTCTGCCTCCCATTGTACTTTTGGAGATTCTAGGTATTACAAGTAATCCTGCATTTTGGGAGCGTAGTGCTCTGTTAGGATAATACGGTAGTATCAGATCTTTTAAATAAAAAGGAGCCTGATTGTTTAGAGCTTTGTAAGTAAGAAGAAGGATTTTAAACTTAATTCTAAACTCTATGGGAAGCCAATGAAGGGAGGCCAGAACCGGAGAGATATGATCTCTCTTTCTAGTACCTGTTAAAACTCTTGCTGCAGCATTTTGGATCAGCTGAAGACTTTTTAAAGATGTTTTAGGACAGCCTGATAATAAAGAATTACAATAATCTAATCTCGAGCTAACAAAAGCGTGGATCAGTTTCTCAGCATCACTCTGAGACAAGATGCTCCTAATCTTGGCAATATTACGCAAATGATAGAAGGCAGTCTTAGAAACAAATTTAATATGTGAATTGAAGGACAAATCCTGATCAAAAATAACTCCAAGGTTCCTCACAGAGCTATTAAGAGAAAGAGTAACCGCATCCAAACTGAAAGTTTGATTTGGAAAGGAATTTCTAAGGTTTTTTGGACCAACAAGAATGACTTCAGTCTTATCTGAATTTAATAGCAGGAAATTACAAGTCATCCGAGCTTTGATTTCCTTAAGACAGGCTTCTAACTTGGCTAATTGATTACTATCATCTGGCTTCATTGACAGGTATAATTGTGTGTCATCTGCATAACAATGAAAATGTATACAGTGCTTTCTAATAATGTTGCCTAACGGAAGCATATGTAAACTAAAAAGAGTAGGGCCTAGCACAGATCCCTGTGGAACTCCATGACTAAGCTTTGAGTTGAAAGAAAACTCATTATTTACATGAACAAACTGGAACCTATCAGATAAATAAGATCTAAACCATTGCAACGAAGTTCCATTAAGTCCAACATAGTGTTCTAATCTATCAAGTAGAATATTATGATCGATAGTATCAAAAGCTGCACTAAGGTCTAAAAGGACAAGTACAGAAACTAGTCCATTATCGGATGCAATGAGGAGGTCGTTAGTGACCTTCGCTAAGGCTGTTTCAGTACTATGATGGATTCTAAACCCAGACTGAAACTCATCAAGTAAACCATTTCCCTGCAGGTGGTCAAATAATTGCGTAGCAACAAGTCTTTCTAAGATTTTTGAAATGAAAGGGAGATTAGAGATTGGTCTATAGTTAGCTAAAGCTCCTGGATCTAGCGTTGGCTTTTTGAGTAAGGGTTTAATTACAGCCGTTTTAAAAGCCTGCGGTACATGGCCTAAAGTTAATGAAGAATTGATTATATGAAGAATAAAGCTACCAATAAGTGGGAAGACTTCTTTAAATTACCTGGTAGGAATAGGGTCTAAAAGACAAGTTGAAGGTTTGGATGAGGAAACTATTTTGTCTAACTCACAAAGGTCGATTGGAGTAAACTCATCAAGACAGAGATCAATAGAAGGAGTTGTAGTAATTACAGTATTTAAGTTAACTGTGGGAAGAATCTGATTGATTTTATCTCTGATGGATGAAATTTTATTATTGAAAAAGTTCATAAAGTCCTGACTAGTAAGCTCTAAGGGAATGCTAGGATTGACAGAGTCCTGACTCTTTGTCAACCTGGCTACAGTACTGAAAAGAAACCTGGGATTATTCTTGTTCTCTTCTATTAATGCAGAGTAATAACTCGTTCTAGCTTTTCTAAGAGATTTTTTTTAAATTAAAAGATGATTTCTCCAAGCTAAATAGATTTCATCTAAATTAGTAGAGCGCCATTTTCTTTCTAATTGACGAATCTTCTGTTTTAAGGTACGAGTTTCTGTATTGAACCAAGGAGTTAGAAATCTCTGATTAGACTTTTTCTTTTTTAAGGGGGCCACCAAGTCTAGAGTCTGATGCAGAGAAGCTGAAACACTATCCACCATGTTATCAATTACAGAAGGAGCAAGCTGTCTATAGCTTATTTCCGTTGTGTTGACACATGGCATAGAGGAAACAATCTGCATAAATTTGGAAACAGCATCATCTGAGAGGCATCTACTGTAATAATATTTTTCTTTAGGAGCCAAATAGTCAGAAATAGTAAAATCAAAGGTTAACAGACAATGGTCTGACAGTACAGGGTTATGAGGAGACACTACAAGATTTTCTATTTCTATGCCATATGTCAAAACAAGATCCAATGTATGGTGGAGGTAATGAGTAGAATTTCCTACTTTCTGAGAAAACCCAATCGAGTCCAATATTGAATTGAATGCCACATTAAGGCAGTCACTATCTACATCCACATGTATATTAAAGTCCCCTACTATAATTATTCTATCAGATTTCAGCACTAAATCAGCTAAGAAATCAGCAAATTCGGATAAAAATTCTGAGTAGGTTGATGGGGGACGATAAACTATGGCAAATAAAATTGGGTTTAACCTAAAATTGCTAAAGTGCCCAATACTGAGGACCAGGCCCTCAAAGAAATTATAACATGTTTTTTGCTTTACATTAACTAGTAATTTGGAATGGTAAATTGTTGCTACTCCTCCTCCACGACCAGAACTTCTGGGATTTTGACAGTTTAAATAACCAGAGGGAGTTGATTCATTTAAACCAACATAATCCTCTTGCCCTAACCAAGTCTCTGTAAGGGAAATTAAATCAATCTGATGATCAATTAACAAATCATGGACTAACAGAGACTTGGGAGTTAGAGACCTAATATTTAATAAACCACATTTAATTTTTAAATGTGGTTTATTCAGTGGTATGGGCTTTTAGTACAGTGACTTTATGCCTGGGAGTTTTCCTCCTAAAGTCAATAATCATATCTTTAGTTTTTGTGGTATTCAGCTGCAGGTAGGAATCCTCACACCAGTGAACAAAATCATCAACTACTGGGCCGTGGCCACTCTTACCATCCTGGAGGAGACTGACAATTACTGAATCATCAGCATACTTTATAATGTGTCTGTTGTCATGTCTGCTCCGACATATGTTTGTGTACAGGATGAAGAGTAGTGGTGACAACACACACCCCTGAGGAGAGCCAGTAGAAGAGCACTTTTGGTCAGACAATGTACCATTGACCCTTACTCTCTGTGTCCTGTTGGTTAAGAAATCCAGAATCCAACCCACCAGAATATTGCTCAAATCAAATTGTTGCAGGAGCCTTTCAACTAAAATATGAGGTTGGATTGTATTAAAGGCGGAGGAAAAGTCCACAAATAAAAGCCTGGCATGTGTCCCATTAAAATCCAGATGTTTAAAAAGCATGTTAAACAGAGTGACAGTGGCATCCTCCACTCCTCTGTGAGGCCTATAGGCAAACTGCAAAGGATCCAGTGCATGCTCAGTCTGCTTTAGGACCTCAAATCTGACCAGTTTTTCAAAAATTTTCATTAAAATTGAAGTCAAAGCAACTGGTCTAAAGTTGTTTACCGTTTTAGGACAGCTGTATTTTGGAACGGGAACAACCACGGCATCTTTCCAGATCTTAGGCACATGTTGTGTCTGTAAGGACTTATTGAAAATGTAATGAAATACAGGACTCAGTTCATGTGCACAGGACTCTACCAATCGCCCACATATATTATCAGGGCCCTGACTTTTGTTCACTTTTACAGCACAGAACTCCCTTTTAATATCCTGCACCTCAATATTAAAGTGCTGATTATCTTTGAGTTTCTGTTTCAGATCTTGGGTTTCTGAAACAGCCTTAGTGAAGGTCACTAATGACCTCCTTATCGCATCTGATAATGGACTTGTTTCTGTGATTGTCCTTTTAGACCTTAGTGCAGCCTTTGACACTATCAACCATAATATTCTACTCGATAGATTAGAACACTATGTTGGACTTAATGGAACTTCGCTGCAGTGGTTTAGATCTTATTTGTCTGATAGGCTCCAGTTTGTTCATATCAATAATGAGTTTTCTTTCAACTCAAAGCTCAGTCATGGAGTTCCACAGGGATCTGTGCTAGGCCCTACTCTTTTTAGCTTATATATGCTTCCGTTAGGCAACATCATTAGAAAGCACTGTATACATTTTCATTGTTATGCAGAGGACACACAATTATACCTGTCCATGAAGCCAGATGATAGTAATCAATTAGCCAAGTTAGAAGCCTGTCTTAAGGAAATCAAAGCTCGGATGACTTGTAATTCCCTGTTACTAAATTCAGATAAGACTGAAGTCATTCTTGTTGGTCCGAAAAACCTTAGAAATACCTTTCCAAATCAAACTCTTAGTTTGGATGTGGTTACTCTTTCTCTTAATAGTTCTGTGAGGAACCTTGGAATTATTTTTGATCAAGATCTGTTTTTCAATTCACATATTAAATTTGTTTCTTAGGCTGCCTTCTATCATTTGTGTAATATTGCCAAGATTAGGAGCATCTTGTCTCAGAGTGATGCTGAGAAACTGATCCACACTTTTGTTAGCTCTAGATTAGATTATTGTAGCTCTTTATTATCAGATTGTCCTAAAATATCTTTAAAAAGTCTTCAGTTGATCCAAAATGCTGCAGCAAGAGTTTTAACAGGTACTAGAAAGAGAGATCATATCTCTCTGGTTTTGGCCTCCCTTCATTGGCTTCCCATAGAGTTCAGAATTAAGTTTAAAATCCTTCTTCTCACTTAAAAAGCTCTTAACAATCAGGCTCCTTTTTTATTTAAAAGATCTGATACTACCCTATCATCCTAATAGAGCATTACACTCCCAAAATGCTGGATTACTTGTAATACCTAGAATCTCCAAAAGTACAATGGGAGGCAGAGCCTTCAGTTTTCAAGCTCCTTTCCTGTGGAACCAGTCACCAATCTGGATTCTGGAGTCAGTCTCGATTTCTGTTTTTAAGAATAGGGTTAAAACCTTCCTTTTCGATATAGCTTACAATTAGGAGGAATCATGTGTCTCTAAACTCTCCCTTAGTTATGCTGCTAATAGATTTAGACAGCCGGGGGACCTCCAATAATGTACTCGGCTTCTCCCCTTTAATGTTTGCTCTCTACATGTCTGTTCTTTTCATCTTCTCTATCCCCTCACCCCCCAGCCAGTCGCAGCAGATGACTGCCCTTCCCTGAGCCTGGTTCTGCTAGAGGTTTCTTCCTGTTAAAAGGGAGTTTTTCCTCTCCACCATCGCCAAGCGCTTGCTCACAGGGGATTGCCTGATTGCTGGGGTCTTTCTGCAATTGTGGGGGTCTCCCCTACATTTGAAAGTGCTATGAGATGACTGTTGTTGTGAAATGGCACTATATAAATAAAGTTGAATTGAAATTGAATTACCACCACTGACTTGATTATCATCACTCTATATATTCTTCTTCTTCTTTTAGATTTGATTGGCAGCTGGTAATCAGCTTCCAGGTGCATTACCGCCACATACTTCACTTTATAATCGTTCTTCTTCTTCTTCTAGATCTGATTGCCTGCTGGCAACCAGCTCACAGGTGCACCACCGCCACCCACTGGGCCGGAGTGATCATCACTCTATATCTTTGGACAAGGAGTTCTTGTAAGGAGTTCTGAACAACTCCTTATGTGTGGAAAAAAAAATTATCTGTCCTTGGACTGTGTCCTCTTCTTCTTCTTTTAGATTTGATTTGTGGTTGGCAACCAGCTTACAGGTGCATTACCGCCACTGACATGATTATCATCACTCTCTATCTTTGTATAAGGAGTTCTGAACAACTTATGTGTGGAAAAAAATTATCCGTCCTTGGACTGCATCCAAGGTGCGCCCGAGATCATTGATGATGTCTTCTTCTTCTTCTTCTTCTCTTGGTTACTGGCGGATAGCAAGCAATTGAAAGGTGCATATCGCCACCTACAACAGTGTGTAACATTATGCCCAGGATCCTAGTTAAATCCCATTCCCTACCGGCCTCTCGAACTTCATTTTTCATTCTCTTTCTTTCATTTCCATACTTGTGACAGTGTAATAAGCTGTGCTCTACATTTTCTTTTACTCCACATTCTCTACATTTGCCACTTTCGCTTTCCCCATGATGAATAAAGTGCCGTTTAAACCTATGTGATCCAGTCTGAGTCTTGGCATAATGATGTCTTCCCTCCTGTTTGTTCTTTTATAATTCTTTATTGCAATAGATTTTTGTATTCTGTAATACAATCTACCTTTATGATCCTCATCCCATCTTTTTTGCCATAGCTCAATTCCTTTTTTCTTGATTACTGTTTCCCCTTCTCCTTTTCCAAGTGACAATGGTATAGTTATTTCTTTCACAAGTGCACTTTTTGCTAATTTGTCTGCACAGTCATTCCCTTTCAACCCTTCATGTGTAGGAACCCAACAAAACTGAACATCTCCACCACCTCTGTGTGGCCTAAATAAACTGATATAGCTCAATCACCAAGTCTTCCCTTGTAGATTTTAGTGTCTGTAGGGCTTTTTCTTCTTCTTCTCTCAGTTACTGGCGGATAGCAAACAACTGAAAGGTGCATACCGCCACCAACTGTACATCTTTGCTGCTGCTCCATAAATCATGCATCCATAGTCTATTGTCAATCTCATTAGTGCTCTGTAAATGTCAATTAATGCCTGTTTATCTGCATCCCATTCGTGTCCAGCTACAGCTTTTATGAGATTAATGACTTTTTTGCACTTTGTCTCCTGATTTTCAACATGAACTCTCCAAGTGTATGCACTATCAAACCACAATCCTAGATATTTGAACTCACTGACTTTCTCTATTGGCTGATTATATAATGTTAATGGTTCTGTACCAGTTCTGTATTTTGTTGTGAAAATCATATAGCAGGTTTTACAGTTTGAAAATTTAAATCCCCAGTCATTTGACCACTTTTCCACTTTCTCCATTGCTTTCCTAATGTTATTGAACACCAATTTCTCATTTCTTCTCCTTGTCCATACGGCTCCATTATCTGCATATAGTACTGTTTTGATGGATCCCTTTTGATCCTCAAATATGTCATTAATCATTATGCTGCATAAAACTGGACTTATCATACTCCCCTGAGAAACACCATTTTCTATTTCAAAGTCATTAGAAACTTCTGATCCTACTTTAACCCTAATTGTCCTGTGTTAAAAAATCCATTATCCAACTATACATCCTACCACCAATACCCATTTTATTCAATTTGATAAGAAGTCCATCCCTCCATAGTGAGTCATAAGCCTTTTCAATATCCAGATAAACTATAACCATTACTTCTTTCATTTTGAGAGTGTTTTCAATATCATTACTTACCCTAACTAGAGCATCCACTGTGGATCTTCCTCTTCTAAAACCATTCTGATAGTTGTTTATTAATTGTCTTTGCTCTAGTACATATGAGAGTCTGTAAACTAACACCTTCTCCATCCATTTCCCTAAGTGTGATGCTAATGCTATTGGCCTGTAGTTGCTTGGATGAGCTGGATCTTTTCCTGGCTTATTAAATGGTAAAATTTCATTCTTTTTCCACCCACTTGGGATAACCCCTTCCTTCCATATTCTGTTAAACAATTTCAGCACCAGTTGCATTGATTGCATCGGCAACTGCCAGAACATAGCATAGCTTAACTGATCATATCCTGGACCTGTGTATCCACTGTCATGTAAAGCTTTCTTAAGCCCCAACATTGTGAGCTGGAGGTCTAATGCAGTCATATCTTCTTTCACTTCATTTTTTAAGCTTGCATTTTCTCTGAGTTTATGCTCCCTTTGCCGTTTATGACTCTCACCAAGATGTTCTCTTCTATGCACTGCAGCAAATGCTCTACCTAGGACTTCTGCCTTTTCTTTGTCTGATACAGCCATCTTGTCCCCATCTACTAGAGCTGGGACTTTAACTGACACCCTCTTACCACTCATTTTTTAAACATTCCCCAGACATCACCTAGTTCTCTTTTCCTACCAAGGGTGGAACAAAATTCTCTCCATGTTGAGCTTTTCCTGTTCTTAATAATCCTTCGAGCAACTGCCCTTTTCTTTTTATAATCTATTAAGTTTTCACTATTCACATTCTTCCTCAGCTCTCTGAATGCCTTGTTTTGCTCTTTTTCTGCAATACCACATTCCTCATTCCACCAGGGAACAATCTTCTTCCTACCCTGTGATGTTTTCTTAGGTATACTTGCTATTGCAGCATTCAGAATATGATTGGTTACCTGACTTGAACACTCTTCTATGCCACCTTCAAATGTTACCAAATGACATGATTGTACACAGAATTGCCTAAATTTTCCCCAGCCTGTCTTGTCAAAACACCATCTTGTAAAACATCTTCCCTCTTGTATACATACTTAAGTTTTAATGACTATAAGTATTGGGAAGTGATCACTTCCCATAGTTGTGCTGTTCCTAACATCCATTCACAGGCGCTCACTAAAGAATCAGATACCCGAGTCAGGTCAATACATGATGATGTGCCCCTATGCACAACCACCCTGGTACCTTCACCACTGTTTAGACAAATTAACGATCTTTCATCTAACATCTCTTCCACAACATTTCCACTGTTATCTGTATGCCTGCTTCCCCACAAGCTGTTATGAGCATTAAAGTCTCCACACCATACCTGTCAGGAACCGAGCTGGCTTGGTTTCCCCTGGCTCAGTCCTGATCTCTCTGTGGGTCTAGGTGCCACTGTGTATGTATGTTTAGTACACACGTGGACAAAATTGTTGGTACCCCTCTGTTAATGAAAGAAAAACCCACAATGGTCACAGAAATAACTTGAATCTGACAAAAGTGGTAATAAATAAAAATTCTATGAAAATTAACCAGTGAACATCAGACAGTGCTTTTGAATTGTGGTTCAACAGAATTATTTAAAAAAAACAAACTCATGAAACAGGCCTGGACAAAAATGATGGTACTCTGAACTTAATATTTTGTTGCACAACCTTTCGAAGCAGTCACTGCAATCAAACGATTTCTGTAACTGTCAATGAGACTTCTGCACCTCTCAGCAGGTATTTTGGCCCACTCTTCATGAGCAAACTGCTCCAGTTGTCTCAGGTTTGAAGGGTGCCTTCTCCAGATGGCATGTTTCAGCTCTTTCTACAGATGTTCAATAGGATTTAGATCAGGGCTCATAGAAGGCCACTTTAAAATAGTCCAATGTTTCACTCTTACCCATTCTTGGGTGTTAGCTGTGTGTTTTGGGTCATTATCCTGTTGCAAGACACATGACCTGCGACTGAGACCAAGTTGTCTGGCACTGGGCAGCACATTTCTCTCTAGAATACCTTGATAGTCTTGAGATTTCATTGTACCCTGCACAGATTCAAGACACCCTGTGCCAGATGCAGCAAAGCAGCCCCAGAACATAACAGAACCTCCTCCATGTTTCATAATAGGGACAGTGTTCTTTTCTTGGTATGCTTCATTTTTGCGTCTGTGAACATACAGCTGATGTGCCTTGCCAAAAAGTTTCAGTTTTGTCTCGTCTGTCCATAGGACATTCTCCCAGAAGCTTTGTGGCTTGTCAACATGGAGTTTGGCAAATTCCAGTCTGGCTTTTTTATGATTTGTTTTCAACAGTGGTGTCCTCCTTGGTCATCTCCCATGAAGTCCACTTTGGCACAAACAACGACGGATGGTGCGATCTGACACTGATGTACCTTGACCTTGGAGTTCACCATGAATGTGTTTAGAGGTTGTTCTGGGCTCTTTTGTTACCATTCGTATTATCCGTCTCTTCCATTTTTCATCAAGTCTCTTCCATTTTTCATCAGCCTCCCTGGCCACATCCAGGGAGGCTGGCTACAGTCCCATGGATCATAAATTTCTGAATAATATGTGCAAGTGTAGTCACAGGAACATCAAGCTGCATGGAGATGTTCTTATAGCCTTTACCTTTAACATGCTTGTCTATAATTTTCTTTGTAATCTCCTGAGACAACTCTCTCCTTTGCTTCCTCTGGTCCATGTTTAGTGTGGTACACACCATGTCAACAAACAGCACAGTGACTACTTGTCACCCTTTAAATGGGCCGACTGACTGATTACAAGTTTGTAGACACCTGTGATGTTAATTAGAGGACACATCTTGGTTGAACATGTCTCTATGGTCATATTATTTTTATATATTATAGAGACATATTATGTCATTATCTATATATATAGAGAGACATATTATGTCTCTATGGTCATATTATTGAACATGTCTCTATGGTCATATTATTTTCAATCTTTTCTAGGGGTACCATCATTTTTGTCCAGGCCTGTTTCATGAGTTTGTTTTTTAAAGTAATTTTGTTGAACCACAATTCAAAAGCACTGTCTGATTTTCATTGGTTAATTTTCATAGAATTTTTATTTATTACCACTTTTGTCAGATTCAAGTTATTTCTGTGACCATTGTGGGTTTTTCTTTCATTAACAGAGGGGTACCAACAATTTTGTCCATGTTTCCCTATCCATAGCCACTGCCTGACCGGCAGCTGTTAGGCAGCCGCTGTGACCTACTTTCTTCCACGCTGCTGACAGTCTGCCAGTCCAACCACGCCCCCTTGCTCTCCTTATTTCCATCAGCTGTTCCCAGCCCTGGTAATTATGTTTCCCGCGCCTCCCCCAGGTGTTCCCAATTTGTTAGGCCAGCGGTGTTTGTACATAAGCAGCTCTTTGCTAGTCAAACACCGCTGGACCATTATACGAGTCACACGATCGTTTGTTGTCATGTGCTTGTCGCGTCTTCAAGGATTTGTTGTTTGTGCCATGGGAGAATTGGACTTTTTTGGACTGCTCTTGCCCATGAGTAAATTGTTGAGTGTTTCTCTGTGCGGTCAGTTGCTACACTTATCTGGTAGTGTTTCTCCCTGCAGCTTAACTGCTATGCTCAGGCCATTGCCCAGTTTTCTTCCCTGTGCCAGTAGAGCTTCTTGAAGTCTTCCTCACTCTCCCAAGCGCATGTGTGTTATTTTGTATGATTTTCCTGTGGCCATGGTGCACAGTGGTTTGCCTGCCGTACGCTCCAGCGTCAGCCTTTTGTGTACATCTATCCTCACCTGTAAGTCATTATTTTTGCACGGTGTTGTGTGAATAAATGTGTGTTTGGTGAAACCCAGCGTTTAAATCCTTCCATCCTTCTCCTCCTCAGTGCGCTGTGGAAAAGGACATGGGGAGTTTATGACAGAATAGTCCAGCCAGCAAAAAGGATTTAGTGGGTTCACCCACACATCACTTTTTTCATTGTGAACTGTTTTTCTTTTTTTGTACTAACCTGTGTTTGGAGAACCATGCCCCACTCTCAACGAGGCAGAAGAGGAATGGCAGCGGCGTTTCCCACAGTGGAGGAGGGATGGGCCACTGAATATATCTGGAGCTTTGTTAATGAGGCCCTCACTGCCCGGGGACCGAAGAAGAGGCTGGAGTTCCTGGAAGGAGCTGTGGAGATCCTGGAAATGTATCCTGGGTTATGGGACTACCCCAAGTTTGCCGACCTGCTGACCACAGTGAGTTCGCTCCAGCGCTCCTTCCCCAGGTTGACGTTCCCCACGGCGCCAAGATGGAGACCCGGAGACCAGCAGGCCTTCATTCTCCGGGACTCTTCAATGACCCTCCTCCTGCTCCAGCACGGTCAGTACCGGAAAACAGAAGACAGCGTCGTCCCGCAAGGAGATGCCGGGAGAAGCCTTCCTCTTCAGCAGCAGCCATCATTGTTTCAGCTGCTGTGAGGTCCACCAAATTCACCCCGGTCACGCCTACCTCCATCACCAGGGAGACGGCTCCTCCACCCTCGACGGAGAGGGAGGGCAGTCAGCCTGCTGCAGCTGTGAACAACAAACTCCGGGAGAACAGGCAAGTGTTTTTTAATTCCATTCAGTTTAATTATGAAGGACCTTGTCTGTCTCCCGAGAGAGAGGCCCAGCCTCAGCAGTCCGCTATGTCCTCTCCTCCGGCTGCAGTTATAAACCTGCCCCCTATTCCCTCTGTGTCTCCTCCTTCTTTCCCTGAGTGTCTGTCGGTCGTAGAACCGAGCTGCCACATGGTGGAGAAGTTTGGGGCCCTGGATGATCTTGTCCAGGGGCCCGCACGGAGGTGTTTTCCTGCAGCCAAGATGTTGGAATCCCCAGCGTTGGAGCCACTGCAGGAGTTTAAAGGGACTGCTATAACCATCTCGCCTGCTGTGGAGGCTTCTGCAGTGGAATGGGAGCCTGAGATTGACCTCCTCGAGGCCGGACCCAGGATACCATCGTCAAGTTTGACGGAGTCCTGGACGGCGGTGGAGCTCCAGCTCAGGCAAGTTTTCTCAGTTGTATTTCTCATGTCTGTTCTAGAGAGATCTTGCCTGGCTCTTGGGGAGGAGAGTCAGGTGCAGCCCTTGGCTGCATCCGAACTCACTTCGCCGGGCTCCGCCGCTGCCGGTGACCCTAACCACCTTTCTTTTCCTGCATCCTCTGAGCCGTTGTTTAGGGTCGCCGGAGAGGTTGTATAGCGGCCAGAGGTCACCGAGGGTCCGGCCCAGCTGGAGGAGGAAGCCGCTGCTCCAGCTCCTCCTGCCAAGGTCATCAGGGCTTCCCCCATCAATCTCCTCCTCAGCCTGGTGCTCCTGTGGGTTGGCCCACTCACCGTGGGTGCAGCTTTGGCCCAGTCGGGGTTCCCCGCGGGTGCTGCAGAGCCTCAGTGGGAGGTCACCACGGGTGCTGCAGAGCCTCAGCCGGAGGTCACCGCGGGTACTGCAGAGCCTCAGCTGGAGGTCACTGCGGGTGCAGCAAGGCTCCCGCTGGAGTCCACTGCGGGTGCAGCGTTGGCCCGGTCGGGGTCCACCGCTGGTGCAGTGGAGCTGGCCCGGTCGGGGTCCACCGTGGGTGCAGCGGAGCCGGTCCAGTTGGGGTCCACCGCGGGTGCAGTTGCGGACCACCTGAGGACGCCGTGGTCCCCTTTTTCCTGCCCAATGCCATGGAGGTCCCCTCTCCCCAGTCCGGTTACCCACCAGTCAGCCTTCTGGTGGGCAGGCCACCTCCTGCTTCACCCCTCTGGTCCTGGTGGCAAAATAACGCTGGCCGGCTGCCAGAGGAATTGACTCCCCGGGTCAGGCGGCCCATGTTTCCTGGCAGGCCGCCGGACTCTGTCTACCGGACCTTCTGCTGGGCCTGGGACTCTGGGCGGCCTCCTGAGCCCCAACGCCAGTGGACTTGGGGGGGTTAATTGTGGGCCCTGGGCAGGATAGTGTGTTCCCTCCTTTCCTGTTCCCCCTACCTCCCACCCGGGTTCGTGTTGTTTGTTGCTTTTGCTCCTGATGGGCGGAAAGGGGGGTTATGATGGTACCTTGGGTGTCTGGGAATCCACCCCTAAAAGGGGGGGCTCTGTCAGGAACCGAGCCAGCTTGGTTCTGATCTCTCTGTGGGTCTAGGTGCCATTGTGTATGTATGTTTAGTATGTATTTCAGTGTGTTTCCCCATAGCCACTGTCTCACTGGCAGCTGTTAGACAGCCGGTGTGACCTACTTTCTCCCACGCTGCTAAGAGTCTGCCGGGCCAACCACGCCCCGTCACTCTCCTTATTTCCATCAGCTGTTCCCAGCCCCGGTAATTATCTTTCCCGCACCTCGCCCAAGTGTTCCCAATTTGTTAGGCCAGTTGTGTTTGTACCTAAGCAGCTCTTTGCTAGTCAAACACCGCTGGGCCATTATATGAGTCACACGATCGTTTGCCGTCATGTGCTCGTCGCGTCTTGAAGGATTTGTTGTTCGTGCCAAAGCACATGGGGGTTTATGACAATTCCTCTTTCATATGGCCTTCCCCTGCCATAGCACTGAAAGTATCTGCTGTTAACTTCCTACATGGGTTGTAATAATTGTTCAGCTTAATATTTCCTTGTCCATTTGGCCTACATATTTCAATAATATTACACTCTATATCCACAGGGGAGGGAATCACCTTATATGCCAGGCCATCTTTAATGAAAGTGGCACATCCTCCTCCATTTACACTGTTACTTCTATCCTGTCTGATTGAACTATATCCTGGAATTACAAAATCTAAGTGAGGTTGAAGCCATGTCTCCTGTACACACACTACCTCTGGAATGAGTAGTTCATAAAGATACTTCTTGAGTTCTTGTCCGTTTGCTATAAGACTCCTCGCATTCCACTGTAGTATGTGTAGTACCATAATTCAGATATTAAGTTTCAACATGTGCATGCTCCCCAGTTTCAGCTGTCAATAAAACATGAATATGGTCGGCTTTGATATCTTTCACCTCTAGGAATCATCCTGCTGCTTCCACAATGGTTTTGATTCTGTCACTTTTCTTCTGTAGCTGTGCTGCAACATTAATGGTGTGGCAGATAAAAGCTATAGAGTTTGTCCTCTTAACTATCAATGCGTCATCATCCATTTTGCATTTGTGAACACAACAATTCCTTGCAGCGGCACGATCTTGTGCTTGTGTGGGGTTTGTTGATGGCTGTTCTTCCCTTTGAGCTGAACTTCTTTGAGAAAGGCTTGTTATGTTTCTGACCATTCCTGCCTCTCTAACTGTCTTTAGAGCTTCTGCATACGAGATTTTCTTACTTATTCTGATTTCCTGGGCTTGTCAAGCTTCCCTTTGCACAACACATCCTCCATATGCAGCACTGTGGTCACCCCCGCAGTTGCAACACCTTACTTTGGCATCCTTGTCACATTTACCATATTCGTGCTCCCCTCCACATCTAGCACATCTTAACTTTCTCATTGCTGAGCAGTGTGACCCATCCTTTGACATTTGTAGCACCTGAGTGACTTTGGGACATATTCTCTGACACTGTAATACAGATATCCTATTTGGACTGATGTAGGAAGTGTTTCCTCAAACTGGATCATTACAGACAGTGTATCCTTCAGTGAACCTTCTCTTTTACTCTTTAGCCTTTTCACATCCTTCACCTTTCCACCTTGGATCTCGTTTTTCACTTCTTCCATAGACATGCTCAAAGGGACACCTGATATAACTCCCCTCAAGTTTGCTTTTGCACCAGGAACATGCGCCTTCACTTGTTCTCCGTTTAGACATTTCAGTGCCAGTATTTTCTCTTGCTGTTGTTTACTTGATGCATGAATTAACAGCCTATTATTATACAAGAACTCTGCAAACTTAACTCTCCCAATTTCTTTCTCAATTGCTTTTATTAGCTTAACAGGGTGATAGTGCGCCTCACCCTGGTTGAACTCAATGACAACCTTCCACTCATTCCTGGCATCATCAAACTGCCATCCATGTTGGCTAGTTCATGCTTTCTTCGCATTGTTACTTCCTCCCACGTCACTCTCATCCGACCCACTTCTACCTCTTGATGCCCCCCTAGCTGTTCTTTTCCGCCTCCCATACCTGGATAATTTCATCTTCTTCTTCTTCTTCTTCTTCTTTTTCTTCTTCTTCTCTCGGTTACTGGCAGATAGCAACCAACTGAAAGGTGCACACCGCCACCTACTGTACAAGAGTGTGTAACATTATGTCATCTGAGCCCAACCCCTAAATTCTATGACTTAATCCTGTGTTATTTAAAAAAAGAGAAAAGAGCCTTTCACATGATTCTTATTGCCTCTCCATTTCCATCTGTTCCCAGAATCCCAGTTAAATCCCATTCCCTACCGGCCTCTCGAACTTCATTTTCCATTATCTGTCTTTCATTTCCGTATTTATGACAGTGTAATAAGATGTGGTCAACAGTTTCTTTTACTCCATATTCTCTACATTTGTCACTTTCGCTTTTCCCTATGGTGAATAAAGTGCCGTTTAAACCTGTGTGATCCAGTCTGAGTCTTGCCATAATGATGTCTTCCCTCCTTTTGGTTGTTATGAAATTCTTTATTGCAATAATTTTTGTATTTTGTAATATGATCTACCTTTATGATCTTCATCCCATCTTTTTTGCCATAGTTCAGTTCCTTTTTTCTTAATTACTGCTTTCCCTACACCTTTTCCAAGAGACAATGGTATAGTTATCTCTTTTCCAAGAGCACTTTTTGCTCATTTGTCTGCACAGTCACTCCCTTTCAACCCTTCATGTGCAGGAACCCAACAAAACTGAACTTCTCCACAACCCCTGTGTACCCTAAATAAACTGTGATATAGCTCAATCACCAAGTCTTCCCTTGAAGATTTTAGTGTCTGTATGGTTTTTAGCGCTGCAAATGAGTCCGTGCACATCACCACCCGGTCCAGTCTGACGTCCTCCACCCACTGCAAAGCAATAATTATTGCCACCATCTCTGCTGTAAACACGGATGTATTGTTGGAAAGTCTTTTTGCGATGGTCACTTTAAATTCTGGGATGTATACTTCAACTCCAACAGAGCCCTCTTTATTCTTTGAACCATCAGTATAGAGCTGTAAGAAGTTATAGTAATTGTTCCTGAGGTAAATGCTTGTTTTAACACCATCTTCACTCTTATGCCAATCCTTTTTCCTCATTAGCAGACTAGAGTCTACTTCGATTCCCAGAAACAGCCAAGGGGGAACATTACTCACTGGACTGGTGTTAGCTATATCAATAGTGTGCAGCCCATACATTCCGGTCCTTCTTTCAATTGTCCACCCACATCCATGTCCCTGGAAATTAGAGTATTCCCAGCAGTCTTGTAGTGTTGTTTTTGAAATATTTCTTCGTCACTTCCTTTCAGCTTGACCCAGTATGATAATGAGAGTTTATCTCTTCTCAAATCCATTGGCATTTCTCCTGCTTCTATTAAAACTGCATTGTTTGGTGTTGTTTTGATGGCTCCAATGCACAGGCGAAGCGCTCTATGCTGCATTTTGTCTATTTTTTCCAGAGTCGCCTTTGCCGCTGCTCCATAAATCATGCATCTGTAGTCTATTGTCAATCGCATTGGTGCTCTGTAAATGCCAATTAATGCCTGTTTATCTGCACCCCATCCGTGTCCAGCTACTGCTTTTATGAGATTAATGACTTTTTGCATTTTGTCTCCTGATTTTCAACATGGACTCTCCATGTGTATGCACTATCAAACCACAATCCTAGATATCTGAACTCACTGACTTTCTCTATTGGCTGATTATATAATGTTAATGGTTCTGTACCAGTTCTGCGTTTTTTTGTGAAAGTCATATAGCAGGTTTTACTGTTTGAAAATTTAAATCCCCAGTCATATGACCACTTTTCCACTTTCTCCATTGCTTTCCTGATGTTTTTGAACACCAATTTCTCATTTCTTCCCCTCATCCATATGCCTCCATCATCTGCATATAGTGCTGTTTTGATGGATCCCTCTTGATCCTCAAACATGTCATTAATCATTATATTGAATAAAACAGAGCCTATCACACTCCCCTGAGGAACACCATTTTCTTTTTCAAAGTCTTTAGAAACTTCTGATCCTACTTTAACCCTAATTGTCCTGTGTGTTAAAAATCCATTATCCAATTATACATCCTACCACCAATGTCCATTTTATTCAATTTCATAAGAAGACCGTCCCTCCACAGTGAGTCATAAGCCTTTTCAATATCCAGATAAACTATTCAATATCATTACTTATCCTAACTAGAGCATCCACTGTGGATCTTCCTCTTCTAAAACCATTCTGATAGTCGTTTATTAATTGTTTTTGCTCTAATACATGTGAGAGTCTGTAACCTAACACCTTCTCCATCCATTTCCCTAAATGTGACGTTAATGCTATTGGCCTGTAGTTGCCTGGATGAGCTGAATCTTTCCCTGGCTGATTAAATGGTAAAATTACAGCCTTTTTCCACCCACTTGGGATAACCCCCTCCTTCCATATCCTGTTAAACAATTTCAGCAACAGTTGCATTGATTGCATAGGCAAGTGCCGGAACATAGCATAGCTTAACTGATCATATCCTGGAGCTGTGTATCCACTATCTTGCAAAGCTCTCTTAAGCTCTGACATTGTGAGCTCGAGGGCTAACACAGTCATGTCCTCTTTCACTTCATTTTTTAAGTTTGCATTTTCTCTGAGTTTATGCTGCCTTTGCTGTCTATGACTGTCACCAAGATGTTCTCCTCTATGCACTGCTGCAAATGCTCTACCTAGGACTTCTGCCTTTTCTTTGTCTGATACAGCTATCTTGTGTCCATCCACTGAAGCTGGAATTTTAACTGATATCCTTTTCCCACTCATTTTTTAAGCATACCCCAGATATCACCTAGTTCTCTTTTCCTACCAAGGGTGGAAAAAAATTCTCTCCATGTTGACCTTTTCCTGTTTTTAATAATCCTCCGAGCTACTGCCCTTTTTTATACTTTATTAAGGTTTCATTAGTCATATTCTTCCTCAGCTCTCTGAATGCCTTATTTTGCTCTTTTATTGCAATACTACATTCGTTATTCCACCAGGGTACAACCTTCTTCCTACCCTGTGTTGT
This sequence comes from Pholidichthys leucotaenia, assembly GCA_020510985.1. Classification (NCBI taxonomy): domain Eukaryota; kingdom Metazoa; phylum Chordata; class Actinopteri; order Cichliformes; family Pholidichthyidae; genus Pholidichthys; species Pholidichthys leucotaenia. Next base: position 191,425,374 of record CM035840.1, read on the forward strand.
TTTCTTAGGTATACTTGCTATTGCAGCATTCAGAATATGATTGGTTACCTGACTTGAACACTATTCTGTGCCACCTTCTAATGTTACCAAATGACATGATTGAACACAGTAGTGCCTAAATGTTCCCCAATCTGCCTTGTCAGAACACCATCTTGTAAAACATCTTCCCTCTTGTATACATACTTCAGTTTTAATGACTAAGTATTGGGAAGTGATCACTTCCCATAGTTGTCCTGTTCATAACCGTCCATTCACAGGTGCTCACTAAAGAATCTGATACCCGAGTCAGGTCAATACATGAGAATGTGCCCCTATGCACATCCACCCTGGTACCTTCACCACTGTTTAGACAAATTAACGATCTTTCATTTAACATCTCTTCCACAGCATTTCCATTGTTATCTGTATGTGTGCTTCCCCACAAGCTATTGTGGGCATTAAAGTCTCCACACCATACCTCTTTCATATGCCCTTCCCCTGCCATAGCACTGAAAATATCTGCTGTTAACTTCCTACATGGATTGTAATAATTAATCAGCTTAATATTTCCTTGTCCATTTGGCCTACATATTTCAATAATACAGTATTACACTCTATATCCTCAGGAGAGGGAATCACCCTATACGCCAGACCACCTTTAATGAAAGTGGCACATCCTCCTCCATTTACAGTGTTAATTCTATCCTGTCTGATTGAACTGTATCCTGGAATAACAAAATCTAAGTGAAGCCATGTCTCCTGTACACACCCTACCTGTGGAACAACTTCTAGTTCATAAAGATTCTTCTTGAGTTCTTGTCCGTTTGCTATAAGACTCCTCACATTCCACTGTAGTATGTGTAGAACCATAATTAAGGTCTTGTTTCAGCATGTGAGGTCTTCCCAGTTTCAGCTTTCAATAAAGCATGAATCTGGTCAGTTGTGATATCTTTCACATCTAGGAAGCTTTCTGCTGCTTCCACAATGGTTTTGATTATGTCACTTTTCTTCTGTAGCTGTGCAGCAACATTCATGGTGTGGCAGATAAAAGCTATGAAGTTTGTCCTCTTAACTATCAATGTGTCATCATCCATTTTGCATTTGTGAATACAAACACTCCTTGCAGCTGCACGATCCTGTGCTTGCATGGGACCCATTGATTGCTGGGTTTCCATTTGAACTGAACTTCTTTTAGGAAGGCCTGCTGTGTTTCTGACTATTCCTGCCTCTCTGTCTTTAGAGCTTCCGCATACGAGATTTTCTTAGTTATTCTGATTTCCTGAGCTTGTCTAGCTTCCCTTTGCACAACACATCCTCCATATGCAGCACTGTGCTCACCCCCGCAGTTGAAACACTTTACTTTGGCGTCCTTGTCACATTTACCATATTCACGCTCCCCTCCACATCTAGCATATCTTAGCTTTCCCCTACATTGCTGAGCAGTGTGACCCATCCTTTGACACTTGTAGCAACTGAGTGGCTTTGGGATGTATTCTCTGACACTGAAATACATGTATCCTATTAGGACTGATTTAGGGAGTGTTTCTTCACACTGAATCATGATAGACTGTGTGTCCTTCAGCAAGCCTTCTTTTTTACTCTGTAGCCTTTTCACATCCTTAACCTTTCCTCCTTGGATCTCGTTTTTCACTTCTTCCACAGACATGCACAAAGGGACACCTGATATAACTCCCCTCAAGTTAGCTGTCATGCCAGGAACACGCGCCTTCATTTGTTCTCCGTTTAGACATGTCATTGTCAGTATTTTCTGTTGCTGTTGTTTACTTGTGGCATGAATTAACAGCCGGTTATTCTTCAAGAACTTAGCAAACTTAACTCTCCCAATTTCTTTCTCAACTGCTTTTGTTAGCTTAACCGGGTGATGGTGCCCTCCACCCTGATTGAACTCAATGACAACCTTGCAGTCATTCCCTACATCCTGAAACTGCCATCCATTTTTGCCAGTTCGTGTTTTCTTCACATTGTTACTTCCTCCCGCATCACTGTCATCTGAGCCGCTTCTAAGTCTTGGTGCCCGCCTAGCTGCTTTTTTCCGGCCCCCAGGCCTGGATAGTGTCTAGCCTACCTCATCTTGGTCGTACCCGTCAGAGCTAGATGCCATAATGTTACAGACTGCGTACAGTTTTTGCTATCCGCCACAAACAAATCAATCCTACCGCCAGCCGAACACAGACATAAATGTGGTCCCAATCTTCTTCTTCTCTTCGACGCCTTCCCTTTGACTTCCCGGTTTTCAATCCTTTTTCACAAAGATGCTGCTGCCACTCAGTTCTCCTCCTCGATGCCTTCACACAGAGATTTCTTGCTTTTATAGAGTGATGATGATGTCTTGTAGGGAGTCATGTGCTCTATGTGCCATCATATAGACATCATATCTTTATGTCGGCATCATGAGTGCTATGATGCTTGAGATCATTGGATCATCATAGGACATCAGGCAGACACCTATAAACGTGACATACAGACACACAGATATCTTGCTTTAGAAATTCTAAAGTTTGACAGTGTCAAACAGTTTGACAGTGCCCTGATGTCAAACTCATTCCATGGAGGGCCAAGACCCTACATGTTTTGCTTCTACCCAGTGTCACCAGCAGGTGTTTTCACTGATCAGCAATCAGTGGGAAGAAATTCAGTGAAATCACCTGTTGAAGACACTGGGTGGAGGTAAAACCTGCAGGGTCTTGGCCCTCCATGGAATGAGTTTGACACCTGTGATCCTATGATCCTATGATCTAAAGTTTAGATCATAGGATCATCATAGGACAGGCCGTCCTATGATGTCCTATCCTGTGTGTGATTATCTGTGCAGCCCCGCCCATCGCATTTTCTGTACCCTGCCCCTTGCCCAAAGACGCTGGGATAGGCTCCAGCCCACCCCCGTGACCCAAAAAGGATTATGCGGAAGACGATGGATGGATGGATACCCTGCCATGCTTGTTACTTCTCCTCCTGCCTGTCACTGTTCTGTGTTATGTTGCTTACCTGTGTCTATATACTGTATATATATATATATATATATATATATATATACTGTATATATATATATACAGTATATGTCTATATATGTATACATATATATATATACAGTATATGTGTGTCTTGTAGGGAGTCATGTGCTCTGTGTATGTGCTGACATATACTGTAGACATCATATCTTTATGGCATCGCGAGTCCTATGTGACAGCATCGCGAGTCCTATGATGCCTGAGATCATAGGATCATCATAGGACATCAGGCAGACAGTCCTATAAACGTGACACACACACAGACACACAGAGATTTCTTGCTTTAATAGAGTGATTAGGCACATCATAGGTGATCCTATGATGTTTTAGCGAGCCCTATGGTCATGACAGACACACAGACAGACAGATACACAGAGATTTCTTGAATTATTTATACACCTTATTCCTAGGCCCCATGATACCTTGCGTGAATTATGGTAGCAACTTCCAGTACTAGTTTAGAACGTATTGTTGTAACTGAAATGGGACACTTTTCCTTGTTAAAAAACAATGACTTCGGCATCAAAAATGCGGGAACACAGCCTTTCACACCTCAAAAACAGTAATATAATTGTACATCTCACAACTATGAAGGGATGAGAAGATGACCTTAAAAAGTTGCCAGTAGCTCCGTGAACAGTAGCTCTCTGTTAGTAAGCTCCGCTGCTAACATGCCAATGCTGTAAACAAAAGCTCTGCGTTATATCAATGTTTCCACCACAGTAAAATCGGCTGCATTGTGTTAAAATATGTTGGACATAATCAAATTTACCTCAGAGCAGACGTAGTCTAGTCAGAGCCACAAAGAACCACAACACTGTGCTTGGGCATTTTACATTCGGGGTAAAGTCAGATATGTGACAGCCTGGGTCTTGGTGTCTGTGCTGTGTCTGTACCACCGATCACACCAACAGTCCTTTAGTTTTCAGTGCATGATCTACTCATTGCAAGCCACAGATTTAGCTGTGCTTATCTGTGAGGAGCCTTGCACCACGAACAGCAGCAAGTACCAGAACTACTCAAAAACATTCAAAAATACAAAAACTACAAGTGCTGAAATTAGCTGCCACTTGAGTGCAAAAAAAGCATGTGGACGATACATTAAAATGAATTTGAAAAACTTTTAAAAACGCTATTTTAAATGCCCTTGCTACTCCACTCTTACTGACTGATTTAACGCTAGGTCAGCCGAAACCGGAAGCAACGCCCATAATCGTTCCTACAGCGGCACCCAAAGGAATAAGATGGGTAGAGTTCAAGAAATCTCTGTCTGTCTGTCTGTCTGTGTCACAGGCGCACACTGTGTTCCTATGATGTCACATGACCATATAAGGAGTTCTGAACAACTCCTTTGAACAACTCTTCCTATGATGTCATACAGACACCATAGACACATTGTGAGGTCAGAACACTCTTTCTACGGGCATGCAGAAATGTTTGCTTACACTTGCTTTCTACGGGCATGCAGAAATACTTGCTTAACCATGTCAAAGATCAAAGGCAGGCATCACCATGGTTACTGTTGCCATGGTAACAGTAACTCTATGGGCATGCAGAAATGCTTGCTTACACCTGCTTTCCACGGGCATGCAGAAATTCTGTCAAATTCTGAACAATAGAAAGTCACTGTTACCATGGCAACAGTAACCATGATGATGCCTGCCTTTGATCTTTGATATGGTTACATGTGAACAACTCCTTTTATGGTCACTCATACATACCCGTGCATGCCCATAGAAACCAAGTATAAGCAAGTACTTCTGCCGCATGCCTGCATTTGATCTTTGACATGGTTACCATGGCAACAGTAACCATCGTGAAACCTGCCTTTGATCTTTGATGTCACCACTCGCTTTGACATGGTTACCATGGCAAGAGTAACCATGGTGAAACCTGCCTTTCATCTTTGACATGGTTACCATGGCAACAGTAACTATGGTGAAACCTGCCTTTGATCTTTGTCATCACCACTCATTCAGTGATGGCTGCCTTTGATCTTTGATGTCACCACTTGTTCAGTGATGCCTGTCTTTGATCTTTGACATCACCACTCGTTCAGCGATGCCTGCCTTTGACCTTTGATGATTGTCATACAGTGATGCCTGCCTTTGATCTTTGACGTCACCACTCATTCAGTGATGTCTGCCTTTGATCTTTGATGATGTCATAGCGAGTCCTATGAAACCTGCCTTTGATCTTTGACATCACTACTCATTCAGTGATGCCTGCCTTTGACCTTTGACATGGTTGCCATTGCAACTCAAAGTCCTATGATCGTGACAGACACACAGACAGACACACAGAGATTTCTTGAATTACTAGTACATACCCATGCATACCCGTCCATGCCCGTAGAAACCAAGTATAAGCAAGTACTTCTGCATGGCCATTATTGAATGGTCTCTTCTTGTCTGAGACGGCTGTGTTGTTCACAGTCATGCCTGTGGTATACTGCTCGAACCTGAGGTGTTTCATGTTCATGGCATCTTTTCTGCCATGCAGCAGTTCTCATCACTCTATTGCTCTCCATCTGGTGGGTCTTCTTGTTCTTCTTTTCCTTTGTTCAGTCGACTGGTTGAGGGATAGGTGCGTTGTAATTCCAGTTCATGGACAGGATCATGCAAATAGATCTGAGCAAAAAGTGGTTTTTGACCCTGTTCAGGAAGACCCGTGCATGCCCGTCAAAACCCAGAAACCAGAGAACCTGGAGAAAATCAGCGCTTTGCTTGGCATTTTACACATTTGCAGTGTAGACTGCCATTCTTCATGAGTACTGCTTCAAATGGGTGTGGTTTAAAGTAGGGTGTCCTATTCTTAATCGGGTGACAGACTGACACACTGACAGAGATTTCTTGAATTTATAGAGTGCCTCTGCCTTACTGAGTGAGATTTCCCGATGTCCTGCTTTGAATGGGTGTGGTTTAAAGTAGTATGTCCTATTCGGTCTGAGCTTCTCTGTGCCTTGCCTGGCGTGCAGTGTTGGTGGACAGCCAAATATTCCGCATCTCCTGGGTCTCAGCTTGTCTGTGCCTTGCCTGGCGTGCAGCGTTGCTCGCTTTGCAGGCATTTCGGGCTTCAAGTGACTCAGCACATGCATGGTGCACTGCCACACATTTCCTGTCTGTCTGTGTATCCCTTGTCTGTCGTACCCTATGCTGGTGAAGGTTCTCCTCCTGTGGTAGGCACCATAGGACACTACATCATAGGTAGGCAGGCATCATAGGACACTACATCATAGGTAGCCAGTCCTATTGTCTATATGACGGCATCGCCTATATGACGGCCTTGCAAGTCCTATGATGGTTGAGATCATAGGATCATCATAGGACATTAGGCAGACATCATAAGCAGTCCTATGATGTCCTATGATCATGACAGACACACAGATTTCTTGAATTTATAGTGATATATATAGAGTCCTATGATCATAAGTGATGCCTGTGTTTGATCTTTGATGTCCTATGATCATGAGTGAGTGTGAGTGAAGAACACATCTGGTAGGTGGCGGTAATGCACCTGTAAGCTGGTTGCCAACCGCCAATCAAATCTAAAAGAAGAAGAAGAAGAAGAGTGAGCGTGAGTGATGCCTGCCTTTGATCTTTGTACATCTTATTACACTGTCACAAGTATGGAAATGAAAGAGAGAGAATGAAAAATGAAGTTCAAGAGGCCAGCAGGGAATGGGATTTAACTGGGATTCTGGGAACAGATGGAGATGGAGAGGCACTAAGAATCAGGAGAAGGGCTCTTTTCTCTTTTTTAAATAACATTTGATTAAGTCATAGAATTTAGGGGTCGGGCTCAAATGACATAATGTTACACACTCTTGTACAGTAGGTGGTGGTATGCACCTTTCAGTTGCTTGCTATCCGCCAGTAATAGAGAGAAGAAGAAGAAGAAGAACAATCAGTGGCGGTAATGCACCTGTAAGCTGGTTGCCAACCACCAATCAAATCTAAAAGAAGAAGAGTGATAAAGAAGATGAAGTCCCAGCACTTGGACACAGTCCAAGTACGGATAATTTTTTCACACATAAGGAGTTGTTCAGCACTCCTTATAAGAACTTATTCAAAGATCTTGAGTGATGATAATCAAGTCAGTGGCGGTAATGCACCTGTAAACTGGTTGACAACCACCAATCAAATCTAAAAGTCAAAGAAGAAGAAGATGATTGGCTGCACCTCAGACACAGTCCAAGGACGGATAATTTTTTCACACATGGGGAGTTGTTCAGAACTCCTTATACAATGATATAGAGTGATAATAATCTAGTCAGTGGCGGTAATGCCCCTGTAAGCTGGTTACCAACCGCCAACCAAATCTAAAAGAAGAAGAAGAAGAAGACAGACACACAGGGAAGTGATGATATAGAGTGAAGTACGAGAAGACAAAGAAGAGTGATGTCTGAAGACAGAGTTGAGGTTTGATTGGACACAGCAATGATGATAGAAGGACTACAGCTCCTGACCAGATAGAGTGATGATATAGAGTGAAGTACGAGGAGACGAAGAAGAGTGATGTCTGAAGATAGAGTTGAGTGGATAGTGATGTCTGAAGATAGAGTGATGATATAGAGTGAAGTAAGTGTCGGGGTGGCAGTTGCCACAGCCAAGATATACAGAGTGATGATATAAGAAGAGAATGATATAAGAAGAGGAAGGATATATAGAGTGACCTGGAAACGTGATATGAAGGTAGAGAGTGATGATGACACAGTCCAAGGACGGATAATTTTTTCACACATAAGTTGTTCAGAACTCCTTATAAGAGATCGAGTCAGGTGAACATGAAAGAAGAACAAGAAGAAGATATAGAGTCATGATAATCAAGTCAGTGGTGGTAATGCACCTGTAAGCTGGCTGTCAACCACCAATCAAATCTAAAAGAAGAAGAAGAAGAAGAAAACATACAGAAACTATGCCATCAAGTGCTCCCAGAAACTATGCCATCAAGTGACTATTTTTAGTACTTCAATGCTCGGGGGGGGGGGGGTACATACATTTTCTTCTTCTTCTTCTTTTAGATTTGAATGGCGGTTGGCAACCAGCTTAAAGGTGCATTAGCACCACTGACTTGATTATCATCGCTCTATATCTTCGTATAAGGACTTCTCATCTGTCTGTCTGTTCCGCGTGACATCATAGGACTCGCTATGACACTGTCAAAGATCAAAGGCAGGCATCACTGAATGAGTGGTGACGTCAAAGATCAAAGGCAGGTTTCACCATGGTTACTGCTGCTATGGTAACAGTAACTTTCTGTGGCCATGCAGAAATGCTTACTTATACTTGGTTTCTACGGGCATGCACGGGTATGCACAAGTAGCAACTAATGCAGTGCAATGATGCCTTAAATGGTGGGCGCATGTGCACGCAGCGACCCGCAGTGGGTGAAAAGTTTGGCGTCTTAGTCTCTGTTTTTATGCACTTTAATGTGTTTTAACGTAATTCTCTGTGCCGTTTTTGTCCTTGAATGTTTGTGAACTATACAACAAAGAGGTCTTTGGTTCCATCAATATGGATTTTCTTCTTGTTATTACACTGTGGCTCCTTTCTTACCGGCTTTTTGCCTGGGACGTCAGCCCTATCACGCTGGTAAGAATGCAGTATTCCAGAGACGTGTTACTGCAACTAAACATGGATAATCCAGCGTCTGTGACTGAGGTTGTGCCGCAACTGCTGGACTTTATTTTGAGAGACTTTCATAGACACAGCAATGAAAAGAGGAGGAAACGTGGAAAGCATGGAGGCATAAGATTAAACCTGAGGAGACATCAGCTTAACCGCATTCTTCTTCCTTCCATTATTATGGGGAACATACAATCCCTGAGAAATAAAGTGGATGAAATTCAAGGAAGTGTCCGATATCAGAAGGATTTCAAGAATTGCTGTGTCATGGCTTACATGGAGACGTGGCTTACGGATCATGACCAGGACCCGGACCTGTGTATTGACGGTTTTGGAGCCCCACTTGACTTGGATCGGCAGGAAGAGGTAACGAGGAAACGGCAGGAAGACAGCGTATGTTTGTATATTAATAAACAGTACTGTACATCTGTCACGGTCAGAAAGCAAATCTGTATGCCAGATGTGGAGCTTCTGTCCATATCACTACGCCCCTTTGATCTGCCCCGCGAGTTCCCCCAACTTTTCATAACGACTGTGTACATTCACCCGAGGGCGGATGCTGCCTCTGCCTCCAGCACTGTCTTTGATGTGGTACAGCGGTTGCAGTCGATTTCCCCAGAGGCTCCAAATTTTTTCCTTGGGGATTTTAACCATGTGTCTTTAAAGAAGACACTTAAAAACTTTTATCAGTACATCTCCTGCCCAACCAGGCAAGAAAAGACATTGGACCTGTGGTACAGATCTATAGAGGGGGCCTATAAATCTCTTCCCCTTCCTCCTTTAGGATCCTCAGATCACAACTGTGTACACTTGCTGCCCACATATAAAACTGCTCTCAGAAGAGAGAAAACGAAGACCAGGGACATAAAGGTCTGGACAGATGATTCAGTGCTCTGCCTCCAGGAATGTTTTAACTGTATGGACTGGGAGGTGTTCACTCTGTCCTGCAGGGATGATTTGGACTCTTTGGTGGACGTGATATGCTCTTACATGGCTTTTTGCAGGGATATAATTGTTCCACGTAAATGTGTCAAAATATATCCCAACAATAAGCCATGGGTTACTAAATCAGTTAAATCTCGCTTACAGAGGAAAGCACTTGCCTTTAAACAGGGGGTTGTTTCTGAGCTGCAGGTTGCCACAAAAGAGCTGAAGTCTGAAATTTTAAGGGCAAAACAGAATTATAAATCAGAAATAGAAAGCAAGATGGCAGCAAAGAAGCTTGGTTCAGCCTAGACTAGTATGAAAACTATTGCAGGCCTTCAGAGCACAGAGCACAGTAATCATGTGTTTTTAGATGGTTTTAATTCAGACACAGAGCTGGCTAATGCTCTTAATTGTTTTTATGGTTGTTTTGATTCTTTTGATTTTAGCACAGAAACCCAAGTTTTGAAACAGAAACTCAAAGACAATCAGCACTTTAATTGAGATGCAGGATGTTAAAAGGGCGTTCTGTGCTGTAAAAGTGAACAAGAGTCAGGGCCCTGATAATATACAGTATGCAGGCGCTTGGTAAAGTCCCGTGCACATGAACTGAATCCTGTGTTTCACTACATTTTTAATAAGTCCTTACAGACACAACATGTGCCTAAGGTCTGAAAAGATGCTGTGGTTCTCCCTGTTCCAAAATCCAGCTGTCCTAAAACGGTAAATGATATTAGACCAGTTGCCTTGACTTCAATTTTAATGAAAATGTTTGAAAAACTGGTCAGATTTGAGGTCCTAAAGCAGACTGAGCATGCACTGAATCCTCTGCAGTTTGCCTACAGGCCTCACAGAGGAGTGGAGGATGCCACTGTCACTCTGCTTAACATGCTTTTTAAACATCTGGATTTTAATGGGACACACGCCAGGCTTTTATTTGTGGACTTTTCTTCTGCTTTTAATACAATACAACCTCATATTTTAGTTGAAAGGCTCCTGCAACAATTTGATTTGAGTAATAATCTGGTGGGTTGGATTCTGGATTTTTTTAACCAATAGGACACAGAGAGTAAGGGTCAATGGTACATTGTCTGACCAAAAGTGCTCTTCTACTGGCTTTCCTCAGGGGGGTGTGTTGTCACCACTACTCTTCATCCCGTACACAAACATGTGTCAGAGCAGACATGACAACAGACACATTATAAAGTATGCTGATGATTCAGTTATTGTCAGTCTTCTCCAGGATGGTGAGAGTGGCCACGGCCCAGTAGTTGATGATTTTGTTCACTGTGTGAGGATTCCTACCTGCAGCTGAATACGACAAAAACTAAAGATATGATTATTGACTTTAGGAGGAAAACTCCCAGGCACAAAGTCACTGTACTAAAAGGCCAGATCATTGAATGTGTGCAATCTTACAAATATCTTGGGACGATTATTGATAGTGATTTAAACTTTGAAGAGAACTGTGAAAGGGTGTGCAAAAAGGGTCAGCAACATTTGCATTGTATAAGGAAACTCGCACACTTCCAAATTGACCGAACCATAATGACAGTGTTTTATTGGGCTTTTATTGAATCTGTTTTATCCTTTTCTTTAGTGTCATGGTTTGGTCAGATAAAACTGAAACAGAGGAAATCCTTAGACAAAGTAGTTAGATGGTCCAGTCGTTTGCTTGGTGAGTCACAGCTGAGCCCGACATCCCTGTACACCAGACAGGTACAGAGGATTGCTACCTCCATTTTAAATGATGACTCCCACCCTTTGCACTGCCACTTTCAGCTTCTTCCCTCCAGACAGAGGTTTGTTGTCCCAAAACGTAAAACCCAGCGCTACAAAAACAGCTTTGTTCCTGCTGCTGTCAAAGAGTTGAACAAGATGTAGCAATATATTGCACATAATTTAGTTATCTATTTATGAATTTTATTTTATATTTATTTATTTTTGTAGGTTTTTTATTTGGGTTTTAAATCTTTTATTGGGTTTTAGACTTTTATTGAGTTTTTAATCTCTTTGACTTAGTTTTTAACTTTTTTAATATGACACTTCTCTCTATCTCTTTGCTTTTTCTCTTATCTCTTTGTCTTATGTCCTGATTGGTGGAGCCTTGAGTACTTTTATCGTGTTTATAGTCAGCTTCATGAGTGTCTGTGTTTGTGTTCATGTTGAATGTAATTGTTGTTTGTAAATATGTGTCTAAAAGGATGTCACCTGACTGCAAAACAAATCTACCTATGGGTACAAATAAAGTAACCTGAACCTGAACCTGTAATACTAACATCTGAGTTAGAAAACACCGTTGCGAAGAATGAACTATGCAGCAGTGCTAAATAGGAATGAACCAGATGATCAACAGGTGTGGGTACATGAGTGAGGAAATAACCAGGTCAGATGCTGAACAGCTACGACAGCCTGCGAACAGTGTTTGACAGGAGGGACTGCAAAACAAATCTACCTACGGGTACAAATAAAATAACCTGAACCTGAATGATGAGTATTTTCACTTATCTAAGGAGGAGCCAAGAATCGTGAGAAACCTCCACTTGGCTGCGCAGTGGGTATACAGCAATGCAGGGCTGTTTACGGGGTGGTAAGACTACCTACTTTCCTCGACATGGATAAGGAAGAGTAGCAGATCACTGTGAGGGCAGCTCTCAATGTGGAGGACCCAGAATCAAAAGATCCATTTTTGTTCAAATTCATGAACATGCAAGACATGGAAGTCTTCCTCAAAGAATGCTGAGACAAACAGGACCTGAAGATCAACACTGTCTAGTAATGCAGACACAGTGTGTATGGATAGTGATTAGTTCTATTTGATCTTTACACACATATCCTGGGGCCAGTTATCTTTTTTGATTTTGCAAACATTTTTTTCTCAAACATGTATAAGATGTTATTTTTTGTTTTCCATTTAATGTTGAAATGGTCCAATAAAGTTGTTAAATCCTTGGTGAATGAATATTAAGTTTTATTAATATATAAAGTATTTTTTCCAAAATATATCATTTAATAAAAAGAATATTTGGGGAAAAAGGTCTGTATATTTTTAAAAAAGACAGAAAGAAAAGCATTGTTGAGTGAAACAAGGATGCTGAGCAAGAACAGTGTGTTGTATAGTTCTTCTTCTTCTTCTTTTAGATTTGATTGGCGGTTGGCAACCAGCTTACAGGTGCATTACCACCACTGACTTGATTGTCATCACTCTATATCTTTGTATAAGGAGTTCTTCTTCTTCTTCTTTTAGATTTGATTGGCGGTTGGCAACAAGCCTACAGGTGCATCACAGCCACTGACTTGATTATCATCACTCTATATCTTTGTATAAGGAGTTCTGAACAATCATCTTCTTCTTCTTCTTTTAGACTCAATCGGAGTCCGGCAACCAGCCCACAGGTGCATCACCACCACACACCCCACTCTACATCATCACTCCATCTGGTCAGGAGCTGTAGTCCGTATCTGCGTCTCATCTCATTATTCTACTACTTCATTTAGATTTGATTGGCGGCTGATACACCAGCCCATGGTGTCTGTGAACTTAAAGATCCCCCACTTAACAAGTCCTCAAGTGCTTCCCAATGTTCTGTCCTTAATGCCAGGATATTTTTCTGCTGCTTTCACAATGATTTTGATTTTTTCTGTTTTCTTGGAGGTCTGTGCAGTACAGTTTATCAAATCTACCGCAAATAAGACAAAATTATTTTCCTTCATAACCAGAGAATCTTCCTTAATTCTGCTGCATGCACTGCAAGCCTGCACACTTTCCCTGTTAGAGTCCACTCCCACTTTTTTAGCAGGCACCTTTTTCACAGCTTCTGCATATGTTAATCCCTGGCTGCACGGTGGCGCAGTGGTTTAGCACTGTGGCAGCACAGTTTTACCCTTGACCGGGGGATCGCGGGGATCATGAGATCGTGGGTTCGATTCCAGCCCCCGACCAACAGTGAGCTGTGTGGAGTTTGCATGTTCTCCCCGTGTTGCGTGGGTTTACTCCGGGATTTCTCCGGTTTCCTCCCGCATACCAAAAACATGTAGGTTTAGGGCGCTCGCGCACGCAGCGACCAGCAGCCAGTGGCTTGTCACCAGACTGCAAACCAAATCTACCTACGGGTACAAATAAGTAACAAAAAAAAAAAAACAACTTTTACCTGCTGAATTTCTCCTGCTCTTTTGCTGGCTTCACAACCTCGATATGCAGAGCTATGTTCACCACCACAGTTACAGCACTTTAATTTGGCTCCTCTTTCACACTTTCCATATTCATGTTCACCGGAGCATCTGGCACATCGTTGTCTACCTTTGCATATCGCTGCTACATGACCAAACTTTTGACATTTGAAACATCTGAGTGGAGGAGGAACGTAAAGTCTGACTTCATAGCTCATGTAGCCAATATACACCTTACTTGGCAGTCTTGTTTCATCAAATTTTAACATTACTGACAGACGATCACATTTTTCACCATTTCTATTAGTTTTCAATCTTTGTACCTCTGTCAATTTTGCTCCAGTTAAGTTTTTCATTATTTCATCAGTTGAGACAGACGTTGAGATGTCTGATATCACTCCTCTCATTGCCTTATTTTCTTCCAATACTGAACACTGCACATTTTTCCCCTCCATCTTTTTGACTGATTGCTTTTCCTTGTTGAACACTATCTTTACATGTAACTAGTAACGAACCACTACGAAGAATTCTTCCATTTAAAACTTCTCCAAGTAACCCATTAATGGGCTCTATGCACGGCAGCTGGTGACGTATTTTCCGGTGTCGAGTCAGGTAGCTCCACAACTTCCGCCGAGTGTCAAGCACTATGCCAACTACAAAATACTAATCACACTTTATGTTTAAAAATGGCTAAACTGCATACATTTTCAGCACTAGTCCAGCCGATTTTTTTTGTATATCTTTTTGTATATCTTCCTAATTATTTATCAATTATAACGTTACATCATGACCGCAAAACAAGTTAGTTTCTTTTCAAAAGTGGGACGACAGCACTTCAGGGCGCCACTGCTGTGTACCACAGAGAACAGCTTCTGCAAAGTTCAACTCATTTCTGAGTTTTCATACCTTTCCTAAAGACCAAGAGCTGCAAAGGAGGTGGCTGGTTAAAATCCGACGGGACAACTTTACAGTTACAGACCACACGAGAGTCTGCAGCTGACATTTTCAAACTGCAGACTTGATTGAGCCACCAACGCCAGCCGGACGCAGACGACTGAAAAAGGGAGCAGTCCCAATTCTTTTTGAATGGAATAACTATATTCTGCCTGTCCCACAACCCGGAGTTTGGCAAAGGACAGAGCGACAAAACACGGACGTAATACAAACTGAGGACCCCCCCAATGGATGTAATATTACCTTATGCAGACCACGACTACTGTTCTGCTGCTGAACCTGCTGCTCATGATCTCGCCCTGGACAACACCAAGGAGCTCCACGCTGAAATACAGAGCTTACGTGAACAAATGGAGGAGATGGCCATCAGTAACAAGTTTGGGTTGGAGCGGTTTGCTGCTTCAGATGATATCAGGTTTTATACAAGGTAAGCTAAAACGTCAGCAGTGTTTGTTAGGTTTATATAAAAGTATTTATTCTGTAAATATTAGCGTTGACTAAGCAATTTTGTGTATGCCCATTTTGATTTTGTACCCCATGTCACGACTCGCCGCTCATCATCTGCCTCAGCTGCGCGCACACCTGCGCCTCGTCAGCCACGGGCTACTTAGCCCACTCAGCCCAGTGCAGCGGTCTGGAGCCGTCTGTTCGCATCGGCACATCTTCGCAGCTGGATCGTCTCCAAACGACAGCTAAACTACGCTTCAACGTAAGCATCTTACTCCTTACCTTTGCAAGTCTTCTCCCCTGTGCACAGGTGGATTCCTTGGCGGCGGATACCCCGTCATTGCCATCCAACCCTCACCGTCGTCACAGGCTCTGCAGGACGCTGTCTCCCGGGCTTCTCCCTTGGCCAACGCCAGCCACCGGTCGCCTACAAGTAAGCAGCACTCTGCTCATTATACCTGTCTAGGTGTGGTGCCCTTTACCCCTGTCCTCTGTTCTCTCCATAGGGTTGCCTGGCTGTACGGCGCTCCGCTCTGCTTCCTGTACATCGGCGTTCATCCTCATTACATATTCATATCTCACACATCCATCCATACATGCCTGCTTGTTGAATAAAGCTGTTAAATCTACTCTGAGCCTGCGTGCGTGTTTCCTGAGCCGGACATTATGTCAGTACGGCTCCAGCAGAGCGGCTCAGCAGACAGTGGGCTCGCACGCCGTCTTTCCACCCTTGAGGCTCGGGTGGATTTAATAGCCCACCAACAACAGGTGATTTTGAATCAATTGACTAACATCACTCACCGGTTAGACCGCTTGGACCCCCAGCAGGTGTTCCCCCCGGCTCGTCAGGGAGGGGTAGCTCCTGCCGCTCCTGTGGCCGGCCAGTCTGCCGCGGGAACGCCAACCCGACTCACGCCAGTCCCAATCCCCACCCGCTTCAGCGGTAAGCTCGGCGGAGCGCGGGGGTTCATCATGCAGTGCGAGTCGGTGTTCCTGCGCATTCCCGGGGATTTTCCCTCGGACCGCAGCCGAATTGGCTATATTGGCAATCTCCTGGAGGGGCGAGTGCTGACCTGGGCTTACACCGTCATGGCGAAGCCCAGTTACGCGAACCTCTCCTACAGCCAGTTCGTGCAGAGCTTTCTCGAGGTGTTCGATCATTCCCGGTGTGATAGCATCCTCGCTGACCGTCTCCTTGGTCTCCAACAGGGAAGCCGGTCAGCGGCGGATTACGCTATCGACTTCCGGGTCGCAGCGGAGGAGGTGGGCTGGGGTGAGGCGTCACTCTGTAGCATCTTCCTCCGCAGCCTCAGCTCTGGTCTGAGGGATGAGCTGGCCGGTCGAGATCTTCCGGAGACACTCTCAGAGCTAATCTCCTTAACAATTAGCTTGGATAACAGGCTGCGTGAACGGTCCACCGAGCGGAAGTTAATCGGCCGCTCGCGTGGAGGTTCCGTCCGCACGCCTCAAGCCCGCCCCCTGGTGTTACCTCCTCCGGAGTCTCCCGAGGAGTCGGAGGCAATGGTAGTTGGTCGGTCAAGGCTCCCCGTAGCGGAGAAATAGCGCCGCCGGGAGCTGGGCCTCTGTATGTATTGCGGAGGCGATCAGCATTCCGTGGAGCATTGCCTGGAGAAGCCAAATGGGGGGGTCCGCGAGTCACTGTAGGGGGCCTCGCGGACTCTAATCGGTCGAATCCCCTCACAAGTCTATCTCTACCCATTTGATTCTGTCACAATGCCACGGGGCACTTCACACACGCACTGGTGGGCTCAGGAGCAGAGCAGAACTTCATTTCAAAGAGCCTGGCAACCCAATTGGGCATCCCCTGCCACCCTCTGGCCGCTCCTTTCAGTCTGGTCACCCTCTCCCGTGCGCCCCTTGGACAAGTGACTCATCACACCCAGCCGGTCCCTGTAACAATCTCAGGTAATCACCGGGAGGATCTCACCTTGTATGTTCTATCCTCTTCTGTGTCGCCTGTCATCTTAGGCTACCCCTGATTGCACCTGCACAACCCAGTGCTGGATTGGCAGACAGGAAGAATCGCTGCCTGGAGCTCCTTCTGCATGGCCACCTGCCTTCAGTCCGCAGCCTGCACCCCGTCTTCTCCCCCTCCGGCCTCGGACGCCGTGCCTCAGGACCTCACCCTGGTGCCCTCGGAGTTCCATGACCTGGGCCTCGTGTTCAGTAAGTCCAGGGCGATGTCTCTCCCTCCCCACCAGCCCTACGACTGCGCCATCAACATCCGCCCGGGGGCGCCCTTGCCATCTGGACGTCTTTACAGCCTGTCAACGCCGGAGCGGGAGGCCATGGACAGCTACATCAAGGAGTCGCTCAACACTGGTATCATCCGCCCTTCTTCGTCTCCGCTCGGCGCAGGGTTTTTCTTTGTTTTGAAGAAGGATGGGTCACTCCGCCCCATATTGATTTTCGGGCCCTTAATGACATCACGGAGAAGGACCGTTACACCCTGCCATTAATGGACACCGCTTTCCACTCCCTCCAGGGGGCGACCTGGTTCACCAAGTTGGATCTCCGCAGTGCTTACCACCTCGTCCGGATCCGGGAGGGGGATGAGTGGAAGACGGCATTTCGAACACCTAGTGGTCACTTTGAGTATCTGGTAATGCCGTTTGGGCTGACCAACGCCCCCGCTGTGTTTCAACGCCTCATTAACGACGTCCTACGTGATTTCTTAGGCCTCTTCGTGTTCGTGTACCTGGATGACATTCTCATCTTCTCCAGGTCACGGGAGGAACACCAGGTCCACGTGAGGCGGGTCCTACAACAGCTGCTGGAGAACAGGCTGTATGTCAAGGCTGAAAAGTGTGAGTTTTACGCCAAGACGACCTCCTTCCTAGGATTCGTAATCTCGCACAACCAAGCCCTTTCCGACCCTGCGAAGGTCAAAGCGGTGGTCGAGTGGCCCACGCCGACCTCCAGAAAGCAGGTGCAGCAGTTTATTGGGTTTGCCAACTTTTACCGCTGTTTTGTGCCCAATTTCGGTGCCATCGTTGCCCCTTTGACCCGCCTCACTTCTCCCAAGACCCCCTTCCGGTGGACCGAAGAGGTTGCAGTGGCTTTTCAGGCGTTGAAGACGGAGTTCTCCTCCTCCCGGGTCCTGACCCAGTTTGACCCCGCGCTGCAGTGCTTGGTAGAAGTCGACGCGTCTAGTATGGAAGTGGGGGCGGTGCTGTCCCAGTGATCACCCACCGATGGGGTCAAGCGACCCTGCGCCTTCTTCTCTCGGCGCCTGTCTCCGGCTGAGCGCAACTACGACGTCGGGGACAGGGAGCTTCTTGCCATCAAGCTCGCCCTGCAGGAGTGGCGCCACTGGTTGGAGGGGGCTGCCTTGCCGTTTGAGGTGTTAATGGACCACAAGAACCTGAAATACCTAAGATCTGCCAGACGACTGAATGCCCGCCAGGCGCGCTGGTCCTTGTTCTTCGCCCGGTTCCGTTTTACCATCACCTACCGCCCTGGTTCTAAGAATGGCCTGCCCGATGCCCTGTCCAGGCAGTTTGCCCCTGAGACTTCGGAGGAGCCGGGTCATACCATCCTGCCCAGCTCGTGCGTTGTGGGGGTGATTTCCTGGTCCATCAGGGACAAGATCCGGAGGGTGCAGGAGACCGAACCGGACCCTGGCGGCGGACTGGAGGGGAAGCTGTTTGTTCCATCAACTGTCCGGGGGGAGGTCATCCATTGGGTTCACACCTCCAAACTGGCCTGTCACCCTGGTGTCTCCCGGCTAGTGGATCTCCTCCAGCGTTCCTTTTGGTGGCCGGGGCTTCAGAAGGATGCCACCAACTACGTCCAGGCGTGCCCTGTGTGTGCTGCCGGCAAGTCAGGTAATTCTCCCCCCGCGGGTCTGCTCCAGCCCCTGCCAGTCCCTGGCAGGCCCTGGTCTCATATAGCCCTCGACTTCATCACCGGTCTTCCGGTCTCCAACACCTATGACGCTGTGCTGACCATCGTGGATCGGTTCTCCAAGGCTGCCCATTTCGTGCCACTCCGGGGCCTCCCTACGGTGCGGGAGACAGCGGACCTTCTAGTCCAGCACGTGGTCAGATTGCATGGGATACCGGTGGACGTCGTCTCTGATCGAGGGCCCCAATTTGTCTCTGAGGTATGGAGGTGTTTCTGCAATGCTCTGGGGGCCACGGTAAGCCTCTCCTCCGGCCACCACCCGCAGTCCAATGGGCAGTGTGAACGTGCCAACCAGGAACTGGAAGCTGCCTTACGCTGCGTCACCTCCTCCAACCCGTCGTCCTGGAGCGCGCACCTGGCCTGGGTGGAGTATGCCCACAACACGGCACGGTCTTCTGCCACGGGGATGCCCCCCTTTAAGACGTCCTTGGGGTACGACCCACCCTTGTTTCTGGAGCAGGAGGGCGAGGTGGCCGTTCCTTCCATCCAGGCGCACCTGAGATGCTGTCGGAGTCTGTGGACCAGAGCGCGCGATGCGCTATTACGCACGGCGGCGCGCAACAGCTCCACGGCGAACCGCCACAGGAGACCGGCCCCTGCCTACCAGTTGGGCCAACGAGTCTGGTTAGCCTCTCAGGATATTAACCTCAAGGCTGAGAAGAGGAAACTGGCCCCATGCTTCATTGGCCCTTTTACCATCTCAAAAATCATCAACCCGGTGGCTGTGCGTCTGGCCCTCCCCCCCTCCCTCCGCATATGTCCCACCTTCCACGTGTCCAAGATCAAGCCCGTGGTCTCCGATCCTCTCTGTCCCCCGCCCGCGGCGCCGCCCGAGCCTCTGATGATTGATGGCCATCCGGCCTGGAGAGTCGCCTCCATCGTGGACTCCCGGCGCCGAGGTCGCGGGCTGCAGTACTTGGTGGACTGGGAGGGATTCGGTCCTGAGTGGAGGCCTTGGGTGCGCTCTTCCTTGGTGTTGGACAGGAGTCTCATCATGGAGTTCCACCGGGCGCACCCTGACAAACCAGCGCCAGGAGGCGCTGCTGGCGGGGGGGGGGAGTACTGTCACGACTCGCCGCTCATCATCTGCCTCAGCTGTGTGCACACCTGCGCCTCGTCAGCCACGGGCTACTTAGCCCACTCAGCCCAGTGCAGCGGTCTGGAGCCGTCTGTTCGCATCGGCACATCTTCGCAGCTGGATCATCTCCAAACAACAGCTAAACTACGCTTCAACGTAAGCATCTTACTCCTTACCTTTGCAAGTCTTCTCCCCTGTGCACAGGTGGATTCCTTGGCGGCGGATACCCCGTCATCGCCATCCAACCCTCACCGTCGTCACAGGCTCTGCAGGACGCTGTCTCCCGGGCTTCTCCCTTGGCCAACGCCAGCCACCGGTCGCCTACAAGTAAGCAGCACTCTGCTCATTATACCTGTCTAGGTGTGGTGCCCTTTACCCCTGTCCTCTGTTCTCTCCATAGGGTTGCCCGGCTGTACGGCACTCCGCTCTGCTTCCTGTACATCGGCGTTCACCCTCATTACATATTCATATCTCACACATCCATCCATACACGCCTGCTTGTTGAATAAAGCTGTTAAATCTACCCTGAGCCTGCGTGCGTGTTTCCTGAGCCGGACATTATGTCACCCTATCTTGTTTTAATATTACAAAATTACAACTACGATGCAGTCCATATGCTGAACTGGTGGTCATGAGTTTCTATTAATATACATAATCAGAAAGGTTATTGCACAATGATTAGTTTGTGCATTAGAGTAGTTCAGAAAAACATCTGACAGGTGAGCCTTCACTTTCTCCTTAGATAGCCAAATGGCCACAGCTCCAAGTATAGTGGAAAGAAAGCTCATGTGTTGATGATGTGACTCACAGGAAAAACTCATCAATGGGCTGAAGAGACTGGAAAAGGAAGAAAATACAGTGCATTGCATATATTTTTTAATTAATCAGTACATTGTAGAGGGTGCGAAGGAAAGGACGTGGAGGCGAGGCACAAGCGTAGGTCAGCACAGATTCTTTATTTACTCTCTAACATGAATACAGCCTGTTGGCCCCAGCGTGGCTGCTGGGGCCCGGTTGAGTAGTGATGAGAGTAGAAGTGTAAGAGTGAAGAGAGGGAGATGAGGAAGAGCCACTCTTTTATACCATCATACAGACAGAGCGAATGCATGGCACATTAGCATATCAACTGTTATCTAATACCATTGGTCAATACACATGATTAGCATTACATTGGTTGGCACAAAGATGTATGCATTCAGTCTTGTCTGACTGTCTCCTCTGGTTCTTTTGGTCATGTGTCAATTGTCCTCTGCTTCCTCCGAGCCCCTGCTGGATGTGAGGCAAGTTCCAGAAGAATGTCCCAGAGGAATGTCTCCCCACTGTGTTTAGTGTCACCACACCAGCCCCCCCCCCCCCCCGGAACACCCAGAAAGGGCTGTGACACCCCCCCCCCATCATTTGGGCTCAAGTCGACGGCAGTGGAGACTGCAGCGGTGGGGTGGGGGTTGCTGCTCTGGTCGAACTGCCTGCTGGTGAGGAGTGTTGGAGGGCCTGTAAGTCTGTGGGGGGAAAAGGGGAGAGGTGGAAAACCCGGTGGTTGTGAAAAAAAAAAGAAAACTTACGTATCTGACTCTTCTCATGGCTCGTCCTGCAAGGATGTGGGGAAGGTGGGCGGCCAAATTCCACGAGGATGCGTAGCGGCTGTGAAACAACTGTAGCTGTGTGAGGGACTTGGCGGTGTGGCCATAGATGAGGAAGGAACAGCAATCGGCTAAATCCCCGTTGTGTGCCGCGGCTGAGAAACCCATACAAACAATGGAGCTGGTTTGTCCCTGGTGCGTAGCGCGCGCTGCGGCCACGTAGCTTCCAGTTGCGCTGTCCTCATAATCCTGCAGTGTGTGCACATGGCTTCTGTGCGCAGAAGGTCCGTTACCGAGAAGTGAGTCAGGGTCAGGGAGCTTGATGGAAATCAACGCAGTCGGCGCCGATGGTCTTCCCTGTTCAGGCTGTTTCTGTGCGTTGCTCATGTCACTGATCCTTGTGCGTCTCAGTCCCAGCGCTGTGCTCTCCGTCCGGCCTTGGAGGTCGCCATCGTGGAGAGAGGACAAGGCGCGCACGCTCCCGTGTGGATGCGAAGGATGTAGGTGATTCCCGGTCTCTGGAATCCACAGAGCGGTGAGAGGGAGAGATAGTCCATTTCACATTAGGTCACCAATGTAGAAGGTGTGAAGGAAAGGATGTGGAGGCGAGGCACAAGCGTAGGTCAGCACAGATTCTTTATTTACCCTCTAACATGAATACAGCCTGTTGGCCCCAGTGTAGCCGCTGGGGCCCGGTTGAGTAGTGATGTGAGTAGAAGTGTAAGAGTGAAGAGAGAGATGAGGAAGAGCTGCTCTTTTATACCGTCATACAGACAGAGAGAATGCATGGCACATTAGCATATCAATTGTCATCTAATACCATTGGCCAATACACATGATTAGCATTACATTGGTTGGCACAAAGATGTATGCATTCAGTCCCGTCTGACTGTCTCCTGTGGTTCTTTTGGTCGTGTGTCAATTGTCCTCTGCTTCCTCTGAGCCCCTGCTGGGTGTGAGGCAAGTTCCAGAAGAATGTCCCAGAGGAATGTCTACCCGCTGTGTTTAGTGTCACCACAACACTACCATAACTGACATAATTATGCAAATATGTCAGCCATATTATCACCATTTTATTGCTGCTGTTTACATTTAACCTAACGAAAATTCATAAAATGACCTATATAATTATTTCTTTAGTGTATTCATTGATATGTCTACATAACTGTGCTTTTACTTTGTTTTGCTTTATATTTTATCCTATTATCTCCTGTGTCAGAAATCTCTTTGCATTTTATATAGTTCACTGATAGTTCCTGAAATGACATATTGTGTGGAGATCTGGGGAAACACATATAAAACAAACACAAACCTAATCTTTTTACTGCAGAAAAAAGCCATACGCATTGTATCAAAGAAACCTTACTGTGAACCAACAAATCCAATATTCATTCAATTACATACTCTTAAATTTAGAGATCTAGTAGATTATAATGTCATTCAAATCATGTACAAAGCAAATAATAACCAATTACCTGTTAATATTCAGAGACTGTTTAAAAAAAAAGGGAAAGCAAATATGAGCCAAGAGGTAACTCTGTTTTTAATAAGCCAAAGGTTAGAACAAATACAAAGTATCATTGCATGTCTGTCACTGGAGTTAAACTGTGGAACTGTTGCTCTGAAAATATTAAAACATGTTCAACTCTGAAGCAATTCAAAAAATTGTACAAAGATGAGAAAATCTCCCAGTATCTCACTGTAAATGCTGGGAGATAAACTTGTAATAACTTAAAGGTTTTTGTTTGGTTTTTTTTCTACTTGTTTTATTTGATTTTCTTTGTTGATTTTGGGTATGACTTAAATTTTTATGTTATTGATTTTAAAATTGTAACGGGGTAGGCACCATATAAGCCCTAGCTTCAGCCTACACCCTTTCGGTTGTTCTTTTGTGTGTTCTTATTGTATTGTATTGGATGTAGCCCAGAGCTGCGGCCGCAAGGTGGTTGGTGCATCTCGTGGTGGCAACCCCCAAACCAACCGGAGTGGTGGCTCAGTTGGTAGAGCATCCGCCCCACACCCGGGAGGCAGGGGTTCAAATCCCGGCCGGGTCATGCCGAAGACCACATAAAAGTGGAACTTCCTGCCATCCAGCTTGGTGCTCAGCAATAAATGGAATGGAGGAGGGAACTCTGTGGCAGCGCCTTGCATGGCAGCGGCCCTCTGATTCTGCACTTGGGGTGTATGTGATTTACACTGTAGATAGGTAAAGCACAATCTCGTTCTGCTGTACATGACTGGTTGTACGGTTAAATGACAATAAGGGTGATTTAATGTAATTTAATTAATTTAAAGTGGTGGACACCAGTGGTGAGGGAGGCCATTAAGCTGAAGAAGGAGTCCTATCAAGCTTGGTTGGCTTGTGGGACTCCCAAAGCAGCTGAGGTGTACTGGCAGGCCAAGCGGAGTGCAGCTTGGGTGGTTGCTGAAGCAAAAACCCGGGTATGGGAGGAGTTCGGTGAGGCCATGGAACAAGACTTTCGGTCGGCCTCGAAGAGATTCTGGCAAACTGTCCGGCGGCTCAGGAGGGGAAAGCAGCTCCCTGTCCACACTGTGTATGGTGCGGATGGGGTGCTGTTGACTTCGACTGGGGATATCGTCGGGCGGTGGAAGGAATACTTTGAGGATCTCCTCAATCCCACTGATACGCCTTCCACAGAGGAAGCAGGGTTTGTGGACGAAGGGGATGACTCGCCTATCACAGGGGCTGAGGTCGCCAAGGTGGTTAAAAATCTCCTTGGTGGCTGGGCCCCAGGGGTGGATGAGATTCGCCCTGAGTACCTCAAGGCCCTGGATGTTGTTGGGCTGTCATGGTTGACATGCCTCTGCAACATTGCGTGGAGGTTGGGGGCAGTGCCTTTGGCATGGCAAACCGGGGTGGTGGTTCCTCTCTTCAAAAAAGGGGACCAGAGGGTGTGCTCCAACTTTAGAGGGATCACACTCCTCAGCCTCCCTGGGAAGGTCTATGCCAAGGTACTGGAGAGGAGAGTCCAGCCGTTGGTCGAACCTCGGATCCAGGAGGAGCAATGTGGTTTTCGTCCTGGCTGTGGCACATCAGGCCAGCTCTTTACCCTCTCGAGAATTCTTGAGGGTTCGTGGGAGTTTGGCCAACCAGTTTACATGTGTTTTGTGGACTTGGAGAAGGCATTTGACCACGTCCCTTGTGGTTTTTTGTGGGGGGTGCTTCGGGAGTATGGGGTATTGGGCTTGTTGTTCCGAGCTATTCGGTCTCTGTACGACCGTTGTGAGAGTTTGGTTCGTATTGCCAACACTCGGTCGGAGTCATTCCCAGTGAGAGTTGGACTTCACCAGGGCTGCCCTTTGTCACCGATCCTGTTCATAATTTTTATGGACAGGATTTCTAGGCGCAGCCAGGGAATGGAGGGTGTCATGCTTGGTGACCACAGGATCTCATCTCTGTTGTTTGCAGATGATGTTGTCCTGTTGGCTTCAGCCAGCAATGAGCTACAGCTCTTGTTGGGACGGTTTGCCGCTGAGTGTGAAGCGGCTGGGATGAGAATCAGCACCTCCAAGTTCGAGTCCATGGTCCTCAGCCAGAAAAAGGTGGATTGTCCTCTCTGGGTTGGGGACAGGCTCCTGCCCCAAGTGGAGGAGTTTAAGTATCTTGGGGTCTTATTCATGGGTGAGGGGAAAATGGAGCGAGAGATTGACAGACGGATTGGAGCAGCATCTGCAGTGATGCAGACGTTGTACCGGTCTGTTGTGGTGAAGAGGGAGCTTAGTTCTAAGGCAAAGCTGTCGATTTACCAGTCAATCTACGTTCCTACTCTCACCTATGGTTATGAGCTTTGGGTAATGACCGAAAGAACAAGATCACCGATACAAGCGGCTGAAATGAGCTTTCTCCGTAGGATTGCTGGACTCACCCTCAAAGATAGGGTGAGGAGCTCAGTCATCCGAGAGAGGCTCAGAGTAGAACCGCTGCTCCTCCACACTGAAAGGAGTCAGTTGAGGTGGTATGGGCATCTGATTAGGATGCCTCCTGGACGCCTCCCACTTGAGGTGTTTCGGGCATGTCCCACTGGGAGGAGACTCCGGGGCAGACCCAGGACTCGGTGGAGAGACTATGTCTCCCAGTTGGTCTGGGAACGCCTTGGTATCCTCTCTGAAGAGCTGGAGCAGGTGGCTGGGGAGAGGGAAGTCTGGGCTTCTCTGCTTGAACTGCTGCCTCTGCGACCCGGACCTCCGGAAAAGCAGTAGAAGATGGATGGATGGATGGATGAATGTTTATTATTATTACCGAATAAATTCATTCATTCATTCATTCATTCATTATACTCTATTTGTATACATGTTGTATAACCTAGTGTGTAGCATGGCATACATATAATAATTATAACCTTGACAGCATGATCATATCTGCATTTACTGACGTGGACAAAATTGTTGGTACCCCTCTGTTAATGAATGAAAAACCCACAATGGTCACAGAAATAACTTGTATCTGACAAAAGTGGTAAAAAATAAAAATTCTATGAAAATTGACCAATGAAAATCAGACAATGCTTTTGAATTGTGGTTCAACAGAATTATTTTAAAAAACAAACTCATGAAACAGGCCTGGACAAAAATGACGGTACCCTTAACTTAATATTTTGTTGCACAACCTTTTGAGGCAATCACTGCAATCAAATGATTTCTGTAACTGTCAATGAGACTTCTGCACCTCTCAGCAGATATTTTGGCCCACTCCTCATGAGCAAACTGCTCCAGTTGTCTCAGGTTTGAAGGGTGTCTTCTCCAGACGGCATGTTTCAGCTCCTTCCACAGATGTTCAATAGGATTTAGATCAGGGCTCATAGAAGGCCACTTTAGAATAGTCCAATGTTTCGCTCTTAGCCATTCTTGGGTGTTTTTAGCTGTGTGTTTTGGGTCATTATCCTGTTGCAAGACCCATGACCTGCGACTGAGACCAAGCTGTCTGACACTGGGCAGCACATTTCTCTCTAGAATACCTTGATAGTCTTGAAATTTCATTGTACCCTGCACAGATTCAAGACACCCTGTGCCAGATGCAGCAAAGCAGCCCCAGAACATAACAGAACCTCCTCCATGTTTCACAGTAGTGACAGTGTTCTTTTCTTGGTATGCTTCATTTTTGCGTCTGTGAACATACAGCTGATGTGCCTTGCCAAAAAGTTGCAGTTTTGTCTCGTCTGTCCATAGGACATTCTCCCAGAAGCTTTGTGGCTTGTCAACATGCAGTTTGGCAAATTCCAGTCTGGCTTTTTTATGATTTGTTTTCAACAGTGGTGTCCTCCTGGGTCGTCTCCCACGAAGTCCACTTTGGCTCAAACAATGACGGATGGTGCGATCTGACACTGATGTACCTTGACCTTGGAGTTCACCATGAATGTGTTTAGAGGTTGTTCTGGCCTCTTTTGTTACCATTCGTATTATCTGTCTCCTCCTGCGGCCACGTCCAGGGAGGTTGGCTACAGTCCCGTGGAGCTTAAATTTCTGAATAATATGTGCAACTGTAATCACAGGAACATCAAGCTGCATGGAGATGGTCTGATAGCCTTTACCTTTAACATGCTTGTCTATAATTTTCTTTGTAATCTCCTGAGACAACTCTCTCCTTTGCTTCCTCTGGTCCATGTTTAGTGTGGTACACACCATGTCACCAAACAGCACAGTGACTACTTGTCACCCTTTAAATAGGCTGACTGACTGATTACAAGTTTGTAGACACCTGTGATGTTAATTAGAGGACACATCTTGGTTGAACATGTCCCTATGGTCACATTATTTTCAATCTTTTCTAGGGGTACCATTATTTTTGTCCAGGCCTGTTTCATGAGTTTGTTTTTTAAAATAATTCTGTTGAACCACAATTCAAAAGCATTGTCTGATTTTCATTGGTTAATTTTCATAGTGATAAAAATATATAAAATGCACTGTATCTTCTTCCTTTTACAGTCTCTTCAGCCAATTGATGAGTTTTTCCTTTTTATGACGTATCTGCTGGCTTCATCCAGCAATGACCTACAGCTCTTGCTGGGACGGTTTGCCGCTGAGTGTGAAGCGGCTGGGATGAGAATCAGCACCTCCAAGTCCGAGTCCATGGTCCTCAGCCGGAAAAAGGTGGATTGTCCTCTCCGGGTTGGGGACAGGCTCCTGCCCCAAGTGGAGGAGTTTAAGTATCTTGGGGTCTTGTTCACGAGTGAGGGGAGAATGGAGCGAGAGATCGACAGACGGATTGGAGCAGCATCTGCAGTGATGCGGACGTTGTACCGGTCTGTTGTGGTGAAGAGGGAGCTTAGTTCTAAGGCAAAGCTGTTGATTTACCAGTCAATCTACGTTCCTACTCTCACCTATGGTCACGAGCTTTGGGTAATGACCGAAAGAACGAGATCGCGGATACAAGCGGCTGAAATGAGCTTTCTCCGTAGGATTGCTGGACTCACCCTCAGAGATGGGGTGAGGAGCTCAGTCATCCGGGAGAGGCTCAGAGTAGAACCGCTGCTCCTCCACACTGAAAGGAGTCAGTTGAGGTGGTATGGACATCTGATTAGGATGCCTCCTGGACGCCTCCCACTTGAGGTGTTTCAGGTACGTCCCACTGGGAGGAGACCCCGGGGCAGACCCAGGTCTCGGTGGAGAGACTATGTCTCCCAGCTGGTCTGGGAACGCCTTGGTATCCCCTCTGAAGAGCTGGAGCAGGTGGCTGGGGAGAGGGAAGTCTGGGCTTCTCTGCTTGAACTGCTGCCTCCGTGACCCGGACCTCCGGAAAAGTGGTAGAAGATGGATGGATGGATGGATGGATGACGTACCTGTCCTTGGGTCTGATGCAGAGAGATTTGGCTCACAGATTCAAAATCCACCAGTCAACTGTGAGCCGCATCATCAACACATGGGCTAACTTTCTTTCCACTGTACTTGTAGCTGTGGGCATTTGGCTGTCTGAGGAAAAAGTGAAGGCCCACCTGCCAGATGTTTTTCTGAACTACTCTGATACACAAATGGTGTTAGACTGCGCTGCCAAACACCAAACTCTCTTCTCCTGCGGAGTGAGGTATTCTCCACCTAAAAATTCCACTGCACCTTCAAAGGCCTGATTGGCATGGCCCCTCATGGTGCAGTAACCTTTATTTCATCTCTTTATGAAGGCTCCATCAGTGATAAAGAGATCCTGAAGCAGTCTGGCATTGTGTCTCTCCTCAAGCCAACAGCAGTCATCCTGGTGGACAAGGGTTTCCTTGTGGAGAACTGCGTGCCCTGCAAGGTCCACATACCTGCCTTTGTCTCCAAGAGAGTGCAACTGACTGGGCCGGAGGTCAGGCAGACACAGTCTATTGCAAGACTGAGGGTGCACGTTGAGCAGATCATTCGAAGGGTGAAGGAGCATAAAATATTCAGCACAGTCATCCCTCTTTCACTCACAGGCTGCATCAATCAACTGTACACAGTGGCCTGTCTCTTAGTAAACTACCAAAATGGACCCTTAGTTAAATCATGGGCAAGCAACTAAAAATGCCGTAGAAGCACCACATGGACTGTGTTTCTGATTCTGTTTAAGATTTCTGTGTTCTTTTGATTTCTGACATAGTCAGACTTTTGCTATGAACGAATTAGTGCATTTGTCATGTTTCCTCTAATTTGATCACACTTGACAGATGTTTGTACTTGTATCGTGTTTACATCATTTTCTGAAAGCTCAGTTCACCAGTCATATTCACAACTGGTGAACTTGGATCTTTCAGAAAATTACCACTACAGACTCTACTGTGAATCCCACAAGAGGGCGAATGTCAGTAATTTTCTCAATAGTTGTTTGGTCAATAAAATGTGGAAAAATGTTGAAAAATGCAGTGTTTCTGAAAGCAAACATTACATCCTCAAATGTCTTGTTTGGTTCACAACACCAACATATTCAGTTTACCGTCATAGAGGAGCAAAGAAATCAGAAATATTTCCAGTTAACAAGCTGAAATCAAACTGTTCAGATTCCTAGTAAACAAGCTGAAACCAGAAAATATTTACATTTAAGAAAATGAATTCAGAGAATTGGTTTTTTTTTTTTTATTATTAAACTACTCAAAATGTATTGGATCTCTTCAGTTACTGGTGCATAGAGAGGTATTTTGGCAGATACTGTATGTATAAAAGAAAAAGAAATCACACCTCTCTCTCAGGGTGTTTAACACAGTTGTGTCTCTGTAAATGCGCTGCACAAACATGTCATCATGGGCACAGACAACAAAATCACACCATTCCATACCAGTGATCAACAACTGCCCCTGCACTTGCCAATAGTAAGAATGAATTTCCTTCAGTTTGTGTGTGCCATGCTCAGCTGTGAGGTACTTGCAGTCAATGTAGCTTCGTGCATTTAGGCATATCATTTCAACTAACCCAAATGATGGTCTCTCAAGTGGGTCAAACACCAGCCCATCGGGGGATGCATCCAGCCAAGGTGCATCAGGATGAATCACTAGTCCACATTTTCTTAAGTTCAGATTTTTCAGAGTTTCATAATCTCTTAAGGCTTCTGTCTCCAGGTCCAGTCCTCTCTTCATGAGTGCTGTTTGACGTGTCCCTCGGCTGATCCTCTCTGCTAGGTTTTCTGCTGCACTTGGCCCTCAAACATGGCTCATCTCCCTAAAAGTTGAAGCCGTCACCCTCTCCTTGCTCAGTGAATGCCACACAGGTGCTGTACTTTGGCACCTTGTTGTTTCTTCAGTCTTGTGTGACTGTAACAAAGTCACATACAGCGATTTCAGATGCAGCTGCTCCTGATTTGTTGGCACATATGTACAGTCTATTGGCTTTAACTGGTAGTCTTCTTGTGGCACTTTTGGAAATGATGGGGCATCCTCATGGGCGATAACATGAGATGCAGGAGGTGGATGCTGATATGAGAGGATGCTGCCAGCCTGTACTTTACTGAAGATGGAGTCCACAAGCGGTTTGTTAGGTGAGATATCCATTGTGCAGATTAGTGGAAGAGAAACTGTGTTGAAGTCAGCATAGGCAGAGTTTGGGTAAAGGGTTGCTGGGTCTGGCAGCTCACCACCACTTTAGCCTTTACATAGTGCAGATCTTGAATAACATCAGAGAATCAATAACCATTTTTGTAACACAGTGTTGTGTGCTTGTTTACACTGACTTTGAATACCTAATTCCACTTGATGAAGTAGCACCCAGTTTGGGCTTCAAAACCACCATGGCATCCACAGGTCCCGGCTTCACTCCCTATTTACAGTAATTGATGGTATTAATAAACAGACTGTAGTAATCAAGCATTATGCCAGATATTTAAATGATACAAACCATTGTTTGAGGTTTATACCACTTCTGTTCCATCTCAGTGCATGAAAGGACAGGTAGGACAACTGACATGCCACATTCTGAGTAATGGGCTATCTGATAAAGCAAAGCTACCAAATGGTTGCAGACCACGCTCCCAGCCACACAACAGCAGAAGCTGTTAACCAGTACAACTGGATCTGAATCATGTAAAGTCATCTGAAATAAAGAAAAACAAAAAGCTGTGAATGAACCTAAAAACTGTCATTAAGTACATCTGCTACTGAGCACTAAAGCTTGAAAAGGGAAAGGCGAAAAGACAGTTTTGAGGTGGAACATAAGTTTAAAAGATAGCTGAGTGAGGAAAATGTCACCATTTTCTGCATTTGCAAATCATCAAATTGAGGATAAAACAGAATTACATAACCTTGTCCAGATTCCACAATTAAATTATTGTACTGTGGGTGACACATATTGTGGGCTCACGTTTCCACAGAGACAGGACTGCATGTGTATTGAGGGTGTCACGTCCGCAAGGACAAAGGACTCGAATCTGCAGAAGATAACAAGGAGGTGTGAGATTTGTCTCTTTGTCCCACAGAAGATGCCCCGGAGAGATTTCCAGTTCATCAGGAAATGAGAGACAATGGTGAAGATTCAAAGGGATGCTTGTGACTGTATGTTTACTGAAAACACCATGTGACTTGAATTCTGATGCTGGAAACATATAAAAGGATGATGAGATATGATTCTTCCTCTTTCCTGCTTTGAGAATGCTAGAAGCTGTGTTCTGTCAATAAAGCTAGTTTACGACTAAACTCAGCCTCATCATTTGAGCACATCTTCTACACTGGTGACCTACGACGAGAAATGAGCAGACAGAATTCTCCTGAGTGGGGCTCGGCGGAAGCCAGCCTGATGGCCGCCTCCACGATCCGGCTGCCCGATTTCTGGCAGCACAGCCCGCACTCATGGTTTAGCGCAGTCGAGGCGCAGTTCAACCTCCGGAGAATCTCCAACGACGACACAAGATTCTACCACGTGGTAGCGAAGCTGGACAGCAACACGGTCCAGAGAGTGGAGGATCTGGTTAATCATCCACCAGACAGCGACAAGTACAGCGCATTGAAGGACGCGCTGATCAGCCATTTCACCCCTTCAGTCCAACAACGAGCAGAGGGACTCCTGACGTTGACGGAGTCAGAAAACGATAGACCTGCGGACCTGATGGTGAAGATGCTGAAGCTCAAAGACTCTGAGGATGGCAAATTCATTTTCGCCCACCTTTTCCTTCGGACCCTGCCGCCAGCAGTGAGTGGCCCTGGCAGAGTCGCCCCGATTGGCCAGGCGAGACTACCATGGGTTGAGCAAAGAGGCGCAGCGGTTGGTCGACGCCCACAAGCGGAACGCGGTTTCGGCCACGGCGGCTAGCCCGGGAACGGCATCCGGAGACAGCACAGGTCCAGCGGCCGCGGCGCCAGACGCACCAACGACGGCGGCGACAGGAGCCAGACGACGCGGAGCGGAGGACGGCCCGTGTTTCTACCACCGCTGTTTTGCAGAGAGAGTGCACAGGTGCGTCCCACCGTGCAACTTTAAGCGCCAGGGAAACGCCAAGACAGAGGGCCGGTAGCAGCTGCGACCCTCGGCAACGAGAACAGGCTGCTTTACCTGACGGATGCACGCTTGGGGAAACAGTTCCTCGTGGACACGGGCTCTCAGCTGAGTTTCGTCACACCCACCTACGCGGAATGGCTGATGCCTTCTAAAGCTCCCTGGGTGTCAGTGTCAGCAGCGAACGGCTCCACGATTAAAACGTTCGGTGAGAGGACCATGCTTCTGTCCTTACAGGGCCGTTCATTTGAGTGGACATTTATTGTAGCAGCAGTCAGTTTCAACATGTTAGGGGCTGATTTTTTGTGCTCACATGGTTTATTGGTTGACCTTGCTAATAGACGTCTGATTAATGCACTGTCCTTTCATTCTATTCCCTGCACAGCTCGGGTGGCCCCGCCGACTGCACATGCCAGCGTCTCAGCTGCGGGTGGTAAGTTTCACACATTGCTTGCTCAGTTCCCAGCACTCACAGTCCCCACGTTTTCGGCAATGGTGGCTAAACATGGGGTGGAGCATTTCATAACCACCACCGGCCCTCCCGTTTTTGCAAAAGCTCGGCGCTTGGACCCAGCTAAACTGGCCATCGCGCGCGAGGAGTTCACTAATCTGGAAAAACTGGGCATTGTTAGACGCTCCAAGAGCTCTTGGGCTTCGCAGTTACACATGGTCCCAAAGGCTGACGGCTTGTGGCGACCTTGCGGCGATTTCTGCAGGTTGAACAACGTTTCAGCTCATGACCGCTACCCGATTCCACACATTCAGGATTTTTCTGTTCATTTGGCGGGGGCGCGCATTTTTTCTAAAATAGACTTGGTGCGCGGTTACCACCAGGTTCCAGTGCGCGCGCAAGATGTACCCAAAACAGCGGTCATAACTCCTTTCGGCCTTTTTGAGTTTTTGCGCATGCCTTTTGGCCTCAAGGGGGCCGCGCAGACTTTCCAACGCATGATGGATGCAGTTTTACGCGACCTTCCTTTCGTGTTCGTTTATTTGGACGATATTTTGGTAGCCAGCGCGTCCGAGGGCGAGCACGAAAAACACCTCACAGCAGTTTTTCGGAGGCTGGCAGAGCACGGGTTAATAGTTAACCCAGCGAAGTGCCAGTTTGGGGTGGCACAGATTGATTTTTTGGGACATCGCGTTTCGGCAGAAGGAGCGGTTCCTCTTCCAAATAAAGTGCGTGCCATAACAGATTTTCCGCAACCTCAAACGGTCAAGGCGCTTCAGGAGTTTCTAGGGATGGTTAATTTTTACAACCAGTTCCTCCCAAGCGCAGCACGGCTCATGCAGCCATTGTACACCGCGTTAAAAAAACAAAAGCCCGCAAATAAAGTTGAATGGTCTCCGGAGCGGGAGCGCGCTTTTGCCCAGGTCAAATCAGCCCTGGCAAACGCAGTTTTGTTAGCGCACCCAGTTCCAACGGCCCGCATGGCGCTCACCACTGACGCTTCCAATGTAGCGGTGGGGGCGGTAGTTGAACAGTTTGTGGCAGATACCTGGCAACCCCTCGCGTTTTTCAGCAGGACTCTGCGCGATAGTGAACATAACTACACTGCGTTTGACAGGGAGCTTTTGGCCCTACACTTGGCCATCCGTCATTTTCAGTTCTGGTTAGAGGGGCGACGTTTCACCGCGTTTGTGGATCATAAACCGCTAACGTTTGCGATGGCCAAAATTTCAGAACCCTGGTCAGGCCGACAACAAAGGCAACTAGCCGCAATATCGGAGTTCACTACTGATATTCAGCATGTCGCGGGTAAACACAATGTTGTAGCAGACTGCCTCTCGCGTGCGGTAGCACCACCAAGCCCCATAGGGGCAGACTCTGTAGCCGTGGCCGCGGGCCCAGACAGCGACGCGGGAGCGCGCGCAGCCCTGGTCTGTGTTGGGTTAGATTATGCAGCCATGGCTGCGGAGCAGGTTAACGACGCGGACGTGCGCGTGCTCCAGTCTGGACCAACAGGGTTAAGGCTGGAGCACAGGGAGCAACAAAGTGGTATGCCCCCACTAATCTGCGATGTCTCCACGGGACGGCCCCGCCCCGTGGTGCCAGCCGCGTGGCGTCGCCGCGTTTTTGACTCGGTCCATTCTCTCGCACCCCCGGGTGCGCGCATCAATTAAGTTGGTGGGGGAGAAATTTGTTTGGCCCGGGTTGCGCAAACAGGTCAAGGAATGGGCGGCAGCCTGCGTAGCGTGTCAGCGAGCCAAAATACACAGACACACTAAGGCCCCGTTGGAACCTTTTCACATCCCCGCTAAGCGTTTTGTTCACGTGCATGTTGACTTGGTGGGCCCGCTCCCATTATCACACGGGCACACACATCTTTTGACGATGGTGGATCGCACCACGCGTTGGCCAGAGGCGATTCCTCTGACATCAACCACAGCGGAAGAAGTTGCGCAAGCATTTTTAGCAGCGTGGGTTGCGCGTTTCGGTGTACCGTCGGACATAACGTCCGACAGGGGTCCCCAATTTATTTCCGAACTATGGTCATCGATGGCCCGCAGCTTGGGGGTGAAGATTCATCGCACTACCGCGTATAACCCCCAGGCTAATGGTTTATGCGAACGCTTTCACAGGTCATTGAAAGCAGCCCTCAGAGCGTCGCTGACGGATACAAATTGGGTGGACAAACTTCCATGGGTTTTATTAGGGTTGCGTTCTGCACCTAAGGAAGATTTGCATGCTTCCCCGGCTGAATTAGTTTTTGCACAACCTCTCCGTTTGCCGGGGGAATTTCTCCCCGATAATCCCGCACCAAATGGCCCCCCTGCTCAGCCGTGGCAGAGCGACTCGGGAGCAAACACGCTCCCTGGCCCGGTCCATCACAGTTTACCACACGTTTTTGTGCCAAAGGCTTTAAAAAATGCAGAGTTTGTTTTTGTTAAACATGATGCTCAGCGTCCAAGTTTGCGGCCGTTTTATGACGGACCGTTCCGAGTGCTGGAGACCGGGCAGAAGCATTTTCTGCTAGATTTAGGGGGCAGAAGGGAGTTGATTTGCGTAAACAGGCTCAAACCCGCCTTTGTTTTGGCTGATGAGGAAGTGCAGCTCGCGAGGCCCCCCCACCGTGGCAGGCCGCCGAGAGGACATTCTCCAAAATCTTCACAGAAAGGTGCTAACAGCTTTAATCCACAGGTGCAGAGAGATGTTGCAGGTGCAGCCAAGCCTGGTTGCAGCAGATTTGGCAGAAAGTTAAAACCTAGGCAGTTGGTGGATTGATTAGCGATATATGGAGTGTTTTGTGTTTTTCTTTTTTTATGCCATGCAGGTCTTGCCCTTACTAGACGTTTGGGGGGGGGGGGTAGTGTGGGCGACACACATTGTGGGCTCACGTTTCCACAGAGACAGGACTGCATGTGTATTGAGGGTGTCACGTCTGCAAGGACAAAGGACTCGAATCTGCAGAAGATAACAAGGAGGTGTGAGATTTACCTCTTTGTTCCACAGAAGATGCCCCGGAGAGATTTCCGGTTCATCAGGAAATGAGAGACAATGGTGAAGATTCAAAGGGATGCTTTGTGACTGTATGTTTACTGAAAACACCATGTGACTTGAATTCTGATGCTGGAAAAGGGTGATGAGATATGATTCTTCCTCTTTCCTGCTTTGAGAATGCTAGAAGCTGTGTTCTGTCAATAAAGCTGGTTTACGACTAAACTCAGCCTCATCATTTGAGCACATCTTCTACAGTACCTAAATTAACGATTTGTTTTAGTTTTACAGACCAAGTACAAACTATCTCAGCTTCTTCACTCAGCTATCCTGTAACTGCATGAACACTGCTTCAGATGGATTTTGTTTTTGCTTAAGTCCATCATGAATATCACTGCATTACTTTTTTCTTCTCTGTATATCATCATCTCTACTAGCAAAGATCACCTCTCTGACTGATTGATCTGACTGTTTGACTGTGTCAAACAGGCTTTTATTCACGCGAATATCTGACGTTTTCATGAGCACCACATCACGAATTGCGTCAGTGGCTGGAAAACCCCCCAGCCATGTTTTGACGTCAGCGACAGAACACAGCGCTTGGCTGCCCATTGTACACACAGGATGGAAGCGGTAGAAAACATTGACGATGGTTCCAGCACATGTAGTCTGGAATTGGTTTGTGTAGTCCAATCTTCAGACGATTATAGTTCGGAAGAATGGGATGATAATGAAGAATCTGGGGGCATCAGACCATATAGGTTTGAGCCGTGCCAAGCGGGCATTGTGTCAAGCGAGTCAGACTCAGAGTAATAGTGGAGAGGCACACATGGCCGATGCAGCAGCAGTGACAAACACACGGCAGGGGAACACCGAGCGTTATGCTTTTGTTACAGATATTGTCATGGTGTGTTAAGTTTTTGACAGCTCATGCGCACGATGCCAAACACAGGATGAACCACACAGAGGGGCACGTTTGATAGTTTATTAATAGCAAAAACACAGCGGTGCACAGCTACAGAAACAGTCAGTCACCAGAGAAATGGACCTGTAGAGAGAAGACGAGAGCCGTGAGCTGAGGAGTGGAGTAAGGGGAAAATGGGCGAGCCAAATTGCCACTTACTTGGGAAATCCAGGGATGACCGGATGGACCCAGCGGGGAATAGACGAACCAGTAGGGTAGGGGGGAGTAGTGAAGCTGATGGTGCCTGACCGGGGAAATGAAGTTGCTGATGGGTAGTGAGGTGGAGCAGGAGAGCACGCGCAGTCCCAGGGACACACCTACACGGTGGCAGCAACCTGAAAGAGAGGAGAAAAAGAGGTTAACAACGTGTTAACGGTTCCAACAATAATAGCTAGTCTGATTGACGGGCAGTATACCCAGACGAGCCAGCGCTGACTGCATGGAGGAGGCCTCCTTAAGTACGCTGGCTGATGAGTGGGCACAGGTGTGTCTTCTGTCTCAGATGCCGTGATGAGCAGGAGGAGATGGGACCGGAGGGGAGGGGCACGCTCCCGCTGCTCATGACAGGGCCCCCCCTTCGAGGGATGCCTCCTGGCAGACTGGAGGGCTTGTCCGTGTGGGCACGGTGAAAAGCCCAGAGCATCTCTTTGTCCAACACCCGTGATGAGGGAGTCCAGGATTGCTCCTTCGGCCCATAACCCTCCCAATCAATGAGATATTGCAGGCTCCGCCCTCGGCGGCGAACATCCAGAATCCGCCAAACGGTGTGGGTGGGGTGGCCATCGATGCTACTTTGAGGAGGAGGAGGAGGAGGGGGAGGGGGCAAAGGGGACTGGTCGAGAGGTGTTTGATGTTGCTGACGTGGAAAGTGGAATTCACCCGTAGGGACGAGGGCAGTTTAAGCTGAACCGATGCGTCGTTGACTACCCTGGCGATGGGAAACGGCCCAAGGAAGCGGGGAAACAGCTTCTTGGATTTACCCTTGAAGAGGATCTGGCTAGATGCCAGCCAGACTTGCTGTCCCACGACATACTTGGGGGCTGGCACCCGCTTACGATCAGCAGTGGCACGGGTACGTTCGGTGGTGCGGGTCGGGGCGGCCCGAGTGGATCTCCAGACACGTCGGCAGTGCCGCGCATGCGCCCCTACGGATGGCACCGAAACCTCCCTCTCGGCCATAGGGAGAAGAGGCGGTGTGTACCCCAATGATGCCTCAAAGGGGGTTAGTCTGGTAGTGGAGGATACCACAGAGTTCATGGAATACTCAACCCATGTCAGGTGTGTGCTCCAAGATGAGGGATTATCGGCTGCTACGCACCGCAAGGCAGCCTCCAGGGACTGGTTGGCACGCTCCGCCTGCCCATTGCTTTGAGGATGATTTCCTGATGAGAGGCTCAGTCGTTCCCAGCGTCCGACAAAAGGCCTTCCAAACCTGGGACGTGAATTGGAGACCCCGGTCCGACACAATGTCAGCAGGAATGCCGTGGATCCTGATGACGTGATCAGTGAGGAGAACCACTGTCTCCAAGGCCGACGGGAGTTTGGGGAGGGCCACCAGATGGACCGCCTTAGAGAAGTGATTCACTATGGTCAGAATAACCATTTTGCTGTGGGAGGAGGGCAACCCAGTAACAAAATCCATGGCAATGTGGGACAACGGCCGACCAGGGATGGGGAGGGGGTGAAGGAGTCCCGATGGGGGAGAGGAGTCACTCTTACCCCGGACGCACGTCTGGCAGGCTCTGACGTACTCCTGAACGTCCCGCCGCAGCGTGGGCCACCAAAACGCCCGTCTAACAAAGTCAATGGTCCAGGCGATTCCAGGGTGGCAGGCAAAGCGACTGGTACGACCCCACTGGATAACGTCACTGCGGAGGGCAGCCGGGACATACAGATGGTTCCAGGGGCACCCTACTGGCACAGGCTCCTGGGACCCTCTGCTCGATATCCCAAGTAAGGGCTCCAATGATGCATGCGGGTGGCACGATGGTTTGGGGGGAGGGGGGGCTATGTCCTTGGAATCAAACTGGCGCAACAGCGCGTCCGGTTTGGTATTCCGGGTGCCAGGCCAGTAAGTGATAGTAAAGTTAAATCGCTGGAAAAATAGCGACCAGCGGGCCTGCCTGGCATTCAGTCAGCGGGCTGACCACAAGTACTCAAGGTTCTTGTGGTCGATCCACACGACGATGGGGTGGACAGCACCCTCTAACCAGTGCCTCCACTCCTCAAGTGCCAACTTAATGGCCAGCAGCTCTCTGTCCCCTATGTCATAGTTCCTCTCGGCCGGCGTGAGCTGCTGAGAGAAATATGCGCATGGGCAAAGCTTCTGATTGGGGGGGCGTGCGCTGTGATAGCACAGCGCCAACCCCCGAATCAGACGCATCCACCTCGAGGATGAAAGGAAGCTGCGTGCCGACCTGGGCCAAGATGGGTCTTTCCGTGAACTGGCGCTTTAATTTGTTAAACGCCAGTTCAGCTGCCTCAGTCCACTGAAAAGGGACTTTAATGGAGGTCAGCTGCGTTAAAGACAGTGCAATCCCACTGTAGCTCTGGATGAACCTACCATAGAAATTCGTGAACCTGAGGAAGCGTTGGAGGTCCCTGCGGGAGTGGGGTGTTGGCCAATCCAACACTGCCTTTACCTTGGCTGGGTCGGCAATCAGCTCCCCCTCAGCCACGACGAAGCCCAATAAGGTGGTTGATGGTCTAGAGAACTCACACTTCTCGGCCTTCACGAACAGCTGACTCTCCAAGAGCCATTGCAAAAAAGTCCTTACATGGACCTTGTGTTACTCTGGCAAGCGGGAGAAAATCAAAATATCATCAAGGTAGATGAACACGAATTGATAAAGCATATCATGTAGGACGTCATTAATTAACCGTTGGAAGACGGCAGGGGCATTATTGAGCCCGAATGGCACCACTAAGTATTCGAACTGGCCCTGATGTGTTTTAAAGGCCATCTTCCATTCATCGCTCTCGCGAATGCGGACCAAATGATACGCATTCCTGAGGTCTAACTTGGTGAACACCCATGAACGCTGAAGGAGCTCGAATGCTGAATTGATCAATGGCAGAGGGTACTTGTCCTTGATGGTAACAGTGTTGAGCTCCCGGTAGTCGATGCATGGGCACAGCGAGCCATCCTTCTTCCCGATGAAGAAGAATCCGGCCCTGAGTGGGGCCGAAGATGGCCGAATGAGAGGCCGGCGTTCAGCGACTCCTTGATGTACTGCTCCATCACCTCCCTCTCCGGGCCGGAAATGCTGTACAGCTGGCTAGATGGCAGCCTCGCCCCCGGGATGAGATCAATAGCACAGTCATAAGAGCGGTGAGGTGGCAACGACAGCGCTCTTGACTTGCTAAAGACCTCAGCCAAATTGTGATAAGTCCGAGGGACAAGGCTGAGGTCCAGCGGCTCAGCCCGGGAGGGGGGAACAGAGAGTGATGGGGAGCATTCAGCAGAACGCATACAGTTGGCCATACAAAATGGGCTCCAGGCGGAGATGGTACTTTTAGCGCAATTGATCATTGGGTTGTGTTTCTGGAGCCACGGGAAACCTAGGACCACCGGGGAAGATGATACTGGGAGAACCAGGAACAAAAATTCCTCTTGGTGGTTCCCGGAAAGAAGGATGGGTATAGGCACCGTGCTTAGGGTGACCACCACGAGCTCACTGCCGGATATGGCAGAAACTCTCTGATAGTGGGGCAATTTAGGCGTGGGAATGCCCACCTGCTCGACGAGAGCAGCGGAAATGAAATTACCCTCCGACCCTGAGTCAATCAGCGCCCCAACCCTCCTCTTGACTCCCGGCAACTGCACAAGGGCCGAAATACAAAATTTGCTGGGGGGAGTAGATTTGGTCCCGCCTGCCAGACCCCCCGTGGTTACTGACGGGCCACGTCTTTTGGCCG
Source organism: Pholidichthys leucotaenia (assembly GCA_020510985.1). Lineage (NCBI taxonomy): Eukaryota > Metazoa > Chordata > Actinopteri > Cichliformes > Pholidichthyidae > Pholidichthys > Pholidichthys leucotaenia. Next base: position 191,466,297 of record CM035840.1, read on the forward strand.
CTGGCAGCATTTGTCCAGACTGTGGTTAAGTGAACCACAGTACATGCACGCGCCGGCCCTTTGCCTTCGCCGACGATCATCATCGGTTAGGCTCCGAGACAGCTCCATTGGTTCGGACGAAGTGCCGGCGCTGCCAGCTCCAGTAACCGCAGCAGATACACGCTCGGCGCACGGACGAGGAGTGGGGCTGCACTCCTTCGTGTGTTCACGGTACCGATTGTCCAGCCCTACCGCCTGATCTATAAGGTCGTCAAGCGTCTCCGGGACAGGATGAACCGCCAGGTCGTCACGGAGTTGGTCGTTCAACCTGTGGAGGAACGCGCTGCATAATGCAGTCTCGTTCCACCCCGACTCGGACACCACAACCCGGAACTCTACTGAGTACCCGACTGGGTACCCTGGCGGAGAGTCATTAGGTGGCTCATGGCATTGCCCTGACGCTCGGTCTGGCCAAACGCGCACTTAAATGCGGCCACAAATTGTTCAAACGTGTATCGGTGCCCCTCAGGGTTATCTAGAGTGGACTGGGCCCACTCCAGGGCTCGATCCCTGAGCAATAGAGTGAAAAACTGGTTCCGAGCTACATCCCTCGGATACTCCTCCCCAACCTGCTCCAGGTACATCTGCACTTGAAGAAGGAATGGTTTACATTTCTCCACCTCCACCATGTGTGGGGAAGGCATAGGAACGGAGAAAGTACGGCGCATAGCACGTGGAGCAGGCTGGGGGGGTGCAGCCGCGGGATGTGCCGCGGACCATAAAGTTAACATGTTGGACACCTGTTGCGTCAACGCAGTGAGCTGCTGCTTGGTCGCTGCTAGGCGGTCCATAGCAGATTGCTCCTGTGGTGAGGCGACGGCTGAGCTACCTTCCTGGCTGGCTCGTTCTGTCATGGTGTGTTAAGTTTTTGACAGCTCATGCACACGATGCCAAACACAGGATGAACCACACAGAGGGGCACGTTTGACAGTTTATTAATAGCAAAAACACAGCGATGCACAGCTACAGAAACAGTCACTCGCCAGAGGAATGGACCTGTGGAGAGAAGACGAGAGCCGTGAGCTGAGGAATGGAGTAAGGGGAAAATGGGCGAGCCAAATTGCCACTTACTTGGGAAATCCAGGGATGACCGGCAGGACCCAGCGGAGAATAGACGAACCAGTAGGGTAGGGGGGAGTAATGAAGCTGATGGTGCCTGACCGGGGAAATGAAGTTGTTGATGGGTAGTGAGTTGGAGCAGGAGAGCGCGCACAGTCCCAGGGACACACCTACACGGTGGCAGCAACCTGAAAGAGAGGAGAAAAGGAGGTTAACAACGTGTTAACGGTTCCAACGATAATAGCTGAGGCTATTATCGATAATAGATGAGGCTGCGGGGTTTCCCCTCTGACGAGGCGCAGGAGTGACAGCTGTGTGGGGAATTGAGCCCTTGCGGCGACCCAGAACTGGATCCGGACGGGATTCATGCTGAGGTTGACAGTCAGTGTGACGACGGTTTCTTGCAGGGGGCAAGGCGAAGGTGAGATCCAGGAATCGCCGTTCCTGTGCAGAAACAGAGGCGAGCAGGTCAGCAAACTCAGGGAACTCACGCAACTCTGGATTCCTCTCCACCAGTCTAACTGCCGCCATCACATGCTTAAGATAAGATAAGATAAGCCTTTATTAGTCCCACAACGGGGAAATTCCAGGATTGCAACAGCACAGGGATAGCAACACTCAGAGCAACAATCAGAAGGCAAGAAAAAAAACAAGCAAGCAAGAGCAGCTAATAAACATATGTACGTATTACTATAAAATATATATATATACACACACACACAGACACACAGTGCAGAGCATTGTAGCTGGATGGAATAAATATATGAATATATGAACACACAGTGCAGAGCATTGTAGCTAGATGGAATAAATATGTAAATATTAATGAGTATATGGTGGTACACTATATATATGAGTGGAATATTAATGATGACAGATGGATGAACCGCGGAGCGAGCAGCAGCCACTCGGTCTCGGATCTTGATAGCTGTCAGCTGCAGCTCCTCCGGGGGATTCCCGAGTGACGTCATGCCCGATGGGGAAAGACCTCTGGGTGGTGCGAACTCCTGGGCCGGAACGGAGGCAGGAGCGGGATCCCGAAGCGAGGGGTGACAACTCCTCCTCTTCGGCTTCCTGCCGGGATTTCCCTTCAGCCCACGGAGAATCTCACGTTGTGAGGCAATGTCATTTCTCCTCGTGCAGACTTCAGGGTGGTCGCCATAGCGAGGAAGATTGTCCAGGAGAACCTCAGCGTAGTCTAGGTGCCAGCGTATATCATTGGGATTGTCATAGAAGGTGGCGGTGAGGAGCGTCCCATGGACTTACTCCAGGGCGGTCGCTAGCTCATTACCCAGGCGCCGAACGTGGCTCCTGGGAGACGGCATGCTCTCAGAGTTGACACCCAGACAGGGAAGAACAAAGTCCAATTAAGCAAACTCATGGCAGCCGGCAACTCACTGGCTGTGACCTACTGTTACGTATGGCTCTTGTGAGCCATAAATAAGAGCCAAGGGCTGACCGGTGAGTTTGCGTTGTTTATTAACAATAAGGAAAGGAACAAAGGAAAATAGCCTCGTGGGGCAAAACACAAACAATAATACAAAGGTACACTTACAAATGATGATGATGATGATGAGAGGGGGACTGGGGCCGGACGTAGGGGTTCCAGCCTTATCCACACCGGAGAAGAGCGTGGATAATATGCGCGAGGTCACAGCCCCGAGTGATCAGAGCTGCCTTCTTTTATAATGGTTGACAGCGCCTCAGCTGATGAGGTAATTGGGCTCCAGCCGTCCCGTAGAGCTTGACAGCCGGGAGCTCGCTGAGACGCTGTCACAATAAGAGCTGGGCTGAGGAGGAATATGGCCTGAGCGCGGGTGGCACCGGCGCATAGGCCAATATGACACAAGCCACTGACAACATCAGTGGGAGAGAGCCCTATTGTAATCACTAGGATTATTTATTAACCTTATACAGGTAATCCCATTGAGACATGGGGTCTCTTTTTCAAGACAGCTACTTAATTGATCAGTTCTGTTAAAGCAGAGTTGATCACAGCGGTCATCTGGCCTGCAGAGGAATGAAGCTGGTTTCTTTTATTTTTGTGCATAATAATTTCTGAATGATTTTAACATTTTATTTTGCTACGCTGCATCAAGGTGAAGAAGTTCTGTCCCCCTCAATCGCTCAGGGCTCAAACATGACGCTGTGTCTGACGTTAGGTTTTCTTCTGCTGAAAATTTTCAAAGGAGCTCGATGAACTACGCCGTATACCAGTGTGCTTCAGCGTGCTCTAAACTTAAACTTAGCCATAACTTGTTATGGAATGCCCCTTGCAGGGCATTCATGAGACAGCACAGACCAAACAGTAAGTTTGCTGATTTATTTAATAAAAGACAAGGATAACAAAATAAACAGCCACGTGGGGCAAAACATGAACATACACTTGACACAAAAATAATAAACACTGAGAGCTAAGAGGAGAAGTAGCGAGGACGGGCCAACGCTGATTAATAAAACAATTACGAGGAATGAGCAAGATAAATGACAAAGGAGACTGGAGTCGGGATAGGAACTCCAGTCGCATACACGGAGGTGCACGAGGTTGTTGTCAGTTGCAGCGAGGAGTGTGCCTCAGCTGCTTCCTTAAATACAGAACAAGGGCTAATCAGAAAAGGGGAAAGTAATTAGTAGAATAACCCACATGGATGGGATTGGCGCTCAGGCCATCACAGTACCCCTGTTCACAAGCCGCATTCCAGGCGTAAACTTAACATCCAAGGCCCCCTCCCCCAACCAGAAGGCTACTAGGACCGACCCAGGGAGGGCGGAGGGGGAAACAGGCCAGGAGGTGTAATGTTTGTTATTTACTTATAACAAAGACACCTAGTATTAATCACCATGCCAGCAAGACATGCTGCCTTTTTATTATCACTTCCGGTTCACATGTTTTACCACTTCTTGAATCTACCTGCTATCTCATGTGATCATACTGCCACCTTGTGGTAACACCTATCAGTACATCCCCTTTCCTGAGCAGGTTAGTATAACTTGGTAACTAACACATATACAGCATTTCAAGACTGCAACTGAATAAACCTTACTAACATTCAAGATGTCTTAATGCAGTACACAGAAAACTTTTCCTTTTTTTCCACAAATACACTGCATACTGATTACCAAACAAAACAAGAAAGCCACAACTATTCCATTTGTAACAAATAACATGTAACTGTCAACTTTTAAAAAAAAAACAAAAAAAAAACAACTTCAGCAGTTCACTGTTCTATGAGTCTCTGAGGTGGCTTCCTGTTTCTGGTGGATCGTCTCAGAGCTGGAGTGACAACATCTGGGGAAGATGAAGGAGGCTCAGTGTGCTGCAAATCTAGTGTCACATTAACATCCTTCCCAGACGCAGTTTCCTGAGGTTGCCCTTCAGTGTCCTCCAGCATCTTCAAAAGACTCTTCCTGTTTCTTCTGAACACTTGTCCATCCTCTGTTCTCACCGTATAGGATCTGGGACCCACCTCACTGAGAACTGTTACCTTTCTCGTCCAAGTATTAGGATCCTCAATTCTCACAATGTCCCTTTCACAAAGAGGTTCCAGTCTCCTTGCTGATCTGTCATAGTTCATTTTCTGTTCGAGTTTCAGTTTCTTTCTCTTGTTAGTCAGTTCTCTGTTGTTGTCGTTGTCTTTCTCTGTGATAATGTGTGGTAAAGTGGTGTGCAGCCTACGACGCATTAGCAGCTCTGCTGGTGATGCACCACACTCTAGTGCTGCTGACCTGTAACTTAGCAAAGCAAGATACAGGTCAGTATTGCTATCTCTTGCTTTTTTCAAAAGTCTTTTTACAATTTGGACTCCTTTTTCGGCTTGTCCGTTAGCCTGTGGATGCAGTGGGCTAGATGTAGTGTGATGAAATCCATACTGCTTGGCAAACTCCCTGAATTCTGCACAGTTGTACTGGGGGCCATTGTCACTCACCACACACTGTGGGATTCCATGTCTAGAAAAGAAGCTTTTTATGTGTGTGATGTCAGACTGTGCTGATGTACCAGTGAGCTGGGCTACCTCAGGGTAGTTTGAATAATAGTCTATGACTAAGACATAGTCCTTGCCATGCAAATGGAAGAGATCAGTGCCCACTTTTTGCCATGGTGCAGTTGGTTGCTCTGCAATCAGCATTGGTTCTTTTGTCTGTTTGTAGTGGTGTGTGTGAGACATGTGTTACATTTCCCTATCATGTTCTCGATATCCATATTGATACCTGGCCAATAAACTGCTTCTCTGGCTCTCCTTTTGCATTTTTCTATTCCAACATGCCCTTCATGGATATGATGCAGCATGTCCTGGCGCATAGACTGAGGAATAACAATCCTGTTCTGTCTCAGCACAAGGCCATTTGCCACACTCAGATCTGCTCTCACTGAGTAGTACTGTGGGCAGCTTCCCTTTGCCCAACCTCCATGAATCTGCTGGACAACGTTTTGCAGCACAGGGTCCTTTGCCGTTTCCTGTGCAATTTGCTCTAGCATCACATCTGATGCAGGGAGTGAAACTGTCACCATGTTGACATGAGTTTCCACATCATCTGTTGTGGAGATGGACTCTGTGCAGCTGCTTGATACAGGTGCCCGTGACAAAGCATCCGCTAGCACTATATATTTGCCTGGCGTGTAGATTAGCTCAAAGTCATATCACTGGAGTTTCATCATCATGCGTTGTATTCTTGGAGACATGTCATTGAGGTTTTTCTTTACAATTGACACCAGTGGTTTGTGATCAGTCTCTGCAGTAAAGGTTGGCAAACCATAGACATAACTGTGAAACTTACTACACCCAAACACTAAACCCAGAGTCTCTTTTTCAATTTGGGCATAGCGTTTTTCCGTCTCTGTCATTGATCTCGACGCGTATGCTACTGGCTGCCATTTATCCCCTGTAGCTTGAAGCAGAACAGCTCCCAAACCATCCTTTGAGGCATCAGTGGAGATCTTTGTTGGTTTTGAGGGGTCAAAGAATGTGAGGACAGGCTCTGTGGTTAGAATTTCCTTTAGCTTATTCCATTCTTTTTCATGTCGTTTCGACCACTCAAATTCCTTGTTAAGTTGGAGCAACTCTCTGAGGCATGCTGTTTTGGAAGAAAGATGAGGAATGAATTTTCCAAGGAAGTTGATCATTCCCATGACTCTCAGGACTCTTTTTTTATCAGTGGGAGTAGGCATGTCCAGGATAGCCTGCACTTTTGACTGATCAGGCTCAACCCCTTCACCTGAAAGTTTGTCTCCCAAAAAGGTAATTTCTGTGACACCAAACTGACATTTTTTTTCTGTTCAGTATTAGTCCACTGTCCTGAACCCTGTTAAGGAGTTTTTTTAGTCTTTCATCATGTTGCTGGCGTGTCGCTCCCCAGACCACCAAATCATCAACGTACACTCTTGTGCCCTCTAGACCCTCAATTATAGACTCCATAGCCCTGTGAAAAATCTCTGGAGCTGAGATAATACCAAACGGAAGACTCAGAAAACAGTACTGCCCAAATGGTGTGTTGAAGGTGCAGTACCTGCTACTTTCTGGATCCAGCTTCAGCTGCCAAAATCCCTGTGAGGCATCCAGCTTGCTAAAATATTTAGCACCTGCCATTTCACTGGTTATCTCATCCCGTGTTGGGATTGGGTAGTGTTCTCTTTTAATATTCTCATTCAAATCCTTAGGATCAAGGCAAACTCCTAACTCTCCATTCTGTTTCTTGGTACATGTGATGGAATTCACCCAATCAGTGGGCTCCTCCACTCGCTCAATAACACCCAGTTGTGTCATTCTGTCCAGCTCTTTTTTCAAGCCAGCTCTAAGTGTTGCTGGCACTCTCCGTGGGGCGTGCACTACAGGCTTGGCATTACTCTTGAGCTGAATCTTGTAGGTGTATTTTAATGTTCCATGTCCTTTGAAGACAGAGGGGAACTGTTTTACAATGTGTGCAGCTCCTTCATATTGCAAGTGTTGTATTTCTTGGCTATGATTGTCCATCTTTATGTTTTCACTGTTTATCTGGTAGATCCTCTTAACCAAACCTAGGTCCTCTGATGCTTTGTCCCCTAGGAGTGATTCATGTCCATTAGGTACAATGACAGACAACAGGCTGTGCTGCTTGCCTTTCACTTTCACAGTAAGTTTACATCCTCCTAATGTCTCAATTGGCTGACCATTGTATGCAGTCAGTGTTGCGGTCTTGCTGGTGATTATTTTAGGCTTTATTTTCAGTGCATTGACATCATTCTCATTTATTAGGTTAGCTTTAGCTGCTGTGTCTGTCCTGAATGGCACAATTGTCCCATTTACCCACAGTGGTGCAATCCACTTATCACTTTTGACTGCACTCACTGTCTGACCAGTGCCTTCAGTTTGCGTGAGTTGTGCACTGTCATCATTGTTACTGCATGACACCATCTTGATGAAAAATGTTTCACTTAGGTCATCACTGTCCTCCATTTCTGCCACTGTGTGCACTTGTCCTTTTTTAATGTCTCTAGTGCGACACATTTTTGCATAGTGGTTTTTTCCTTTGCACTTTGCGCATGTTTTTCCATAAGCAAGACATTGTCTCTGTTTGTGTTTTTCACCGCATCTCTTACAGGAATATACCTCTTTTTCATTGCTTTTAATTCTGCCCCGCTGTTTCCCATTCACGGACAAAGCATGGACTTTCTCTTCACCTTGGCTCACTGCTCCCAAAGCAGGCTCATCAAAAGTCATTACAAGTTGGCGTGCTAGCTCACTGACTTGACATATTTTTATGGCACTTTCCAACGTGAGCTCTGTTTCTCTCAGTAGTTTCTCTCGGAGCTTCTTATCTTTTGTTCCAAACTATCTGATCCCTTATCATAGAGTCTCTGAGATCACCAAAATTGCCAGACTGAGCTTTTAATTTAAGGTCTATCAGAAAGTTATCAAATGTTTCTTCTTGGTGCTGCATACGTGAGCGGAAAACATACCTTTCACAAGTTTCATTTTTCTTTGACAGACAGTGCTCATCAAACTTTTTAAGGACTTCTTCAAACTTATCTTTGTCCTCTAGCTGAGCAAACACAAAAGTATTGAAGACTTCTATGGCTTCTTTGCCGGCGACAGTTAGCAGCATGGCTATTTTTCTCTCATCTGCCCGTCTATCCACTCCGACTGCCGAAAGATACAGCAGAAATTGCTGCTTGAAAGCCTTCCAATTTGCATCCACGTTTCCAGTCAGTTTCAACGTCCCTGGCGGTTTCAATGCATCCATCATTATTTTGTGTCACTCCTGACAAGGTTTACCCCACTCCTGGTACCATGTAATGTTTGTTATTTACTTATAGCAAAGACACTTAGTCTTAATCACCATGCCAGCAAGATGTGCTGCCTTTTTATTATCACTTCCGGTTCACATGTTTACCACTTCCTGAATCTACCTGCTATCTCATGTGATCATACTGCCACCTTGTGGTAACACCTATCAGTACAGGAGGGAGAGAACCAAACAAAACAAGGAATGACACAAAAAAAAAAAAAAAAAACCCACAAGGGATGGGTAACATGGATGAACATAAAATGGCGTGGCTTAAACACCGGAGTGACCAAAACTAGACCACACTTCAGACAAATACTCAGGTACAATGGACTGAATAAAAAAAAAAAATTATATATATATATACTGTATATACTGTATATATATATATATATATATATATATATATATATATATATATATATATATATATATATATATATATATACTGTGTATATATATATATATATATATATATATATATATATATATATATATATATATATATATAAACGTACTGCCCGGTAAGGAAACAAGAGAAAACCAAAATACAGGTACACTTCAAAAATACACAAGTACCATATAAACACTAAGGAGAGAAAAAAAACTCAGTAACTATAGAGTAGACAAACAAACTATAGAAAAAGTCCAACACTATAAACCAGGCAAAGAACAAGGATAGCCATAACATGGCGAGGCTTAAATACCGGAGTGACCAAAACTAGACAACACTAAAGAGAAATACTCAGGCACAATGGAATGAAGAAACAAAAATATATGAAACATACTGCCCGGTAAGGAAACAAGAAAACCAAAATACAGGTATACTTCAAAAATCCACAAGTACCATATAAACACTAAGGAGAAAAAAAAACTTAACTACAGAGTAGGCAAACACAACTATGGATAAAGTCCAACATTATAACCCAGGCAAAGAAGAAAGAAAAAAAAGAGCATCCCTGCAAACCCACATGGAGAAAAAAAACAAAACACAACTTCAGGGATTTTTTTTTTTTTTTGTTACTTATTTGTACCCGTAGGTAGATTTGTTCTGCAGTCTGGTGACAAGCCACCAGCTGCCGGTCGCTGCGTGCGCAAGCGCCCCTTAACTCCCTAACCTGCATGTTTTTGGCATGTGGGAGGAAACCGGAGAAATCCCAGAGTAAACCCACGCAACACGGGGAGAACATGCAAACTCCACACAGATCACTGTTGGTCGGGGGCTGGGATCGAACCCATGATCCCCGCGCTCCCCCAGCCGAGGGTAAAACTGTGCTGCCACAGTGCTAACCACTGCGCCACCGTGCAGCAGTGGTTAGACAGGGATATCGGCAGGTAGAGAGAGGAGAAGAAAAACAAAAGACAGTTCAGGCGATCTACCCGCATCCACAAAAAGCAGATCAGGCAGCCTACCCAAGTTCATATTCCATCTGACAGAAAGGGAAAAAAAAAAAACAGTTCGGGCAGCCTACCCAAGTCCCAGGCCCAGGAAAACAGTTCCTCAGGCGGCTGGACCAGTTTGCCGAACCAATAAGGCAGTCCTTTGGGCGGCCGACCCAGAATGCCGAACCGGCAAAGCAGTCTCCCGGGCGGCCGGCCCACGTCCTTATGTCACCGGAACCGAAGGGGAAAGCTCGGAGGCGGCCTCTCTACCAAGAGGGACAGCAAGGGCAAGCCGAGCTGAACATGGGAGCCCCCAGTGGTACCCGGTGGAGGAAGATTGGGGGAAAAAGGGGGACCAGTCCGGCATCAGACGGCAGAGGATCAGCAGGTCCTTCACCGACCTCGAACCGAACCGGTGCTGCACCTTCGGTGGACCCCGATTGGGCTGGTGCAGCACCCACAACGGACCCCGATTGGGCCAGCGAAGCACCCATGACGGACCCCGATTGAGCCAGCGAAGCCTCAGGGATGGCCTCCTAGCACAAACCTGGAGCCTCCATGATGACGACCGGAACTGATTCGTCTCCGGTGACCCTGGGAGAAGGCTCAGAGAAACAAAAGGAACCAGGTTCAGGATCACCGGCAGCAGCAGAGCCCGGCGAGATGAGCTTGGATACAGCAGTCAGCTGCACCCGGCTCATCTCCCCAAGAGACAGGCAAGAATGCTCCAGAATGAAAAAGAGAAAGACAAAATAGAGCACTTGCCTGATCTCGGGCTCTACCGCCGTCCAGGACTCCGATGATCCAGGTTTGATAATCTGGAGGTCCATTCCTGGCTCCGACTCAACTGCGGCGGGCTCCGCAGCCGGCATGATGGTCGTCACAGTCCAGGAACCCCCAGGTGCTGAAGCCCATGCTGACGGCCCGCACGGCGTGGTGGCAGGAGATCCGTAACCTGCTGGGTGCGACTGCTCCTCCACGGAGCCCCGGGGACGCTTGATCATCAGCACAGGCTCCAAACGACAGTCCGCCCTCCTCCTCTGCCCGTAACGCGGCTGCGGGGCTGGCACCAGGCTCTCTAGGGCTGCAGGCTCCTCCTTCGTCCGACGGTCGATTCCTGGAACCGGGGGACGCTCGTAGAGAGGGGAAGGAGACACAGAGGATGCAGGTTCATTGTTCATGGCTGCAGCAGGGGAAGGGAGCTCAGGGGACTATGAACCCCGAGCTCCACCCCCGGAGTCAGACAAGGCAATTCATTATATGGAGTGTGAGAATGAAACAGCACTTGCCCGTTCTCCTGAGGACCGATGGTGACTGCTGCAGCGGGCTTGGTCTTCCCCTCTCCCCTACAGATGGTGGCGGAGGGCCCCCCAGGAAGATGAGGAGGAGCCGCTCGCATGGGATTGGCGACGGGCACAGCCGGGGCAGGACTCGCTGAACTCACAGCAGCTGCAGAAAACGCCGAGGAGGAGGGAGGAGCAGCCGAGGCAGTCCGGGGACGAGGAGCTGATGGAACAGCGGGGACGGATGACCCGGAGGCTGAGGCTGCTGTCTGTCCCTTCCATTGTGACGCAGGGGAAACAGCTGGCTGGGAGGCAGAGTTCTCACGGCGGCCCAGAACAAGATCCGGATGGGGAGCTCGCAGCGGCTGATTGCAGGCAGGGTGGCGACGTCTTCCGGCAGAGGGCGAGGTTAGGTTCAGGTCTGGGAAGTGCTGCTGCTGCGCTGAAACGGAGGCTAGCAGCTCGGCGTACTCAGGATAACGATGAAGCTCAGGATTGATCTCCACCAGTCTAACTGCCGCCACCACATGCTTCAGGATCTGGCTGGGATGAGAGGAAGAGCGTGCTTCAGCCACACGGCCCCTGATGAGCTCAGCTGCCCACTGCGTCTCTTCACGGGGGGTCCCGGCTGTCCTCTTCCTCCGCTGCGGATGGGAACGGCCCTTCGGTGACGTAGGCCCCTGGGCTGGATGGGTGACAGGAACCTGATCCTGAGGTGAGGAGCGGAGATGTCTCACCGTCGGCTCTGGCTTTGGTTTCCTGCCGGAACTCCTCTCCGGTCCATGGATCCCTCCCCGAAGTTCCGTAATTTCGGCCATCCTCCTCCTGACCTCAACGTGATTGGCATGGCGAGGACTGCGCTTAATTGCTGCCTCTGCGAGGTCCAGGTACCAGCATGAGCTGCCGGGGGGTGGTGTCACTACAAGCTTGGGAGAGGATGCCATCTACCTCAATGAGCACCATGATTAGCTTGTAGCCCAAGTCCAAAGAATAGCCAGTTCTTGGCGGTGCTATCTCCCGAAATACATTGGTAGACAAAACAGGGGGAAAATCTCCAAGCCCCAAAAAACAAACTAACTGTGGCTGGCATCTCGTTTGGCTGCGAACTACTGTTATGGAATGCCCCTTGCAAGGCATTCATGAGACAGCAGAGACCAAAGAGTAAGTTTGCTGATTTATTTAACAAAAGACAAGGATAACAAAATAAACAGCCACGTGGGGCAAAACACGAACATACCCTCGACACAAAAATAATAAACATTGAGAGCTAAGAGGAGAAGTAGCGAGAACAGGCCAACGCTGAATAATAAACACTTACGAGGCATGAACAAGATGAATGACAAAGGAGACTGGAGTCGGGGATAGGAACTCCAGTCGCATACACGGAGGTGCATGAGGTTGTTGTCGGTCGCAGCGAGGAGTGTGCCTCAGCTGCTTCATTAAATACAGAACAAGAGCTAATCAGAAAAGGTGAAGGTAAATTAGTAGAATAACCCACAGCTGTCACAGCACGGCTGGGCTTTGACAGCCGGAAGTCCTGCTGTGATGCTGTCAAAATAAGAGCCCTGGAGGAGGCCAAATGACAAGACCCGAAATAAGATAGAACAGGGAAAATACTGGACAACCTGAGTGTGGATGGGATTGGCACTCAGGCCACATCACATAACTGATTCGATCTATGCCAGCGTATTCTCCAAATTTTTCATACGTTTTGCAAACGCTGCCTAAATTGTCTAGGTGTGACAGGGCCTAAACGCAGGACACAAAAACGCCCAAATAACAAAATAATTTTTGGTTCAATATTTACTGACAAATGAGCAACACTGATGCAACAGTTGCAAACAGGTCCTTCTGCTATGTATAATAATGTTGGGTGTTTTGTAGTTAATTCGGTTGATTACAGTTTTAAAAAACCTTTTAATAACAAAATACCGCTAAAATATAAAATGATGCACTACAATGGGTCTCAAATATTTGTAAACATGTCCTCTTATAGTACTGCACAAGTTTATTGATGTACACAGAAGAAATTCAATATTACACTGAACTCCATCACTGAACAGTGATAAAAACTAAAATAATTGTAATGGTGACTGAACAACTCCCATTCTCCAAAGTGCAAGATACACTATTTTGAATATAAGTGATAAAAGATCACACAAATAAGTGATCTGACAAACAAAGAACAGTCTGAAACAGTTGCTAATGCTGGATGTCCCATTCATTTTCAACAATTAGGTATTCTGGAATTAATATTCACACAGTCAAATAAATCTTAGTGCCATTTACTCCCTTTTATATTTGTCAAAGTCTAACATGTGTGATTGCCTACATACAGGCTACACCTCTTTGTATTCCACTTTCAAACAGCCTATATTTGGGCCAGTAAAGTCTGATTGGGATACCAGTTTCAGACAGGAATACTTGGTTGTACGGGAAACGCACTACAGTAGCGCTAGTTTTCCAAATGAAACGATTCCAGCTGCGCTCTCTCTCTCTCTCTCTCTCTCTCTCCCTCCCTCTCTCTCTCTCTCTCTCTCTCTCTCTCTCTCTCTCTCTCTCTCTCTCTCTCCCTCCCTCTCTCTCTCTCTCTCTCTCTCTCTCTCCCTCCCTCTCTCTCTCTCTCTCTCTTTCTCTCTCTCCCTCTCTCAGACGTAATTCAGTCCTCCGTTAGCTGGAGCAAAGATGTCCGGTGCCGTGCCTCCTCTCCCGGTTTTCCTCGTCGGTCTGTGCTTGTTGTCGTGGGTGCGGAGCGGGGACGCCATGGAGCGGGGCTCGGTCAGTCTAAACGACATGTTCCGGGAGGTGGAGGAGCTGATGGAGGACACCCAGCACATCCTGGAGGAGGCGGTCGACCAGGTTCGCTCCCGTTTTTACCACATTCACAGGACAGCGGCGGCTCAGTGCGTAGAACGGTGACAGAGAACTTATTTAGCGGACTGAGATGTTGATTTCATCTTCACTGCGTGTAGAATCCTGGGGCGGCGGTCAGACGTGAAGTGGCCGAACTGAAGGAGGCCCATCTAAACACGGGAATGTAAATATTTGACTCCCCCCTTTAAAAGGAAGGGGGGAGGGGGGTTAAATGAAAATGAAAGGGACGACTTTTCAGTATAACCTGGCCTGTGACCTGTCTACAGATTCGTAATAGAAATAATCGGTTTTCCTGTTAAATATAAAACTTTATTCTTGACTTCTGTGTTGAGAATTTGCAGCTGCTTTGATTATAAATTGAACATTTTTTTCTTGTTAATTCACAAGTTGTTCCTTGTAAGTTTGCTAAATTTTTTCTTGTTCTTTTTTTGCAGTTTTTTTTTGTAAATTTAATACTTTTTTGTAATTATTGAACGTTTTTGTAAATTTGCTGCATTTTTAAATTATTTTTTTTTCTTATAAATTTCTGACTTTTACCTTTTACAACTGCAACCATTTATACATTTGCAATTATTTTTTCCCCTTAAATTGGCAACTTTTTGATTAAATTTAACTTATCATTTAATTAATATTATTTTTTCTTCAAGTATTTTTGATATATTTAGTCCTTCAACATAAACCCTAAAATGCAGTAATGTATTGAACAACAGTGTATTTATTAATCACAGTAAGTGCCTAATGTTAAGGGCAAAACACACCTGTGAAAATCAGAGTGGTGGCCCAGATGCCCTGATGTACCCAGGGCCCAACATGTGGCGCAACACTGCAGACAGAATCACAGTCCTGCCAGACTTAGGTATGTGTTGGAGCACTTAACATAGTTTCCATGTCTACTGCAAGTCTGACTCACATCACGTTGAGCAGCCAGTTAAAGGGGACCTTCATGTTCTTCCTTATATTACCCATTTATTAACTGTAAAAATGGTGATTGTTGAAGTATTGCATTAAAACTGGCCTGGCAACATTAGTACAATATTAGGTCGTTTTTTCCCTTGTTTTTTTTTTTTTTTTTTTTTTTTTACATTTTCACCTTCCTTCATGGAAATTCTGTTTTCTGTTTAAATTTGTGACTTTTTTCTCATAATTTTAATTACTTTTTTTTGTAAATATGGGCCGTTTTCTTTCAAAAAAAAAAAGTTTGCATATTCTTCATGACCATAAGCCCACCACATGTACCTTTCAATTTTTAAATGGGAATTTACAAGTTTTCTCTTGTAAATGTGTATTTTTTTGACAATTAGCAAATTTTTCTCTTGAATTTGTGACTTTTTCTTGTAAATGACAAAACAAAGTGGAAGGAACTGGGTGGAAGTAAAGCCAAATGACTAGTCTAATAGTGCACTTCAACCAAATGCAAAGCCAATTTTTCTGTAGTTTGTTTCCACCTGTGACATCCTGCTAGGCTGCTACAGATCTGCTAACATGCACTAGCAGGGCATAAAACTGGACACTGGTTGGTTTGTTTAAAGCGTACCTGTGGTGGTCGTCTAAACACATTCAACTTGAAAACATTAGGCAAAGTATTGATTATTTGGTTAAATAATTATTGCCAGCCATATACCACCGGAGAAATATGCAAATACGACCGCAGGCATGGCCAGCCAATGAAAACTCTGCCCGCAGCCATGACACATGCGGATGTGACGTCACTACATTGCTACTGAACAGTCAATACTCCGCCTGTATGAGAGACTAGGGTGCTTTTTTTTTTTTTTTTTTTGTTACTTATTTGTACCCGTAGGTAGATTTGGTTTGCAGTCTGGTGACAAGCCACCGGCTGCTGGTCGCTGCGTGCGCGAGCGCCCTAAACCTACATGTTTTTGGTATGTGGGAGGAAACCGGAGAAATCCCAGAGTAAACCCACGCAACACGGGGAGAACATGCAAACTCCACTCAGCTCACTGTTGGTCAGGGGCTGGGATCGAACCCACGAACTCATGATCCCCGCGATCCCCCGGCCAAGGGTAAACTGTGCTGCCACAGTGCTAAACCACTGCGCCACCGTGCAGCCCAGGGTGCTTTTGTGAGTGTTTTTATTCTATTATGGCTGAATTGTCGGACTCTGAGGAAGAATTCGTCCAACATGGCTACAGGTTTGAGCCAGAAAGGTCTTCTGAGGGTGAAAGTGACGAAGTGGTCCTCACACACAACGCAATTTCGTCTGAAAGGACACGTCTGTGCCCTGTTCCGAGATTGCGCAATCACTTTTCCGCTATGATCTTCTGACAAGGTGAGCTGGGTTTGGGTACACAAAAGAAGTGTTTATCTTTGTTTTTTCGCTTATTATTGAGACATCCAAAGGCTTTACATTCCACCATGTTGTGATATCCATATCACATTGTATGTTTTTGTTGTTACAAGAGCGCCGAGTGTCTGCTGCTCTGTAGAATCATCGGCAGTCTGGCGGCCGTTACGACCTCAGATCAGACGAGACGACCCGCTGAATTTAAGCATTTATTTATTTATTTTCTACTCGTTTTAGTTCTGCATTTAATATGAACCCTGAGTTTGAAATAAATGTTTGAATTTGAATTTGAATATCCTGAAAGCCACTGCTCATCCGGGCACTCCAGGCTCAGCCAATATTGATCCAGATCGCGGTAGCCACGATACTACGTCACAGGAAGCATCCTGGCAGGCCATGTAGCTGCCAGTATGGCTGCTCGCATGTTTTGCTGACATAGCTGAACCACCACATCAGCAATGGATTTATATCACATTGCTTTGAACTTGAACTTAAACTTGAACTAGAACGTGAGACAGGGGCTCAATATAATATCTTTTTTTTCACGACCACCACAGGTACGCTTTAAGGTAAAGGTAAAGCCAACTTTACTGTCATTCAGTCCATACAGCCAATCATGTACAGTAAAACGAAATTACGTTTCTCTTAGCTACAATATTAATCACATCTAGAATCAAGAGGGGTCGCTGCCATGCAAGGCAACACCACAAATTTCCCTCCTCCGTTCCATTATTGCTGAGCACCAAGCTGGACGACAGGAAGTTCCACTTTTTATATGGTCTTCGGCATGACCCGGCCAGGGTTTGAACCCAGGCCTCTTGGGTGTGGGGCAGATGCTCTACCAACTGACCACCACTGTGGTTTAGTGCTGAAAACAACCAACATCAGGTGAAAGGGAACCTGAAGAAGTGGAGGCATGCACTGGACGAAAGAGGAGTGAAAGTCAGTAGAAGCAAGATAGAATGCATGTGTGTAAATGAGAGGGAGGCAGGTATAACAGTGAAGATGCAAGGAGTAGAGGTAGTGAAGGTAGATGAGTTTAAATACCTGAGGTCAACTATCCAAAGCAATGGAAAATGCACAAGAGAGGTGAAGAAGTGCAGGCAGGGTGGAGTGGGTGGAGATGAGTGTGAGGGGTGAATTGTGACCGAAAAAGGCAGATAAAGGTTAAATAAAAAATTATAGAAAGAAGGATAGCAGCTAGAGTGAAAGGGAAGATTGACAGGACAGTAGTGAGACCTGCTATGATGTATGGTTTGGAGACAGTGGCACTGACAATAAAAAGGGAGGCGGAGCTGGAGTTGTTAGAGTTGAAGATGCTAAGATTCTCACTGGGAGTGACAGGATTGGAAATGAGTGTATGACAGGGACAGCTCAGGGGTTAGTGGTTTGGCAACAAAGTAAGACAGGCAAGGCTATTTGTTATACTTTATAATCCTAGAGGGAAATTCAAGGGCACCCACCTGAATGAGGCAGCCATGGTGCCAATCCCTTCACATACATTTACAACTAGGGTCACTTTAGATAGACAGACAGACAGACAGACAGACTAACTGACTGACTTTATTGATCCCAAATTGGGAAATTACAGTGTGACAGCAGCATGACAGTAGACAACCCAAACGAACAGAAATACATCACAATAGAAAAAGGAGTTACCCAGGGAAGTAAAAATTCCTAGATAACCCTACATGCCACATATGCCACTACTACATTAA
Organism: Pholidichthys leucotaenia; assembly: GCA_020510985.1. Classification (NCBI taxonomy): domain Eukaryota; kingdom Metazoa; phylum Chordata; class Actinopteri; order Cichliformes; family Pholidichthyidae; genus Pholidichthys; species Pholidichthys leucotaenia. The sequence continues at coordinate 191,484,218 of CM035840.1, forward strand.
ATAGATGATGATCCCCATGAGTCTATGGCTAGTACTGATGTACAAAGAAGGGCCCTAAAGTGCACGGTGAAATGAGAGGTACTAATTAGGCTGCAAAGTGCAGTATGGCAGCATTGTTATGACCAAAATTCAACATTAGAGTGAGTTATTGTACAGTGAAATGGCATGTGGCAGAAAAGATTTCCTGTACCTGGCCGTTCTGCAGCAAAGCTGTAGTAGTCTGCTGGAGAAAGTGCTCCACTGTCTGTCCAGTGTGTGGTGGAGGGGGTGATCAGGATTGTCCATGATGGATCGCAGTTTGTTCAGTGTCCTCCTCTCCACCACATACTCAAAGGCCTCCAGCCTAAGACCAATTGCAGAGCCAGCCTGTTATATATTAATTATTATTATTATTATTATTGTATGTTATAGTTGACGGCTACAGCTTTCCGGTTCCGCCGCGACCCAGGGTATAAAAGGCCTACCCGGAAGAGGCACGGTCTCTTTTATGACCAGCGCCTCTGCCTTGACGGGAGCACCTTAAGTTCTGTGAGTCTGTTTAATAAAGTTCCGTTCGACCGCATCTTCCGCCTCATTATTGGAGTATTGGTTATGGACATAACACAGCCTTCTTGATAATCTTGTCAAGTCTGTTGGTGTCACTGGCTCTGATACTGCTACCCCAGCAGACAGCAGCTAAGAAGATGGCGCTGGCAACTATGATCTGGTAGAAAAGTTCCAGTATCTCGTTGCACACATTAAAGGATCTCAGCTTCCTCAGAAAGTAGAGTCTGCTCATCCCCTTCTTTTATGCAGTATTGGTGTTAATTTCCAGTCCAGTCCATTGCTGATCACAGCACCCAGGTATTTGTAGTCCTCCACAACACCACATCCTTCCCCCTAACCTGCAGTGGGTGTGAAGGTGTCCTCTTCTTCCTGAAGTCAATCACCATCTCTCTGGTCTTCTGACATTCAGCCTCAGGTGATTCTGCTCGGTCCACTAGACAAATCTGTCTACCAGTGCCCTATACCCCCCCTCCTCTCCCCCTCTTATACACCCAACAACAGCCAAGTCATCAGAGAATTTCTGCTGATGGCATGACTTGGAGTTGTACTGTATTGGTGTATAAGGTGTATGTGGAGAAATACTATATTTTTAATAAGTAAACTGCACTGCTTGCACAATGGTACAGTAGTTAGCACTGTTGCCAAACAGCTAGAAGGTTCCAGGTTTGACTCCCCAGGCTGGCAGGGGTGGGAACCTTTCTATGGAGTTTGCATGTTCTCCCTGTGCTGTGTGAGTTTACTCCAGATTTTCTGGTTTTCTCCCACAATCCAAAGACACACATGTTAGGTTAACTGGTGATTCTAAATGGTCCCGAGGTACAGTATGTGTTTCTGAAAGGCCCTTAGTGTGGGGAGCGTGAAATAAAGAGACTGAATTATTTCTCAATTCAGGTTTAATGCAGATTTCACATCCCCAGCTTTCTCTCAAGACAAGAAGAGAGTGAGCTGCATAAAAACCCCCACCTTTATACATGTAACATCGGAGGCAGAATCACACAATGTCGTCAAAATCCCCCATTGACAATAATTCTCCCCCTGAGTCCTTTCGTCGTCCGACCCGTACAACTCCCAGTTCGCTCCTTATTATTTCATGCCGCCACATTGGTGACCCCGAGAAAGCACACGCTTTGTGCAACGCAACCTTCTGGTCTGGACAGCCACATTGGTGACCCCGAAGAAAGCACATGCTTTGTGCAGCAACCTTCTGACCTGGACATCCACGCTGGAACCGGCCGAGGGACACAAAGATCGTCACCTCCCTCTCACCGCTTCAACGCATCTGCATGAGCCCGAGGGACAGAGATCGCCTACTCCCTCTCATCGCTCGTCCGCATCGACACGAGCCCAAGGGACAGAGATCGTCTCCTCCCTCTCACCGCTCCAACGCACCATGACCTGACACAGCGAACGACACAACAGCTTACAGGGATGACCATCAGCGCCGACGACGCTGATCTCCAGCAAGCTCCCTGACCCTGACTCGCCTCTACAGTGGTCCTGCCATGCACCGAACCCCCGCGCGCACACCGGGGGGTTACGAGGACAGCGCACCACGCACGGGACAATAACGGCTCCACAGACCGCCATCGTCCTTCGCCGCTGCACACAGAACCTTCAGGGCTGCTCACACACCTGAAGCACGCACGCAGCTCGCTCACAGGATTTTGTACGGGTCTCAGCCACGGCGCATAAGGGAATTCAGCCGTCAGCTGTTCCCGAGGGCTTTAGGGCTGCTCGCGCACCTAAAGTCAACACGCCAAGTCCCTCACTGCTGCAGCTCCTTTTTTTTCTTCATGACCGCGAGAGGAGTCAGAGACTAATTTTTCTTCGCACAGCCGCTGTGGACCTCCGCCACGTTCAACGGGACAGCCCCTCAACATCGCGGATCCACAGGCAATTTTTGCGCGGCCCAGACAATTTCGCCGTCCCGGGCCAGCACTCGCTACCCCCACCCCCCCTCCCTCCACCTGTGGACCTCCGCCACGTTCAACGGGACAGCTCCTCAACATCGCGGATCCACAGGCAATTTTTGCACGGCCCAGACAATTTCGCCGTCCCGGGCCGGCACTCGCTACCCCCACCCCCCCCCTCCCTCCACCGCCGCCTGCAGCGAGCCTTCCCCGCAGCTCACTACCAAAGCCGGACTATCGAGGCCTCAGCTTCCCGCTGAGCCCTCTGGGGGGGAGTGTATGGGTAACCCCCACAACAGCCACGGACAAGCAGAGCGCTCAGCGGGAGCAATTAACACAGCAGTGTGATCTATGGACTGATAACAATATGTAGATGTGCGTTGTAACCTCTTTTGTCCTACAGCTCCGGAGCAGAGGCGAATTCCGGCCAGTAATCTCCCTATTGTTATGTGTGACACTCAAATGCAAACGTTGATGATTCCTGCTCTGATTGTGATGCAAATGTCCCATGCCTTTCATGTATTGTCTGTAACTGGGTATAAAAACGGCATATGCTCTGTAACTCACTCTCTCTCTCTGATCACTGCTTCTGACAACACGCATTCTGTGTCTCCTCACGAGAGCCTGAGGACCCGCTCAAATGGACCATCGTATGGCGGGCGCAGGCTTGCTCGCAGAGCCTCGTGCCTGACAAAAACAAACTCGGCATTTTTTAAAGCTTTGGGAACAAAAACACACGGAAAAGTGTGATGAACGGGGCCCGGGAGCATGTCTGCTCCCGTGCCGATTAGTGGTCCCAGAGCCGGGGGGCGCCCCGGCGCTGGATGCTCCGGTAGGAACTCACCGGGCAGCCTGAGAGGCTGCGCAAAAACCAGCTCCGCTGGGGAGGCATTCAGTCCTCCTTGGGCGCAGAATGCAACCCCAATAAAACCCATGGTAGTTTGTTTACCCAATCTACATCCGTAAGCGACGCCCTGAGGGCTGCCTTCAAAGACCTATGAAAACGCTCGCATAAACCATTAGCCTGGGGGTGGTAAGCGGTAGTGCGGTGAATTGTCGCCCCTAAGCTGCTGGCCATCGCTGACCAAAGCTCAGACACAAATTGAGGTCCTCTGTCGGACGTAATATCCGACGGAACCCTGAAACGCGCTACCCAGGCCGTCAAAAATGTGCGGGCCACCTCTGCAGCCGTGGTCGATGCCAGTGGGACCACTTCCGGCCAGCTTTTGGTTCGGTCCACCATTGTCAAAAGATGTGTCAACCCCTGCGACGACGGTAGGGGGCCCACGAGGTCAACATGCACATGGTCAAATCTCTTGGCCGGGATGTGGAATGGTTCTAAGGGGGCTTTTGTGTGCTTGTGAATTTTGGCCCGCTGGCAAGCCATGCAGGTTCTTGCCCACTCTTTCACGTGCTTGCGCAGGCTCGGCCAAACAAACTTCTCCGCTACTATTTTCACAGAAGCGCGCACCCCCGGGTGTGCCAGGGAGTGAACCGAGTCAAAAACGCGGCGGCGCCACGCGGCTGGTACCACCGGGCGCGGCCGCCCGGTAGATATATCGCAGATTAGGGGGGGCATACCGGTTTGCAAACTCCTGCTCTCCAGCCTTAACCCTGTTGGTCCAGACTGGAGCGTGCACACGTTCGCGTCTCTACTCTGCTCCGCTGCCATGGCTGCATAATCTATCCCCATGTGAACTGGGGCCGCGTGCGCTTCCGCGCTGCTATTTTGCCCTGCGGCCGCGGTAGTATAATCTACCCCCGCGTGGACTGGTGCTGTTACCACGCGGGAGAGGCAGTCTGCCACTACATTGAGTTTACCCACTACGTGCTGAATATCAGTAGTAAATTCGGAAATTGCGGCCAACTGCCTCTGCTGCCGGCCCGACCAAGGTTCCGAAATTTTGGCCATCGCAAAAGTGAGCGGCTTGTGGTCGACAAACGCGGTGAAACGCCGACCTTCCAGCCAGAACTGGAAATGGCGAATGGCTAAGTGGAGCGCTAACAGCTCCCTGTCAAACGCGCTGTATTTCTGCTCGGCTTCGCGCAAGGATCTGCTGAAGAAGGCCAGCGGCTGCCAAACCCCGGCAACATGCTGTTCCACAACCGCCCCTATGGCCAAATCTGACGCGTCAGTGGTGAGCGCTATGCGGGCCGTTGGGTCTGGGTGAGCTAGCAGTGCAGCGTCTGCAAGGGCTTTTTTCACCTCCGCGAACGCGCGCTCCCGTTCCGGGGACCAATCGATCGTATTGGAGGGTTTTTGTTTTTTAAGCGCGGCATATAATGGTTGCATGAGCTGCGCTGCGTGGGGTAGGAAACGGTTATAAAAATTTACCATTCCTAAAAACTCCTGTAGTGCTTTGACCGTTTGTGGCCGGGGAAACTCCGCCACTGCGCGCACCTTGTCTGGTAGCGGAACCGCCCCTTCTGGGGAAACGCGGTGCCCCAAAAAATCGATCTGCGCCACGCCGAACCGGCACTTGGCTGGATTAATTATTAACCCGTGCTCTCCCAACCTCCGAAAAACTGCTGTGAGGTGTTTTTCGTGTTCCTCCTCGGAAGTGCTGGCGACTAAAATGTCGTCGAGGTAGACGAACACAAAGGGGAGATCGCGTAACACAGCATCCATCATGCGTTGGAAGGTTTGCGCAGTGCCTTTGAGGCCAAACGGCATGCGTAAAAATTCAAAAAGTCCGAACGGGGTTATTACCGCTGTTTTGGGAATGTCCTCGGCTCGGACTGGGACCAGATGATAGCCGCGGACCAGGTCTATTTTAGAAAAAATGCGCGCCCCCGCTAGATGCACCGAAAAATCCTGGATGTGTGGGATTGGGTAGCGGTCATGCGCTGTGGCATTGTTTAACCTGCGGTAATCACCACAAGGTCTCCACGAGCCGTCAGTTTTAGGGACCATATGCAGTGGGGAGGCCCATGGGCTCTTCGAACGGCGAATAATGCCCAGCCTTTCCAGGTTGGCGAACTCCTCGCGCGCTATGGAGAGCTTAGCTGCATCCAAACGCCGAGCTTTCGCGAAGACGGGTGGGCCAGCTGTGGTGATAAAGTGCTCCACCCCGTGTTTCGCAACTGTTGCCGAAAATGTGGGAACTGTGAGCGCTGGAAACTGGTGACAAACATTTTGTGCTAGATTTGGGAGACAGAAAGGAGACAGTTAGCATTGACAGACTAAAGCCTGCTTTTGTGATGAATGACGAGTCTGTACTGGTGGCGAGGGCCCCTCGACGTGGCAGACCCCCCAGGGAGCATGTCCTGGAGCCGCCGCAGGGATCAAATAACCATTCTCTTCCTCAGTTAGCAGATTCACTGCAGGACGGCGCCACAAAGGCTGCGAAGCCTGCTTACAGCAAGTTTGGAAGACGTTTGAAGCCCAGACAGCGTACAGACTGATGTGTAATTTTATCATGTCGTGTAGACTATGCTGTTGATTTTATCATGTTGTGTGAACTATGCTGTATTGTCCATTTTTCGACGTTTGGTGGGGGGGGGGGTTATGTGGCTCACATATTTTTGACTGCATATGTATAAGCATAAGGAAGATGCTTAGGACTGCATGTGCTGATTGACCTCACGTCTTGGATGGAACAATACGTCTGGACCGCCTGCTGTGGCGACGTTGGTCTGCACTGGTGGCGGGGACACTCGAGCTGCACAAGGGATGGAATAAAAAGAGAGTGCATTAACCAGCCGCCTATTGGCAAGATCAACTAACAAACTAACTAACTAACTAACTAACTAACCTGCACTTATATAGCGCTTTTCTAGTCACAAAGACCACTCAAAGCGCTTTCATTAATACTAACCCTCTATTCTAAGGGCCTATAGGAAACAGATATCTAGGGACAATTTAGAACAGCCAATTAACCTAACATGCATGTTTTTGGCATGTGGGAGGAAACCGGAGAAATCCCAGACTAAACCCACGCAACACGGGGAGAACATGCAAACTCCACACAGATCACTGTTGGTCGGGGGCTGGGATCGAACCCACGATCCCACGATCCCCACAATCCCCCGGCCAAGGGTAAACTGTGCTGCCGCAGTGCTAACCACTGCGCCACCGTGCAGCCAACAAACCAACCAACAAACCATGTGAGCACAGAAAATCAGCACCTAACATGTTGAAACTCACCGCCGCTATAATAAAAGTCCATTCATAAGAGCGGCCGTGCAAGGACAGAAGCAGAGTCCTTTCTCCGAAGGTCTTGATGTTCGAGCCCTTCGCCGCCGTTGCCCCGTCACCACGGGGGCCTGCCAGCCGGTCAGCATAGGTCGGGGTGATGAAACTCACTTGGGCTCCGGTGTCCACGAGGAAGTGCTGCCCGGAGCTCGCATCCGTGAGGTAGAGCAGCTTATTTTGTTCGCCGAGAGCCGAAGCTGCTAACGGCTCCTGGTTCTGGCGTTTCCCGAGGACTTGAAATGGCACGGCGGCACACATCTGTGCGCCTTCTCTGCGAAGCGCCGATGGTAAAAGCAGAGGCCATCTCCTCCGCTGCGTCGGGACTGCGCCGCTGCCATCGTTGGTGGGATTGGTTCCGCAGTCTCCGGCTCATCGCTGCTCCCGGTCGCCACACCGAGGTCTGCCGCTGCCGCGGTGGCCGTCTGCTCACCACAGGAGTCGAGGAGCTGCTGCGCCTCTCGGGCCAGCGCACGGAAGTCCCGCTGAGTCACACAACGCATGCTGGACAGGGTCCCTCTCATCTGCATCGGGAGGTTTCTCAGGAAGATGTGCTTGAACAGGAAATCGTCGTTGTCTGTGTCCCTCAGCTGCAGCATGTCTTCCATCAGGTCGACTGGCCTGCGTCCTCCCCGGTCGTGCAGAGCCAGGAGTCTTCTAGCCCTCTCCTCGGCTGAGGGCGTGAAACACTGGATGAGGGCAGCCTTCAGCTCGCCGTATTTGTCGTCAGCGGGCGGCTGCTGTACCAGGCTCCGCACGCATCGTGCTGTGCGGTTGTCGAGCTTGGCGATGACGTGGTAGAACTTTGTGTCATCCGCCGTTATTCCCCCGAGTGCGAACTGTGCTTCGGCTCGAAGGAACCACGAGTCCGGGTTATCCTGCCAGAACTCTGGTAGCTTGATCGAGACGGCGCTCGCTCGGGCGGTCTCCGATGAGTCTGGTTCGGGGGAATCGCTTCTAGGCATTTCACGTTTTGGTCACCAATGTGGGGAGCGTGAAATAAAGAGACTGAATTATTTCTCAATTCAGGTTTAATGCAGATTTCACATCCCCAGCTTTCTCTCAAGACAAGAAGAGAGTGAGCTGCATAAAAACCCCCACCTTTATACATGTAACATCAGAGGCAGAATCACACAATGTCGTCAAAATCCCCCATTGACAATAATTCTCCCCCCGAGTCCTTTCGTCGTCCGTCTGACTCCAGGAGGTCAGGAAGTCCTTTCAGAGTCTTATCACGGCACCTCCGTCCTCCTGCCATTATCCCCAGGCGGTCCAGACGTATTGTTCCATCCAAGACGTGAGGTCAATCAACACATGCCGTCCTAAGCATCTTCCTTATGCTTATACATATGCAGTCAAAAATATGTGAGCCACACTTAGAATAAAGCGTGAGTACAAGTGAAGTGTTTTGAGTGGTTTTTGAAACTAGAAAAGTGCTACATAAGTACAGGTCCTTATCCTTACAGTCAATTTTAGAGGCATAACAGATGTTTTTATTGTGCTACAAGTTTTTGTGTTGCGCTAAATGGCTATGAACCTCTGTAGCACCAGTGCTATGGGCAAAAAAAAGTTAGTGTACAACTCAGCAGGTGCATCTCAATAAATTAGAATGCCATCGAAAAGTTTATTTCAGTAATTCATTTCAAAATATGAAACTCATATACAGCCATGGACAAAATTGTTGGTACCCCTCTGTTAATGAAAGAAAACCCCACAATGGTCACAGAAATAACTTGAATCTGACAAAAGTGGTAATAAATAAAAATTCTATGAAAATTAACCAATGAAAATCAGACAATGCTTTTGAATTGTGGTTGAACAGAATTACTTTAAAAAACAAACTCATGAAACAGGCCTGGACAAAAATAATGGTACCCCTAGAAAAGATTGAAAATAATGTGACCATAGGGACATGTTCAACCAAGATGTGTCCTCTAATTAACATCACAGGTGTCTACAAACTTGTAATCAGTCAGTCGGCCTATTTAAAGGGTGACAAGTAGTCACTGTGCTGTTTGGTGACATAGTGTGTACCACACTAAACATGGACCAGAAGAAGCAAAGGAGAGAGTTGTCTCAGGAGATTAGAAAGAAAATTATAGACAAGCATGTTAAAGGTAAAGGCTATCAGACCATCTCCAAGCAGCTTGATGTTCCTGTGACGACAGTTGCACATATTATTCAGAAATTTAAGATCCACGGGACTGTAGCCAACCTCCCTGGACATGGCCACAGGAGGAGATGGATAATATGAATGGTAACAAAAGAGGCCAGAACAACCTCTAAACACATTCATGGTGAACTCCAAGGTCAAGGTACATCAGTGTCAGATCGCACCATCCATCGTTGGTTGAGCCAAAGTGGACTTCATGGGAGACGACCAAGGAGGACACCACTGTTGAAAACAAATCATAAAAAAGCCAGACTGGAATTTGCCAAACTGCATGTTGACAAGCCACAAAGCTTCTGGGAGAATGTCCTATGGACAGATGAGACAAAACTGGAACTTTATGCCAAGGCTCATCAGCTCTATGTTCACAGACGCAAAAATGAAGCATACCAAGAAAAGAACACTGTCCCTACTGTGAAACATGAAGGAGGTTCTGTTATGTTCTGGGGCTGCTTTGCTGCAACTGGCACAGGGTGTCTTGAATCTGTGCAGGGTACAATGAAATCTCAAGACTATCAAGGTATTCTAGAGAGAAATGTGCTGCCCAGTGTCAGACAGCTTGGTCTCAGTCGCAGGTCATGGGTCTTGCAACAGGATAATGAGCCAAAACACACAGCTAAAAACACCCAAGAATGGCTAAGAGCGAAACATTGGACTATTCTAAAGTGGCCTTCTATGAGCCTTGATCTAAATCCTATTGAACATCTGTGGAAGGAGCTGAAACATGCCGTTTGGAGAAGACACCCTTCAAACCTGACACAACTGGAGCAGTTTGCTCATGAGGAGTGGGCCAAAATACCTGCTGAGAGGTGTAGAAGTCTCATTGACAGTTACAGAAATCGTTTGATTGCTTCAAAAGGTTGTGCAACAAAATATTAAGGGTACCATCATTTTTGTCCAGGCCTGTTTCATGAGTTTGTTTTTTACAAAAAAAACATTTTTTCTAACCAGTTTGTATACCACCATAGACAGAGAGAGAACCTGAATTAGACAGAGCTCAGAGAGGGCAAGATGAGACAGAAGAGAGGAGCCAAAGAAAGGAAAGTGTTCAGGCAGAGGAAGGAGAGAAGGATAACACCACTAAAAAGTCTAAACACAGGATGTCTGGGTGGGACCTCAACTGGCCCAATATTCAAGCCTCGGTTGTACAATGCTTCAGATGGTAAGTTCCATATGCAACGTTATGGTGTAAAATTTTAAAAAGAAATAGTATAAAATTAACATATTCCCGTATGTTTAAACCCCCCCCCCCCCGGGGAAAAATATGTTGCCAACGCACCAAGGTCTTTAAGCCAGAGGAAACACTGAAGTGACCACCGCGGTTGTTGCGGTTGCTCATTTTCTTCCGTGGTAGGCTTGTCCATAGTGGGGTATTACATAATTGCGGTTATCGCAACAGCCCTACTTCTATATATACAGTACATACAGGCGAATTGAAATGGCATTTCTCTCTCTCTCTTCAGCGGTGTGCACAATATAAAAAAAGAAAAAGGAATAAGGCTGGAAAAACAACAACAGCTGTCTATGTACAGTAATGTTACTGTAACACCCACTTGTGTGTAACACCTCTTTGTAGCACTTTAGGTGTGTAATACTACTTTAGGTGTAAAATCTTATACCCTTGTGGTAGTATTAGGTTATGGCAGTGTAGTTACCTTTAACTCTACTACCTGGATGGAAGGGACAATTGGGCCAGATCAGACAGACCCCAGGTTTGTAGGAGCCCGGAGGACACAACAATAGAACACTCACACACTCGGTGTATGGAACTTGCAACTATATATATTTCAAAGTTATGTACACATAAACACAGGTAGAGTGCTGATCACAATAATAATTCAATAATAAAAGAAAATACAATCCATCCAACATATATTCACAATATGTACAGTTCTTTGGTATCAGTTCCAGGTGACCAGTTGGGTCACTTTTACCAGTCAGTTAGGTTCGGGCAAGGCTCGCCATCCAGATCTGGAGTTCACGGTTTCTTGGTCCAGGAATCAGGAAACCAAAAAAAAAAAAAACCTGACCAAGCTAAGTGACACGTGCGTCATGGGGTTCCCGTGCTCATCGTGCGTTTACAGCCTTTGGATCCAAATCAATCTCAAGTTTTATCTGAGACAAAGACTGCTATTAGCACGTTAGTGTCGCCATATCATCAAGGACCCTCTCTCTCTCTCGATTGGTGTCTTTCGGCGTCTGGCATGACTGAGCCAAAAAATGCAAGTCATACCCAGACCCGGAGAGAGAGTGCTTAACCCATTGGCAGACGCTGCCAAACAACGGCACAGCCATTGGTCGCTCAAAATACCAAATAAAAACATTTGGAACTTTATCAAAACTCCCCAGAAAATGTTCCCTACCGTTTTATGAATATATATTTATTTAAAGGCCAAATGTCACGTAATTTTTTTTTCTAAATGACAACGAATTTAGATAAAATACACACAGCTTAAACCAAATATTCATACTGGAGACCATATCACCCACCTGTATTTACATAATTGCACAAAATACACCAGGTGAAGGCCCCACTTTGCTCGCTGGCTTGTGACAGCCAGTCCAGACCACGCCCATGTTTTTGACGTCACAAGTTGTACCCTGGCTGCCCTGCCTATCCACATTCACACTTATCAACATTGGACAATCATGATGGAAAGTGACAGCGATTGTGAACAAATTAGTTTAGTTTGTCTTTTTTTTTTTTTGTCTTTTTTTTGTCAGTGGTTCAGACAGTGACAGAGGCATAGAACCTTACAGGTTCGAGCCGTCCGAGACGGAATCAGATGCTTTGTCTGATGACAACAGTTCCGAAGATGACCAGAGAGCAGAACCAGTGGAAAATGTCATTGAACTGGACATTAATCACCTCCAGAATTGGGAAGCCGAAGGGGGTCTGTCGAGGGCGCCCCATAAATATTGATTTTTCGGAAGCCATTATTATTACAGTGGAGGAGAGCCGCTGCTGTCAAGAAATTGACCAGATCAATATGAAAATGGAGGCGCATACCTGTCAAGAGAGACGTTTTCGCCTTATTTTAATACCGTAAAACGCGGCTATAAGGGACGGCGGAGTAATAAGGGACACTTTTCTGGGAAATGTTTTAAATGTAATTCGTGTTGTTATTGTCAAATATTTTAAGGAAAATACGGGAAAAATGCAATTTTAGCAAAAACGGGCATATTGCCATTTCTGTATGCCCAAAAGAAAAATATACGGGAAAAAAAATTGAGTGTGTTGAGGAGCACGTCGTGTGTGTGATCCCCAACAGCTAGGGTGCTGGCAGATGGCTCAGCCTGAGCTATTCGCACTACATTGAGAAGTGTGGACTCAATCATTAGTCTGATTGTCGGGGCGGGCAGATCGCTCAGCGGGAGCTATTCTCACTACAATGAGAAGTCATTAGGATAATGGTTTAACACTTTCAGCTGTGCTGCGGCTGCGGAACAGAGAGGAATCGCCTTACAAATACAGAATTCTGCTTTTTTTTATTTTGCGCCAGACGCTGAGTTGTGTTCTTATTGTCAAATATCCATGAATCCTTAAAATATTTGACAATAACAACACGAATTACATTTAAAACATTTCCCAGAAAAGTGTCCCTTATAGCCGCGTTTTACGGTATTAAAATATGGCGAAAACGTCTCACTTGACAGGTATGAAAACATTTCCCAGAGAAATGTCCCTTATTACCCAGCTGTCCCTGATAGTCCCGTTTTAAGGTATGGGTGAAATATCCAATTTTTTCTTTCTTGTTGCTCACTTCAATCTTTCAGTCTCCATATAAACAATCAATTGAAATACCCCAAGCATCAAACTAAGGTACAATCTATTTCGTCACTTCCGCCTTCTTCCCCAGGCGATTCCAGGGGCCGTGAGTAGGAATGTCAGGCCAAGCGCGGCAGTTTTAAATTAACGAATATTCCGGCGTTACTGAAGCATATGCACCAAGACCCGAACGGATCGGTTCCCTTTTATATCTAGTTTCAAGACATTTAAAGTACCCTGTTACGTGACATTTGGCCTTTAAATATTCATCTTTAAATTATTTACTCCCATTGTGAAATGGGTGTTTTTCTTTTTAAAAGCAGTATCAATATTCATATTTTTGTTCACGTTTTTAACACTGGGTTACATTACCCATAGTGCAAATGGCGACAAAAGATAGACCCAGACCTCCCACAGTACAAATCATCACTCATATATAATTCCAAGAAATCTTCTTTAGATTTGATTGACATTTGGCAACCAGCTTACAGGTGCATTACCGCCACGTACTTCACTCTATATCATTACTCTATATATTTTCTTCTTCTTTTAGATTTGATTGGCGGTTGGCAACCAGCTTACAGGTGCATTTCCGCCACGTACTTCACTCTATATCTCTCAGCAAGCCTACTCCAGCTGGTCAGGAGCTCTATCCAAATCTTCAGTCCTGGTCTATATCACTCTACGTATATATCTGGTGGACAATTTAACATCACTCTATCTGGTCAGGAGCCGCATTCTCTTCTTCTTCTTTTAGATTTGATTGGCGGTTGGCAACCAGCTTACAGATGCATTGCCGCCACGTACCTCACACTATATCATCACTTTATCTGGTCAGGAGCTGTAGCTGTGTTCAGTTGAACCTCAACTCTATCTTGAGACATCACTCTTCTTCATCTCTTCTTCTTTTAGATTTGATTGGCGGCTGGCAACCAGCTTACAGATGTATTGCCGCCACACACTTCACTCTATATCACAGGTGTCAAACTCACTCCAGGGAGGGCCAAGACCCTGCAGGTTTTACCTCCACCCAGTGTCTTCCAACAGGTGAGTTCACTGAATTTCTTCCCACTGATTGCTGATCAGTGAAAACACCTGCTGAAGACACTGGGTGGAAGTAAAACCTGCAGGGTCTTGGCCCTCCATGGAATGAGTTTGACACCCCTGCTCTATATCATCACTCTTATCTGGTGAGGAGCTGTAGTCCTTCTATCATCCTCAACTCTTATCTTCAGACATCACTCTTCTTCGTCTCCTCGTACTTTACTCTATATCATCACTTCACTCTATATCATCTGTACACATCTTGGCCGTGTCTCCTCTTCTTCATCTCCTCGTACTCTATATCATCACTTCACTCTATATCATCACTCTACACATCTTGGCCCCCGCATTCTCTGTCTGTGTGTGTGACTCACAGACACAGACACACACACACAGACTGCATTCTCTGTCTGTGTGTGTGTCTGTGTGTCACAACCATAAAACTCGCTAAAAGATCATAGGATCGCCTGTGGTGTTCCTATGATCTCTACATGATGTCTATATGATGTCATATAGACGCATAGACGCTGTCACGACCATAGGACTCGCTAAAAGATCATAGGATCACCTATGATGTTTGTATGATCTCTACATGATGTCTATGTGTGTCTGTGTCACGACCATAGGACTTGCTAAAAGATCATAGGCTCGCCTATGACGTTCCTATGATCTCTACATGATGTCTATGTGATGTCATATAGACACCATAGTATAGAGTGATTCAAGAAAATCTGTGTGCGTGTCAGTGTGTGATCAAGGGAAGGCATCACTCACGCTCACTGATAATCATAGAACATCAAAGATCAAACGAAGGGGTCACTCACAATCATCGGACGTGTCTGTGTGTGATCAAGGGCAGCCATCACTGATGATCATACACACAATCATACGACATCAAAGATAAAAGGCAGGCATCACTCACGATCATAGGACTCGCTATGACATCATTTAAGCTGAAAGGCAGGCATCACTCACGCTCACTCACGATCATGACATGGTTTTAAGACCCAGAGAGCAGACTCAGACTCAAAAGCAGATTCACGCTCACTCACGATCATGACATGGTTTTAAGACCCAGAGAGCAGACTCAGACTCAAAAGCAGATTCAATTATCTTTATTATGTTCAGAGTAGGTGTGTGCATGCGTGTGTGTGTAGATGTAGCAGCCGGGGGCGAGCAGAGCACTGTGCAGCCTGGCAACCCTATGGACAAGCAGAGACAGGGAGGATTAGTATGTGACCCCAGAGGGGATGTACAGAAATGTCCAGTGCTTACTGTTTGCAGAGATGGAGTAGTGCTCAGGTTCGACCCAAAGGCTCCAGCCAGGAAGACGGCGCCCGCTGTCCCGGTTGCTGCTGGAGAGGATGGACGTGTTCGTGGAGGTGAAGTGTAGCTTGGTCTGCCACCACGGATCTCCGCCTGTGCACAGGGGATAAGCGTAGATAAAGATGAGAGTTGGGATGGCTTACTTGTCGTGGAGGTGATAATCCTTCCTGACGACTGATGAAAAGGAATGATGTTCTTTGGAGAGTGTAGGCTGTGACTGTGAGGAACTGCGAGGAAGACGAAGGCTTGTGTTGGCCTCATCTGACCATGGAGACAGACGACTCTGCCCTGATCTGAGGGCAGCATGGTCTGAATAGCTCCAGTGGTGATGGAGAGCAGGTGTGCGCACAGCTGAGGATAATAAGCAGACAGAGCGAATCATCACAGTACTCCCCCCTAACGAGGCGCCTCACGGCGGTCGATCCAGCTTACCCGGGTGCGTCCGGTGGAAGTCCCTGATGAGTTGACAATCCAACACGAAGGAGGGACGCACCCAGGACCTCCACTCCGGGCCGTAACCCTCCCAGTCCACCAGGTACTGGAGGCTGCGTCCCTGGCGACGGTCATCCAGGATGGCATTGACCTTCCATGCCGGGTCGCCATCGATCACCACTGATGGAGGTGGTGACTTGGGAGGAGGGCACAGAGGGCTGGAACAAAACGGCTTGACCTGCGAGACACGAAAAGTGGGACAGATGCGGGGGGGGGGGGGGTGGCAGGCGCACAGCCACAGGGTTGACAATACGGGTTGTGGCAAAGGGTCTAATAAACTGCTGAGACAGTTTCTTCGCCTCAGGTTTGAGGTTGATGTGCTTATTTGAGAGCCATACTGGAGTGGTGGCTCAGTTGGTAGAGCATCCGCCCCACACCCGGGAGGCAGGGGTTCAAATCCCGGCCGGGTCATGCCGAAGACCATATAAAAGTGGAAATTCCTGCCGTCCAGCTTGGTGCTCAGCAATAATGGAATGGAGGAGGGAAATCTGTGACGGCGCCTTGCATGGCAGCGGCCGTCTCATTCTACATATGGGGTGTGTGTGATTAACACTGTAGATAGGAAAAACACAATTTCGTTCTACTGTACATGATTGGTTGTATGGTTGAATGACAATAAAGGGTGATTCAATTTTTAATTAATACCTGTTGACCCACCCGGTAGGGGGTTGCTGGCATCCTGCGACGATTAGCGATCGTGGTGTTGCGCTCCGCCGTGCACCGCAGTGCGGTCCGGGTAGCTCTCCTTAACCGGTGACAGCGCCTCAGGTGGGCTCAGATCGATGGGACAGCAATGTCCCCTTCCTCCTCAGGGAACAACAGAGGATTGTAGCCCAGAAAGGCCTCCAAAGGGGACATGCCGATAGCTGAGGAAACGGTGGTGTTGTGCATATTCAATCCACGGGAGATGGGTGCTCCAAGACACTGGGTTGGCGGTGGCTACGCAGCGCAGCCTCCAACTCCTGGTTCGCCCGCTCACACAGTCCATTACTCTGCGGGTGGTACCCTGAAGACAGGCTCACTGTAGCCCCGATGGTGTTGCAAAACGATCTCCACACCTGGGAAATAAACTGGGGCCCCCGGTCGGAGACGATGTCCAGGGGAATGCCGTGTAACCTCACCACATGCTGGACGAGAAGATCCGCTGTCTCCCTCACCGTGGGCAGCCCCTGTAGGGGGATGGAGTGGGCTGCCTTTGAGAATCTGTCAACGATGGCGAGGATGACGGTGTGGTGGTTAGAAGGTGGAAGACCGGTAACGAAGTCCAGGGCCACATGGGACCAGGGCCTGCCAGGGGTGGGAAGAGGGTGGAGCAGACCAGCTGGAGGAGAGGAGGACGTCTTACCGGTGGCGCACTGGGTACAGGAGCGGATGTATTTTCTGACGTCCTTCTGGAGCGAAGGCCACCAAAACGTCCGCTGTAGAAGTGCCACTGTGCGTGCCATCCCAGGGTGGCACGAGAGCTTGGAAGAGTGAGCCCAGTTGAGTACATCGCTCCGAATGGCAGATGGGACAAACAGCCTCCCTGCTGGCCCCCCGCCCGGGTCCGGCTCGGCCTCCTGCACTCTCAGGACCTTTTCTTTGATGCCCCATGAGAGGGCACCCACGATGCACGATGGGGGAACGATGGGGTGCTCCGACACCTCTGCTGCATCTGAGGCGAGCTGTCTGGACAAGGCGTCTGGCTTGATATTTTTGGACCCGGGATGGTAGGTAATCGTGAAATCAAAGCTGCCAAAAAACAGGGACCAGTAGGCCTGGCACGCGTTCAGGCGCTTGGCTGACCTGAGGTACTCCAGGTTTTTGTGGTCCGTCCAGACGACAAACGGCTGGGAGGCCCCCTCCAGCCAATGGTGCCACTCCTCCAGCGCAAGCTTGACCGCCAGGAGCTCCCTGTCACCGATATCATAATTCCTCTCCACCGGGGAGAGACGATGGGAGAAGAATGCACAGGGGCGGATCTTATCATCAATCGGGGAGCGCTGGGACAGCACGGCTCCAACCACTGAGTCTGAGGCGTCCACCTCTACCAGGCACCCAGAGCGGGATCCACCTGTGCCAAGATGGGAGAGGAAGAAAATTTAGATTTCAGGTTGGTAAACGCCGCCTCGGCCTCCTCTGTCCACCGAAAGGGCACCTTGGGGGATGTGAGATGGGTCAGGGGGAGGGCAACAATACTATAGTTCCTGATGAAGCGGCGGTAGAAATTGGTGAATCCTAGAAACTGTTGGAGTTGCTTTCTGGAGGAAGGAGTGGGCCACTCTACCACCGCTTTTACCTTATTGGGGTCTGGGATGATTTCATTGTGGAAAATGATGAACCCGAGGAATGACGTCTTGGAGGCGTGGAGCTCATATTTCTCGGCCTTCACGACGAGTTTGTTCTCCTGGAGCCGCTGCAAGACTCGCCTCATGAGCACCTGATGCTCATCCAAGGACTGAGAAAAAAATCAAAATCTCATCCAAATATACAAAGACAAAAGAGCCCAAAAAGTCCCTCAGCACATCATTAATGAGGCGTTGGAATACGGCGGGGATGTTGGTCAGCCCAAATGGCATAACATGGTATTCAAAATGCCCACTAGGGGTCTGGAACCCTGTTTTCCACTCGTCGCCCTCCCGGATCCGCACTAGGTGGTATGCATTGTGGAGGTCCAGTTTGGTGAACCAGGAGGCCCCCCCGGAGGGAATCGAATGCCGTATTAATCAAAGGGAGCAAGTATTTGGCCTTGATAGTGATATTATTCAGCTCCTGGAAGTTGATGCAGGGCCTCAGCGAGCCGTCTTTCTTGCCCACAAAAAACCCCCAGCCCCACCGCCGAGGACGAAGGCCAGATTATGCCCGAGTTTAAAGACTCCTTAATGTAGGTTTCCATAGCCTCCCGCTCCGGTGCTGACAGGCTTTAAAGTCGACTCGACGGCAGCGGGGCTCCAGCCCGGAGGTTGATAACACAATCATATGGGCGGTAGGGGGGAAAGAGCTTGGGTCTTACTGAAAGCGGCCCCCAGGTCGTGATACTCAGGAGGGACTTTGGACAGGTCGGGAGGGGGGGTGATGGGGGCACCGAGGGGTACGGATGGCGAGCAGGCAATGGACTGCGGGCAGGCACTGAGGCAGAATGAGCTCCACGAAACCACGCTCCCTGAGCACCAGTTGATGGATGGGTTGTGCAGTCAGAGCCAGGGGTAGCCGAGGATGACAGGAGAGGAGGCAACCGGCAGCACAAACAACCTGAGCTCCTCCCAGTGATTTCCAGATATAATGACTGACAGAGGAGCGGTCTGTTTGGACACTATGGCAAGAGGGGCTTTAGACAGGGCAATGAGTCTCAGGGGGGTCTTCAATGGGTGGCAGGGGAGCCCCAGCCAGGTTGCCAGTTCCCCCGAAATGAAGCTCTGCTCGGCCCCTGAATCAACTAAAGCATGTGTGGCTATCTCAGTCTGGTTGTGAATAAAACGGATGGGTAAAAGGAATCTAGTGAGGGGATTAGATTGAGGTGAGTCTGTGAGTCCCCCTACTGCGATGCACGGACTCCCCCTTTTGGCCGTATAGGACAGGATGCTACCTCATGCTCCTCGCTCCCACAATAGAGGCATAGCCCAAGCTCGTGGCAGTGCTGTTTCTCTGCTAACGGCAGTTTAGACTGCCCAACTACCATTGGCTCAGGGGCATCTGGAGAATCTAAGGGAGGTAGGGCCAATAGGGGGGGCTGCAGGGAACGGTGAAACTGGGCGCCCGAGCGACCGGAAGTCATGCGCTCAGTAGCCCGCTCCCTTAGCCTGTTATCTAGGCTAATGGTTAGAGAAATTAGCTCTGTTAACCTACTCAGTTTTTCTAAGCGGGCTAGCTCATCCTGCAGGCTAGGGCTAAGGCTCCTGACAAATATGCTACAGAGCGAGGTGTCCTCCCACCCCACCTCCATGGCCACCACCTGGAAATCAACGGCATAGTCAGCTACGGACTTGCTTCCCTGTCTTAAGTTTAGCAGCCGGGAGGTAAGCACACTGTCGCGGTTGGAGTGGTTGAACATCTCATTAAACTCAATGATGAACTGGTCATATGTCATATTAACATAATCAGCCCTAGCCATCACTGTGTAAACCCAGGCTAACGCCCACCCCTCCAGGAGATTGACAACATAACCTATTCGGCTGTGATTGGTGGGGAAGTCCCCGAGCACCCGCTGGAACACTGTCCCGCACTGGAGAAGGAACCCCCTAGCTTCCCCTAGCTTGCCGCTAAAACGGGTGTGTGTGAGAATCAGTGTCAACTGGGATAAAGAAGCCTCAACAGGTTGGGAGCTAGTGGTAGCATTGGCACTGCTTGAAGACAGAGGGGAGGCCTACGGACTTGACAGGCGATCCAACCGATCATTAATTTGAACCAGCTGAGTGAGGACAACCTGCTGCTGGTAAGATAACTGATCTACTCGAGCCTCTAAGTTGTTAACCTTGCACGCTAGCACGCTGTCTGCTGGGTCATTTTGGCGGAGTTGTGCTGACATGGTGTTAAGACCCAGAGAGCAGACTCAGACTCAAAAGCAGATTCAATTATCTTTATTATGTTCAGAGTGTGTGTGTGTGTGTGTGCACGTGTGTGTGTAGATGTAGCAGCCAGGGGCGAGCAGAGCACTGTGCAGCCTGGCAACCCTATGGACAAGCAGAGACAGGGAGGATTAGTATGTGACCCCAGAGGGGATGTACAGAAATGTCCAGTGCTTACTGTTTGCAGAGATGGAGTAGTGCTCAGGTTCGACCCAAAGGCTCCGGCCAGGAAGACAGCGCCCGCTGTCCCGGTTGCTGCTGGAGAGGATGGAAGTGTTCGTGGAGGTGAAGTGTAGCTCAGTCCGCCACCAGGAGGGAGAGGTCCGCCGCCACGGATCTCCGCCTGTGCACAGGGGATAAGCATAGATAAAGATGAGCGTTGGGATGGCTTACTTGTCGTGGAGGTGATAATCCTTCCTGACGACCGATGAAAAGGAATGATGTTCTTTGGAGAGTGTAGGCTGTGACTGCGAGGAACTGCAAGGAAGACGAAGGCGTGTGTTGGTCTCATCTGACCATGGAGACAGACGACTCCGCCCTGATCTGAGAGCAGCGCGGTCTAAATAGCTCCGGTGGTGATGGAGAGCAGGTGTGCGCGCAGCTGAGGATAATAAGCAGGCAGAGCGAATCATCACAGATCATAGGACATCAGGGATCAAACACAGGCATCACTCACGATCATAGACTATGACATCATCAAACATCATAGAACTCGCTATGACATCATCAAAGATCAAATGCAGGCATCATAGGACTCGCTATGCCATCAGCGTATGGTGTCTATATGATGACATTGTGGAGAAAGGAGGCAGGCGAGGCAATGAGTTGGATGACACAGAAACTTTATTCCATCCCCAACATAATTTACAGCAAACAAGAATCCTGGGTCTCTGTGCATTCCTCTTTTATATCTTTAATCCCATGCATCAAGACCCGGAACCTCCGACCATCATATATTATGTTTAGAACAAAGCCTGTGTGGCACATTAACATGACATAACACCGGCACCGTACTCACTTTTATTCTCCCAGCGGGTCCGGCATTTACTTTTCTCGCCGGGGGGCACATAGTCCTTACTGTCCCATCTGATACCCCCCGGTGACACCTCCTCTTTCGGTCCATTGTTCCCTGGGTGTCATGATCGCCCCTCTGGGGCAAAACCAATCTCAAGTGCTTAACTGCAGACAATTTATTGACAAATAAACATGACAGTTAAAAATAACAGTGCAACAAATCCAAAAGCCGACAAGAACAAACTTACACTGAGTTGAATCTCAGGAGGAGAGGAGGGGGAGATTGACCGTAGAAATAAAGTCTAGTCTGAACATAGCTGAGGCTGCTACAAACACAGGGTGGAAAGGCTGAGTTTAAATACATAATAGTGATGGGCTGCACATGTGCGAGCTGGGCTGGGGGAACACTATTTGTCTAACTGCTGTCAGCTGGAGGGACAGTGGCCTGAGAGCAGCGAGAGGGGAAAAAAGCAAGAGACAAAAAAAGAAACACAATCACTCGCAGCTGAAGAGCAGACACAGACAATATAGCAATCCTATATACAGAAAAGTAGAGCAGTAGTACTTGTAGTCGCAAGTTCAGTGCGGTAGTGTAGGTGCAGACAGTGACAGGACTGCACATGACAAAGGGGTGCAGATAACATGAGCAGCTGAGACACAAGGTAAACAAGACATGAATACAGGGCCAGGGGAGACATAACTCAATACTAAGCACAGAGAATAGTAAAAATAAACTTAAATGGTGAGCAACCAGACCATGTCCAGAATGTGACAGTGAGAGTTAATGGTGTTCTGTCTCACTTGGCTGGCCCTGTATTATGGACTGTCCAGGGTGTACCAGATGAATATAGGACCAGATCCACTTTGTGAACACATGTGTATTACTTATAAATAAATGTCTTATGCATCTAATTATACAACAGTTAGTTCTGACTTAGCAATTTAATTGGACAGTAGGGATTCCAGGAGGTATTATGTTCCTAAATAACCACACTTGGATGCTTCACTGGCTATGCATCACTCTGTTTTATTGCAATCTGTTGTGTACCATCATTTCCACAGTCAGGCGCTGTTTGAAAATAGACAGACTTCATAGCCTGGAAATGCTATTGTTGTTCTCTGGGATCATGCTAATAGTTAGCCCTGTTAGCAGTGGTTAGCTTCCTTTTAAGACTAACTAGCCCAAAGTATAGATTAAAACCTCACAGTGAACAGTACAAAACCTATAATGGTGAATAAAAGTTATCTAAAACTCTCACATCACAGCATCCAAACCTTTGACATACGTACAGCAGTAATACAGAGTACACTTAGAGGCTAACTAAGGAGATTATGCTTATTTTCCAACATTTAACAGATCCCATCACCCGCAAGGGCTGCTGGGAAATGGGAAGAATGTTTCCTTCTTGTGTACCAGACTGATGCACTAGGGCCCCCCCCCCCAAACACAATCTTGCATAAAGTGCCCCCTCCCAAAAAAAAACAAAACAGGAAATGGCCCCGAAATTAGCATATGAAACAGTTTTATCACTGGAGAGACAGAATAGGCTGAACCCTAATAACAGCTGGCTAGAATAATACATGTGTCAGTATCCTGGGAGGGGGGGGTATTTATTGTTTTTTTTTTCCACTTGGATTGCATTTTATACCGACACATCACCAGTGGACCAGACTCTGACTGTTTCACTCAAAGTCTGGTTTTGATCATTGTTGGATCATTGGTTTGTTTCATCAAAGAAGATGTTGTGTGGACCACAGCATGCTGTAAACATTTTTTATTGTCTCTTTGTTGACTCAGTTCCCAAATGAAACAAAAAGAGGTGCTGTACTTTGTAGGCGATTTATAAATGTGTCCTAATAGGAGATGGGAGAAGAAACAAGAGAAAAAAATTCTCTTTCTTTCTTTACAGATAACTACTGAGAGCATCAGGTCTTCTTCAGCTTCACTGGAGTTGCCCCCCAAAAACCACAATAAGACCACGGTGATGGAGAAGAGCAGAGACAAAGCTGTTGAAGTCCTAGATAGAACAGTCAAGGTGGGGGCTAGACAAACAAGGCCTTTTGTTCTTCCTTCCGCTTCTTCATGGGGTCTGATACTGTGGATGGCCTCTTTTTGTCATTTGTAGGAAGCCAATAACAGAACTGGAGAGGCTCATCTTTCACACATCCACGTGGAGATTTCTGGCCAGTGGAACAGTGTGAATCACGTGAGTCTTTTTCTGATTGGTTTATAAGTGGAGAATAATCGGAGAACTAGAAAAAACAAATATAATATTTTTTTTTCCACAATATCTTTATTGAACCTTTTTTTTTTTTTAACAAACATGATACAAACAATCAAACACTAACACTAAAGTACTACAAAAAAAAAAAAAAAATGCACTAAAAACACCAACAACCACCAACAAAATCAAGTCTTCAACAATGCTCCTCTGTTTAGTCTAGACAATCCAATACATAAGTATACATATTATGTTCACCAGTTTGGAATTTACAAGGTCCACACACATCATTCACCTTCTTCTTCAAGAGTTATGTTTAAATTTTTTACATAATCAATAAAAGGTCTCCATATATTCTCAAACACAATTTCCTTTGATTTTAGTATATATGTTATTCTTTCTAATGGAAGGTTTGTTAACATCTGTCTTAACCACTGAGTCACATCTGGTCTATGAGTCTTTTTCCATAATAGTGCAATACATTTTTTGGCATTAAGCAAACTGAGGTCTATGAATGTTCTTTCACTTTTATTAAAATTATGCTTTTCTGGGTACAGACCCAACAAAAACAGTTTAGGATTCAATATGATTTGTTTTGAGATTATTTTTTCAATTGTTACCCTCACCTCTTCCCAAAACATTCTTATTAATCTACATTCCCATAAACAATGAAATAGGGTTCCTTTACTTTCCATGCATTTTGTGCATGTATCTGGTATATTTTTGTTATATCTATTTAACTCCTCCGGTGTAACATACATCCGCATTAACCATTTGAAATGTATCAATTTAAGGTGTGCATTTATTGATTTGGTTTGAGCTTCTGTACAAGCCAATTCCCATTGTTCCTCTGAAATTTCAATTTGCAGATCTTCTTTCCAGTAGTTTAATCTTTTCAGTGAATTTTCACTTGAAGATAGTGTCAGTGAGTTATAAAACTCTGAAATAATACCCTTTCTTTTACTATCTTTCATCATCATTTTTTCCAAGGATGAATAAATAGGTCGAGTGAGAGCTTTATTTTGATTTGATCGAATAAAGTTTCTAAGTTGAAGATATTTAAAAAAATGTGTTCTATTGAGATTAAATTTGATCCTCAGCTCTTCAAAAGACATTATGTTGTCTGCACATGGCAAATATAAATCCTGAATCTTTTGTATCCCTTTTAAATTCCATACTTTAAATACAGCGTCCGCTCTCCCTGGTTTAAAATATTGATTACCCCATATTGGACTAAATTGTGACAATAACTGTGGTTCTTTTAAATAGTTTTTAGCTTCACACCATATTTTGATCATATGCTTTACAAATGGATTTTTAACTTGTTTTTGTAATTTTTTTGCCGAATCTGAGTATATGAATATGGGAAGAGGTAAAGGTAAATTGTATGATTCCATTTCAGTCCAGTGAGGGAGATCATTTGATGAAAAATAATATGTCATAGACCTCAGTTGTGCCGACCAATAATACAACATAAAATTTGGACATTTCAGACCTCCACGATCAAATGGTAAATATAATAAAGACAAACGTAATCTAGCCCTCCTGTTGTTCCATATAAATTCCACTAACTTTTTTTTTATTCTTGAGAATAGATCTAAAGGTGGTGATAAGGGAATGTATTGAAATAAATAAAGTATTTTAGGTAAAATATTACTTTTAAGTATATTGATTCTCCCGATCATCGACATTGGTAGTGACATCCATCTCTGAGTTAACTCATTGATATCTGACATTAAGGCTTCATAGTTGACACTGGCGACTGATTCTAGCTTAGGCATAATTTGGATTCCTAAATATTTAAACTGATTTACAACATTGAATTGATTTACCTCAGGGGCTGGGTAATTTCTCTGGGTCTCATTTAGCATTAATATTGAAGATTTAGTTTTATTTATTTTATATCCTGATATTTCCCCAAAATTCTTTATTAAATTCAACAAGGTTGGAATTGATTTTTTTAGATTCGACATAAACAAAATTATGTCATCGGCGTACAGGGAGATTTTATGTTCTGTTGGTCCAACTTTAATTCCATATATTTGTGAATGTAAACGTATCGCTATCGCTAAAGGTTCAATTGCCATAGTAAACAGTAAAGGTGAAAGTGGACAGCCTTGTCGACATCCTCTATTGATTTTTATTGGTTTTGAAATATTGTTATTTGTTAGGATTTCTGCTGTAGCATTATTGTATATTATTTGAACCCATTTTATGAAATTATTTCCAAGTCCAAACCTTTGTAGGACTTCAAAAAGAAAGGGCCATTCAACTCTATCAAAGGCCTTTTCGGCGTCCAATGATAGGAGAGCTGTATCCGGTGCTTCTTTATTAAAATAAATAATATTAAATAGTCTTCTTACATTATGGAAGCCTTGTCTACCCTTTATAAAGCCATTCTGATCTCGATTAATAATATTTGGTAAAATTTCTTGTATTCGTCTTGCTAAAATTTTACAGATTATCTTAAGGTCGGCGTTTAATAGGCTTATTGGTCTCATATTTTCACATTTATTAGAGGGCTTACCTGGTTTTGGCAGCAGTATAATTAAGGCATTATTTATGTATGATGGTAAATTATTATTTTGAAATGCTTCTAAAACCATTTCCAAAAAAGGTTTTATTAATTTATTCTTAAATTTTTTATAAAGGTCAACTGGAAGACCATCTGGTCCTGCACTTTTTCCTGATTTCATATTATCAATGGCTAGCCCAACTTCTTCTTGACTAATTTTAGACTCCAATATCTCCCTGTTTTCATTTGGAATACACGGTATAGATAGTTCGTTCAAAAACCCATTTAGTTTTGTTAAATCAGGTTCATTTTTGGTATCATATAATTTTTCATAGTAATCTCTAAAGGCTCTATTAATTTCTAAAGGATCTATAACTACCTGTCCATTACTTATAATAGAAATAAATTTCCAATTGTTTAATCTGCCATGCTAATAATTTTCCTGATTTTTCACCTTGTTCATAAAAAGATTGTTTCAATCTTAGAAGACTCGAGGCAGCTCTATTCGCTGATTTTTTGTCGTATTCAGCTCTCAAAATCAGTAATTCATTCTCCAACCTTGGGTCACTTCCTGCATACACTTTTTCCTGAAGATTTTTTATTTTATGTTCCAATTTAGCTCTCTCCTCTCGAGTCTTCTTAGATTTTGATCCTGTATAACTAATAATATGTCCCCTAATAAAAGCTTTGAAAGCCTCCCACTTTACACATGCTGATGTTTGTGTAGTATTGATGTCAAAGAACTCGTCTATCTGTTTTTCTATATACTTGACAAATTCCTCATCCTGAAGCCATTTATGCTGAAATTGCCATCTACCTGATTCCTTTATCAATTTTTTATCTACATATATTAGACAACAGGGTGCATGATCAGAGATCACGATGTTATCATAAAAGCAGTTTTGAATCTTGGACCTTAATTCTGTGGAAATCAAAAAATAATCAATACGTGAGAATGTCTTGTAGGTACTGGAATAACAAGAATAGGCTTTAACTTGTGGTTTCATTTCTCTCCATATATCTAACAATCTCAATTCTTTCATAAAATGATTAATAGTCATCCTACATCCAATGTGCGTACAATCCAGTCCTGTTGATCTATCCACACCTGGATTCAATGTACAATTAAAATCCCCTGCTATTATATGTTGCCCTGTAAGTGATGATAAGATGAGAAATAAATTAGCAAAGAACTTCTGGTCATCTATATTGGGACCATATAAGTTCACAAGATTTATATTTTCTAATAGCAAAGAACCTTGAATGATTACATATCTTCCAAATTTGTCTCCAATTACATTTTTCACTTGAAAAGGAACTGATTTATGTATGAGAGTCATAACTCCCCTGGCTCGGGATGAAAATGAAGAGGTGAATACACTTCCCTGCCATCTACTCCTAATTCTTTTAACATCCTCCTCTATCAGATGAGTTTCTTGTAAAAACACAATTCTTGAACCCATGTCCTTTATTTTATTCATAACTTGTTTAAGTTTTTTTAAATTTTGTAGACCTCTGCAATTCCATGAAGTTAAATTAAGATTAACACTTTGGTCCATGATCAATAGAGAGTTTGGGATTACCTTGCAGTGTAAACATGCTCATACAGAGAAGCAAAAACATGAGTGGTTGAACATTCATCCTACAAACTACACACAAACAAATTTCCCCTTCCCACTCTTGTGGCAAACCCCCCAAAATCAAAAGAAAAATTCTGTCTCCCGATATAGCCATCGACCGTTCCACACCCACGGGGAACAGCCTAAGCCACTCCTTCTTCATCCTCCCAATCACCCTAACTCTACTGCTTTTAATGACGTAACATTAACTCTCCTCTGTAGTTTTCCAACTTAACTCCAAAATTTTTAACAACTTTGTACATCATAGTTTTTTTTTTTGTTTGTTTGTTTTGTTTTTGTTTTGTTTTTTTTAATATATAATACAATCTATATTTTGTAAACTTACTATTTACTTCAAGTCAGTCAGATGCCTGTGCAAATGCTTAATTATTCTACCTTATATTTTGTTCATGCTTAGCTCCCACCAGTCTCTTCTTCTTCTTTGATCTTCTTGATGAACTCCTGCGCCTCCTCTGGGGTCTTGAAGATGTGGGTTCTGCCCTCATACGTGGTCAGCAGTCTCGCAGGATAGATTACACCATGACGAATCCCAAGGTTGCGCAGCTCCTTACGTACGGGATCAAACTGCTTCCTCAATTGCTGGATTCCTGTGGCCAAATCTGGGTAGAACCGCACCTGCTGGTCCTGGTGTTTAATCTCTCCTTTAGCACGTGCAGCGTTGAAGATCTTCATCCTGTCTCTGTTGCTAAGAAACTTCATAATTAAGGTCCTCGGCGGTCCCTTATCTCTCCGTGGGCCAATACGATGTGCTTTTTCCAGAACCACTGCTGATTGCAACTCCTCGCTGCCCAGCACCTCCGGAATCCACTTTTCCAGAAAGGAACATACGTCCCGACCTTCTGATTCCTCTGGAAGACCCACCAGCCTCAAATTATTCTGTCTCGACCGAGATTCCAAATCCAAAATATTATCTTCCAGAGATTTATTTTTTTTTTCCAAAGTGCGCACCTTTAATTGAAGACGGGTGACGTCATCTTCAGCACTAGCGAGACGGAGCTCCATCTGCGCCGTTCGTTCTACACAGTCACCCAATTCCTTTCTTATTCCTTCCAGCGCTGTCATAATCCCATCAAATCTAGAGGAAAAGTCCGCTCTCACTGAACTCATGGCAGCCATCAGCGCATCTGCGCCATTCCCCGCAGAAATCGCACCGCCGCCAGCCTCCTCCGCCATATATGGAGCCTTGTTTGCTGCGTCACAGACCTGAAAGTCCGTTAATTTGGACTGTTTCGGCGGCTCGCTTTTTCCTTTTCCTGGTTTTCCAGCCTTAGGCTTCGCCGACATATCCTCGTCCAAATGCTGGGATACGTTCTGTCCCAAATGAGAGAGTTATTTGCCGATTTTTTTCTCCAGGAGCAGAGCAGAGCGAGACACGTCCGTCCTACGTGGCAGCCATAACCGGAAGTCAAATATAATATTTTAACAGAAATTATTGCTTTACATCACTTTGATCATTTAATTAATTTTATTTCATTAAACATTTTTTTCATAATTTTATTTCTTCAAAATCAAAGTTGAAATCATTGTTCTGTTCTGGCTCTGCAAATTTATGAGTACAACTTTCAAATATTCTGAAAGTCACAATTTTATCACAAACTGTTTCAAATTCATTAGGAAAAACATAGCACATTCATTTTAAAATAGACATACATTTGGGAGTAAAAAGAAAATCCACAAATCACTAAGAAAAAGTAATAAATTTGCAAGAAAAATCTCTGAAATTTATGAGAAAATGTCACAAATTTATGAGAATAAAATCTCAGATGTGCAAGAAAATAGCCCTAAATTTACAAGGTGAAAAGCACACATGAGAAAAAAGTTGTGAATATCTGTATAAAAAAATCAAATTTACAAAGAAAAATGCATCAGATTTACAATTAGAACTTATAGGACTTGATGGTACAATCCCTTGATGTAACAGCATTACTTGCCTGGTGTCTTGAGTGAGAGAGGGGTAAACTGCTTCATTGAGGTCATCAGGTGGGTACCCTCCATCCTCAGTGTTTTGTTGATTTATGCCCACAACACATTCAGAGGGCTCAACAGCATCAACCTGGCATCCCAGGTGTGCCCCCCTCTGCTATTACTCCTCTGGTCATCTTGCAGCCCAACTGGAGTCTTTCCTTTTGATCCACAACCAATTGCTGCTTCGCTCTGCAACCTCAGATAGTGATTTTATTGCTTGCTGGAAGGCCTGTCCTCACACCCCCATTCTCTTCAGCAGCCTAGATGTAGTCTTGGCAACAAACCCTCTGCACCCATCCTCCACCGGGAACACCTTGGTTCACCAATTATGTTGTTCTGCCTGGGTTGCTATGTCAGTGTATTTTAGGCTTTTCCATTCGTACAACTCTCCCATTGCAGCTTCCCAAGGTACTGTTAGTTCCAGGATGTATAGTAACTTCTGCGATGATGACCACAAGATGAAGTTTAGTGCGAGATTAGTTGTTGTTATCTCTGTTGGAAAGACCAGTTTATGATCAAGGCCAACCTGCATCTTCCAGTCACGGGCCAGGTCAAGGAGGGTCGGGTTCATTCTTGCTGATGAGTTCACCCGATGTTTGCCTGCTCTGACGAAAGGAATGGTGCTTGGTAGTCCAATCACTGGGGGAGCAAGGGCAATGGTGGTAGTTCTCTTTCCTTCTCAAATGATTACCAGTTGTTGCAAGACCAGGTTGTGCCTCCAGGTGTAGCGGCCGTGGGACAGGCTGGTTTTGCAGCCAGTCAGGATGTGCAGGATGTGGGCAGCACAGTGGTGCAGTGGTTAGTACTGTTGCCTTACAGCTAGAAGGTTCCTGGTTCGAATCCCCAGGCTGGCAGGGGTTGGAACCTTTCTGTGTGGAGTTTGCATGTTCTCCCTGTGCTGCGTGGGTTTACTCCGGGGGCTTCGGTTTCCTCCCACAATCCAAAGACATGCATGTTAGGTTAATTGGTTGTTCTAAATTGTCCCTAGATATCTGTTTCCTATAGGCCCTTAGAATAGAGGGTTAGTACTAGTGAAAGCGCTTTGAGTGGTCTTTGTGACTAGAAAAGTGCTATATAAGTGCAGGTTAGTTAGTTAGTTAGCTTCAGAGTTGCTGAAGTTTGTCATAGAGCGCATGTAAGATCTTCTCCCACCCACTGCTGTAGGTTTGGTGGTATAGGAAGAACATCATAGGTGGCTCTTATAATGAAACTGAATTTGCTTCCTTCCATTTCCCAAAGATTCCTCCAGGTAAGCTTGCAATGTTCTAGGTTTTCCCAGTTAATCCACTGGCCCTGCTTGGACTGTGAGATTGTCTTTGTGCAGCTTTCTACCTCTTCCTGGTGCCGAACTTGCTCAATTACCATGTTTTATCTCTGAATGGATGAAGCCTTATGCCACGTTGGTGGACATGGCCCAAATCCAAGTCCTGTTCTTCCCTGCTGAATGTGACCAACTATATCTGCATGCTGGACAGCAGATTTTGCTTGCTGCATGGCCTCTGATGGAGTCCATTTCCTCCCAATGTTCAATCTGGGAGCAACAGGTCCACCTCAGATGCCATTGCTGCAGTACTCCCATTATTCTTTCTTCCACCTGGAAGATAAAGACTCCTACATCAGGATGCTCTTTGTCGACTACAGCTCCACCTTCAACACGGTCATCCCCCACAAACTCACCAACAACCTGTCTTCGCTTGGCCTGCACCCCACCCTCTGTGACTGGCTACTGAAATTTCTGACTGGCAGGCTTCAGTCTGTCAGGATGGGTAACAGGACCTGAGCCAGCATCATCACAAACACAGGTGTCCTGTAGGGCTGCGTTCTCAGCCTCATCCTCTACAGCCTCTTCACCCATGACTGTGTTGCCTCCCACAAGGACAATTTCATCTTAAAGTTTGCGGATGACACAGCAGTGATAGGACGCATCACTGGTGGTGATGAAGCATCCTACAGGAGGGAGGTGGCTAGCTTGGTGTCATGGTGTGAGGACAACAGCCTCACTTTCAACACGGACAAGATGAAGGAGATGATAGTGGACATGAGGAAGGGGAGGAGGAGACCCCATTGGCTGCTGTTCATCCAGGAGCTTGAGGTGGAGAGGGTGAGCAGCTTTAAATACCTGGGCATCCACATCAGTGAGGACCTTACGTGGGCACTTAACACCACAGAGCTGGTTAAGAGAGCTCAACGGGGGCTGTACTTTCAGAGGAGGCTGAAGAAGTTTGGCATGTTCCCCAAGATCCTCAACAATTTCTACAGCTGCATTATCGAGAACATCTTGACCAACTGCATCACTGTGTGGTACGGCAACACTACTGCCCTGGACCACAAATGCTTGCAGAGTGGTGAAGACAGCGGAGAAGATCATCAGGACTTCACTCCCCTCTCTGCAGAGCATCTACCACCGCAGAGTCCAAAGGAGAGCTACCGCCATCCTCCAGGACCCCACCCACCCCCAGCACAGAATGTTCACACTTCTACCCTCAGGCCGGAGGTACAGAAGTGTGAAATGCAGGACATCCAGACTAAAAAAACTCCTTTCCCACTGCCATCAGACTCCTGAATAAATAACAAACTCCGGACACAGCTTTGCAAATAGGAATTCACACACTGGTTGCTAAATTTGCACATTGCTCACTTGCACAGTGTACATAGTCTCACCCTGTCTCATGTCCATAATCATCTCTGCTGTTAAATTATGGTACAGTCTACTGGGTATTATCATTACAGAGAAATTCTTACACTGGGTGCTAATTTTTACATTGTTCATTTGCACATTGCTCATTTACACATTGTACATAGGCTTATGCCATCTCAGGTTCATATCATCTCTGATATTAATATACCATTGTCCATTATAGTCATCCAGTGAATTTTCATTCTTCTTGTTTCCTCTATTTTAACTGCTTTAACTGTCCTAATTGCCTAATGTGGGTTATTAGTATTCATTAGTATTAGTATTTAGCATTAAGGTGTTATTACCTTATTAGTAGATGTGTATCTATTGCCTTGGTATTCGTTCGGAGAGCAGAGTAAGAATTTCAATGCTCAGGAAATGTTGCATTTCTTAACTGTGCACATGATAATAAAGCCTTTGAATCTTTGAATCTTGAGACTCACTCAAGGTCATGTCTAGCCTCACTTTGGTGCACTTATACTCTTCCGTGAGGCTAGAAATAGGCAATTCCAGAACTCCCCGTCCATACAAAGCACTGCTGCTGAGTAAACGCGGAAATCCCAGCCACTTCCTAATATAGGAACTGACAGTCTCCTCCAGTTTCTCAACTTTAGTAATTGGGACCTCATAGTGTCATGAACCGAGCCCCTGTTTCCTGTGGGCTTGGTTCTGATCGTTCCTGGTGGCTCAGGCAGTGGGTTTATCACATGGTGTTATGTTTGGATTTCACGTTGTTTTCATGTCTGTGTATGGTTTCTGTTCCTGCCTGTAGCTGCTGCTCTGGCCTGTCCGGCCATGCCCCCTCTTTCTCTGACAGTCAGCTATTCGCCCTGGTAATTATCTTTCTCGCACCTCGCCCAGGTTTTCTCAATTGTTTGACCAGCGGTATTTATACTTAAGCGGTTCCTCGCTACACAAACACCACTGGACCATTATACGAGTCAGATGGTTGTTTTCCGCTGTTTGATCGTCACGTTCCGAAGGATTATCTGTGTGTGTGCTCGCGGTCAGACTTGGACGACTCGGACAGTTCCTGCATGGTAAGTCAGAGCTTTCCTGCTTTTCTTTTTTTTCCACAATATTTTTATTGAACCTTTTTTTACAAACATAACACAAACAATCAAACACTAACACTAAAGTAATAATAAAAAAAAATGTACTAAAAACACCAACAACCGCTAAAAGACAGGTCTTCAACAATGCTCCTCTGTTTATTCTAGGCAATCCATTACATAAGTATACATATTATACATTCACCAGTTTGGAATTTACAAGGTCCACACGCATCATTCACCTTCTTCTTCAAAAGTTATGTTTAAATTCTTTACATAATCAATGAAAGGTCTCCATATATTCTCAAACACAATTTCCTTTGATTTCAATATTTATGTTATTCTTTCTTGTGGAAGGTTTGTTAACATCTGTTTTAACCACTGAGTCACATCTGGTCTATGAGTCTTTTTCCACAATAGTGCAATACATTTTTTGGCATTAAGCAAACTGAGGTCTATGAATGCTCTTTCACTTTTATTAAAATTGTGCTTTTCTGGGTACAGACCCAACAAAAACAATTTAGGATTCAATATGATTCGTTTTGAAATTATTTTCTCAATTGTTACCCTCACCTCTTCCCAAAACATTCTAATTTTTCTACATTCCCATACACAATGAAATAGGGTTCCTTTACTTTCCATACATTTTGTGCACGTATCTGGTATGTTTTTGTTATATCTATTTAATTCCACCGGTGTAACATACATCCGCATTAACCATTTAAAATCAATTTAAGACGTACATTTATTGATTTAGTTTGAGCTTCTGTACAAGCCAATTCCCATTGTTCCTCTGAAATTTCAGTTTGCAGGTCTTCTTTCCAATAATTCAATCTTTTCTGTGAGTTTTCACTTGAGGATAGTGTCAATGAATTATAAAACTCTGAAATAATACCCTTTCTCTTACTATCTTTCGTCAAAATGTTTTCCAAGGATGAATAAATAGGTCGAGTGAGAGCATTATTTTGAGCTGAAGATATTTAAAAAAATGTGTTCTATTAAGATTAAATTTGATCCTCAGCTCTTCAAAAGACATTATGTTATCTGAACATGACAGATATAAATCTTGAATCTTTTGAATCCCTTTTAATTTCCATACTTCAAATACAGCATCCGCTGTCCCTGGTTTAAAATATTGATTACCCCATATTGGGCTAATTTGTGACAATAAGTGTGGTTCTTTTAAATATTTTTTAGTTTCACACCATATTTTGATCATATGATTTACAAATGGATTTTTAACTTGTTTCCGTAATTTTTTTGCCGAATCTGAGTATATGAATATGGGAAGAGGTAAAGGTAAATTGTATGATTCCATTTCAGTCCAGTGAGGGAGATCATTTGATGAAAAATAATATGTCACAGACCTCAGTTGTGCCGACCAGTAATACAACATAAAGTTTGGACATTTCAGACCTCCACGATCAAATGGTAAATATAGTAAGGACAGACGTAATCTAGCCTTCCTGTTGTTCCATATAAATTCCACTAACTTTTTTTTAATTCTTGAGAATAGATCTGAAGGTGGTGGTAAAGGAATGTATTGAAATAAATAAAGTATTTTAGGTAAGATATTACTTTTAAGTATATTGATTCTCCCTATCATCGACATTGGTAGTGACATCCATCTCTGAATTGACTCATTAATGTCTGTCATTAAGGCTTCATAGTTGGCACTGGCGACTAATTCTAGCTTAGGCACAATTTGAATTCCTAAATATTTAAACTGATTTACAAAATTGAATTGATTTACCTCAGGAGCTGGGTGATTTCTCTGGGTCTCATTTAGCATTAATATTGAAGATTTTGTTTTATTTATTTTATATCCTGATATTTCCCCAAAATTCTTTTTTAAATTCAACAAGGTCGAAATTGATTTTTTAAGATTTGACAAACAAAATTATGTCATCGGCATACAGGGAGATTTTATGTTCTGTTGGTCCAACTTTAATTCCATATATTTGTGAATGTAAACGTACTGCCATCACTAAAGGTTCAATTGCCATAGTAAACAGTAAAGGTGAAAGTGGACAGCCTTGTCGACATCCTCTATTGATTTTTATTGATTTTGAGATATTGCTATTTGTTAGGATTTCTGCTGTAGCATTATTATATATTATCTGAACCCATTTTATGAAATTATTTCCAAGTCCAAACCTTTGTAAGACTTCAAAAAGAAAGGGCCATTCGACCCTATCAAAGGCCTTTTCGGCGTCCAATGATAGGAGAGCTGTATCCGGTGCTTCTTTATTAGAATAAATAATATTAAATAGTCTTCTTACATTATGGAAGCCTCGTCTTCCCTTTATAAAGCCATTCTGATCTCGGTTATATAATTGGTAATATTTGGTAAAATTTCTTGTATTCGTCTTGCTAAAATTTTACAGATTATCTTAAGGTCAGCATTTAATAGGCTTATTGGTCTCATATTTTCACATTTATTAGAGGGTTTACCTGGTTTTGGCAACAGTATAATTAAGGCATTATTCATGTATGGTGGTAAATTACTATTTTGAAATGCTTCTAAAACCATTTCCAAAAAAGGTTTTATTAATTTATTCTTAAATTTTTTATAAAGGTCAACTGGAAGACCATCTGGTCCTGCACTTTTTCCTGATTTCATATTATCAATGGCTAGCCCAACTTCTTCTTGACTAATTTTAGACTCCAGTATCTCCCTGTTTTCATTTGGAATACACGGTATAGATAGTCCATCCAAAAACCCATTTAGTTTTGTTAAGTCAGTTTCATTTTTTGTATCATATAATTTTTCATAGTAATCTCTAAAGGCTCTATTAATTTCTAAAGGATCTACAACTACCTGTCCATTACTTATAATACTGGTAATTGGTGTTTTAAATTCTAATTGTTTAATCTGCCATGCCAATAATTTTCCTGATTTTTCACCTTTCCTGCTTTTCAGTTTGCAGTTGTGCTGCTACGCTTGTCTATAGTGTCTCCCCCCTTGCAGCACAACTGTTACGCTCGAGCACTGCTGCCCTGCTCTTCTCCCGTGCCAGTCGAGCATCCTTGAAGAACTCTTAAGTTTACCTGAGCATTTTGTCCTGTTAGTTTTTGTGGCCACGGTGCACAGTGGTCTGCCTGCTGCATGCTATTAGTGTGAGCCATTATGTGCACAACTGTTCCATTCCTGTAAGTCTTTATTTTTGAACTGTTTGTCAATAAATGTGTGTTAGGTGAAACCCTGTGCTTAAATCTGTCCATCCTTCACCTCCTCCGTGCGCAGTGGCAGAGCGTACGGAGAGCTCATGACACACAGATCATTAGGGGCCACATCAATCAGGGGAGTAGCCCAAACTGCAGACACCATAGTTTCAGCTTACCAGGAAGCGAGGTCTTATCTATGGTGGTAAGTCCTTTGATGGTTTCCTCCCTCAATTGTTTATTCTGCTCCAACTCTTTGAGGTTTTCGTTGTACCACCGTCCCAAGCTTTTATCGGTTGCTCTGATACCAGTGGAATGGGTGTTTTGTCGATGTAGAATCTCTGGTCACTAATTTTTCCTCTGATGATGGGTATGCTTCTGGATTTGCTGGGCTTCAAACTCATCCGAGCCCA
Organism: Pholidichthys leucotaenia; assembly: GCA_020510985.1. Lineage (NCBI taxonomy): Eukaryota > Metazoa > Chordata > Actinopteri > Cichliformes > Pholidichthyidae > Pholidichthys > Pholidichthys leucotaenia. The sequence goes on from CM035840.1 coordinate 191,520,874, forward strand.
TGTTATGTTGGGGTGAAGCTTTTCCAGCAGGCGCTTGGTGCATGGGAAGAATAAATTTAGGGAAAAAAAAAAACAACTGTCAAGACTAAAATCACATTTCAATTAACTATGTCAGTAAAAAAATTCTTACTCAACTGTTTTTGGTGACTACTCTTATGCATATTTGAATAATAATATCACACTAGTTTTACTTGTGTACAATTTCAGGCTATTCCATCAACTAAATGTCATAAATGGCCCTTTCAGGGCAGAAATTAAGACCCCACTCGCCAGCTGTGAGTTTGCGTATTTAATAATAGAGAACAGAAATAAACCACGAAGGGCAACTTACAGATAACAATGACGCAACGGAAAAACCACGAAGGGAAACTTACTGGTAACAGACGAGACTGAATACCGCGGGGAATGAGGCGTGAACACACAAAGAAGTAGACAGGAATCAGATGGGGATTCCTGTTAGTACACAACGTGAGGTCGCAGCGAGGAATAAACCCCACAAGCAAGCTTAAATAATAAGAAGGGGAAACCCAAATGTGGAACAGGTGTGGATGCGTGTGTGAGAAAGTAATCAGGACGACAAAACAGCTGTGACAACCCGCAAAAACATTTGACACAAGGAAGTAACATTACGGGGCTGTCAAAATAAAAGTACAGAGAAGTAAACAATGGTGACAGGCAAAATAGAAGCACAAACCTTAATGAATGAAAAGCAGGAACAAATACATATACAGAAAATCACCAGTGAAACCATGAGACCCGAGCACGACTCTGACCCGTGCTCGGAATCATAACAGTGCCCCTCCCTTAACCACTTGCGCTCCGTTGTTCCGCGGGCAGGCAAGTCTCTGCGTCCTATGACGCACGAGGGCGCACGAGAGCGCGCTCGTGCGCCCTCGTGCACATGACGCATGATAAGGATATTGATGGTGATGATGTAGGTGGTGTGCCCTCCAAGCGCCACTGAAAAAAAAATCTGCAAACACAGCCGCGAACAGATTAGTTCATCTGATTGACCTCTCATTCGACTAATAAGAGCCTTGAATTGGGTTTCTGAAACCTTGAGGAGCCAATGAATGAAAATCTAGGAATGAGGACCCGCCTACTGTGAACGCAGGAGCCAATTGAAGCACAGAAATTCAGGCTGGGTGAAGCGATATTTACTGCTGCAGAAGGACTCTGTACGAATCTACTACAGACCCAGGCTCACCCAGCAGCATGGAAAACACCCACAAGTGGGACCTGCACTCATTCCAGCAGAATAGACGGAGGCCGACGACAAAAGTCGTAAATCATTCGCCAAAACGGCAATAATGGAATTATGTTGATCGGGATCCACGAGCGGAGCAGCGTCGCGTTCGTCTGACGCGTGGGAAGAGCTGTTCGCCACGACTCTGCTGCTTTGAAGAGGTAAGGTGTTATAAGCCAAATTATTATTTATCCCTGAAAACTGTAATCCAAAAATGACTTTTGACTGATCGGTAAATTACAACTGTACTGCGCACGAAGTGCGTGCGCCGCGATAAACGGTTCATTTGCTGTGTTCGGACCGTGAACGCACCCCCCCCCCCCCTCCCGCTGCAGAAGAGGAGCGGGGGGGGGCACGGTCCGAACGCTCCCCGGTCCGCGGGGGGAAGCATATCAGTCTATTCCATCATGTAGCGATGGCCCTCTTCTGTAGCGGGGGGGGGGGGGCGTTCACGGTCCGTTCACGGTTCTCCCCCCCCACACACACACACAGTAGCGAAGGGGGGGGGAGCCGCTGTGAAAACATGCAAGGAAAAAAAAAAAAAAAAAAGTGTATTCCGTCATGTAGCGAGGGCCGAATTTGGTCCTTGGTAGTGGGGGGGGGGAACGACCCCCCGCCCACACACACACAGACACAGACACAGCCCTGAGTGTGACCTTTCATTAGAGCCTAAAATGAAGATTCTACATTGAATTATTCAAAAGTTACAGACGTTTTTCCAAACTGTGCCATTTGGCACAATTCCATAACGCCTGGGAACAGCCTGAGAACAAAGCTGTGTAAAATATGCATTTTTTGTGGTATTGTTACCAAATTTGGATCTCAGCTGGATAACACTTGGTTCTACATTTCTGTTGCATTTTCCAGCCGGATCGGACAGCTGTGTGTTATTTACAAGCATTTGTATCCAAAAAAACACTGTGTCCAATTTTTTTTTCTTCAAGTTCAGTATGTTTAGATGACTGTAACTCAGTGGCCGGAGCACATAGAGAGATTATGTTTTTTTTGCCAAAAAATTCAAAGTGTTTTCTTTTAAATGAGACCAACCCCATGAAGATGCTGCAAAGGGTTGAATAACAGCTTTCGATTTACTTTGGGCACGTTATTTTTTGGCATTTTTAGGAAAATTGCCCGGAGTGCAAGTGGTTAAGGGGTGGATCCAAGACACCCTAATGTAACATCAAAAAGGAACAAAAAGTACCCCCCCAACAGGAATAAACTGGAAAAGCAGGCCCCGGGAGGGTGGTGGGGGGATCCAGGCCTGGAGGGAAAGACACACAAACAAAAACACACATGACCTCAACACTGATCAAATAAGGTGTTATGAAACCCAGGCTAAACTGGGTGAATGAGGGAACAGTTCAGGTGGTCTACCAGAGTCCCAGCTCCACCCAACCATCTGGTGGAAAAGGTTGGGCGGCCTACCAGGTCTCCAGAGCCACCAAAATGGATGAGAGAGTTCATCGGGTGGCCTTCCCGAATTCTGAAGCCACCCAAACAAACAAGAGAGTTCGTCGGGCGGTCTCCCTGCATCTCTGGGTCAATGGGCTGCGGAGCACCACACCCCTCCCCTTGAGGTGGCAGTTGGAACCCGTGCCTACCACGGACCACAGAAGCCAGAAGATGGGAACCCGATGAAGAGGATGGCGGACCAACGAAGGATCCACATGAGGATGACTGATGGGCACGACAAACTCAGGCAGAGAACAAACCCCGACGGAACCGGACATAGACTGAGGACCCACAGCGACCTTGGGCATAGATGCAGCACGCTCGGTGGCCCCGGACTGGGGTGGAGCAGCACGCCCGGTGGCCCTGGACTGGAGCGAAACAGCACCCTCGGAGGCCCCGGACTGGGGTGTAGCAGCAGCACCCTCAGTGGACCCAGACTGAGGCATAGATGCGCCCACGGTGGACCCGGACAGTGATGCAGCTGCACCTGCGAAGATCTCAGCCAAAGGGCAGCACCCACGGAGACCTTGGGCAACGAGGCTGGACCAATGGAGACCTGGCGATGTTAGATGATCCTCGGTGACCCTGGGGAGAGGCTCTGACAGGATAGGCAGAGAAACAGGGTCAGGATCACCGGTGGCAGTGGAGCCGGGTGAGGTGAGCTCAGGTGCAGCTGACAGCTGCAATTGGGCCTCCCCACCAAGAGCCAGACAAGATCTCTCCAAAATAGAAACAGTGGAAACAAAGGAGAGCACTTGCCTGAGCTCAAGCTCCACCGCCATCCAAGACTCCATCGATCCAGGCGGCGATGTCTCGGGCCTGGCCCTCTGGAGGTCCAACTGTGATTCTGCTGCAGCGGCCCCTGCAGCAGGCATGGTGGTTGGTGCAGTCCCGGGACCCCCCAGCAAAGTGACCCACGCAGGTGGCTCGTCCAGCATGGCGACAGGAGGTCGGCTCCCTGCTGGCGCTGGATCCTGCACCGCTCAAGCCAGGGGATGCTCAACCGTCGGCGCAGGCTTCAGCTGGGTGGCAGCGCTCTCCCTCCATCTGCACTGTGACTGCGGGGCTGGAACCAGGTCCTCCAGGGCCGCAGGCTCCTCCATTGTCGGGCGGCTCAAACCTGGAACTGGCGGCCACTCAGGGGCCAGACGAGGAGACACGGAGAGAGCAGGTGAGGAATTTACAGCTGCAGCAGGCAGTGAGGACTCAAAGGACTGCAGTGACTGAGCCTCACCACCAGGAATCAGGCAAGGTAATTCATGTGTTAATGATAGAAAATGAAAAAGCACTTGTCTGTGTTCCCGGGGCATGATGGTTTCTGCCGCAGCTGGTCTTGAGTCAGCCCTCTTCATGGCTACAGTAGTTGTAGGCCCCTCAGAGGAGCGTGGGAGGAGCCGCCCCTGCAGACACGGTGACGGGTGGAGCCGGCCGGACTCTCAACAGTGGGAGGAGATGCCATGGAGGGGAAGTGGACAGCAGCGATGACCCAGGAAGAAGAAGCTGACAAGACAGCTGGCGAGGAAACCCTAGAGGAGGAGGCTGCTGTGGTACTTTCTTGACACGGCGAAGAGGAAGCTGCGAACTGAGAGGCGGCGGATTTCCTCCGGCGGCCAGCAGCCGGATAATGGTGGGAGGCTTGTGATGTCTGCGCTCGGTGACTGTCCTCCATCCGATCCGGTATGGCTGTATCTCGGGAAGGAATGGAGCTCAGCGAGGAGCTGATTGTACCGAGGCCTGAGAATGCCTCCTTGTCGGCGCGGACCTAGGCTTATTAATGGAACTGCTCACCAACTCAACGGTTCTCCCGCTGCAGAGCCGTCACCAGAGATAACCTCTCCCTGCCTTCGGCACACTCCGTGAACCGAGGATGACGCAGCACAGCCGCCTCCGCGAGGCTCAGGTACCACAGAGAATCCTTCGGGGTGGAATATTGACAAGCTACGGCTAAAAGTCCATCAATATCCATTAAAGCCTGACAGAGCTTCCACCCCAGGCTCATAGGGTACCCCCTCCCACTTGCTGCCATCTCAGCGGAAGTGGGCACCCAGAAGAGGGGAAAAAAGAACGATGGTGGTGTGGCGGTTCGTTTTAACCCCACAACAGACTAAGGACACTCAGCCCTCTTTTCTCTGTTTTTCTGCTGCATTACTGAGAAGCAATGTGCCATTCATGTATTTGTGATGCAAACATGCATGTGTTGTGATGTAATGCGCCATTCTGTATAGTGTGCATATGGCTTGTCCTTACTGTGCTTTTTCTGAGCATCTTAGATGTGCTTTGGTGTATTAATGTCTACAGGTAGACGAGTTTCTTCTGTCTCACCTATGTGATGTTAATCGATGCCTTTCATCCTTTGTACTCATGTGTCCTGTCCTTACTGTGACCTAGAGACTCAGATCAATATGTAGATGTGCTTGTTAGCCTCTTTGTCTTGCACTTAGAGCGAGGTCTAGCTAATCTGCCCATTGTGATGTATGGCTTACAAATGCAAATACCTCCTGCCTGTTCTGTTGTCCCTTTGATCATTCTAGACTGTGGGGTATGTCTTTTTGATGTATTGTTATGATCAAGTATTTAAGGTGCAACTCTGTAACGCAATCTCTCTCTCATTCTCTCACTCTGATCCTGCAACTGGTAGACACACACGTGTCCGCCTCTCCTTCTCTGAGAGCCTAGGGATCCCGCTCCGGGCTGCTCCACTATGCACCGGAGAGGGGATCCCGTGAAGGTGGTATGATTTAATAAAACCTGCTTAAAACCACAGCACTGCTGCTTATTTTTTCATGCCGCCTCAGTGGAAAAGAAAAAAGAGCAAACCCACAACCGCTGGCATCTACTGTTTGCAACCTACTGTCATAAATGGCCCTTTCAGGGCAGAAATTAAGACCCCACTCGCCAGCTATGAGTTTGCGTATTTAATAATAGAGAACAGAAATAAACCACTAAGGGCAACTTACAGATAAAGACACAACGGAAAAACCACGAAGGGAAACTTACTGGTAACAGACAAGACTGAATCCCGCGGGGAATGAGGTGTGAACACAAAGAAATAGACAGGAATCAGATGGGGATTCCTCTTAGTACACAACGTGAGGTTGCAGCGAGGAGTGAACCCCGCAAGCAAGCTTAAACAATAATAAGGGGAAACCCAAATATGGAACAGGTATGGATACATGCGTGAGAAAGTAATCAGGACAACAAAACAGCTGTGACAACCCGCGAAAAGATTTGACACAAGGAAGTAACATAACGGGGCTGTCAAAATAATTACAGAGAAGTAAACAATGGTGACAGGCAAAATAGAAGCACAAACCTTAATGAATGAAAAGCAAGAACAAATACATATACAGAAAATAACCAGTGAAACCTTGAGACCCGAGCACGACTCTCACCCGCGCTCAGAATCATCACTCTAAAAAAGCAAGACATCTTTGTGTCTGTCTGTGTGTCTGTCATGTTTATAGGACATCATAGGACGGCCTATGATCTCCGCCTGAACATCATAGGACATCCTATGAACTCAGGCATCATAGGACTACTCGCGATGCCTGTATGATGGCACATAAACAAATGTGTTGTTATGATATCATATACATCAAGCCTGCCTTCATGTCTTTATGATGTCATATACAGTGAGTCCCTGCCGGAAAGCCTCTTTTTGCTCATATCTATTTTCATGATCCTGTCCATGAACTGGAATACTTGCTTATACTTGGTTTCTATGGGCATGGACAGGTATGCACGGGTACAGTATGTACTAGTAACACTAAATTAGAGATATTTTTTATTATTGAAAATGTGGAATTTTGTTTATGAATTTGGTTTCATCAATTGGTTACTTTTTCCTTGTGATTGTGATTCTTATTTTTCCTTGAAAATTTTATAATTTTCTACAAAATTTTGGAAAGTCATGAAAAGCTGAGACTTTTTTCACACATGAATTTACTTTTTTGTTGAATTTGTGACTTTTGTGTCATCAATTTACATATTTTTTCTTTCAGCTTTGCACTTTTGCCCCAATAATGTCCTTCTGTGGAGATGAAATAACCAGGCCGACTTTCCGAGCAGACTAACATCAACATTGAACATTAAACATTTGTAGAAGGGACACTCTTTTATATCCCAGAACTCACCTCCTTGCTACCTGAGGTCCTGCATTCACCATTCACTCCCCCAAGACAATTCCCCTTACCCCCCCAGCCCTTTGATCTCCATGGTCTCTCAGTCTGAGAGGAAAACTACTGAACTCTACAGCATGGGTCCCCCACACTTCCATTGTTTTTTAATTTGAAACTTTTTCCTGTGTTATTTTCTGTTTTTTTCCTGTTTAATTTAGTTAATCTTCTTAAAATAACTTCCTTTGTTTTATTATACTGTAACGTCAGGGCCATGTTGAGGGGGGCAGGGATTTCCCAGCATGCTTTGCCAGTTGAAAACGTTACTGTGTGTGTATTAAATGTGTTATTACTGAGTTATACTGCTGGGTCATTATAACTGCGTTATAATGACCCAGCAGTGTTTAGCAGGATTAGGGCAAGATGTATCATGTGTGTGTAACCATGACTGAAACAGAGGTCTGGGAGAATGACCTCCCCTCCTCTCTGTGCTCAGAAGTAAGTTGGGGGTCGGTGGTGTGTGAATAAAGCCTGTTCATCACAACCATCTTGCTCCTCTTTCTTTGTGTGAATCCCGCAAACGTCACACTGGTGTCAGGAGTGGGGATGGAGCAAGATGAGGATCCAGGCAGAGGTCCAGCGGCCGGAGCGGTTCATCGCTCGGCTGGGAACGGAGTGTAGAGCTGAGACGCCGGCCCCCGGACAGCTTCGTCGCGATGGACGGAGCAGTGGAGCTGACGGGCTGAGCAGAGCAAACCAGCCCCGTTTCCCGTCCTTTTCAGGGCAGGATGGGCTGGCGATTCCAGAGCGATTAGGAGTGGCGATCGACCGGGAGGTGACCGTCCCATCCGTCCAGCAGTGGGCCAAGATTCCCCGCTACAACGGCGAGAACCTGTTGGATGACCACCTGGCCCAGGTCGAGTTGGCTGCCGCGCTGATCATCGGAGGAAACCACTGTGCTGAGAGCGAGTGGAGGAGGAGCTATGGCAGATCACAGCAGCGCGTGCACGAAGGAGACAGTGGCAGTGACGCGAGGAAGGGCGGCTTCCGCTGCACAGAGCCAGGGTACATCGCACGGTACTGCCCCGCACACAGCGCACGACAAACTGGCCACTCACCAACGTTAAATTAGAGCGAGGTGGCATGGAGGGAGAAAAAGCCGCCTTCTGCAGATGCTTCCCCGGCGGTGACATCACAGAGGCCTTTGGAGCGCAGCAGCAGCGGAGCGAACAGGACAGATCAGGTCTTTTCCCGGGCTTGGCAGGGCTGGACGCCGGGACGCGGGCCAGCGGCCGCCTGGGAGGTCCTGGCAGCGGTGGGAGTCATGGGACTCCCGCTGCCAGAGGAGGAACTGTGCGTGTCCTACCGCCACCCGCAGATGCTTTCCCTTTCGGTGACGTCACGGAGGCCCTCGGCGCAGCAGCGACGCAGCGGAGCGAGCAGGACGGAGATCCGGCTATTTTTCCAGGCGTGGCAAGGGCTGGACGCATGGATGCGGGCCAGCGGCTGCCTGGGAGACCTGGCAGCGGTGGGAGTCGGCCGGAGCGGGCATAGGACTCCCGCTGCCAGGGAAGGGACTGTGCGTAGTCCTACAGAGGCTGTCAGATGTGTCCATCCGCCCGCTGGTGGCCAAACCGGAACCCTACCCCAACCAGATACTCTGACCGAGACTCAGATGGCCCGTGCATGCCGCCCCGGCACTGGGCTGACTCGCGTTGGATTTCTGAAAGTGGACTTTGAATTTTCTGGGGACAGAAACCAGTCCGGGGGGGGCAGTGTAACGTCGGGGCCACTTTAAGGGGGGCAGGGATTTCCCAGCATGCTTTGCCAGTTGAAAACGTTACTGTGTGTGTATTAAATGTGTTATTACTGAGTTATACTTACTTTAGCAGGATTAGGGCAAGATGTATCATGTGTGTAACCATGATTGAAACGGAGGTCTGGGAGAATGGCCTTCCCTCCTTTCTGTGCTCAGAAGTAAGTTGGGGGTCAGTGGTGTGTAAATAAAGCCTGTTAATCACAACCATCTTGCTCCTCTTTCTTTGTGTGAATCCCGCAAACGTCACAATACATTTTCAATGACTATTATTTAGGGCTGGGAATCATCACTGATTTCCAGAATTAATTTGATTCCGTTTCTTGAGGTTCTGAATTGATTCAATTCTGATTTGATTCCATCTGATCTGATCCCGATTCAGTCAGGGAAATTACCATTTTAACAGCTATTTTACTTGCCAGGAAAAAAATCTTAAGAGACCTAATGCTGCAAATTGTAGCAGGAATACTCTAACTTTGTTAATACATAAATTATCACAAAGAACTGACCCAAAATCAGTTACAATAATGCACTTTTTATTATTTAACTAACTAGTACATACCCTGCACAAAATGTATGGAAAGTAAAGGAACCTTATTTCATTGTTTATGGGAATGTAGAAAAATTAGAATGTTTTTTAAATAGATATAACATTATAACAATATAACAAGATATATTAAATAGATATAACAAAAGCATACCAGATACGTGCACAAAATGTATGGAAAGTAAAGGAACCCTATTTCATTGTTTATGGGAATGTAGAAAAATTAGAATGTTTTGGGAAGAGGTGAGGGTAACAATTGAAAAAATAATTTCAAAACAAATCATATTGAATCCTAAATTGTTTTTGTTGGGTCAGCATCCAGAAAAGCATAACTTTAATAAAAGTGAAAGAGCATTCATAGACCTCAGTTTGCTTAATGCCAAAAAATGTATTGCACTATTGTGGAAAAAGACTCATAGACCAGATGTGACTCAGTGGTTAAGACAGATGTTAACAAACCTTCCACTAGAAAGAATAACATATATACTGAAATCAAAGGAAATTGTGTTTGAGAATATATGGAGATCTTTCATTGATTATGTAAAGAATTTAAACATAACTTTTGAAGAAGAAGGTGAATGATGTGTGTGGACCTTGTAAATTCCAAACTGGTGAATGTATAATATGTATACTTATGTAATGGATTGCCTAGACTAAACAGAGGAGCATTGTTGAAGACCTGTTCTTGTTAGTGGTTGTCGGTGTTTTTAGTACTTTTTTTTTTTTTAATTACTTTAGTGTTAGTGTTTGATTGATTGTGTTATGTTTGTAAAAAAAAAAAAAAAAGGTTCAATAAAAAATATTGTGGGAAAAAAACAAACTAGTACATACCCGTGCATACCCATCCATGCCCGTAGAAACCAAGTATAAGCAAGTATTTCTGCATGCCCATTGCTGAACGGTCTCCTCCGGTCTCAGACGGGTGTGTTGTTCACAGTCATGCCTGAGGCGTACTGGTGGAACCTGAGGTGTTTCATGTTCACGGCATCCTTTCTGACGTGCAGCAGTTTTCCTCATTCTGTTGCTCTCCATCTGGTGGGTCTTCTTTGTTCAGACCACTGGTTGAGGGATAGGTGCGTCGTAATTCCAGTTCATGGGCACGATCCTGAAAAAGTAGCTTTCAACCTTTTTTTTATTTTATTTTTTTTTTTGTTACTTATTTGTACCTGTAGGTAGATTTGGTTTGCAGTCTGGTGACAAGCCACCGGCTGCTGGTTGCTGCGTGCGCGAGCGCCCTAAACCTACATGTTTTTGGTATGCGGGAGGAAACCGGAGAAATCCCGGAGTAAACCCACGCAACACGGGGAGAACATGCAAACTCCACGCAGCTCACTGTTGGTCGGGGGCTGGAATCGAACCCACAATCTCATGATCCCCGCAATCCCCCGGCCAAGGGTAAAACTGTGCTGCCACAGTGCTAAACCACTGCGCCACCGTGCAGCCCAACCCTCAACCTTGTTGAGGAAGGCCCGTGCATGCCCGTAGAAACCAAGAAACCGGAGCACCTGGAGAAAATCAGCGCTTTGCTTGGCATTTTACACATTTGTAGTGTAGACTGGCATTTGTCAAGGTTACACATTTGCCGTCATGTAGGCATGGCGAGATGTCCTATGATGCCTGAGTTCATAGGACGCGCTGTGATGATGAGGCAGAGATCATAGGCCGTCCTATGATGCCCTAGAAACGTGCTTTAAAGTCTGTTATACTATGCTGGTGAAGGGTGTCCTCCTGTCTCAGACGGGTGTGATGTACTGCTGGAACCTCAAGTGTTTCATCTTCACGGCATCTTTTCTGACGTGCAGCAGTTGTCGTCATTCTGTTGCTCTCCATCTGGAGGGTCTGCTTCTTCTTCTTCATTGAGACCACTGGTTGAGGGATAGGTGCGTCGTAATTCCAGTTCGTGGACAGGATCATGAAAATAGATCTGAGCAAAAAGAGGCTTTCTGGCATGTATGACATCATAAAGACGTGAAGGCAGCCTTGATGTATATGACATCATAAAGACATGTTGGCTGATGTCTGTCACTGTATATGACATCATAAAGACATGATGGCAGGCTTGATGTATATGACATCATAAAGACACATTTGTCTATGTGCCGTCATACAGGCATTGCAAGTCGTCTTATGATGCCTGAGTTCATAGGCCGTCCTATGATGTCCTATAAACGTGACAGACACAGAAATTTCTTGCTTTTATAGAATGATTTCACAAAGTGCTCACAAGTGCTTTCTTTAGTGCAAAAGGTGTGTAGTGTCAAGTTAACAACCCAGAGTCAGTAAACAAATTCAATGCATGGCACATGTAGACATAATCTCACTGTATTTCAGTCCCTCCAGGATTTCGTTGGCTGTTTTTGTGATTGTTGCGGCCCAAAAAGCCTGAATTTGTGGGAGCTTTTCCAAAAAGTGTTTTTTTGCACTGAAAGTTGTGTGAGGAAGTACACATTTTAAAGTAGCTGCTTTTTCCATAGTTTACAGTGATGCTGTTCTATTAACACCACAAGAAAAGCACAGGATTGCCAAAAATTTCCTGTTAAACAGTGATTTATGTAGAATTAAATGCTCAGTAAAGTTGTCAAAAAATGACCAACATCGTATTCTTGCTGAGCGCTTAAATAAAAAAAAGAAATAAAATAATTAGCCATTACAACAACTAAATTGCATTGAATGCATGTTAGAGTATGGAGAAAATGATGGCAGCACCTTCTTGAATCTTGAATTTGAAAACTAAGACCCCTGAAAAATTTGAGGTCTTCTTCTGTGCTGAAATCCACATGAAGCAGGGATGGCTCCTCCACTGACAACCTCTTCCCTTCAGAACATCTCAATGCAGGATGGACCTTGGCGTGGAAATCCAAGCTACATTCCGATTGCCCAGTAGTATAGTCCGAATTGGACTGTGCAGGGTATCCGCCATATTAACTGAGATTGCAAACCGAAGGGAGCGAACGGTCTTCAGTTCAAAGGGAACTGAGAATTGTGCAGGGAAGAAGTGAACAACCGGACATCACTTCAGTGGAAGTTGACAAGAACATTACCCATAAGCCATTATGCCTTAAATACGAGTAAATCAAACTATTGTTGCTAACATTATTAACAAGCTAAACTGATGTTGGTTATTGTTTATATCAACTGATAGTAATAAAAATATATTTGTATTAATATTTTATTTAAGAAATATAAATTATCCTCCACAGTATCAGTACGTGTCCATGGTTACTGTGGTAACTCAGAGGAGGAGCCGATGGTTACAGGGTGTTTCAAATAGAGACATTTTGTGAAGGACAGTTAACTTACTGATATTCCCTGAGAATGGAGCAGGGAGTAGGAAGTACAGTTTGAAGTACACTGTGGATCGGAACGTCGCTCCAGTCTTCACAGATCTGAAGGGAAGATGAAAAGGAGAATAGATTTCAAAGTAAAATTAATCATATTTTTAAATCCCCACTACAGTAGGATTTAATAATTTAGTTTCTTTTATTTTTTCTGTTTACATTTTAACTACAAATTAACCTTCAGTTATTGAAAAGGGTTTCAATTCATTTCCTGGGAAGATGTGTTCATTTCAGTTTAGTTTAGAGATACGCACGTCAACAACTCCGCTCATGTAAACATAGAAGTAAAGACATGCGCATGCGCCGCAGAGAACTCTTGCTGCATGAAAACGGTTTTAAGACCACAGAAGAAGAACCAACATCTCAGTTAGCTTGTTAGCTGTGTTAGCGCTCTGGGTGTTTCTGGTTCTTTGCCGGTGTTCCTGGCTCACTGACCCGGTTTCGACCCGATCAGCCTCAGCAGACGTTCACAGACGTAAAAGCATTTTATTAAAAGATCAGTGGATTTTGTGGATCGATATCGGTTCAGTGAAATGTGGATCGATCCAGATTGTTGAATTGATCTTTTGAACCCACCCCGACTGTTATTATACACTACCGTTCAAAAGTTTGGGGTCACCCAGACAATTATTTTGTGTTTTCCATGAAAAGTCACACTTATTTACAACCATGAGTTAAAATGAATAGAAAATATAGTCAAGACATTGACAAGGTTAGAAATAATGATTTGTATTTGAAATAATAATTTTTTCCTTCAAACTTTGCTTTCGTCAAAGAATCCTCCATTTGCAGCAATTACAGCATTGCAGACCTAACGTGATTGCACAAGGGTTTTCTAATCATCCATTAGCCTTCTGACGCAATGAGCAAACACACTGTACCATTAGAACACTGGAGTGATAGTTGCTGGAAATGGGCCTCTATACAGCTATGTAGATATTGCACCAAAAATCAGACATTTGTAGCTAGAATAGTCATTTACCACATTAGCAATGTATAGAGTGTATTTAAGATAAGATAAGATAAGCCTTTATTAGTCCCACATTGGGGAAATTCCAGGATTGCAACAGCACAGGGACAGCAACACTCAGAAGGCAAGAGAAAAAACAAGAGCAGCAAGTATACACATGTACACATGTATATATACACACACAGTGCGGAGCATTGTAGCTAGATGGGATAGATATATAAATATATAAACAGTGCGGAGCATTGTAGCTGGATGGAATAAATATATGAGTATATAAACACACAGTGCGGAGCATTGTAGCTAGATGGAATAAATATGTAGATATATAAACACACACAGTACGGAGCACTGTAGCTAGATGGAACAAATATGTAAATATATAAACGCACACAGTGCGGAGCATTGTAGCCAGACGGAACAATATGTAGGTATATAAACACACAGTGCAGAGCATTGTAGCTAGATGGAATAAATATGTAGATATATAAACACACACATTTCTGATTAGTTTAAAGTCATCTTCATTGAAAAAAGTGCTTTTCTTTCAAAAATAAGGAAATTTCTAAGTGACCCCAAACTTTTGAACGGTAGTGTACTGTACGTATGTGACTTTTGTCCTCATAAATTTTGTCTTATAAATTCATGTTTGTTTTGCTTGTAATTTTGCAACTTTTTTCTCATGAATGTAGTAATTCTCCTAAAGAAGTAAGCATTTTTACCAATACATTTGTCATATCTTTCATGTAAATTTTCAGCTTTTATTGTAAACATGTTTGTGACACTTTTTTCTTGTAATTTTGTTATAGGGTGGTCTGTCCATCTGTCTGTTCGTCCATCTGTCCCACTTTTGTGAAATCCACTCATCCTACAGTTTTGTTCCGATTGTTTTGAAAGTTGGTACCAGGGTTTGATATAGTGTCTCACAAAAGTGAGTACACCCCTCATATTTTTGTAAATATTTTATTATATCTTTTCATGGGACAACACTGAAGATATCATGCTTTGGTACAATGTTAAGTAGTCAGTGTACAGCTTGTATAACAATGTAAATTTCCTGTCCCCTCAAAGTAACTCAACATACAGCCAATAATGTCTAAACCGCTGGCAACAAAAGTGAGTACACCCCAAGTGAAAATGTCCAAATTGTGCCCAGTTAGCCATTTTCCCTCCCCAACATCATGTGACTTGTTAGTGTTACAAGGTCTCAGGTGTGAATGGGGAGCAGGTGGGTTAAATTTGGTGTTATCACTCTCACACTCTTTCATACTGGTCACTGGAAGTTCAACATGGCACCTCATGGCAAAGAACTCTCTGAGGATCTGAAAAAAGAATTGTTGCTGTACATAAAGATGGCCTAGGCTATAAGAACTAACTAACTAACTAACCTGCACTTATATAGCGCTTTTCTAGTCACAAAGACCACTCAAAGCGCTTTCATTAATACTAACCCTCTATTCTAAGGGCCTATAGGAAACAAATATCTAGGGACAATTTAGAACAGCCAATTAACCTAACATGCATGTTTTTGGCATGTGGGAGGAAACCGGAGAAATCCCGGAGTAAACCCACGCAACACGGGGAGAACATGCAAACTCCACACAGATCACTGTTGGTCGGGGGCTGGGATCGAACCCACGATCCCACGATCTCCACAATCCCCCGGCCAAGGGTAAACTGTGCTGCCGCAGTGCTAACCACTGCGCCACCGTGCAGCCCAAGAAGATTGCTAACACCCTGAAACTGAGCTGCAGCACAGTGGCCAAGACCATACAGCGGTTTAACAGGACAGGTTCCACTCAGAACAGGCCTCGCCATGGTCGACCAAAGAAGTTGAGTGCACGTGCTCAGCGTCATATCCAGAGGTTGTCTTTTGAAAATAGATGTGAGTGCTGCCAGCATTGCTGCAGAGGTTGAAGGTGTGGAGGGTCAGCCTGTCAGTGCTCAGACCATATGCCACACACTGCATCAAATTGGTCTGCATGACTGTCATCCCAGAAGGAAGCCCCTTTTAAAGATGATGCACAAGAAAGCCCGCAAACAGTTTGCTGAAGACAAGCAGACTAAGGGCATGGATAACTGGAACCATGTCCTGTGGTCCGATGAGACCAACAAACTTATTTGGTTCAGATGGTGTCAAGCGTGTGTGGCGGCAACCAGGTGTGCAGTACAAAGACAAGTGTGTCTTGCCGACAGTCAAGCATGGTGGAGGGAGTGTCATGGGTTGGGGCTGCATGAGTGCTGGCGGCACTGGGGAGCTACAGTTCATTGAGGGAACCATGAATGCTAACATGTACTGTGACAAACTGAAGCAGAGCATGATCCCCTCCCTTCGGAAACTGGGCTGCAGGCCAGTATCCCAACATGACAACGACCCCAAACACACCTCCAAGATGACCACTGCCTTGCTAAAGAAACTGAGGGTAAAGATGATGGACTGGCCAAGCATGTCTTCAGACCTAAACCTTACTGAGCATCTGTGGGGCATCCTCAAACGTAAGGTGGAGGAGCGCAAGGTCTCGAACATCCACCAGCTCCCTGATGTCATCATGGAGGAGTGGAAGAGGATTTCAGTGGCAACCTGTGAAACTCTAGTGAACTCCACGCCCAAGGGAGTTAAGGCAGTGCTGGAAAATAATGGTGGCCACACAAATATTGACAGATGGAGCACAATTTGGACATTTTAACTTCAGGGTGCACTCACTTTTGTTGCCAGCAGTTTAGACATTAATGGCAGTGTGTTTTTTTGAGGGGACAGCAAATTTACACTGTTACTGATACTGTACACAGATGATGTGCATATTGCAATTTGGCTCTGATCAGATGGTTTTTGCAGGAGTTTTGGGGCGAAAGGTCAAATGTCAAGGTTGGCAGTCCCTTTGCCCTATTACTATAGAATGAGTAAAGCTCCAAAAGTTTGGAAGCAGTAAAACACTGCAGAAAAAAGGACTTGTAATGAAAATAAATTGGGTATGTGATGACTGACTCTTTATTTCATCTGAAGATGCCAAGAAAAAGCAAGCGAAGTGTACAGTTTAAGACGGAGTGCGGAGTGCACGCACACATAACTGGCACTGCCGTAACTCCATGGGAACGTACCGAGTGACAAGCTAAGGATGTCGTTGCGAGCCACGTGACCCACACAGTGTGTAAATACTGAAACGTCAGCACTGGACAATGTGTAATTTTTTTTGTGTGTGAAGTGACAATAGGCCTGTTCTATTATGCTCATTTACTATGCACTACAGTGAAATGATACCACACTGTTGTGTACTATTGCTTAAAGGAAACCTGTACTGGTCATTAAAACAACATTAATCCTGCTTCAGCTATTACTTATAAACCAAAAATGTGCTTATTCAGAAAAAAATAACCCTCTAGAGTCAGTATACTGAATAATTTTATCCCATGAAAACCACTCGGTCAAAACCAAAGGGGAGCAGCCATCGCCGGCCATAAGTGACGTACAATTGTTGTTTCTGGACGTGTTTACCGCGGACAAGTAAACGCGTTCATCAGACGCCCAGTGGGTCGAGATCCGAGTTGAAAACGGTGCAAAATCTGCACGGATATATACTGCACAAACCGTCCTTGGAAATGGCCTTCATTGACGGCATGATCCGCAGGTACCTCTGGGGATCAGCAGCTGAAGGGGACCTGACGAACAGGCAAGTTTCCAGTCAAGTAACTTCAGAACACGTTGAATAAATCTTGATATACTAGAATTTTATTTCATTAAATTATATGCGGGTAGATTTGCTTGTACATGGTTGTAAAAAATTACATAAAATTCTGATGTTAAAACTTTGTTGACTGCTATACTGCAGGCCAGTCAATCGCACAAAGCAACCACTGTGCGTCACTACCGATGCTGAAACAGCCCATGGTGGAGGCAAGATGTCCCTGACCATGAGAGAGAGCAGTGACTTGAAGCTCACACATATTTGAGAAGGAATCATGACCAAAATTAATGGACAGAACCACTAGTATCATATTTGATCCTTTGAAATAGCTTTTGATTAAAAGTCACTTCAGGTACCCTTTAATAATTATGAGCCTTGTCTGTCAAGGCGTGAGCCGGTTCTCATGCCCTAATCCTAATTTTAATTGACAGACCTTAAATAGTAAATGAAGTGATAACAAGAGTGATAACAGGTGTGGGATCTCCTGAGCAGAAGAAGGAGACAACAATTATTGGAATCAGCTGCAGGTGATGATGAGAGGGGAGTAGTTGGACTGGCAGTATGATAGACAACGCCCACGCAAAGTGCAGACCCGGAATGCTGCCTGTCAGCTGCCAGCCCACAGAACCAATATAAGATAAATAAACACTCAGAAACAAAACTGGAAATAAGTTACAAGTAAAAGACATAGCAAAATACAAACTGAACAAAAACAAGGAAAATGGAAGGCAGTATGAAAACTCAAAAGGCATGACAACACGACAGATAAATATGAATACAGAGAAAAGCCGTGGAACTGAGTCTGGGAGAAATCCAAACTCAGGTCATGACAGGGTCAGCTTCTTAGTTTATCAGTATTATTATTATTATTATTATTATTATTATTATTATTATCATCATCTTTATGTGCCACGTTCTTGTCTCCCCTCTGACTGTTCATGTTTTGTGTATCCTCTGTCTATGATCATCTGTGTAGCCCCGCCCATCCTGTGTCTGTGATTAGTCCCTGCCATCTCCATTTGTCACTGATTGTCCTCACCTGTTCGGTATTATGCTTGATTACTCCTGTGTCCATTTATATCAAGCCCAAATCTGTGTTTCCTCATGCGTGTCGTTAGTCATGACTGTGTGATCAACGTGCTTCTGATCTGCCGTATCCTGTATCCTGTCTTGTTATTTAGTTTTTTGTTACAGCTCCCGAGCTGTCAGTCTGTTTGTTTTTGTGTTTTTTTGAGCTGCACCAGTTTGGCCAGCTCTTAATAAATCAATCACCAAATTTTAAATACTGCGTTTGGGTCCAATTCACCATCCATCCGTGACATTGTCAGTAAACTGTAAGGGAGAAGAGAGGAGGGAAGAACCTGAAAACCAGCCTGAAAGGTCAATAAACCATGATGCTGATTTAAGGTTGAATTGCCCAGCCCCAATGTATTGTCAATATTATGACAGTTGTTATAATGTAGTCATATTGGTTTTGCTGGCTTTTCTGTCTGTTAGCAGGCTCATGCAAAAACTCTGAGGTGGATTGGATGAAATTTTCACCAGAGGTGGCCTTGGGCCCAAAGATAAACCCATTAGATGCTGGAGGTGATCCATGAATGCATGCCTCCACGAAGGCCCTATCTCTTAATGTACAGATGGATGGCAGCATGGACAGACAAAGGGATGGAGGGGAGGAGAAAGAGAGGGAGCCTTGGCAGAGGTTTGCCCTCTTTGAGTGCCCTCTAGTTTGATCATTTTTCTCACAAAATTGTGATTCTTTTAAATTATCTTAAATTTGCACCCTTTTTGTAGATTAGAGACATTGTTAATCCAGCCATCCATCCATCTTCTTCCGCTTAATCCTTTTCGGGTCACGGGGGGGCTGGAGCCCATCTCAGCATCTTTGGGCGAGAGGCAGGGTACACCCTGCCTCTTTAATTTTTTCCCAGTGTACAGTGGGGCAAAAAAGTATTTAGTCAGCCACCAATTGTGCAAGTTCTCCCACTTAAAAGATGAGAGGTCTCCAATTTTCATCATAGGTATACCTCAACTATGAGAGACAAAATGAGAAAAAAAAAATCCAGAAAATCACAATGATGGATTTTTAATGAATTAATTGGTAAATTCCTCGGTAAAATAAGTATTTGGTCAATAACAAAAGTTCATCTCAATACTTTGTTATATACCCTTTGTTGGCAATGACAGAGGTCAAACGTTTTCTGTAAGTCTTCACAAGGTTTTCACACACTGTTGCTGGTATTTTGGCCCATTCCTCCACGCAGATCTCCTCTAGAGCAGTGATGTTTTGGGGCTGTCACTGGGCAACACGGACTTTCAACTCCCTCCAAAGATTTTCTATGGGGTTGAGATCTGGAGACTGGCCAGGCCACTCCAGGACCTTGAAATGCTTCTTACAAAGCCACTCCATTGCCCGGGTGGTGTGTTTGGGATCATTGTCATGCTGAAAGACCCAGCCACGTTTCATCTTCAATGCCCTTGCTGATGGTAGGTGGTTTTCACTCAAACTCTCACCATACATGGCCCCATTCATTCTTTCCTTTACACGGATCAGTCGTCCTGGTCCCTTTGCAGAAAAACAGCTCCAAAGCATGATGTTTCCACCCCCATGCTTCACAGTAGGTATGGTGTTCTTTCTCCTCCAAACACGACAAGTTGAGTTTTTACCAAAAAGTTCTATTTTGGTTTCATTTGACCATATGATATTCTCCCAATCCTCTTCTGGATCATCCAAATGCTCTCTAGCAAACTTCAGACGGGCCTGGACGTGTACTGGCTTAAGCAGGGGGACACGTCTGGCATTGCAGGATTTGAGTCCCTGGCGGCATAGTGTGTTACTGATGGTAGCCTTTGTTACTTGGGTCCCAGCTCTCTGCAGGTCCTTCACTGGGTCCCCCCGTGTGGTTCTGGGATTTTTGCTCACCGTTCTCGTGATCATTTTGACCCTACAGGGTGAGATCTTGCGTGGAGCCCCAGATCGAGGGAGATTATCAATGGTCTTGTATGTCTTCCATTTTCTAATAATTGCTCCCACAGTTGATTTCTTCACACCAAGCTGCTTAACTATTGCAGATTCAGTCTTCCCAGCCTGGTGCAGGTCTCCAATTTTGTTTCTGGTGTCCTTTGACAGCTCTTTGGTGTTTGCCATAGTGGAGTTTGGAGTCTGACTGTTTGAGGTTGTGGACAGGTGTCTTTTATACTGATAACAAGTTCAAACAGGTGCCATTAATACAGGTAATGAGTGGAGGACAGAGGAGCCTCTTAAAGAAGAAGTTACATGTCTGTGAGAACCAGAAATCTTGCTTGTTTGTAGGTGACCAAATACTTATTTTACCGAGGAATTTACCAATTAATTCATTAAAAATCCTTCAATGTGATTTTCTGGATTTTTTTTCTCATTTTGTCTCTCATAGTTGAGGTATACCTATGATGAAAATTGGAGACCTCTCTCATCTTTTAAGTGGGAGAACTTGCACAATTGGTGGCTGACTAAATACTCTTTTGCCCCACTGTACATTTGCATTTTTAAATGTAATTTTATAACTCATTTTTTTTTGCTTTGTTCATAAATTTGAAGCATATTTGTCACCTTTCTAACATAAATTTGCAGCACTTTTTAAATGCGACTTTTAAAAAAATGGTCAAAAAGATATAAAGCTACAAAAGATGCATGTGGATCCAGATGCACAGGCTGCAGACCCTTGGCTGAAGTATTTTTTATCTTCACTGTTCTAACCCTTATGAATGACGCCATATCGGCTGGTATACAACATGGTTTGGTGTCATTGTGGCTGGCTGTCAGCTGGCTGACATCTTAAGTGTTTTTTAAATTAATCAGGAGTTGTATACAACAAAAATGAAAATCTCTGTACTACAAAACATTAAATCTAGATGCATTAATTCTTTTTAAAATTCATTCAAAAAAAAAACATAAAATCAATGACCTTGGTTACGTGGTCACAATAAACCGATTACTGTGAATAAACTGATAATGGCAATAATCAGTTTTCTCATGTTTACATGCACTGAATAAACAGATTAATGGAGGCGACACCACTTGAGTTAATGACCCCAGATGTATGGCCTTTATCAGATTATTCTGTTTACATGGCCACTTGAATAATCAGATAACTCCAGAAATCCAATCATAACTGGTTTATTCATGTTCAAAGTGCCACAAGCATGACTATAAAAAGCTGTGGTTCTTTGTGACATCATTCTGACACCACAGTTCACATGCACAATTAGGGCTGTGTAATACGACCAAAATTTCATATCACGTTTAAGTAATCTTATTTAATGATAATGAAATATAAATACATTTTCTGTAAATTCTGTGGTATAGTTTAGATAATAAACTAGCAGCTGACTGGCGCCTAGCGGCTGCCCCGGCCTTGGATGCGCTCTGCAGAGCGTGCCCAAATGCCAAGTCACGTTTCGTTACCTTGTATTCATACATGTGTAATGACAATAAAGTTGAATCTCAATCTCAATAGTCATGTAAAAAGGACCATGTCTTTTTTACATTTTAAATTACATACTGAAAAAAAGCAATTGTAAAATTCATCTGTCATTATTTCAGATTGGCCATGATCTGAAAATCAAAGGCACAAAAGGTGATGTAATAATGAAATACATGTTATGACTTCAGCTTTTTTCACTATTGCTACTTGACTAATTAAAAATTATTAAAAATCAAGTAAGTTATGTTAAGAGCTTCCGACACATTTTAATTATTTAGTGTGTATACGGTCGCTATTGTGCTCTTTTGCAGCTTTAGCAATATTTTTTCAAACATAATTAAGAAACTCAGCAGTAATTTAAACCAAAGAAATAATGTTCTGATACACTATAATGTTACCTATGAGTGACAACTTAGCATTGTCATTTAGCAT
This sequence comes from Pholidichthys leucotaenia, assembly GCA_020510985.1. Classification (NCBI taxonomy): domain Eukaryota; kingdom Metazoa; phylum Chordata; class Actinopteri; order Cichliformes; family Pholidichthyidae; genus Pholidichthys; species Pholidichthys leucotaenia. The sequence goes on from CM035840.1 coordinate 191,542,933, forward strand.
TTGCTGTTTTCTAATTAGAGTGAGATGGTGTTAACATTTACCTCTAATTAAAACGAGGTTAGAGGACTATCCTCTTTGACGCAGCACAGTGGGAAACAGTCCCACATCCTTGGCAAACAGAAGCAGCAGCTATATGAGCAAACCATTAGCTTGTGGAGAAAGGAGAGGCAACGAGCTGGACGACAGAAACTTTATTCCTTCTCCAACATACACTACCGTTCAAAAGTTTGGGGTCACCCAGACAATTATTTTGTGTTTTCCATGAAAAGTCACACTTAATTACCACCATGAGTTGTAAAATGAATAGAAAATATAGTCAAGACATTGACAAGGTTAGAAATAATGATTTGTATTTGAAATAATTTTTTCCAGATACTCAACCTGCTCAAAGGAAGGTCAGTTTTATAGCTTCTCTAACCAGCTGAACTGTTTTCAGCTGTGCTAACATGATTGCACAAGGGTTTTCTAATCATCCATTAGCCTACTGACGCAATGAGCAAACACATTGTACCATTAGAACACTGTGTGGGGAGACTTGAATAACGAAACCGAATTGCCTTTCATTCCAGTTTATTCAAGTAATCATTCCACTGTCTGCTCTCATTCCTGAGCAGCGAACAAAGAGAGTGAACACACCAAAGTTCTCTCATTTAAACATTCTGACATCAAACCATTTCCCTCGCGGGGGAAATCACACATCTCTCTCAAAATCTCTTTATTCACATTCATTAGCCTTTTATTTACATAACTCCCCCTTCTCTCCTCTCGAGCCTCAGTGGTCAGGAAGTCTTCTGTCCCCTGTCCTCCGCAGGGGGTCCAGGATCTGTGGCTCCGCACCGCAGGGGGCTGGCTCTCCTTCATCGTGGTTAAATCACATATGCAGTGTCCAACATATACATGTCTCACAACACAGCCATATAACCCCCCCCAAACGATGAAGAACAGACTAATTCCTAAAATTTAATAGCACCTTACTCACTACTGAATAATCAACACCAACATTCAGTCTGTGCGCCGCTTGGGCTTCAGCCGTCTGCCGAATCTGCTGTGCGTTGGCCCCGCCTTGCCTGCGGTGCGTTTCTGCTTCGGGTCTGTTGACTGAGGAAGAGAGTGATTAATTGCCCCCTGCGGGGGCCTGCCTCGTCGAGGCGCCACTGCGACCGGTACAGACACGTCCTTCATGACAAAAGCAGGTTTTAGTCTGTCAATACTGACTGTCTCTTTTCTGTCTCCAAAATCTAGCACAAATTGCTTATCACCTGCCTCCAGCACTCGAAATGGCCCTTCGTAAGGTGGTTTGAGCGTTGCTTTAAGGGCTTCGCGCCTGACAAAAACGAAATCGGCATTTTTCAAAGCCTTGGGGACGAAAACTCGTGGAAAAGCGTGATGAACCGGACCCGGGAGTGTGTCTGCCCCCGTGCCGACTAACGGTCCCAGAGCCGAGAGAGGTGGGGGCTCTGGGGGCTCTGGTAAAAACTCGCCCGGCAGCCTCAGAGTTTGTGCGAATACCAGCTCCGCTGGGGAGGCGTCTAAGTCCTCTTTAGGCGCAGAACGCAACCCTAATAAAACCCATGGAAGTTTATTTACCTAATCGGCATCCGTGAGCGACGCTCTGAGTGCTGCCTTCAAAGACCTATGAAAACGCTCGCATAAACCATTGGCCTGAGGGTGGTAAGCCGTAGTGCGGTGAATTTTGGCTCCTAAGCCGTTGGCCATCGCTGACCACAGCTCAGAGATGAATTGCGGTCCTCTATCGGACGTAATGTCCGACGGAACCCCGAAGCGCGCCACCCAAGCCGTTAAAAAAACGCGAGCCACCTCCGCGGCCGTGGTCGTCGCAAGTGGGACCACTTCCGGCCAACGTGTGGTGCGGTCCACCATTGTCAAAAGATACGTGAACCCCTGTGATGCCGGTAGGGGGCCCACAAGGTCGACGTGCACATGGTCGAACCTTCTGGCCGGAATGCGGAACGGTTCTAACGGGGAAATGCAGGTTTTTGCCCATTCCTTCACGTGCTTGCGCAGGCACGGCCAAACAAACTTTTCCGCCACTAGTTTCACCGACGCGCGCACCCCCGGGTGCGCCAGTGAGTGGACCGAGTCAAAAACACGGCGGCGCCACGTGGCCGGAACCACCGGACGCGGGCGCCCCGTCGACATGTCGCAGATCAGGGGGGGCATACCGGTTTGTAAACACTTGCTCTCCAGCCTCAACCCTGTTGGTCCAGACTGGAGCGCGCGCACGTCTGCGTCCGCCCCCTGGTCCGCTGCCATGGCTGCGTAATCTATACCCACGTGCACCGGGGCTGCGCGCGCCACCGTGCCGCTCTCCTGCGGCGCGGTCACGGTGGCCCGTTCTGCCTCTGCGCGTGTTGGGGTCGTGAACGCGCGTGAGAGACAATCCGCTACTACATTGAATTTGCCCGCGACGTGCCTAATGTCAGTGGTAAATTCCGAGATTGCGGCCAGCTGCCTCTGCTGCCTGCCGGACCACGGATCTGAAATTTTGGCCATGGCGTATGTGAGCGGCTTGTGGTCCACATAAGTGGTGAAGCACCGTCCTTCCAGCCAGAACTGGAAATGACGAATAGCCAAATGCAGCGCCAACAGTTCTGTCAAACGCGCTGTATTTTCGTTCAGCCGCGCTTAAAGATTTGCTAAAGAAAGCCAAAGGCTGCCAAACTCCGGCTACCTGTTGCTCAATAACGGCCCCTATGGCTAAATCTGAAGCGTCTGTCGTCAGCGCGATACGTGCTGCAGGGTCTGGGTGGGCCAGGAGCGCAGCGTCAGCCAAGGCTTTTTTAACCTCTGTGAACGCGCGCTCCCGCTCCGGGGACCATTCGACCGCCTGGGTCGGTTTTTGTTTTTTTGAGCGCGGCATATAACGGTTGCATGATTTGAGCTGCGTGGGGCAGGAATCGGTTATAAAAATTCACCATCCCCAAGAATTCCTGTAGTGATTTGACCGTTTGTGGACGGGGAAAATCCGCTACCGCGCGTACTTTCTCTGGTAACGGAACCGCTCCCTCCGGGGAGACGCGGTGACCCAAAAAAATCGATCCGCTCGACGCCGAACTGGCACTTGGCTGGGTTAACTATTAAGCCGTGCTCTCCCAGCCTCCTAAAAACTGCTGTGAGGTGCGTTTCGTGTTCGTCCTCTGAAGTACTCGCGACCAAAATGTCGTCGAGGTACACAAACACGAAAGGGAGATCGCGTAACACGGCATCCATCATCCGCTGAAATGTTTGCGCCGCCCCTTTGAGACCAAACGGCATGCGTAAAAATTCGAAAAGTCCGAACGGGGTTATTACCGCTGTTTTAGGAATGTCCTCCGGTTGGACCGGGACTTGGTGATAGCCGCGAACTAGATCAATCTTTGAAAAAATGCGCGCCCCCGCCAGGTGCACCGAAAAATCCTGAATGTGCGGGATGGGATAACGATCGTGCGCCGTAGCGTTGTTTAGCCTGCGGTAATCCCCGCACGGTCTCCAGGAGCCATCGGCTTTCGGTACCATGTGCAGCGGCGAAGCCCACGGGCTCTTCGACCTACGAACGATGCCCAGCCTCTCCAGGCTGGTGAACTCCTCGCGCGCAATGGCGAGCTTAACTGCATCCAAGCGCCGAGCTTTTGCAAACACGGGAGGACCAGAAGTGGAGATAAAGTGTTTCACCCCGTGCTTCGCGACCGTCGCTGAAAAAGTGGGCACAGTGAGCGCTGGAAATTGGGTGAGGAGTGTGTGAAACTTACCACCTGCTGTAGCGACGTGGGTCTGTACTGGTGGCGGGGACACTCGAGCTGAACAGGGGAGAGAGTAAAAAGAGTGCATTTACCAGCCGTCTATTAGCAAGATCAACTAACAGATTGTGTGAACACAAAAAATCTGCGCCCAACATGTTGAAACTCACCGCCGCTATTACAAAAGTCCATTCATATGTGCGGCCATGTAAGCACAAAGGCAAGGTCCTTCTCCCGTAGGTGTTGATGTTCGAGCCATTTGCCGCTGTAGCTCCGCTACCGTGGGGTCCAGCCACCCGGTCCGCGTATGTTGGGGTGATGAAGCTCACTTGTGCTCCGGTGTCGATGAGGAACTCTCGTCCGGAGCGCGCATCCGTGATGTAGAGCAGCTTGTTGCGTTCTCCGAGGGTCGAAGCTGCTAGCGACCCCCGGTCTTGCCGTTTCCCGAACTCCTGAAGATGCAGGGCGGCACACACCTGCGTGCCTTCTCTGCGAACCTCCGATGGTAAAAGCAGAGATCTTCTCCTCCGCTGTGTCGTGCCCGTGCCTCTGCCGCCGGGCTATTGGCTCCACCTCGTCGCGGCCGTGTTGCCGCCGTCGTCGGCCAGTCTGGTTCTGCCGCCTCTGGCTCCCCGCTGTCTCGGGTCGCCGCTGTGGTTGCTTGCCCGCCGCAGGCGTCCAGGATCCCATCTGCCTCCTGGGCCAGCTCCCGGAACTCCTCCAGGGTGTGACACTTTTTGCCGGCCAGCGTGCTTCTCGCATGCGCCGGGAGGTTGGAGAGGAAGATGAACTGAAAAATGAAATCATCGTTGTCCAACCCTCTCAGCTGTATCATCTCCTCCATCAGGGCGCTCGGCCTGTGTCCACCTTGGTCTAGCAAAGACAGGATCCTCCTCGCCCTCACTTCAGCCGAGGGGGTGAAAAACTTGATGAGGGTGGATTTCAGCTTGCCGTACCTGTCGGTCGCGGGTGGCTGCTCCACCAAGCTTTGCACGCACCGAGCTGTGCTGTTGTCCAGTTTAGCGATGACATGGTGGAACTTAGTGTCATCCACCGTTACTCCTGCGAGCGCGAACTGCGACTCTGCTTGCAGAAACCACGACCGTGGGTTATCCTGCCAGAAATCAGGCAGCTTAACGGCCACTGCGCTCGCCAGCTCTGAGCGCTGCGAGTCCGGGACCCTGAGAATTTCTTCGTTCATTCTCAACGTCGTCAGTCACCAATGTGGGGAGACTTGAATAACGAAACCGAATTGCCTTTCATTCCAGTTTATTCAAGTAATCATTCCACTGTCTGCTCTCATTCCTGAACAGCGAACAAAGAGAGTGAACACACCAAAGTTCTCTCATTTAAACATTCTGACATCAAACCATTTCCCTCGCGGGGGAAATCACACATCTCTCTCAAAATCTCTTTATTCACATTCATTAGCCTTTTATTTACATAACTCCCCCTTCTCTCCTCTCGAGCCTCAGTGGTCAGGAAGTCTTCTGTCCCCTGTCCTCCGCAGGGGGTCCAGGCTCTGTGGCTCCGCACCGCAGGGGGCTGGCTCTCCATCGTGGTTAAATCACATATGCAGTGTCCAACATATACATGTCTCACAACACAGCCATAACTGGAGTGATAGTTGCTGGAAATGGGCCTCTATACACCTATGTAGATAGTGCACCAAAAACCAGACATTTGCATCTAGAATAGTCATTTACCACATTAGCAATGTATATTAGATATTAGAGTGTATTTCTGATTAGTTTAAAGTTATCTTCATTGAAAAAAACAGTGCTTTTCTTTCAAAAATAAGGATATTTCTAAGTGACCCCAAACTTTTGAACGGTAGTGTAACTTACAGCAAAAGAGAGTCCTGTGCATTCCTCTTTTATATCTTTTATACCATGCATCAAGATCCAGAACTTCCGACCATCATGCATTATGTTTAGAACAAAGCCTGTGTGGCATATTAACATGACATAACGCCGGCGTCACTCTCACACTGTTCTTCTCCCAGTGACTCCGGTATTTACTCCTCTCCCCGGGGGGTGCATAGTCCTTACTGTCCCATCTAATATCCCCTGGTGACACCTCCTCTTTTGGTCCATTGTTCCCTGGGTGGAGAAGTCCAACACCATGCCCCCCAAGCTTAGAGTTAGCAGCTGTGCTAACCACGGGAACCTATACACCTGGGGCACTGTGGGGGAGGTGCTGGGTGATGACAAGTAGAAAAGGGGACTGTGTCTTTTAAATGCCGATATAAATGATACTGTACATATGATACAGGGGCGGCGCGGTGGCGGAGTGGTTAGCACTGCGGCAGCACAGCAACTCACCCTTGGCCGGGGGTCCTGGGCTCAATCCCAGCCCCCGACCAACAGTGATCTGTGTGGAGTTTGCATGTTCTCCCCGTGTCTGCGTGGGTTTACTCCGGGATTTCTCCGGTTTCCTCCCACATGCCAAAAACATGCAAGTTAGGTTAACTGTCATCAAAACTGGGGATTCTAAATTGTCCTTAGGAATGACTGTGAGAGTGAATGGTTGTCTGTCTCTCTGTGTTGGCCCTGCAATGGACTGGCGATCTGTCCAGGGTGTACCCTGCCTCTCCCCAAAGATGCTGGGATAGGCTCCAGCCCCCCCTGCGACCCAAAAAGGATTAAGCGGAAGAAGATGAATGAATGAACATATGATACATATGAAATTATTTTATCGTGTCACCCGATATATATTGTGATATTGCACAGCCCTATGTGCAATGAACAGCACTACTGCTATAATCCAGGCTTTAGACAGACATTAGCACAGCTTTAAACTGTTGCACACAGCCGAGATGCAGATCCAGTGCATTACAAAACCAAATCCAGAGTTCCCCCAAATTCAATACACATCATTCTCTTTTTAGACAAAATGTGAATACACTGTTTCAGAAACAGATAAAAACCCAAAACTTAAAGACCACCTCAAAAACAAATGTGTATTGCTCAAAATAGTATATTGTGGCTTTTTATCCACGAAAAAACTTTCATTGCCTTAGAACTGCTTGGAAAGAGCTTTTACATCTTTCACATACTTAAGTATGTGTGAATCTATGAATGTTGTAATTAGCCCCACCCATACCCCTGCCTACCAGTAGCAGATGCTGCAAGGCCAGTCCTCCACTGTCCTCTGACCTGAGAACACTGAAGACTGCCTCGCATGGCTAGTCAAAACATTGGAGTGATTCAGCCATTCATGTTTGAACCCGAAACCAACTCACAAGAACAGGAGGAAGAGGACACTGTACAAGGTGGGGAGCCACTGCCTGGTCCCACATGGAGGCTGGAGGGCTTCCCGCCGGTCTCTGGTTGCCCACTCGCCAAGCGTCTCCCCGGCTCGCTGTCCGAATCTCTCCCTTGTGGGAGTGAAGGAGGCGAGCTGGCAGGCTTGCTGCCCCGTTCGTTGCTGACACACGCCAAAGTGAGCTGGCTCTCAGCAGTCCCCCATGGGGGCTGACGGGTGCCCGCTAGGCAACTCACTGGGGGCTGGTGGTCTGGTGCGCCCACCTGCCATCGTGGAAACATGACCGCAGTGTGACACGTGTGACCGTGCCCCTGCCATTGCGCTGCACACCCCAAGGGTACCCAACGTGGCTCCCTGCTCCAGAGGGAGTGGGGGAGTTTAATGTTTCCTTCTCTGTCCTCCCTGGCAGATTGGCATGCCAGGGTTTTTTTGTGTCCCCCAAAAACCCCTTTACCGATCTGAGTCAAATGAATGCATAACGGATGGGTAGTGGTCTTGGTGCCTTTGTCCCCTAAGAGCAGACGTCTTTCTCTGGTTTGACCTTCCGACGGTGTGCCTCCCATTCCTCCAGGCTGGTGGAGTGGGGCGCCTCCAGGACCCCGCACATACAGGACGCGGCAGCCAGTTGACTCTGGTCTCCAAGCTGACCATGCCCCGCATGCGCCATGGAGTTCTGGAATATGGTAGCCCCAGCGGTGGAAAACTATGGCTGACCGCGGTCGGTTTTGCGCTGTCCCCAGGAAGGGATGCTGACTTCAGACTGTGAGCCTCCATCCACAGAGCCACGTCAGCTCCTCCCCCTTCCCATGGGGGAGTGAACTCAGGTGTGTAGCCATGCCCAGTGCTTAGCCTGATTGATTAATGTTATAACCAATCAGGTTAAGCACGGATGCTTATGTAGCTAGATACACTCTGTCCAAAGTCGCCACTTTTTTGGGGGGGGGAGGGGGGCTTAACTGGACATTCACAGCAGAGCCGTCTATTCTTAACCGAGTTGAATGTTCGTGTAAATGTATATTTGGAGTGAACATTACACATGCGCTGGCGTCTGTTAGTGCTTCGTCGCGTCAGAGTGCTATTTTGTCTGCTTTTGATTGTTTTTATTGATTTTGTTTTTAATTTTTTTTTATCTGTTTGCTGATATTAGTTTTTGTTTGGTGCTAGCTTGGTATTGGCCTCGCTGAAAAGCCCGATCGGACACGCAGGTGGGTTGGACCCCCGGCTGGGCTGTTTTTTACTGGGCTAGGCTACCTGCTAACCTGTTTTTAGCCTTTTTAGCTGTTTTTAGCTAACTTGTTTTTAGCTGTTTTAGCTGTTTTTGGCTGGCTATGCACCTCATCGTCTGGAACGCCATGGCTCCATCCCCGACGTGTATCTGCTGTGTATCCCTCCTTAGTAAGGTTTCTGAGCTGGAAGTAAGACTCTCCAACCTCTACAAGATTCGGGAGGCTGAGGAACATCTCGATACCATTATACTCGGGCGAACAACGGCTCCGGCAGCCGATTCGCAGGTGGCAGAGACGGCTACCTACCTGGGGGAGTTTAGTGCATCTCCATCTCTGTCCACTTCCACCCCTGCTCCGGTTCCGGCTTCTTCAGATGTCCAGGACCACAGCAATCAACACTGGCTTCGTCTCGGGGCTAAACCCAAAGCCCCGGTTGGTACTTCTCACACTCAATGTGCGCCCTGGACCTTGGTTGGACCAGCTGGCAATCATCGTCGGTCTGCCAGACAGGGTCTCGCCTCTTCTCTTCCCCTGCTCCTGGAAAATAAATTCGACATCCTTTCTCTGGAGGATTTTCCCCACCTGGATGCTGGCCGTCCGCCCGTGGCCGCCCCTCCTCCTCCTTCCTCTCCCTCAGCGGCGGCTCAGGTCCGCAAACCCTGGACTAAGACTACTCTAGGTGTGCCAAATTACACACCAGCTCCAAATAGAAGAGAGCGCATCACCCCGCCTTCACAACAACAACACCCTCGACAAAATTATTCTCCACGTCAGAATCCACCAACTAAACCCCCCCAAACGATGCTGGTAATAGGTGACTCGATTATGAGGAATACAACTAGATTTTTTCCTGGGGCTAGAGTCTCTGACATTGAGGCTCTTATCCCTGACCTGCTAAATGAATTTCCCCACGTTCAAACTGTCATAGTACATGTTGGATGCAATAACATCCCAGATGAAGCATCGGAGATTTTAAAGAGTGACTTCAGGAGCCTCCTGTCCACTCTTATGAACTGTGGCAGACGTGCGTTTACAGACGTGGACAAAATTGTTGGTACCCCTCTGTTGATGAAAGAAAACCCCACAATGGTCACAGAAATAACTTGAATCTGACAAAAGTGGTAATAAATAAAAATTCTATGAAAATTAACCAATGAAAATCAGACAATGCTTTTGAACTGTGGTTCAACAGAATTATTTTAAAAAAAACAAACTCATGAAACAGGCCTGGACAAAAATGATGGTACCCCTAGAAAAGATTGAAAATAATGTGACCATAGGGACATGTTCAACCAAGATGTGTCCTCTAATTAACGTCACAGGTGTCTACAAACTTGTAATCAGTCAGTTGGCCTATTTAAAGGGTGACAAGTAGCCACTGTGCTATTTGGTGACATGGTGTGTACCACACTAAACATGGACCAGAGGAAGCAAAGGAGAGAGTTGTCTCAGGAGATTAGAAAGAAAATTATAGACCAGCATGTTAAAGGTAAAGGCTATAAGACCATCTCCAAGCAGCTTGATGTTCCTGTGACTACAGTTGCACATATTATTCAGAAATTTAAAATCCACGGGACTGTAGCCAACCTCCCTGGAGGTGGCCGCAGGAGGAGACGGATAATACAAATGGTAACAAAAGAGCCCAGAACAACCTCTAAACACATTCATGGTGAACTCCAAGGTCAAGGTACATCAGTGTCAGATCGCACCATCCGTCGTTGTTTGAGCCAAAGTGGACTTCATGGGAGACGACCAAGGAGGGGACACCACTGTTGAAAACAAATCATAAAAAAGCCAGACTGGAATTTGCCAAACTGCATGTTGACAAGCCACAAAGCTTCTGGGAGAATGTCCTATGGATAGATGAGACAAAACTGGAACTTTTTGGCAAGGCACATCAGCTCTATGTTCACAGACGCAAAAATGAAGCATACCAAGAAAAGAACACTGTCCCTACTGTGAAACATGGAAGAGGTTCTGTTATGTTCTGGGGCTGCTTTGCTGCATCTGGCACAGGGTGTCTTGAATCTGTGCAGGGTACAATGAAATCTCAAGACTATCAAGGTATTCTAGAGAGAAATGTGCTGCCCAGTGTCAGACAGCTTGGTCTCAGTCGCAGGTCATGGGTCTTGCAACAGGATAATGAGCCAAAACACACAGCTAAAAACACCCAAGAATGGCTAAGAGCGAAACATTGGACTATTCTAAAGTGGCCTTCTATGAGCCCTGATCTAAATCCTATTGAAGATCTGTGGAAGGAGCTGAAACATGCCGTCTGGAGAAGGCGCCCTTCAAACCTGAGACAACTGGAGCAGTTTGCTCATGAGGAGTGGGCCAAAATACCTGCTGAGAGGTGCAGAAGTCTCATTGACAGTTACAGAAATCGTTTGATTGCAGTGATTGCCTCAAAAGGTTGTGCAACAAAATATTGTTAAGGGTACCATCATTTTTGTCCAGGCCTGTTTCATGAGTTTGTTTTTTTAAAATAATTCTGTTGAACCACAATCCAAAAGAATTGTCTGATTTTCATTGGTTAATTTTCATAGACTTTTTATTTATTACCACTTTTGTCAGATTCAAGTTATTTCTGTGACCACTGTGAGTTTTTCTTTCATTAACAGAGGGGTACCAACAATTTTGTCCACGTCTATATCTCTGGGCCTTTGGCACCTCTCAGACGAGTCTGCAATTATTTTAGCAGAACTCTTAGTCTTAATACTTGGTTGTGTTTTACTTGTCCTATTTTTAACATTGGTTTTGTAGACAGTTTTGTAAACAGAAACTTGTTTTGGAACCACCCATCACTTATGAGCCCTGATGGCATCCACCCGAATAGACTTGGTGCACGTGTTTTAAGAGACAATCTGTTCTATTCCATTCAGTGTTTTTTGGTACAGTGACTGAAACTTGGTGTGTTTACTCACTCTGAAGCTCTTGGGTCTGCCAATCAGCCCTTTTTTGGTTCTGTTTCCACTTCCCATATTAATCCCATTAATCCAAATAATCTTCACTGTTTGGATCAGCCTTCGATTTATAACCCTACAGAGTTTGTGTCTGTCTCCCATTACCCAAAATATTATAACCCAAGATAAATACAACACAACCTGATAAATACACGTCTTTCTGCAGCTCCTCCTCATCCCCCCCCCCAAACTTTGCCCCGTCTTCTCCCTTAGAGAACCTTTCTCTGCTCCCCCCAAAGTTAATAAAAAAGTTAATAAAAATAGAATGCATAAACATCCCAAAGTGATTAAACAAAATGTTGGTAAAATTCAAATCAAACCTCAAGTCTCTAAATTTAATAATTTGGCCTCTGTTCCTCCCCAAAATTTAGAAATTAAATGTGGTCTATTAAATATTAGGTCTCTAACTCCCAAGTCTCTTTTAGTCCATGATCTATTAATCGATCATCAGATCGATTTATTATCCCTCACAGAGACTTGGCTTGGGCAAGATGATTATGTTGGTTTGAATGAATCAACTCCCTCTGGTTATTTAAACTGTCATAACCCCAGAGGTTCTGGTCGTGGAGGTGGAGTGGCGGCAATTTTCCATTCTAAATTACTAGTTAATGTCAAGCAAAAATCATGTTTTAATTCCTTTGAGGGCCTGGTCCTCAGTGTGGGGCATGTTGGCTATCTTGGCTTGAACCCAGTTCTCTTTGCCATAGTTTACCATCCTCCCTCGGCCTACTCAGAGTTTCTATCTGAATTTGCTGAATTTTTAGCTGATTTAGTGCTGAAATCAGATACAATAATTATTGTAGGGGACTTTAATATACATGTTGATGTAAAGAGTGACTGTCTTAATAAGGAATTCAATTCAATTTTAGACTCAATGGGGTTTTCCCAGAAAGTAGAAAATTCTTCCCATTATCTCCACCATACATTTGGACCTTGTTTTGAATTATGGTATAGATATAGAAAATCTGGTAGTGTCTCCTCATAATCCTGTACTGTCAGACCATTGTCTATTACCCTTTGATTTCACCATTTCTGATTATTTGACTCCTAAAGAAAAATATTACTAAAGCAGATGTCTTTCAGATGACGTTACCAAATTTTTGCAGATTGTCTCCTCTATACCATGGGTCAACACAACGGAAATAAAAAAAAAAAAAAATGGAGAGCCTGCTCCTTTCGTAATTGATAGCATGGTAGATATTGTTACAGCCTCTCTGCATCGGACTCTAGATTTGGTAACCTAGATTTGGTAACCCCTTGGTTTAACTCAGAAACTCGTAGCTTAAAACAGAAGACTCGTCAGTTGGAAAGGAAATGGCATTCTACTAATTTAGATGAATTCTATTTAGCGTGGCGAAATCATCTCTTAATTTATAATAAATCTCTTAGAAAAGCTAGATCAAGTTATTATTCTGCATTAATAGAAGGGAATAAAAATAACCCCAGGTTTCTTTTCAACACTATAGCCAGGCTGACAAAGAGTCAGGACTTGGTCAATCTTCACATCCCTCCTGAGCTTTCTAGTCAGGACTTTCTGAACTTTTTCAATCATAAAATTTTATCTATTAGAGATAAAATCAGTCAGATTCTTCCTACCATAAACTCAAGTACATTAACTACTACAACTCCCTCAATTGATTTCTGTTTAAGATAAGTTTACTCCAATCGACCTCTTAGAGTTGGATAAAATAATCTCATCTCAGCCTTCATCTTGCCTTTTGGACCCTATTCCTACCAGGTTATTTAAAATTGTCTTCCCAATTATTGGTAACCGTATTCTTCATATAATTAATTCTTCTTTAACTCTGGGTTATGTACCACTGGCTTTTAAAACTGCTGTAATTAAACCCTTACTCAAAAAGCCAACGCTCGATCCAGGAGTTCTGGCTAACTATCGACCAATCTCTAATATGCCTTTCATTTCAAAAATCTTGGAAAGCGTTGTTGCCGTGCAATTGTTTGACCACTTGCAGGGAGTTGGTTTGTTTGAGGAGTTTCAGTCTGGGTTCAGAGTTCATCACAGCACTGAAACTGCCTTAGTGAAGGTCACTAATGACCTCCTTATCGCATCTGATAATGGACTTGTTTCTGTTCTTGTCCTTTTAGATCTTAGTGCAGCCTTTGATACTATTGATCATGCCATTCTACTTGATAGATTAGAACACTATGTTGGACTAATTGGAACTCCGCTGCAGTGGTTTAGATCTTACTTGTCCGATAGATTTCAGTTTGTTTACATCAATGATGAATTTTCTTCCAACTCTAAGCTTAGTCATGGAGTTTCACAGGGATCTGTGTTAGGCCCTACTCTTTTTAGTTTATAAGATAAGATAAGATAAGATAAGCCTTTATTAGTCCCACAACGGGGAAATTCCAGGATTGCAACAGCACAGGGATAGCAACACTCAGAGCAACAATCAGAAGGCAAGAAAAAAACAAGCAAGCAAGAGCAGCTAATATACATATGTACATATTACGATAAAATACACACACACACACACACACACACACACAGACACACAGTGCAGAGCATTGTAGCTGGATGGAATAAATATATGAATATATAAACACACAGTGCAGAGCATTGTAGCTAGATGGAATAAATATGTAAATATATAAACACCCACAGTACGGAGCATTGCAGCTAGGTGGAATAAATATGCAAGTATTTATAAGTATTTATAAGTATTAAGTATTAAGTGTTTTTAAGTATTATATATGCTTCCATTAGGCAATATCATTAGAAAGCACTGTACACATTTTCATTGTTACGCAGATGACACAATTATACCTGTCAATGAAGCCCAATGATTGTAATCAATTAGCCAAGTTAGATGTCTGTCTTTAGGATATCAAAGCCTGGATGACTTGTAATTTTCTGCTATTAAACTCAGATAAGACTGAAGTCATTCTTGTTGGCCCAAAACACCTTAGAAATTCCTTTCCAATTCATGCTCTTAATTTAGATGCCGCCACTCTCACTCTGAATAGTTCTGTGAGGAACCTTGGAGTTATTTTTGATCAAGATCTGTCCTTTAATTCACATATTAAATTTGTTTCTAAGACTGCCTTCTATCATCTGCGCAATATTGCCAAGATTAGGAGCATCTTGTCTCTGAATGATGCTGAGAAACTGATCCACGGCTTTGTCAGCTCTCTTTTAGATTATTGTAACTCATTATCAGGTTGTCCTAAAATATCCTTAAAAAATCTTCAGTTGATCCAAAATGCTGCTGCAAGAGTTCTAACTGGTTCTAGAAAAAGAGATCATATCTTCCCGGTTCTGTCCTCCCTTCATTGGCTTCCCATAGAGTTTAGAATTAAGTTTAAAATCCTTCTCACTTTCAAAGGTCTTAATAATCAGGCCCCCTTATACATAAAAGATCTGATATTACCCTACCATCCTAATAGAGCACTACGCTCCCAAAATGCTGGATTACTTGTAATGCCCAGAATCTCCAAAAGTACATTGGGAGGCAGAGCCTTCTGCTATCAAGGTCCTTTTCTGTGGAACCAGTTACCACTCTGGGTCCAGGAGTCAGACTCGGTCTCTGTTTTTAAGAACAGGGTAAAATCCTTCCTTTTTAATATAGCCTACGATTAGGGAGGGATTTTGTGTCTCTTAACCCCGCTTCTGTTTTATGTCTGTCCTCTTCATCCTCTCTATCCCCTCACCCCCAGCCAGTCGCAGCAGATGACTGCCCCTCCCTGAGCCTGGTTCTGCTAGAGGTTTCTTCCTGTTAAAAGGGAGTTTTTCCTCTCCACCATCGCTAAGTGCTTGCTCACAGGGGATCGTCTGATTGCTGGGTCTTTCTGAAATTTTGGGGTTTTCTCTGCATTTTGTAGCGCTTTGAGATGACTTCTGTTGTGATGTGGTGCTATACAGTTAGGTCCAGAAATATTTGGACAGTGACACAATCTTCCTGACTTGGGCTCTGCATGCCACCACATTGGATTTGAAATGAAACAACTAAAATGGAACTGAAGTGCAGACTTTAAGGTTTAATTCAAGGGGTTGAACAAAAATATATGATTAAACATGTAGGAATTGTAGCTATTTTTATACAAACGTTCCTCATTTCAGGGGCTCAAAAGTAATTGGACAAATAAACATAACCCTAAATAAAATGTTACTTTTCAATATTTTGTTGAGAATCCTTTGCAGGCAATGACTGCCTGAAGTCTGGAACCCATGGACATCACCAAACGCTGGGTTTCCTCCTTTGTGATGCTTTGCCAGGCCTTTACTGCAGCTGTCTTCAGTTGTTGCTTGTTTGTGGGTCTTTCTGCCTTAAGTTTTGTCTTGAGCAAGTGAAATGCATGCTCGATTAGGTTGAGATCTGGTGATTGACTTGGCCATTGCAGAATATTCCACTTCGTTACTTTAAAAAACTCCTGGGTTTCTTTTGCAGTATGTTTTGGATCATTGGTGAAGCGCCGTCCAATCAACTTTGCTGCATTTGGCTGAATCTGAGCAGAAAGTATATCCCTATACACTTCAGAATTCATCCGGCTGCTTCTGTCTTTTGTCACATCATCAATAAACACAAGTGACCCAGTGCCATTGGAAACCATGCATGCCCATGCCATCACACTACCTCCACCATGTTTT
This sequence comes from Pholidichthys leucotaenia, assembly GCA_020510985.1. Lineage (NCBI taxonomy): Eukaryota > Metazoa > Chordata > Actinopteri > Cichliformes > Pholidichthyidae > Pholidichthys > Pholidichthys leucotaenia. Next base: position 191,558,738 of record CM035840.1, read on the forward strand.
ACAGAAGATGTAGTGCTTTGGATCATGAGCTGTTCCAATTCTTCTCCAAACTTTCTTCTGTCTTTAGGATATCAAAGCCTGGATGACTTGTAATTTTCTGCTATTAAACTCAGATAAGACTGAAGTCATTCTTGTTGGCCCAAAACACCTTAGAAATTCCTTTCCAATTCATGCTCTTAATTTAGATGCCGCCACTCTCACTCTGAATAGTTCTGTGAGGAACCTTGGAGTTATTTTTGATCAAGATCTGTCCTTTAATTCACATATTAAATTTGTTTCTAAGACTGCCTTCTATCATCTGCGCAATATTGCCAAGATTAGGAGCATCTTGTCTCTGAATGATGCTGAGAAACTGATCCACGGCTTTGTCAGCTCTCTTTTAGATTATTGTAACTCATTATCAGGTTGTCCTAAAATATCCTTAAAAAATCTTCAGTTGATCCAAAATGCTGCTGCAAGAGTTCTAACTGGTTCTAGAAAAAGAGATCATATCTTCCCGGTTCTGTCCTCCCTTCATTGGCTTCCCATAGAGTTTAGAATTAAGTTTAAAATCCTTCTCACTTTCAAAGGTCTTAATAATCAGGCCCCCTTATACATAAAAGATCTGATATTACCCTACCATCCTAATAGAGCACTACGCTCCCAAAATGCTGGATTACTTGTAATGCCCAGAATCTCCAAAAGTACATTGGGAGGCAGAGCCTTCTGCTATCAAGGTCCTTTTCTGTGGAACCAGTTACCACTCTGGGTCCAGGAGTCAGACTCGGTCTCTGTTTTTAAGAACAGGGTAAAATCCTTCCTTTTTAATATAGCCTACGATTAGGGAGGGATTTTGTGTCTCTTAACCCCGCTTCTGTTTTATGTCTGTCCTCTTCATCCTCTCTATCCCCTCACCCCCAGCCAGTCGCAGCAGATGACTGCCCCTCCCTGAGCCTGGTTCTGCTAGAGGTTTCTTCCTGTTAAAAGGGAGTTTTTCCTCTCCACCATCGCTAAGTGCTTGCTCACAGGGGATCGTCTGATTGCTGGGTCTTTCTGAAATTTTGGGGTTTTCTCTGCATTTTGTAGCGCTTTGAGATGACTTCTGTTGTGATGTGGTGCTATACAGTTAGGTCCAGAAATATTTGGACAGTGACACAATCTTCCTGACTTGGGCTCTGCATGCCACCACATTGGATTTGAAATGAAACAACTAAAATGGAACTGAAGTGCAGACTTTAAGGTTTAATTCAAGGGGTTGAACAAAAATATATGATTAAACATGTAGGAATTGTAGCTATTTTTATACAAACGTTCCTCATTTCAGGGGCTCAAAAGTAATTGGACAAATAAACATAACCCTAAATAAAATGTTACTTTTCAATATTTTGTTGAGAATCCTTTGCAGGCAATGACTGCCTGAAGTCTGGAACCCATGGACATCACCAAACGCTGGGTTTCCTCCTTTGTGATGCTTTGCCAGGCCTTTACTGCAGCTGTCTTCAGTTGTTGCTTGTTTGTGGGTCTTTCTGCCTTAAGTTTTGTCTTGAGCAAGTGAAATGCATGCTCGATTAGGTTGAGATCTGGTGATTGACTTGGCCATTGCAGAATATTCCACTTCGTTACTTTAAAAAACTCCTGGGTTTCTTTTGCAGTATGTTTTGGATCATTGGTGAAGCGCCGTCCAATCAACTTTGCTGCATTTGGCTGAATCTGAGCAGAAAGTATATCCCTATACACTTCAGAATTCATCCGGCTGCTTCTGTCTTTTGTCACATCATCAATAAACACAAGTGACCCAGTGCCATTGGAAACCATGCATGCCCATGCCATCACACTACCTCCACCATGTTTTACAGAAGATGTAGTGCTTTGGATCATGAGCTGTTCCAATTCTTCTCCAAACTTTCTTCTTCCCATCATTCTGGTACAGGTTGATCTTAGTCTCATCTGTCCAAAGAATGCTGTTCCAGAACTGGGCTGGCTTCTTCAGGTGTTTTTTGGCAAAGTCAATTCTGGCCTTTCTATTTTTGAGGCTGATTCATGGTTTGCACCTTGTGGTGAATCCTTTGTATTTACTCTCATGAAGTCTTCTCTTTATGGTAGACTTAGATACTGATACACTACTTCCTGGAGAGTGTTCTTCACTTGAGTGGATGTTGTGAAGGGATTGTTCTTCACCATGGAAAGGATTCTGTGATCATCCACCACTGTTGTCTTCTGTGGACGTCCAGGCCTTTTTGAGTTCCCAAGCTCACCAGTGCACTTTTTTTCTCAGAATGTACCAAACTGTTGATTTGGCCACTGCTAACATTTCTGCTCTCTCTCTGATGGATTTCTTCCTTTTTTTTCAGCCTCAGGATGGTCTGTTTCACCTCCATTGAGAGCTCCTTTGACCTCGTGTTGTGTGTTCACAGCAACAGCTTCCAAATGCAAACGCCACACCTGGAATCAACTCCAGACCTTTTAACTGCTTAATTGATGACAGGTTAACGAGGGAAGAGCCCATGCAGCCTTGTTATTTTTTTTTTTTTGCAGCCTTCTGAGTCAATTGTCTAAATATTTTTGGTCCCTTGAAAAAGAGGCGGCTACGTATTAAAGAGCTGTAATTCCTCAACCCTTGCTCCAATTTGGATGTGAATACTCTCAAATTACAGCTGAGAGTCTGCACTTTAAGCCCATATTGATTATATAATTGTATCCTGAATATGTTTTCATAAACAGCTAAAATAACAAAACTTGTGTCACTGTCCAAATATTTCTGGGCTTAACTGTATAAATAAAGCTGAATTGAACTGAACTGAATTGAAAAACACTAACTTGGGACTTGAGACTGATTTTGCTCTTGATACGTCTTGTAAGTCACAAAAAACATGTTACAGACATGTTACCAACAGAAAAAACTTGATTTTTGGTGGAGTGTCACTTTAAAACATATTTTAATGAGCAGTTTTATAAAGATCCATCATCTGTAAGAGGAGGTGTAAAGTTTCTTTGTCACACAGTAGCTGCCTTGTTTCCACTTTTTTTCCCCCACCAAAGGATGAGCTCATCCTACCAAAGAGCACCATATACTTTTCATAGCTTTCAGCAGGAGGAATGCCAGCTTGGATTGAGGTGATTACTGCTTCTTGCTGGCCTGTTTTTGCCATTTTAATGTACAACGGGGGTTTTGATCTTTTGCTTTCCTGGCAGCTGTGCAGACGGTGGTTTTGTTAATAGAGGCTGCTGCTGGAAAAAATGCCAGGAAAGAAAGCAAGGGAGCTTGCAAACCACAGGGAATAAGACCCCACTGTGGAGAAGAAATGTCACCATATTCAAAACACCATGGTACCATGTCTTAAAAGAAATGAGTTATCTGTTTTGCCAATGTTAAGATGAAAAAATAAAGTAGTTAAGGTTTGAGAAAATGTGGATGCTTTTGAAATGACTCATAGCCTGATAGTATCTTTGTGAAACTGTTGTTTATAAAACATTTCAGAGAAGGTTTTAGGCAAGGGGTCTATAACCACTGGCTCCCTATGAGAAAAAATATTAATTTACAAGAAAGATTTATGAGATATAGTTGCATATTTATGAGGAAAAACTGCCCTATTGCTAATGTTGACCGACCAGTTTATTATACTCCCGCAACAAAGTTATGGCATTTTATGTTGTCTCCACTATAGTTTCTACATTTCTGATCGGATTGACTTCAAATTTGTACAGACGCTTTAACTCATCAGTGCCTTGGAAGAGTTTGATTTTGACAAGCATCTAATGAGGTGTTTTCATTTCATTTCATTTCAACTGTTTAACCTTCATTTTAAGCCTCAATTAAGGTTTTCAACTTAATACAGATGTTTTCAACCAAAAAAGCTCAAGTTAGATCTTCAGAGCTTATGCGTTTACCAGTCAGTGGCGTGGGAAAACATTAAAGAGTCCCCATTACACTTTTTGGATTTCCCCTTTGTTTTAGTGCAATATGTGGTATTTTTTGACTTTGCAGAACAAACATATGGACTGCAAAGTCAAACAGCCCAAAATCTTCCTGCACAAGAGTTCTTCTCTCCCTCAAAAACTAGGACGACAACTCTACCTTAAATGCCTTGTTTAGATTTACTGTTCTCTATGAGGCAATCACATCATAACTTAACAGACCTGATACAAACCTGCTCTGTGGCTAGTTTTGTGGCTGGCGGCTAACGTTAGCTGGTCTGAGCAGCCACAACCAGGATTTCTGCCCGACTTTGAGGTCCGCCTGCTGGGTACAAACTAAGAGAGGAGTCTGCTGGCCTTCAGCTTAGCTGCAACTCTGCATTCATTTTTGTGTAGGCATTGCTCCAGTCTTAAGCTTCAGGTGAGATCTTCAGTCCAATTGTGGTGAGTATGGAGTCTGTAATGATATGGAGAGGATGTCTTGGGCCCAAGGACTTTTGGGTTAGACACTGCAATATTTGAGAGTCGATTTATTTGCGGAGAGTATGGTGGATGTGCGGATTCATGGTTCCACCAGGTAGGAGTTCCAGTCTGCCAGGAAAAGGTGAGAACAGATCATTGGAGATATTGTGGTTTGAAGAGGAGTTGAGATTGTTGTTGATTGGCCTTACAGTTTCCACTGTGAGAAGGAAGACACAAGAGCACTTCAGGTCTGGACACAGGAGTTGACAGCACACCACCTTACTGACATGAGAGTCTAAGGTTCTTGTTGTGAGACAAGGAGAACCGGGATAAAGCTGATGAGACACAGGTGGTTAATTAGTACAGATGGACAGCATCAGGTAATCATCAGAGAAAAAAGTGTGCACAAACCTGAGACACTACAATTATAGATTACAGCGCTCTGGCCTTGACACCTACTTTTTGTACTTTTTTAAAAACTGTTTTCCCCAAACAGAGGTTTGTTTGTTTTTGTTTTATTTTTCAATTAAATTATACAGTGGATGTTTTAGGTCACACTAAAGGTGGGAAAGGTTTGGAAATGGCTGAAAATTGTTTTGTTTTTATCACAAAATCTTGGCATTTTATCAGAGGTGTGTACAGTTTTTACAGCAACTGTACATCACTACATGTCACCACTTTCACTCACCCTCAGCAACACTCCAAATGACACAATGGCGAAAAACATTTTGTGTAAATTTTTAAGAACACTTTAAGTGCATTTTTGTAAATTTGTCCTTTGATTTTTCATCTGTTTGTACTTCAACACTGATCAAAGAACATGTGATGTACTTTGTAGCTGACATGCATCTTGTAATTTTATGTCAGGCAGATCATGGTTTCTGACTTTGACACAGACCACCACATCTCCATTATACATGCTGTTATATGAGGGGGCTGAAAAGTTCATAGTGGTCAAATTTGACCAAATGTGGTTTATTTTTCAACCGCAGGGATCCAAGCGCTGCAACACCGATGGAAGAAGTGTGTGGAATGAAGGGGAGACTATGTTGAAAAATAAACTATATTTTATTGGTGGACATTAGGCAGGTTATTTTATTGTTTTGGAACTGTTGTAGGGGCTAATCGTTTAGGTCAGAGGGGAGAAATATTTCCACCTTGAGACTGGGTTGTTTATATTTACAGTATGTGCCTACATTTTAAATAAATTATCAACTAAAAAAGTTGGTAGGATTTTTTTTCAACTGCTCTCCACCTCCCACTGGCTGAGGCTGCTTGTGTCTGTTAATTAAATTTAGGATATTTTCCTGTTGAGTAGCTGAAACGGTGGGGCGCTGTTGCTGGGAAGTGGGGCAGATGAGCTGCGGTACCAGCTGGTAAACTCTGGCAGCTGTTGTTTATGTGATCCATGACTGTCTCTGTTACTCACTAGAAAAAATATTTTAGCAGTACAATATAGATACAATATAAACTTAGGAAAGTGAAAAAAATAAAAAGGTGAACAGCACCGGGAGGCTGAATAGCGAGGTCTGCCCTGGTGCTCCATCATCATAGAATGTGGGTTAAGCGGTTTCAAATATTCAGCTGGAAAATATCTTCAATTTAATTTACAAACTATCTATTTTTATACATATTTTGTTGCCACTCTATAACTATTAATTACCAACTTTCATTAAAAAGCCTGCAGCCTGCTCAGCTGAATGACAGCTGTGACCTCGCTTCAGGCCTCTGGAGAACAAGGCAGAGAGCCGCACGTAATCACCGTTTTGTTTCTGTAACTCTCTAGATGATTTTTAGTGAGAGATTTTGTGTATTCCGATAAAATAATGTTGTGACATGCCATAATAAACCATTTCTGTCATTGTACCTTTCACAAAGCTTGCTACTAACGCCACAATCCATGTGACCAGTGACATCATTTGCACATCCTCAATAAGTATAAAATACAGATTTTATTGTTGAACTCAAATATACACATTATTCACACAGAAATATATATTAAAGGTGTCAGAACTTAAGAAAATTCAGCAATACCAACTGAACATGTATATCAGAGGTTGCACAGGGCTAACAAATTGTCAACCATCATTTCCCTGCCGTTTGTGTTCCAATACTGCCCTCTATAGGCTACCAGAGTAATACATCCTTAGACTACCACATCTACTAGGAGCATGGCGTGACGCACGCACTGCTTACTATATCGAAGACAGCTAACGAGGCCGTCTGGCCTGTCAGAGTAATTAAACATGTACATGAAGTAATGAACAAAGAGCACTGTGCTGAGAGGCTCTTCTTCTTCTTCTTCTTATTCCCTTCCACGGTATGTGGGACACCATGCGGTGTATAGGGGCGGCGCGTATCTCCGTTTCTCTGACCCTAGGCCACACTCCTACTGTGAGTAGTGAAAGCTACAGTGGGAGGTCAGTCCTCTGGTAGCTCTGTGCGTTAACTTTCCTTTCCCCGTGAGAGGCTATACTATGTTACAAATGGTCAGTGGAGCAAACATACATCTTTAACTGCTAACACAGGCTAGGATATGAGTCTAAGCATCTATGCATTAGCAAAGCAACAAGCTTTTTTTTTTTTTTTTTTTTTACACTCACACCTCTTGCACACACGAGCACACACAACAACAATAATAACAATAATGAACAATGGGCCAGACCCATACGGCGCCGCAAATGCCAAGCGACACTCCGGAGCGCCCACCAACCACCCACCCCAGACACACACCAAGAGCGGCGGGCCGCCCCGCAGCCACAGCCACCCTGGGGCAAACCAACGGCAACACAGCAGCCAACCCGCACCAACGGCCCACCCTGGCCTCCCCCAAGCACCCACACACACCCAGCGCCAAGGACACTGGAGGCAATGGGGCAAAGCAACAAATAATAAGGATACAGTATGTTACTCACTGGCACTAGATGCACCATTACCAGATAACAGCTGTAATGAAGGCAGTAGAACGGAGCATGTAAGAAGCCAATGTTGAGTTCAGAAATATGGTGGTTCCAACTCTGTGCTGAGCTCCAAAGCTCCAGACTGCAGAAGAAGATGAAAACAAAGGGAGGGCGGTGCAAGTAGGATCTGACTGGTCAAGAGTCTGCGCAGTTTGACTGACAGGAGCAGGTGATGCAAGCATAGTAGGTACTATATCTAAGCAGCAGTTACCAGAGGGGGCCATTTTCACAATGACCTTGACCTTGCATTTGACCTTGATGGTTGTAAAGTCTGAACAAAGATCATGGCATCATAAATGATACATATACATTATGGTTTATAGTTTATCAAATGAAGCTAGGGTGACCACAGAAGACTAAAGGGTGTAAAATTCCCCAATTAAGCTGTCTGTCCATCTGTCTGTGTATCCATGCACCTCAAGAGGAAATGATGCTAGGGTGACCAAACTTGGCACACAGGTTGACCACATAAAGGTCATGAATGTCAAACTCAAAATCAGATTTGGCTTATTTTATTTATTTATTTACTTTGGGTACTTTATTGATCCCCAGAGGGGAAATTCAAGGCATCCACCTGGATGGATGAAGCAGCCACGGTACGGCGCTATCCCTTCACCATTCACACACACATTCACACCTTAGGGCCCCTTTAGAGTCTCCAATTAACCTAACCTGCATGTTTTTTGGCCTGTGGGAGGAAACCGGAGAAATCCTGGAGTAAATCCACGCAGACACGGGGAGAACATGCAAACATCACACAGATCACCGTTGGGTCAGGGGGTGGGATCAAACCTGGGATCCCATGGCCAAGGGTGAGTTGCTGTGCTGCCACTGTGCTAGCCACTGCTCCACCTCACTTAGTCACTTTATCGTAACAGATAAAACCACCAAATTTTAACACAAGCTAGAAATAGGTCTGGGATACCTCTTGAATGTCCAATAACCTTGACCTTGCATTTTACCTTGAAGATTGCTAAAGTCTGAAAATAGGTCATGGCGTCTCCTCAGAACTGAAGCAGAAAGTCAACCAGGGTTTTTCTCTACTATATGACATTCCAACAGGGATAGGGTTGTAAGATGTGGGTCTCCAGCTCTGTTGAGTGCAATATAGTTTATGACATGGTTTCAGACACAAAGAGCAGACACGACTCGAGGATAAACACAATTAACTCTTTATTGAATATTAAGTGTGTGTGGGTGCATGTGTGCGTATTTGTATAGGTGTGTGTTGTATGAATAAATCCACTGGGGCGAGCAGAGCACCGTGCAACCTGGCAACCCTATGGACACACAAACAGAGGGAGAGTTAGTGACTAACCTCGCAGGAGATGCACAAGATAGTACAGTGCTTACTGTTTGTGAGGTGAAGATGGCATACAGGTAAAGCACAGCGGCTACGGCCAGGAGGACAGTGCCCACAGTCCCGATAGTGGAAGTATGGGTAGGTGAAGCAGTGCAGATAGGTCCGCCGCCACGGATCTCCACCTGTGCACAGGGGACTCAGAGTGGTAAAAGGAATAGGCGAAGGCTTACTTGGCTGGAGGAGAAGGTTGGTCCTGGTGTTGACAAGCAGGACTGGAGAAAAGGTGGGGCTTGGAAGCTCAGCTTGGAGATTAGGCGAGTGCAGGTCTCAGGATAAGGAGACAGACGACTCCGGGCTGATCTCAGGGCCTCATGGTATAAATAAGCCAGGCTGGGATGGAGAGCAGGTGTGTGCGCAGCTGAGGATGATTGGCAGCCATGACAGTTTAGTTTATTTTACAATAGTTAATTTTACTGTTACTGGGACGGCAACCCCTCCAGCCACGGTTACCTTACCTTACTCATTCAAAGTCCTTCTTTACTTTCAAATTCATCCTACTTATGTTTCAGTGGATACATAATAAATTTGTCATGTCTCTACAGTATGTATAACTGTTGCTGTCTATCATTACACAGGAATGTATGGTGAATGAGGACTGTGGAGAGCTGAAGTACTGCCTGTACGAGATCGAGAACTCCAAGTGCCTCCCATGCATACCGACAGACATGGTGGGCATTCAGCCACTGTTGCACACTGGTTGTTACCACTTCTATACCCACTTATTGTATTATCTGGATATTGTTTGTTACACTGATATTTGGTTTGCAAATTTACTGCAAACCAAATACTGCAACAGATTTACTGTTGCAGTTTTCAAACTGCAACAGTAAATCTCCAGTGCCAAATACTGATTATGCCATTATTATTTTGCTGTAAAATATGGAAGGATATATATGCCTGACACTGCTGCTGCTCTCGCTCCTCGACAAAAGTTTCACATCTCGTTGTGCAGCATCGGACCTTTTGGCTGTTTGATACCGAAGAGAAGTGCAGTGCTTTAAAAAATACAGTTTAAAAAATAATATTCAGACTTTCCCAAATATTCTGAGCCTCACACCTCTTTCAGGCCAGGCCTAATTTTTAGTTGCTTCCTTAAAACTGTACTGAGCAATATATTTGTTTCAGCTAAAGTGTAGATCTTCCAAGTTTTCAGAAAATTTAGGAGTGAGATTTAAAAAGAACTGTGTGCATGGGAAATTGGGGCTGGTAGGGCACGCATGGTCATGCATGCACACAATACACATACGCAGCAGTTTTGTTCCCAACACACACATGAATTTGTGAGGTAAGTTAATCTCCTGATAAGACAAGTTTACCTAATGTTACATACTGTAACTGTAAAAAAAAGAATAGATAGTAACTTTTGGCTGCTGTCTACCATCATCAGCCCTAGTGCATGTTTTGATTTGCTTTTAAAATAAAAGCCATGGCAATCAGCATGACCATACTTTGACAGTCTAGAGCTGCCTTGAGAGCTCATATTTTGTAAAACTCTAAAGGAAGTAAACATGGTATTGTCCAATCCATTACAGTAACTACAAGCTTTCCCCCTCATTTAAGAGAAGCAGGGTGTGTGGTGTGAGAGAGTGTGAAAGAGAGTTGATGAGTGAGTTTCACGCTCAAAGAATGAAAATTGGCAACACTGAAAAGTATTCTTAGTAGTGAAAGTCACAAAGGAAATTACAGTTCCATTAAAGTCCATGTAAGATAATGAAATATCTCCTGCTTGACTGTCTCAGATAAAAAAAAGTTATTAATTTTTTTCCATACTAATTTGAAAAAAAAATTCATGAAAGAATCAGTAATGTAAGTAAAATGCAAAATGTATGAATGCAGCAACTCTGTTTTAAATTTCTGTTTGCACATCTTTGATGCATGTCTCCACACAGCCCTGCACTAAGGATGAGGAGTGTTGCTCGGACCAGCTGTGTGTGTGGGGACAGTGTACAGTGAATGCCACCAGAGGAACAGAAGGAACCATCTGTCAGGGCCAGAGTGACTGCAGACCGGACCTCTGCTGCACCTTTCTGCGGGGTGAGACAAGCCAGATCAGATTAAACCATCCAAACATCATTGCCTTTTTTGCATTTTGAACTGTTTTCCTCCATCATGTCTCGTATATGTACAAGTGGTGTGAAAAAGTGTTTGCCCCCTTCCTGATTTCTCATTTTTTTGTATGTTTGTCACACTTAAATGTTACAGATCATCAAACAATTTAAATATTAGACAAAGAAAACACAAGTAAACACAAAATGCAGTTTTTTAAATGAAGGTATTTATTATTAAGGGGAAAAAAGTCCAAACATACATGGCCCTGTGTGAAAAAGTGATTGCCCCCTAAACCTAATAACTGGTTTGACCACTCTTGGTAGCAACAACTACAATCAAGCGTTTGCGATAACTGGCAATGAGTCTTTTACAGCGCTGTGGAGGAATTTTGGCCCACTTATCTTTGCAGAATTGCTGTAATTCAGCCACACTGGCGGGTTTTTGAGCATGAACCGCTTTTTTAAGGTCATGCCACAGCAGCTGTCGGATTCAGGTCAGGACTTTGACTAGGCCACTCCAAAGTCTTCATTTTGTTTTTCTTAAGCCATTCAGAGGTGGACTTGCTAGTGTGTTTTGGATCATTGTCCTGCTGCAGAACCCCCATGCATATCAGCTTGAGGTCACGAACAGATGGCTGGACATTCTCCTTCAGGATTTTATGGTAGACAACAGAATTCATGGTTCCATTTTCCACAGCAAGTCTTCCAGGTTCTGAAGCAGCAAAACAGCCCCAGACCATGACACTACCACCACCATATTTTACTGTTGGTATGATGTTCCTTTTCTGAAATGCTGTTACTTTTATGCCGGATGTAATGGGACACACACCTTCCAAAAAGTTCAACTTTTGTCTCGTCAGTCCACAGAGTATTTTCCCAAAAGTCTTGGGGATCATCAAGATGTTTTCTGGCAAAACTGAGACGAGCCTTTATGTTCTTTTTGCTCAGCAGTGGTTTTCGTCCTGGAACTGTGCCATGCAGGCCATTTTTGCCCAGTCTCTTTCTTATGGTGGAGTCATGAACACTGACCTTAACTGAGGCAAGTGAGGCCTGCAGTTCTTTGGATGTTGTTGTGGGGTCTTTTGTGACCTCTTGGATGAGTCATCGCTGCACTCTTGGGTTAATTTTGGTCAGCCAGCCACTCCTGGGAAGGTTCACCACTGTTCCATGTTTTCGCCATTTGTGGATAATGACTCTCACTGTGGTTCACTGGAGTCCCAAAGCTTTAGAAATGGCTTTATAACCTTTTCCATACTGATAAATCTCAATTACTTTGTTTCTCATTTGTTCCTGAATTTCTTTAGATAGCAACATGATGTCTAGCTTTTGATGATCTTTTGGTCTACTTCACTTTGTCAGGCAGGTCCTATTTAAGTGATTTCTTGATTGAGAACAGGTGTGGCAGTAATCAGGCCTGGTTGTGGCTAGAGAAATTGAACTCAGCTTTCCAAAGATGTGATAAACCACAGTTAATTTATGTTTTAAGGGGGCGGGGAGAGCAATCACTTTTTCACACAGGGCCATGTAGGTTTGGATTTTTATTACCCTTAATTGATAAACACCTTCATTTAAAAACTGCATTTTGTGTTTACTTGTGCTAGCTTTCTCTAATATTTAAATTTGTTTGATGATCAGAAACATTTAAGTGTCATGATTGTAATTAGCAATCAGCTCACGTGCGTGATGCAGCAACAAGGAAGAGCAATCAAACCACAACACACGTTTGAGATTTTTGTTAAATGTCAAATTAACCGCACAGCTACTGAAAGTCACTCGCCAGAGGAAACAGCCTGTGGAGAGAAGACGAGAGCTGTGAATGGAGGAATAGAGTAAGGGGAAATGGGCTGGCCAAATTACCACTTACGTGAGCTCCTAGGGAGAACCAGCAGGGCCCCTGTGGGGAATAGACGAACCAGCAGTGTGAAGGGAGTGGAACTGGTGGTGTCTGACCGGGTAGAGGTTGAGCGCTGTAGACAGGCGATGATGTGGCAGGAGAGCGTGCGCAGTCCCGGAGACACACCCGCACGGAGGCAGCAACCTGAAGGGAGAAGAGAATACACAGGTTAGTAGTGTCTTCACCTGTGTGAATCTTAAAGTTGCTTGTCCCATTTCAGGCAGTATACCCAGACGAACCAGCGTTGAGTCACCGAAGGACGCTTCCTTATAAACGCTGGCTGATGAGAGGGAGCAGGTGTGTCTTCTCACTCCGGTGCGTTGATGACCTGAGGAGGGATGAACGGGAAGGAGGGGGCGTGCTCTTGCCGCCCATGACATTTAAGTGTGACAAACATACAAAAAAATGAGAAATCAGGAAGGGGGCAAACACTTTTTTACACCACTGTATAATCATTCATCACTCAGCTGCCATGTGATGTACGCGTTTGTGGCTTGCTTGTGTACAGAGATCAGATTCAGCAACAGAAGAAGCAGCCATCTGTCATGATCTGAGAGATTAATTGCTGATGAGTAATTTCCCCTCAAGGACAGGGCATGTTTGTTTTGTTTCTTTGTCATATCTAATTGTTATACCCCCCATGAAGTCCATTTTATGTTGTCGCCAGTATAGCTTCTACATTTCTGATTGGATTGACCTCAAATTTGTACAGAAGCTTTAGCTCATCAATGACCCCAGTTACATGCTCACAATAAACCGATTACTGGGAATAAACTGATAATGGCAATAATCAGTTTTGTCGTGTCTACATGCACTGAATAAGCACATTATTGGAGGGTAAAACACTTGAGTTAATGACATGGTCTTTATTGGATTATACTGTTTGCATGGCCACTTGAACAATCAGATAACTCCAGAAATCCAATCATAACCGGTTTATTCGTGTGCATGCAAACATGGCCCTGGACAAGTTTGATTTTGGCATACATCCAATGAGGTGCTAACCTGCGCGGTTAACCAAAAACTAAAAGGACTTGAATATGAACTTTCTTCTATTGAAAAAAGACATCAGTTCCTTTGGCTACATGCCAGGTTTATATTTGCATCAGACGAGTGCATGCATTAAATTTTTCAGTAAGAACTCTGATGTGGGGATGTGTGGGGTATGTGATCTTGCTCCCTAAGGTTCTTTCATTATCGATATTACACCGACTACAGTACCGCGGTGATTCGGTCATAGTGGAGGGCCAAAGACATCACCGCACACGGCCTCAAGTGTATTACTGCTTTTATACAGCAGTTCCACAAACACAAACTAGAAAAGCACTCGGAGAGCGCAGACCTCCGCCAAGCGGCACAATTTCCCCCATACAGTGTTTGTGTGTACGTTTTCAGATTCCTTGAGCATGTAAACATATGACTAGCAATTGGATTCACAATGATTCTTTGTTTATTTTACAGGGACAGTGCAATAAACACACAATTAATCAATGACAATCAATCTGATAGTGATAGGATTAGTGGTTCAGTAGTAAAAGCATTGCCTCCTTGGCGGAGGTAATAAACTGAAGTGTTGCTGTTGTGTCCATCTCCTCCACTGACGGATGCAAATTGGGTAGACAGGTTGCCGTGGGTTTTATATTATATTATTTTGGGGTTTCGCTCCGCGGCAAACGAGAATTTAGAAGCTTCGCCGGCAGAGAGCTCGTTATTGCGCAGCGCGGATGGCTGGCCGGTGAATTTCTGCCAAATGCGCAGCGCCTATGGCTGGCCGGTGAATTTCTGGCAAATGCGCAGCTCCTATGGCTGGCCGGGGAATTTGTTTTGCGGCGGGCCCAGGCCAGCAGTGTTTTCCGCGTCCTTTTGTGCCTAAAACGTTGAAGAACGCAGAGTTTGTGTTGCAGACACGACGACCAGTGCCCTCCATTGCGCCTGCGCACATGTTGAAAATGGCTGTATGTCACAGTGTTGAATGAGAAATGCTTTAAAAAATTCCTGTATCCAGACGGTGAACCGGATCACCCCCAAAATTTAATCAGTTCTTTCTTGTACCATTTCCAACAACGCCTGAAAGTTTCATGGAAATGCGTCCAAGATTTTTTGAGTTATCTTGCTAACCAACAGACAGACAGACAGACAGACAAACAGACAAACCCCGGCAAAAACATAACCTCCTCCTGGCCTTTTCGGCCTGGCGGAGGTAATTATGCAGTAAGTTGGCAACGAGGAACAATAGATTATGTTTTGTTTATTTAATGATACACTGCTTCATCACAACTAGCATCACTACACATCAACTAGTAGGTCTCAGCTGCTACTCTGAGTTTGCTAACACAGACAATGAGCATAATATACAATAACTTTACTGTCATTTTATACATAAAATCAAAAATAAATGTGCTATTGTCCACCAATGAGTATTTATATACCTGTACATATTTTTCCAGAGTCCATCGGCCGAGTCTGTTTAGTAGCCTGCTAGCTAGCTAGTTAGTTAGCACTTGATGCTAACCTCTGCTTGGGTTTACATTGTCTTTGCAGTCTCTTTATGATCATCATCAAATGAAATTGAGAGTCAGAAGGATGCATTATGTTCCAAGGTTTTAGAGGAAACAGTACCCTGTGAAGTTTTAGTCTAAAATTTAGATGGGTAGCTAGCCGAGGTATCTCTGCTTTTGTATCCACCTTATTCCTAGCCCCGCTGATGCCTTGCGTGAATTATGGGCGCAACTTCCGGTACCAGTTTAGAACATGTGGTTGTCACTGAAACGGGACGCTTTTCCTTGTTAAAAAACAATGACTTCAGCAGCAAAAATGCGGGGGCATGGCCTTTTGCACCTCAAAAAGAGTAATATAATCATACTACTTCCTGTGACTACGGAGGGATGGGAAGATGACCTTAAAAAGTAGCCTGACAGACAGTAGCTCCATTAGTTGGCGCCGCTGCTAAGCGGCTAACACTGTAAACAAATAAAAGCTCTGAGATATATCAGTGTTTCCACCGCAATAAAGTCGGTTGCATTTTGTTAAAAGTTGTTGGACATAATCAAATTTACCTCAGAGCAGTTGTAGAATCTAGTCAGAACCATAAAGAACCACAACACCGTGCTTGGGTGTTTTAATGTCGGGGTAAATACAGACAGCTGCAGCTGTTCGTTTTACCCCGAAATTAAAATGCTCATGCAGCTGTCATGCCACGAATGCTTGTTATTTAACTTAACACGTACAGACGTTTTCTGACAATTGTTCAAAATTTTCTTGATCTATATTTTGTGATAATGTAAAAATTAATGCATGCTTGTCATGAGCCGAGTGCTGGAGATCCCCGCCAGACTCGGTCTCATGGCTTTTTCTGCTTATTTACTTATCTGTTGCAATTTATGCTTTTTTGGGTTTATGTTTTAATGTTCTGCTTGCCATCCTTCTGTTTGTGTTAGTGTCATAATTTTATTTTTTGTACTTATTTATAATTAAACTTTGGCATGTTATTTTATTCTTTATATCCCTTGCATGATCCTTTTTACTGTTGACAGCTGTCAGGGGTGTGAAGCTTCGTGTGGGCGTGCCCTGTCAGCTGTCAGTGTTGGTTGCTTCTCTCTCACTGCCTCAGCTGATCCCAATTGTGTATCATCACTTTCTCCTGCCTGTTCAGGTACCTACACCAGCTGTTAATTATGTTAATAGGTTTTGAACCCTATTTAAAGGCCAAATGTCACGTAATTTTTTTTTCTAAATGACAACAAATTTAGATAAAATACACATAGCTTAAACCAAATATTCATACCGGAGACCATATCACCCACCTGTATTTACATAATTGCACAAAATACACCAGGTGAAGGCCCCACCTTGCTTGCTGGCTTGTGACAGCCAGTCCAGACCACGCCCATGTTTTTGACATCACCAGTTGTACCCTGGCTGCCCTGCCTATCCACATTCACACTTATCAACATTGGACAATCATGACGGAAAGTGACAGCGATTGTGAACAAATTAGTTTAGTTTTGTCTTTTTTTTTTTTTGTCTTTTTTTTGTCAGTGGTTCAGACAGTGACAGAGGCATAGAACCTTACAGGTTCGAGCCGTCCGAGACGGAATCAGATGCTTTGTCTGATGACAACAGTTCCACCGATGACCAGAGAGCAGAACCAGTGGAAAATGTCATTGAACTGGACATTAATCGCCTCCAGAATTGCGAAGCCGAAGGGGCTCTGTCCAGGGCGCCCCATAAATATTGATTTTTCGGAAGCCATTATTATTACAGTGGAGGAGAGCCGCTGCTGTCAAGAAATTGACCAGATCAATATGAAAATGGAGGCACATACCTGTCAAGGGAGACGTTTTCGCCGTATTTTAATACCGTAAAACGCGGCTATAAGGGACAGCGGAGTAATAATGGACATTTCTCTGGAAAATGTTTTCATACCTGTCAAGTCAGATGTTTTCGCCGTATTTTGGTGCCAAGCGCGGCTGTGGGGGACGGCGCAGTGGTGGACACTTTTCTGGGAAATGTTTTAAATGTAGTTCGTGTTGTTATTGTCAAATATTTTAAGGAAAATACGGGGAAAATGCAATTTTAGCAAAAACGGGCGTATTGCCATTTCTGTACGCCCAAAAGAAAAAATATACTGGGAAAAAAAACTGTGTGTTGAGGAGCACTCGTGTGTGTGATCACTCACAGCTGGTGCTGTCAGATCGCTCAGCGGGAGCTATTCTCACTACCATGAGAAGTGTGGAGTCACTCATTAGTTTAATTGTCTGGGCGGGCTGATCGCTCAGCGTGAGCTATTCTCACTACTGTTCGAAGTGTGGAGTCAATCATTAGTTTAATTGTCTGGGCGGGCTGATCGCTCAGCTTGAGCTGTTCTCACTACAATGAGAAGTCATTAGGACAATGGTTTAACACGTTCAGCTGTGCAGCGGTTGCGGAACAGACAGAAATCGCCTGAAAAATACAGAATTCTGCTTTTTTTTTTTTTTTATTTAGCGCCGGACGCTGAGTTGTGTTGTTATTGTCAAATATCCATGAATCCTTAAAATATTTGACAATAACAACACGAGATGCATTTGGGGAATTTCCCAGAGAGGTGTGCCTTGTTGCTCCGCCGTTCCTTATAGCCGCTTTTTACGGTGTTGAAGTACGGCGAAAACGTCTCACTTGACAGGTATGAAAACATTTCCCAGAGAAGTGTCCCTTATTACCCAGCTGTCCCCGATAGTCCCGTTTTAAGGTATGGGTGAAATATCCAATTTTTTCTTTCTTGTTGCTCACTTCAACCTTCCAGTCTCCATATAAACAATCAATTGAAATACCCCAAGCATCAAACTAGGGTACAATCGATTTCGTCACTTCCGCCTTCTTCCCCAGGCGATTCCAGGGGCCGTGTCAGGCCAAGCGCGGCAGTTTTAAATTAACGAATATTCCGTTGTTACTGAAGCATATGCACCAAGACCCGAACGGATCGGTTCCCTTTTATATCTAGTTTCAAGATATTTAAAGTACCCTGTTACGTGACATTTGGCCTTTAAGGGCTTTATTCTCATTTGTTCCTTGCGGCTTTATTGTTTATCTTCTCCTTGTCTCCACCAGAGCCCAGCTTTGCTCTGGTGTGAACTCCTGAAGTAAGTTTTTCTCATTTGTTTGTATTTTGTATTCTGAACACTTTGTTGAACTTTATGTTTGTTGTTTTTTGTAATAAACTTCACAAGCTCACAGTACAGCACGTGGGTCTCACCTCTCTGCCCCGAAGGGCATCTAAGATAAGACTTTATTAGTCCCACAATGGGGAAATTCCAGGATTGCAACAGCACAGGGATAGCAACACTCAGAGCAACAATCAGAAGGCAAGAAAAAACAAGAACAGCTAGTATACATATATATATATATATATATATATATATATATATATATATATATATATATATATATATATATATATATATATATATACTATATATACTGTATATATACGTATATATATATATATACTATATATACTGTATATATATATATATATATATATATATATATATATATATATATATATATATATATATATATATATACATACATACATATATGAGAGGTCTCCAATTTTCATCATAGGTATACCTCAACTATGAGAGACAAAATGAGAAAAAAAAAATCCAGAAAATCACATTGAAGGATTTTTAATGAATTAATTGGTAAATTCCATGGTAAAATAAGTATTTGGTCACCTACAAACAAGCAAGATTTATGGCTCTCACAGACCTGTAACTTCTTCTTTAAGAGGCTCCTCTGTCCTCCACTCGTTACCTGTATTAATGGCACCTATTTGAACCCGTTATCAGTATAAAAGACACCTGTCCACAACCTCAAACAGTCAGACTCCAAACTCCACTATGGCCAAGACCAAAGAGCTGTCAAAGGACACCAGAAACAAAATTGTAGACCTGCACCAGGCTGGGAAGACTGGAACTGCAATAGGTAAGCAGCTTGGTGTGAAGAAATCAACTGTGGGAGCAATTATTAGAAAATGGAAGACATACAAGACCACTGATAATCTCCCTTGATCTGGGGCACCACGCAAGATCTCACCCCGTGGGGTCAAAATGATCACGAGAACGGTGAGCAAAAATCCCAGAACCACATGGGGGGACCTAGTGAATGACCTGCAGAGAGCTGGGACCAAAGTAACAAAGGCTACATCAGAAACACACTACGCCGCCAGGGACTCAAATCCTGCAGTGCCAGACGTGTCCCCCTGCTTAAGCCAGTACATGTCCAGGCCCGTCTGAAGTTTGCTAGAGAACATTTGGATGATCCAGAAGAGGATTGGGAGAATGTCATATGGTCAGATGAAACCAAAATAGAACGTTTTGGTAAAAACTCAACTTGTCGTGTTTGGAGGAGAAAGAACACCATACCTACTGTGAAGGATGGGGATGGAAACATCATACTTTGGGGCTGTTTTTCTGCAAAGGGACTAGGACGACTGATCCGTGTAAAGCAAAGAATGAATGGGGCCATGTATCGTGAGATTTTGAGTGAAAACCTCCTTCCACCAGCAAGGGCATTGAAGATGAAACATGGCTGGGTCTTTCAGCATGACAATGATCCCAAACACACCGCCCGGGCAACGAAGGAGTGGCTTCGTAAGAAGCATTTCAAGGTCCTGGAGTGGCCTAGCCAGTCTCCAGATCTCAACCCCATAGAAAATCTTTGGAGGGAGTTGAAAGTCCGTGTTGCCCAGCAACAGCCCCAAAACATCACTGCTCTAGAGGAGATCTGCATGGAGGAATGGGCCAAAATACCAGCAACAGTGTGTGAAAACCTTGTGAAAACTTACAGAAAACGTTTGACCTCTGTCATTGCCAACAAAAGGTATATAACAAAGTATTGAGATGAACTTTTGTTATTGACCAAATACTTATTTTACTGAGGAATTTACCAATTAATTCATTAAAAATCCTTCAATGTGATTTTCGGGATTTTTTTTTCTCATTTTGTCTCTTATAGTTGAAGTATACCTATGATGAAAATTGGAGACCTCTCTCATCTTTTAAGTGGGAGAACTTGCACAATTGGTGGCTGACTAAATACTTTTTTACCCCACTGTGTATATATATATATATACAGTATATACATTATATATATATATATATATATATATATATATATATATATATACAGTATATATATATAGACACACAGTGCGGCGCATTGTGGTTGGTGAATGTGCAGCAGAAAGTCTAAGCTCTCTCTCCGCGGATGCGGCGGGCCAGCTCGATGTCTTTGGGCATGATGGTGACCCTCTTGGCGTGGATGGCGCACAGGTTGGTGTCCACGAAGAGACC
Source organism: Pholidichthys leucotaenia (assembly GCA_020510985.1). NCBI lineage: Eukaryota > Metazoa > Chordata > Actinopteri > Cichliformes > Pholidichthyidae > Pholidichthys > Pholidichthys leucotaenia. The sequence continues at coordinate 191,579,197 of CM035840.1, forward strand.
CACCGGGTAGGCCTCGCTGGCCTCCTGCAGAGCCATGACGGCGGAGCTCTGGAAGCGCAGGTCGGTCTTGAAGTCCTGAGCGATCTCCCTCACCAGGCGCTGGAAGGGCAGCTTACGGATGAGCAGCTCCATGGATTTCTGGTAGCGACGGATCTCTCTCAGAGCCACGGTACCGGGCCTGTAACGGTGAGGCTTCTTCACTCCGTCGGTGGCCGGAGCGCTTTTTCCGAGCAGCCTTGATGGCTAGCTGCTTCCTGGGGGGCTTTTTCCTCCAGTAAATTTTACGGGCGGTCTGCTTGGTTCTTGCCATTGCTCTTTATTATTCTGTCTTATATTTCTTGCACGCCGCCTAAACTCCAGCCCGGCACCCGCGTCGTTTCCGCTACAGTTCCTCGGTATGTCGAGTTTCTCCGTTAGCACCGGGTGGCGGTTGAGTGCTAGCTAGCTCTTCCCTGCTGTATCGTCTCCTGCTGTAAACAGAGGCTCCATCCGCCGACTCGGGAGACCTTTGGGGCGATCTGTGTGTCCGTGATATACTGTATATATATAGAGTGAAAGGTGTAGAAAGAAGAAGGAAGATAAAAAAAAAAGGCAGTTGCAAAAGGCAGCCAACTCGTGTGACACCGCCGGTCCGGCGAAACCGGAACCGGAAAAAAAAAAAAAAAATTCATGACAATGCTGAAGCTCCTAGTTCATATGGTTCCAAGGCAGTGCAACGAATGCAAAAAAACAACCCAAAACTACAGGTGCATCTCAAAAAATTAGAATATCATGAGAAAGTTCAATATTTTTTGTCACTCATTTCAGAAAGTGAAACCCATATATTATATAGATTCATTACACAGAGAGTGATATATTTCAATTTATTTTAATTTTGATGATTATGGCTTACAGCCCATGAAAATCCCAAATTCAGTTTTTCAAAAAATTAGAACATAAAATTAATGTGAACAGTTTTTTAATAGAAATGTTGGGCAACTGAAAAGTATGTCCATGTACACACTCAGGACTTGGTCAGGGCTGCTTTTGGATTAATTACTGTATCAATGTGGCGTGGCATGGAGGTGATCAGCCTGTGGCACTGCTGAGGTGTTATGAAGGTCCAGGTTGCTTTGATAGTGACCTTCAGCTTGTCTGCATTGTTGGGTCTGGTGTCTCTCACCTTCCTCTTGACAATACTCCATAAATTCTGTATGGGATTTAGGTCAGGAGAGTTTGCTGACCAATCAAACACAGTGATGCCATGGTCATTAATCCAGGTTTTGATACTTTTGGCAGTGTGTGTGGGGGGGGTGTCAAGTCCTGCTGGAAAATGAAATCTGCTTCTCCATAAAGGTTGTCAGCAGAGGCAAGCATGAAGTGCTCTAAAATTTCCTGGTATATGACTAAGCTCACTTTGGTCTTGATAAAACACAGTGGACCAACACCAGCAGATGATCAAATCATCACTGACTGTGGAAACTTCACACTAAACCTCAAGCAACTTAGATTCTGTGCCTCTCCACCCTTTCTCCAGACTCTGGGACTTTGATTTCCAAAAGAAATGCAAAATTTACTTTTTTTTTTAAACTTTTTATTTATGAACATTTTTCAATTAAAAAAACACAAACACAAGAGGTCATGGGATGATCAATATGGTACAAATCAGATGTAGCAAAAACATACAATTCCAAATCCGCACATTAACCCCTTGCACTCCGAGCAATTTTCCTAAAAATGCCAAAAAATAACATGCCCAAAGTAAATCGAAAGCTGTTCTTCAACCCTTTGCAGCATCTTCATGGGGTTGGTCTCATTTAAAAGAAAACACTTTGAATTTTTTGGCAAAAAAAACATGATCTCTCTACGTGCTCCGGCCACTGAGTTACAGTCATCTAAACATACTGAACTTGAAGAAAATAAATTTGGACACGGTGTTTTTTTTGATACAAATGCTTGCAAATAACACACAGCTGTCCGATACGGCTGGAAAATGCAACAGAAATGTAGAACCAAGTGTTATCAAGCTGAGATCCAAATTTGGTAACAATACCACAAAAAATGAATATTTTACACAGCTTTGTTCTCAGGTAGTTCCCAGGCGTTTTGGAACTGTGCCAAATGGCACAGTTTGGAAAAACGTCTGTAACTTTTGAATAATTCAATGTAGAATCTTCATTTTAGGCTCTAATGAAAGGTCACATTCAGGGCTGTGTCTGTGTGTGTGTGTGTGTGGGGGGGGTTGTCCCCCCCCCGCTACAAAAGACGGAGTTCGGCCCGCGCTACATGACGGATTACACTCCTTGCATGTTTTCACAGCGGCTCCCCCCCCCCCCTCGCTACTGTGTGTGTGTGAGGGGGGTGGGACAACCCACCCCCCCTCGCTACAGAAGACGGCCATCGCTACATGACGGAATAGACTCATATGCTTCCCCCCGCGGACCGGGGGGCGTTCGGACCGTGAACGCCCCCCCCCCCCGCTGCAGAAGAGGAGCGGAGGTGGGGGCGTTCACGGTCTGAACACGGCAAATGAACCGTTAATCGCGGCGCACGAAGTACGAAGTGCGCCGTACAGTTGTAATTTACTGATCGGTCAAAAGTCATTTTTGGATTACAGTTTTCAGGGAGAAATAATAATTTAGCTTATAACACCTTACCTCTTCACAGCAGCAGAGTCCTGGCGAACTTCTCTTCCCCATTGTCAGACGAACGCGACGCTGCTCCGCTCGTGGATCCCGATCAAAACATAATTCCATTATTGCCGTTTTGGCGAATGATTTACGACTTTTGTCGTCGGCCTCCGTCGGTCTATGATGACGGAAGAGAATCCTAAACGTCTATTCTGCTGGAATGAGTGCAGGTCCCACTTGTGGGTGTTCTCCATGCTGCGGGGTCTGTAGCAGATTCGTCCAGTGTCCTTTTTTTCATCTGCTGCAACAGTAAATCTCTCTTCACCGGCCTGAATTTCTGTGCTTCAATTGGCTCCTGCATTCACAGTAGGCGGGTCCTCCTTCCTAGGTTTTCATTCATTGGCTCTTCAAGGTTTCAGAAACCCAATTCAAGGCTCTTATTAGTCGAATGAGAGGTCAATCAGATGAACTAATCTGTTCGCGGCTGTGTCAGCAGGTTTTTTTTTCAGTGGCGCTTGGAGGCAACACCACCTACATCACCACCATCATGCGTCATGCGTCCGAGCGCGCACGAGTGCGCTCTCGTGCGCCCTAGGACGCAGAGACTTGCCCGCCCGCGGAACAACGGAGCGCAAGTGGTTAATAAATACTGTCACGTCTTATGAAGTCCAGCCATTTTTTCCACCGTCTTTTTCCTAGCTCCTCTTGGAGTCGCAGGGTATAGGTCATGCGTTCCATAGACCTTATATTGTCTATTATGGAGGTGAAAAGGTTCAGTGTGGGGGGCTGTTTTTGTAGCCAGCACTTTGTTATAGCCTTTTTGGCCGATGCCGAAAAAATTTTCAGGAGATAAATATCATCTGCGTTCAGCTTGTCAGGGAAACATCCAAGGAATAACAAAATAAAAGAGCAGCTAATATTAAAGTCCAGTGCCTTAGAAATGACATTTGCTACGTCTGTCCAAAAAGGCTGAATGTGTGGGCAAGACCAGAATACGTGCCCATGGTCTGCTGTTGTTTCCCCACATTCTCTCCAGCAGTGAGCAGGAACTCCACTGTACTTAGATTTCTGATTGGGTGTTATGAAAATACGAATAAGAGTCTTCCAGCAAAAGTCCCTCCAGGCGCCGGAGTTGGTGGGTGAGGATTGCACCTCCCAAACCCTTGACCACATATCATCAGTTATTACAATGTTCATTTCCTTTTCCCACTTTTGCTTTATATAAGATAAGATAAGATAAGATAAGCCTTTATTAGTCCCACAACGGGGAAATTCCAGGATTGCAACAGCACAGGGATAGCAACACTCAGAGCAACAATCAGAAGGCAAGAAAAAAAACAAGCAAGCAAGAGCAGCTAATATACATATGTACATATTACTATAAAATATATATACACACACACACACACACAGACACACAGTGCAGAGCATTGTAGCTGGATGGAATAAATATATGAATATATGAACACACAGTGCAGCGCATTGTAGCTAGATGGAATAAATATGTAAATATATAAACACCCACAGTACGGAGCATTGCAGCTAGGTGGAATAAATATGCAAGTATATAAACACACACAGTGCGGAGCAATGTAGCTAGATGGAATAATGTGTAGATATATAAAAACACAGTGCGGAGCATTGTAGCTAGATGGAATAAATATATAGATATATAAATATAAACACACCCAGTGCTGAGCATTGTAGCTAGATGGAATAAATATATAGATATATAAATATAAACACACCCAGTGCAGAGCATTGTAGCTAGATGGAATAAATATGTAAATATATAAACACCCACAGTACGGAGCATTGCAGCTAGGTGGAATAAATATGCAAGTATATAAACACACACAGTGCGGAGCAATGTAGCTAGATGGAATAATATGTAGATATATAAAAACACAGTGCGGAGCATTGTAGCTAGATGGAATAAATATATAGATATATAAATATAAACACACCCAGTGCTGAGCATTGTAGCTAGATGGAATAAATATATAGATATATAAATATAAACACACACAGTGCAGAGCATTGTTGCTAGGTGGGATGAAACAGCATAACCGTCTATTTAGTTATCCTACATGGTATGATTATGTGCCCATACATATTCTCACCCTCCATAGCGACCGGTATGTTCCTAGTTGTATGCCGGAGAGGACCATTGTGTAAGTCTATTGCATCTTTTGCATTCAAAAAACTATTAGTTTGTTACGTCTTTTTGCTATCTCTGCGAGCAGCCCTGCTTAGGTTGTACAGTCTGACAGCCGTTGGTAGGAAGGACCTACGAAACCTCTCGGTTGTGCACCTGGGATGATGTAGTCTGCTGCTAAATGAGCTCCTCAGTGCATCCAGTATGTTGATGCTATATATATGTTGTTGAGTCTGTTTTAAGTGTCATTAAACTGCGGTACAATTTACTAATAAGGTTTTTAAGACTTGTTGACTTACACTACCGTTCAAAAGTTTGGGGTCACTTAGAAATTTCCTTATTTTTGAAAGAAAAGCACTTTTTTTCAATGAAGATAACTTTAAACTAATCAGAAATACACTCTATACATTGCTAATGTGGTAAATGACTATTCTAGCTGCAAATGTCTGGTTTTTGGTGCAATATCTACATAGGTGTATAGAGGCCCATTTCCAGCAACTATCACTCCAGTGTTCTAATGGTACAATGTGTTTGCTCATTGCGTCAGAAGGCTAATGGATGATTAGAAAACCCTTGTGCAATCATGTTAGGTCTGCAATGCTGTAATTGCTGCAAATGGAGGATTCTTTGACGAAAGCAAAGTTTGAAGGAAAAAATTATTAGTTCAAATACAAATCATTATTTCTAACCTTGTCAATGTCTTGACTATATTTTCTATTCATTTTACAACTCATGGTGGTAAATAAGTGTGACTTTTCATGGAAAACACAAAATAATTGTCTGGGTGACCCCAAACTTTTGAACGGTAGTGTATATGCATTAATAAAGATATCAAGAAATAATGAAGATTCTTTGATATTACTGCTTTGTATCTTTTTATTAATGAAGTCGCAAAGCTGCAAGTATCTAAAAAAATCTTGCTTCTCCAGATTGTACTTCCTTCGTAGAGTATCAAATGACATTAGGTTTGATTTCTCATACATTGTACATGCTGCGGTAAGGCCCCTGAATGTCCACTGTCTAAATCTAAAGTCATGTGAGGCGGGCAGAAAGTCAGGGTCATATGCTGGCCATCTGAGCATTTTAACCTCTTCCTGGAGTTTTAGTTTTCTTATCTCTGATTTCCAGATTTTAAATGTCAGATTAGTCCACTGACTAGTTGTTGGGGTAGTTTCGCTTTCAAGGGTGCCTAGTTTAGATTGGATTGGGACCTCAGATAAAGACATCTCAATTGTTTTCCATTTTGCATAATAAGATGGGTCACACAGACAAACCAGTGGTCTCAGTTGGGCTGATATGTAGTAGTCTCGTAAAGAAGGCAGAGCCTGCCCCCCCCCATCCTTCGGCAGCTGTAAGGTAGAATACTTAACTCTTGGTCTCTTTTTAAGCCAAATAAACCTTGAAATGTATTTATTCCATTTCCTAAATTGTTTGTCAGGAATTGATACTGGAAGAGATGAAAAGAGATATAGCAATTTAGGGAGGATATTCATCTTGATTGCCTGTATTCTGCTGCCAAAGTCAAGGGGGGGCAGACTCCAGCTATCAAGATCATCAATTATTTCTTTGTTTAGTCGGTTGTAATTCATATCATACAATTGTGACAAATCTTTGGGTAGGTACACTCCTGAATATTTTATATGGTCAGAATGCCAATTAAAATTATATTTAGATATTAATTCTTGTCCAGGGTGAAAATTGAAGGTCATAACCTGAGTTTTATGGATATTAAGAGCGTATCCAGAAAATGAACCATACATTTCTAAGATTTCCATCAACACTGGTAAACCAGAGTCCGGATCTGAGATTGTGATCATTACATCATCCGCATACAGGCTCAATTTATATTCCTCCTCACCAATCCGAACACCCTTTAGTGCGGTCTCTTGGCGTATTGCTTGTGCTAAAGGCTCTATAAATAAATTAAATAAATTGGGGCTACCGGGGCAACCCTGTCTACATCCGCGTTGTAGTTGTATAGAATTAGAAAGACTTCCGTTTATTTTTATTTTAGCAGTAGGGGAAGAGTAAAGGGCTTGAATGCATTTTATAAAGTCAGTACAGAATCCAAATCTCCTCATTACTAAATAGAGGAAGTCCCATTGAACTGAGTCAAATGCTTTTTCAGCGTCAAGACTAAGGATAACTGAGTTTATCTTTCTTTTATTAATCTGTTCAATTATATGTAGAGCTCTCCTTATGTTATCCGAAGTTTGTCTATTTTTAAGGAAGCCTGTTTGGTCTTCATCAATCAGTAAGGGCATCACAGTGTCCATTCGTTTGACCAAAATAGTTGTATATAATTTGTAATCCGTGTTCAATACACTTATTGGTCTATATGATTTGCAGTCTATTTTATCCTTTCCCTCTTTTGGTATAACAGATATAAAGGCTTCCTTCCAGGACGGAGGTACAGGGCCTCCTTTCAGAATATAGTTAAAACTAGTTTCTAGTAGAGGTATCAGACTTTCTTTCATTTTCTTGTACCATTCAGGGGGGAACCTATCAGTACCAGGAGATTTGTTAGGTTTAAGGTTAGAGATGGCCTTGTCAATTTCCTCACGTGTTATTGGTGACATAAGCTTATTATTTGCATCTGTGCCGAGTGAGGGAAGATCCAAAGAGTCCAAAAAATCAACTACTGCATTTTTATTAATCGGCACAGATTGGCTATATAGATTTTTGTAATATGTTTCAAATGATTTTTGAATACCATCCAAATCAGTTAAAATGTTGCGACTTATAGGGTCTTTTATTTTGTAGATTGAATTTCCTGCTTGTTGTTTCTTAAGTCACCATGCCAACAATTTAGATGCTTTAGATCCTGCCTCATAATATCTCTGTTTCATAAACCGTAAGTTTTTCTCTACTTCCTCACCTAGTATCCTGTCTATGTCCTGTTTAACTTGTCTTATTTGTTGTGTTATAGTGGGACTTTTTTTTGTCAGTTGTGTTTTCTCTAGATCTTTCAGTCTCTCTTGTAGTCGTAGCAATTCTTGAGTCTTTTGTTTTTTTAAGCATAGCTGACCTTGCTATTATTTTCCCCCTCAGAACCGCTTTAGCTGCATCCCACACGATGCTAGGGTTTGTCTCGCCATTGCTATTATCTTGTAGGTATGAATTTAAATCGGTTGTCATGGACTGTAGAAAGGAGAGATCATTTAGCATCCCTGTATTTAATCTCCATAGTGTTTTTCTCTGTCTGACATCAAGATGTAAACTTAGGTAAATTCCAGAGTGATCAGAGATATCTCTTTGACCAATTCTACATTCTTTTATCCTGTTTAAGTCTTTATTATACATGAAGCAATAATCTATCCTTGAGTGAAAAGAATGGGGTGCAGAGTAAAATGTAAATCCAGGGGTAGATCTATGTACAGAGCGCCATACGTCAATAAGTCCTAAATCTGAAAGCATTTTTTTTTACACGTTTCTCTATAGGTAGACGTTTCCTTCTAATATTTGTTGTATCCAATTGAGGGTTTAACAATAGATTAAGGTCTCCAGCAAAAATTAAAGGTCCATAAGATTCTTTAGTAGTCAAATCAAAAACTTTTTTGTAGAAACCAATATTACTCCCATGGGGAGCATATACATTCAATAATGTGACCTCTTTATGGTCAATTTTACCTTTCACTAAAATATATCTGCCTTCTTTGTCACTCAATTCAGATATGAATTCAAAATTAATTCTATTAGAAATCAAGATAGCTACTCCTCTTTTTTTAACCACTTCTATGAGAGGAATAGTATGTATTTTTGAAACCCATTTTTTTTAATTTATCATGCTCTGTGTTGGATAGATGAGTTTCTTGCCAATATGCAATATCTACTTTCTCTTTTTTCATCTTTACCACCAGTTTACTTCTTTTTACAGGGTTATTCACTCCATTAACATTTAGTGACAGTATATTATAGTATTTAAGAGACATATCTTAACATGTAAGAACAAAATATCATCCCAGACCTCAGAACAACAACTGTAAAACGTAAACATGGTGAACAGTAAAACGACGTAACACTGAACTGGGCTTCCAACAAGGAGGATACAATGTAGGCCTTGAAAAAAGAGGGGACTGGCCACAAGGTGGGGCCCCTCTCCACGATGAGCATCGTGGGAAACAAGAAGAAGAGAAAAAAAAAGGGGGGGGGGGGAACCCCAGCAATAATAATATAAAAAGAAAAAAAAAAAAAGAAATCAGTGGTTAAATAGAAATAAAATAGTCTGGTGACCCTCAGCTCGAGTCTATAGGCTCCAGCCCTTTCATCAATAATGAGATTGGATAAGGCTACAAAATCATAGTCATGGATAATCCAAAACAACTATTCTCACCATAGTAAGGCCGTGTGTTCTTGCGGAGTACTCATTAGTCCACCGTTGTTTCTTCTGACGTCCGCTGAAACTCACTCAGCTTCTCTCGGATGTGTTTGTGGAAGTCCCCTCGGCGGGTCCTCTGCGTCTCCCATGGCAAAAGCTGCTTCAGCATCTCCTCTGACGTCATCTGAGCAGCTCTGTTTCTGGCAGCGGTGATCTGAACCGTGGCGATGCCTCTCCTTTGTAAATCTTCCGCGGCTTCTGTAGCACTATTGTAGAGGACACTTCCTGAGGCGTAAAAAATACGCATCTTGTTGATTGGAGTTTGAAAGCGAATCCCTTTCTCCTTCAAAGCTCTTTTGACGGGGATATATTCTTTTCTTCTTTTCTGAACTTCCACCGCGTAGTCATGGTCAAAATACACTTGCTTGTTGTGAATGCGTATTACCTTTTTCCATGCAGCGCGGAGTATTTCTTCCTTAACTGTGAACCGGAGAAAGCGGACTATTATTGAACGTGGTGGGGCACTTGCTGGCGGCTTTGGGCCCAAGGCATGATGGGCGCGCTCAATGCCGAGGCCACAGTCTTGGCCTAAAGCATCACCGAGCTCTTTTTAATGAAACTTTCGGCAAAGGAAGCCACAGATGTGCCTTGCTCCGAGTCCTCGGGTACCCCGTTATGCGAATATTATTCCGCCTGGCCCGGCCCTCCATTTCGGATATCTTATCCTCAAGTGTCCGCTGATTTTGTAGCAGTTGAATAAGCGTGTTTTTAACACCAATGTTCCAATTCTCCAGTTTCGCCATATTTTCCTCAGTTTGTTTTATACGTTCTCCCGCGTCATGCACTTGTTTAGCGGTTTCCTGGAGCTGTTGCTGTACTCCCGCTGTGAATTCATCCATTTGTTTCTTCGTATCCTCACGGATCACTGAACGAAAATCTTGTAAATCTGTTTTTAATTCAGCTCGAAGAGTTGCCATTCCGGCTGCCACAGCCTCGCTCACGGTAACTCGAATCAGGTCCAAACCAGCCATGCGGTCGCCATGTTGGTCCGATGTTAGGTCCGTTTCATTAGCCGAGATTTCTTTTGTTGCTTCGTTATCGGGATTGTTTCGTAGCCCATATCCGCCTTTCTTGAATTTGTCCCCACTCATTATGGCAGCAAAATATTGCCGTTTTTCCCAGGTTTGAGTCTCGAGTCTAGGGGAAAAATAGAGCTAGAGCCAGAGCTCAGTTTTTATGCGTCCATGCTGTTCCGCGTCACCGGAAGCCTCGCAAAATTTACTTTTATCTGAACAGAGGTCACCTGCTGGTGTTTGTCCACTGTGTTTGATCAAGACCAAAGTCAGCGCAGTCGTCTACCAGGAAATTTTAGAGCACTTCATGCTTCCCTCTGCTGACAAGCTTTATGGAGATGCTGATTTCATTTTCCAGCAGGACTCCCCCCCCCCCCACACACACACACACTGCCAAAAGTATCAAAACCTGGATTAATGACCATGGCATCACTGTGTTTGATTGGCCAGCAAACTCTCCTGACCTAAACCCCACAGAGAATCTATGGAGTATTGTCAAGAGGAAGATGAGAGACACCAAACCCAACAATGCAGACGAGCTGAAGGTCACGATCAAACCAACCTGGACCTTCACAGCACCTCAGCAATACCACAGGTTAATCACCTCCATGCCAAGCCACACTGATACAGTAATTAATCCAAAAGGAGCCCTGACCAAGTATTGAGTGTGTACATGGACATACTTTTCAGTTGGCCAACATTTCTATTAAAAAACTGTTTTTTAAAATTAATTTTATGTAATATTCTAATTTTTTGAGAAACTGGATTTGGGGTTTTCATGAGCTGTAAGCCATAGTCATCAAAATTAAAATAAATAAACACTTGAAATATATCACTCTGTGTAATGAATCTATATAATATATGGGTTTCACTTTCTGAAATGAGTGACAAAAAATATTGAACTTTTTCATGATATTCTAATTTTTTGAGATGTACCTGTATATGATATCGTTCTTAAGTCGTTAAGCCTTAGGAAGCAAACTGTTACTATTTTTTTTATAATTTTACTTCATGCAGCCTTGCATCTGGTGACATATATGACTCATAAATGTCAGATCTGTGACATTCATACAAGTGAAAACATACCTGGTGTAGGGAGCTCGAAATGAAGAAGCGATGTGATTTTATAAATCAAGTTTTATTATCGGCTTCCAGTCCCTAACATGTCTCATCTCGATGCAGAAGCAGAATAAGAGAGGTCGAGCGCAGTCAGACCTTCATACTTATACCCACACTCAACAAAAGACATTGCATATCAAAGCTGACATCCTGCATTAACGTAATCCCTCTCCATTGTCCTCTCTCTCCTCCACCTGACCCTGGGTGGTCAGGAAGTTCGATCCGGTCTCCACCGCTGCGACTCCGTCTGCTCCTTGATCTTCGCCGGTGGTCGAGACCTCTTGTCCTGCTCTGAGATGTGAGGTCATTCTACATATGCAATCTCTAAACATTCCACTTATGTCTATACATATGTAGGTATGGATATATGAATAATATAAGCCACACCTGGTATTCTTGCGTCTGTACCACCGATCACACCAACAGTCCTTGTTAGTTTTCAGTGCATGATCTATGCATTACCTGTGAGAAGCCTCCATTTATACAGTCTATGGCACAACCACGAACACCAGCAACAAGTACCAGAACTACACCAAAACATTCAAAAAATACAAAAACTTCAAGTGCTGAAATTTGCAGCCACTTGAGTGCAAAACACATATGTGCACTATGTAGCTTATTTATTCATATAATCCATACCTACATATGTATAGACATAAGTGGAGTGTTTAGAGATTACATATGTAGAATGACCTCACGTCTCAGAGCAGGACAAGAGGTCTCGACCACCGGCGAAGATCAAGGAGCAGACGGAGTCGCAGCGGTGGAGACCGGATCGAACTCCCTGACCACCCAGGGTCAGGTGGAGGAGAGAGAGGACAATGGAGAGGGATTACGCTAATGCATGATGTCAGCTTTGATATGCAATGTCTTTTGTTGAGTGTGGGTATAAGTATGAAGGTCTGACTGCGCTCGACCTCTTCATTCTGCTTCTGCATCCAGATGAGACATTTTAGGGACTGAAGCTGATAATAAAACTTGATTTATAAAATCACATTGCTTCATCATTTCAAGCTCCCTACACACTATACATTAAAATGAATTTGAAAAACTTTTAAAAACGCTATTTTGAATGCCCCACTACACCACTCTTGCTGACTGATTTAACACTACTTCAGCCGAAACCGGAAGTTGCCCCCATAATCGTTCTGACGGCAGCGCCCTCAGGAATAAGGTGGATACTTTCTCACTGCAAACGTCTTACAGCCATCTTCAGATGAAGGAAAGAGCAGCAGTGAGCGTTATTGTTAAGATTTAAATGGAAACAGTATGCTGTGAGGTTTCAATATAAACTTCCCATCAACTAGCAAAAACAAAAAAGGCAACTCCTGAAATTCCTATTGATAATTAAAATGACTTGATTGAAACTGGGAATGGGGAGTCATTCCCAGTGAGAGTTGGACTCCGCCAGGGCTGCCCTTTGTCACCGGTCCTGTTCATAATTTTTATGGACAGGATTTCTAGGCGCAGCCAGGGAATGGAGGGTGTCATGCTTGGTGACCACAGGATCTCATCTCTGTTGTTTGCAGATGATGTTGTCCTGTTGGCTTCATCCAGCAATGACCTACAGCTCTTGCTGGGACGGTTTGCCGCTGAGTGTGAAGCGGCTGGGATGAGAACCAGCACCTCCAAGTCCGAGTCCATGGTCCTCAGCCGGAAAAAGGTGGATTGTCCTCTCCGGGTTGGGGACAGGCTCCTGCCCCAAGTGGAGGAGTTTAAGTATCTTGGGGTCTTGTTCACGAGTGAGGGGAAAATGGAGCGAGAGATCGACAGACGGATTGGAGCAGCATCTGCAGTGATGCGGACGTTGTACCGGTCTGTTGTGGTGAAGAGGGAGCTTAGTTCTAAGGCAAAGCTGTCGATTTACCAGTCAATCTACGTTCCTACTCTCACCTATGGTCACGAGCTTTGGGTAATGACCGAAAGAACGAGATCGCGGATACAAGCGGCTGAAATGAGCTTTCTCCGTAGGATTGCTGGACTCACCCTCAGAGATAGGGTGAGGAGCTCAGTCATCCGGGAGAGGCTCAGAGTAGAACCGCTGCTCCTCCACATTGAAAGGAGTCAGTTGAGGTGGTATGGGCATCTGATTAGGATGCCTCCTGGACGCCTCCCACTTGAGGTGTTTCAGGCACGTCCCACTGGGAGGAGACCCCGGGGCAGACCCAGGACTCGGTGGAGAGACTATGTCTCCCAGCTGGTCTGGGAACGCCTTGGTATCCCCTCTGAAGAGCTGGAGCAGGTGGCTGGGGAGAGGGAAGTCTGGGCTTCTCTGCTTGAACTGCTGCCTCCGCAACCCGGACCTCCGGAAAAGCGGTAGAAGATGGATGGATGGATGGATGATTGAAACTGTTGTATAACTGAAATATGAACTGCTAAATGGTTGGAGCTAATGCTGCCTGAGCCAGTCCATAAGGAAACAAGAGACCCTGGGCTGCTGGGGGAAGAGTCCTCAGTTTTCAGAGGGGACAATGCTTCTAGTGTGTGGAGGATGAAGCAAGAGGAACCTACAGCTTCTCCATGAGTTCCCTCCTTCATTTGCTTATGCTGGCGGCCAAGACACTCCTAAATCATAAGAGTCCACAGTATCACAGTAAATGATGGCAATTATAGCGGAGAGTTCGTGATATCCTTTGTTGTATGGGAGAAAATAAAATAAGTTGAAAGAAACATATTCACTTCCATTGATGGAAAAATGTTCTTTAGAAAAGCTTTAACATGAAATAGCACACAGGCAAATTAAATGCTGTGTCAGAACTCACATTTTTCTCTCCGCTGCTTTCACCAGAGCTTCTGTTTCCGGTGTGTAGCCCCAAGCCAGGGAAGGGGGAGTCCTGCCTGAGCCACTCCAACTTGCTGATGGACATGCTGGCCTGGGACCAGGAGGGTCCCCGCGACCACTGCCCCTGCGCTGACGAGCTCCAGTGCCAACCTCACGGGTCAGACCAAATAAAGTAGAACTCTTTAAAAAGAGCTATAAAGAAGAATGTATGGAGGCCAGTGGGGAAGTAATTAAAGCAATAACTACACATTACAGTGGTGTGAAAAAGTGTTTGCCCCCTTCCTGATTTTTCATTTTTTTGTGTTTGTCACACTTAAATGTTTCAGGTCATCAAACAAATTTAAATATTAGACAAAGATAACACAAGGACACACAATATGCAGTTTTTAAATGAAGGTGTTCATTATTAAGAGGAAAAAAAATCCAAATCTTCATGGCCCTGTGTGAAAAAGTGATTGCCCCCTTAACCTAATAACTGGTTGGCCCACCCTTAGCAGCAACAACTGCAGTCAAGCGTTTGCGATAACTGGCAATAAGTCTTTTACAGCACTGTGGAGGAATTTTGGCCCACTTATCTTTGCAGAATTGTTGTAATTCAGCCACATTTTGAGCATGAATCACCTTTTTAAGGTCATTCCACAGCATCTCAATCGGATTCAGGTCAGGACTTTGACTAGGCCACTCTTAAAAAGTCTTCATTTTGTTTTTCTTAAGCCATTCAGAGGTGGACTTGCTGGTGTGTTTTGGATCATTGTCCTGCTGCTGAGCCCAAGTGCACTTCAGCTTGAGGTCATGAACAGATGGCCAGACATTTGCCTTCAGGATTTTTTAGTAGACAGCAGAATTCATGGTTCCATTTACCACAGCAAGTCTTCCAGGTCGTGAAGCAGCAAAACAGCCCCAGACAATCACACTACCACCACCATATTTTACTGTTGGTATGGTGTTCCTTTTCTGAAATGCTGTTACTTTTACACCAGACGTAATTGGACACACACTTTCCAAATTGTTCAACTTTTGTCCCGTCAGTCCACAGAGTATTTTCCCAAAAGTCTTGGGGATCATCAAGATGTTTTCTGGCAAAACTGAGATGAGACTTTATGTTCTTTTTGCTCAGCAGTGGTTTTCGTCTTGGAACTCTGCCATGCAGGCCATTTTTGCCCAGTCTCTTTCTTATGGTGGAGTCATGAACACTGACGTTAACTGAGGCAAGTGAGGCCTGCAGTTCTTTGGATGTTGTTGTGGCATCTTTTGTGACCTCTTGGATGAGTCGTCGCTGCACTCTTGGAGTAATTTTGATTGGCCGGCCACTCCTGGGAAGGTTCACTTTGATGTGGTATTATTGTGGCTTTTATTATGAAGTGCAGTGTAGTGGAGGTCACTTCTTCTTCCGCCACTGCATCGCCGTATAAATATCAAGGGCATCCATTTTACGGCCTCTTTGCCGATGCCCCTACCTGGTGGTTGTATTGTGTAAGCAGCCCATAATAAAGCTGAGTTCAACTGTGCGCCTGGCCTCGTGATTACAAAGGCAATTTCAGACACAACATTCACCACTATCTGTTCCATGTTTTCGCCCATTTGTGGATAATGGGTCTCACTGTGGTTCACTGGAGTGCCAAAGCTTTAGAAATGACTTTACAACCTTTTCCTTTCTGATAGATCTCAATTACTTTGTTTCTCATTTGTTCCTGGATTTCTTTAGATCGCAGCATGATGTCTAGCTTTTGAGGATCTTTTGGTCTACTTCACTTTGTCAGGCAGGTCCTATTTAAGTGATTTCTTGATTGAGAACAGGTGTGGTTGTAGTCAGGCCTGGGTGTGGCTAGAGAAATTGAACTCAGCTTTCCAAAGATGTGATAAACCACAGTTAATTTATGTTTCAACGGGAAGGGGGGGGGGAATCACTTTTTCACACAAGGCCATGTAGGTTTGGATTTTTTTTACATCTTCATTTTTAAATGAAGATGTAAAAAAAATCCAAACCTACGTGATCACCCATTGAATATGGGTGGGCAATATAAGCTGCGGCTTCAGCCATCACCCATTTCGGATAACTCACGTGGAATTGTTTAGTAGAAGGAGTCTTTGTCTAATTTGACCTTGTTGTTATATTATACAGTTTCTTCAACCTGTACTGTATTATCCGAAATAAATTCATTCATTCATCCGAAATAAATTCATTCATTCATTCATTCATTCAAAAACTGCATTTTGTGTTTACTTGTATTACCTTTGTCTAATATTTAAATTTGTTTGATGATCTGAAACATTAAAGTGTGACAAACATACAAAAAAATGAGAAATCAGGAAGGGGGCAAACACTTTTTCACACCACTTTATGTCGATTACAGTGTTTCTCCTGTCATTAAATTGAGGAGACAACCCCATCCTCTAACAAACCTAGGAAAATACTGCAATTTTCATTTTACAAATGGCTATTTAAGGCTTATAATAATGGAATTCTGTTATCATTCCTTTTTATGCTGCAATTTAACTTTCAAATGTAAATGAACAGTTTTCTGTTGTCTCTTGCATAGTATGGTAATATGTAAAATAAATGCCAAATAGCATTGTGATTTCATAGTGGTAATTTAATGATCATTTGGGAACGTGAAAAGAAAAATTAGAATTGTATCACTTGAATTTTTTACGCAAATTATGCATACAAAAGTAGGAAATTATGATGCTAGTCATTTTTAATTTTTAATTGAGTTCCTCTTGGACTTCCATAAGAAGTGTAGGTCTTTTCTTAAATTCTCCTTTTTTCTCTTTCAGCCGTGGATCTCTGTGCATGGAGTCTTATTGAGAGTGGAGGAAGAAACCAATCTGCTGCTTCTTCACCAAAGAAGAATGGATCTGCTCATCGGCTGTTTATTAATGTACAGAATATTGCTTCAGGATGGAACTTGTGCTCATCGTATTATTTATGGCCAAAGTGACGTGTAATAAATACTCCAAAAGAATTGAAAGACTTGTTCTAAGCTTTGAGAACCAAGTCAAGTTTTTCCGGTTTTCACTGACTGGGTGCTAGCACAATATGCACACAATACAACTATGAACACCAGAGGGCGAGCTTTGTCTGTCTCCTGCTTATTAAGCTCTCAGGCACCATTATGAAAGCAAAGCCTGATGCTCACATGATCTTTTTCCTTTATTTTTTAAATTAGAACAGACGACAGGCAGCTTGCCAATCTTGCCATTTACAATCTTACACAAATTTCATAGAGGAGAAGAAATAATGATGACAATGTAGTAAATATACTATATCCATACAAGTGTATACACACATACATTAATAAAGTTGAGGAGTTCACTTAGTCCATGCTGCCAGCATTGCAGATAAAGACAGACACTAGTGCAAGACCAACTGCATTGCCAGCAGTCTATATTAATATGCATTCACTGCTACTCATCGTAAATTTGCTTGTCTTCACAAACACCTCAAGGACAGTCATTTTGTCAAGTATAGCATTACAGGATTACATCATTTCATGTATATGTCCATCCTGAGTTGCAAACTTGCTGTAATGTGTTCCATAAAGTTTTCTTCTTTCAGTCTCTTCCATTGTTCAAGCAGTGGTGTGCATGGTTTCAGCCAATTAACAGTTATTTTATTAAAACCCTGACCATGTATATTTTATTTTGCTCTGAATTTCCCCTGACTGTCATGTGTTTTGCAGTCACGTGACCTCCGGCAGTGATTCGGGCCCTCAGGAGTGAAAACTTTCATGTTGCTATGGCTACCCCATACACACCAATGCATTATTAAAATAAAGTTTTAGCACGAGCCAGTCAGCAGAGCTCCCTAAAATTGGGTTGTGTGACTTTGTTGGAGCATATGACAACTGCACAAGCGTCGATATGTTGAGAAATTATCTGTGAACGGTCTGAAACGTGATTCTTATCTCATGATCGATCGTTTACATCGTGTCAAGATACTAGCGGCATCCTGGAACTGCTCTATTGTGATATTGACAACTAATTAACTCAAAATCACTTCATGCAGCAGAAACTCTGGAAGTATGCAAAAATCTAAATGGCTACCAGTACTTTGCTGGCTTTCTTGTAGATTTAAGGCAACATCGTGACAAGCCTCTGGTGCTCATTGAAGCCAACAAGACAAGCTCTTTGGTGTCCTATGATCGTGAGTGATGCCTGCCTTTGATCACACACAGACACAAGCACACACAGATGTTCTTCTTCTTCTTTTAGATTTGATTGGCGGTTGACAACCAGCTTACAGGTGCATTACCGCCACCTACTCTATCTTCAGACATCACTCTATCAACCATAAATGTACAAAATCTCATCAGACAATATCACACACAGATTTTCTTGAATCACTCTATAGTATGGTGTCTATATGACGTTACTGTATATAGACATCATGTAGACATCATAGGCGATCTATGATCTTTTAGTGAGTCCTATGGTTGTGACAGACAGACATACAGAGATTTCTTGAATTCTTCTTCTCTTGGTTACTGGCGGACAGCAAACAACTGAAATGTGCATACCGCTGCCTACTGTACACAAGTGAATTATATACAGAGTGATATGGCCTGCCATTTCAGGGCACCGGGCAACATCCTCGTTAGGCGTATAAAGTTCAGACAGTGCCGCCAATAGGTAGGCAAACCGATCCAGCGGTTCGTGTCGGACTTAAGGCAGTTGGCCGCTGAGTGCTGGTTCGGCTGTTGGAGGAAGAAATGGTTTGCGATCAGTTGGCAGAACACACCAACTGTGCTGCGGTCCGCTCCAAGCTGCTTTCATTCCCAGGTGAGTTGACGCTGACTAGGGATGTCGAGTTGGCCCTACAGCTGGAAGCAGCGGACAAGCTAACTCAGAAGCTAAGCAAGTGCCTTTCACTGGAAAATTCAAGATCCGCTATGGCCGTGCAGGTAGTGGACTCAGACAGCGATGGGAGCGTCGACGACGACGTGGAGGAGGCCAACACTGCATGGATGAGGTCTGCCCCGGGGAAGCCCAGGTGTATGGGTTGTGGGTCCACGAAGCACCACCACAAGGCCAGACAGTGTGCGGCAAGAGGGAAGTGCTGTGGAAATTGCATCCGTCTCCATCATTTTGCGAGGATGTGCCAGTCAGCTGGACAAGAGAGCCCGCGCAAGACTTCAACTTCTCCTGCTCCAACGGTGGTACACATGGTGTCCCTGAGTACCGATGGGCGCACACACTGCATGGTAATTTTGGATGGAGTTCCAGTACCGATGTTGGTCGACACAGGAGCGGAGAGTTCTGTGCTGAATTGGGATGCAGTCAGACAGTATTTTCTCCACTACAGGATTGGAAGTTTCTCAGTGCCGCTTTGCGGCTATGGAGGAGGACAATTGGCCACGGTGGGTACCATCACGTTGACAGCTATGTACAAGTTGGCGATGATGGCCGCTGTGGAGTTCATCGTGATGGCCTACGGCTCTAACATCATGGGCTGTAACTTATTTTATGGCTTTGGTTCTCCATCAGGAGTGGCACTGGGGAAAAGTGGCCGGGTGGCGGACTGTGGGACCAACCAGTTCCGAGGGTCCAGGACGATGCAGTGTGGGATGAACTGTTGCTGTGCACTCCGGAAAGTGGACAGGCTGTGTTGCACTCTGGGTTGCCGAGAGAGGGACCGGTGCCAGTGTCCGAGCTGCCCTGGATGTGGGCGCCGGGTGGCATAGGGGAGGACCTGCGGCGATGAGTGGGGCCCAAACAATGGTCTCAGATGTTCCAGGAGCACGGCCGTGGCCGACTGGTGAACACGGGACCGCAGGGGCGGGGTCAGCAGTGGATCTACAAGCAGTTGGAACAGGACTGAGTGGCACTGGAAGAGCGAGTGCCAGGCGGAAACACCGCAGGCCGTGCAAGGCCCCACTTGGAGTCGCAGACTGAGTTTGGGCTCAGCCAGAGGTGAGGTCCAGGCAGGTGAGACAGAAGCGGAACATGAAGCAGTACCAGGGTCGGCTGCAGGTGATGGGTGAGCGGCACGATCGATACCTGCTGCTGTCGGATGGATCATGGCACCATCCCAATGAGTTACGGCATGCTCTAAAGAAGACGGGTGGGCACGACCCCAGATGGTTGGAGCGCTCCAAGGTGTGGAGAAGATGCTCCGAGGCGGAGGCGACCAGCTGTGGTCTGGGAAGCAGACTGCTGCCAGGGGTGGACTGATGGTGAAGGGTCTGGGGTGGGGGGCCATATATATATATATATATATATATATATATATATATATATATATACAGTATATATATATATACACTACCGTTCAAAAGTTTGGGGTCACCCAGACAGTTATTTTGTGTTTTCCATGAAAAGTCACACTTATT
Source organism: Pholidichthys leucotaenia (assembly GCA_020510985.1). Taxonomy (NCBI): domain Eukaryota; kingdom Metazoa; phylum Chordata; class Actinopteri; order Cichliformes; family Pholidichthyidae; genus Pholidichthys; species Pholidichthys leucotaenia. The sequence continues at coordinate 191,599,588 of CM035840.1, forward strand.
TACCACCATGAGTTGTAAAATGAATAGACAAGATAGTCAAGACATTGACAAGGTTAGAAAAAATGATTTGTATTTGAAATAATAATTTTTTCCTTCAAACTTTGCTTTCGTCAAAGAATCCTCCATTTGCAGCAATTACAGCATTGCAGACCTAACATGATTGCACAAGGGTTTTCTAATCATCCATTAGGCTTCTGACACAATGAGCAAACACATTGTACCATTAGAACACTGGAGTGATAGTTGCTGGAAATGGGCCTCTATACACCTATCTAGATATTGCACCAAAAACCAGACATTTGCAGCTAGAATAGTCATTTACCACATTAGCAATGTACAGAGTGTATTTCTGATTAGTTTAAAGTTAACTTCATTGAAAAAAAGTGCTTTTCTTTCAAAAATAAGGAAATTTCTAAGTGACCCCAAACTTTTGAACGGTAGTGTATATATATACAGTATATATGCTGCCAAAGGTGCATCAACTAAGTATTGAGCAAAGGCAGTAAATACTTATGTACACGTGATTTCTTAGGTTTTTATTTTTAATAAATTTGCAAAATTCTCAAAAAACAATTTTTTTCACGTTGTCATTATGGGGTATTGTGTGTAGAATTTTGAGGAAAAAAATTTAATCCATTTTGGAATCAGGCTGTAAAATGACAAAATGTGGAAAAAGCCAAGCGCTGCGAATACTTTCTGGATGCACTTTATATATATATACTATATATATACTGTATATATAATATAAATACTGTGTTGGCCAGTAACATGTACATATATTATGTTACCACTGGAGTCTCCTCATCCAACTGCTTAGATGGCAATATGATTATTTTGGACCATAAAAGATTTTTTATTATTATTTTTTGAAGAATATGGAGACTTTAATTCAGTACCCTTCTAAACATTTTGCTAATGTAGCTATTATTATTATTATTATTATTATTATACAGTATATCATTATATTTAAATATTTGTTTTTATGAAAATACTGTCTTGTTCACCTTTAAAAGAAAAAATGTACGCACTTCAAATCAGTCAAAGGTTACTCAAAGAGTCCAGTTGAATGTATTCAGTAAAAGTAGAGCGTTTTATTTAAAACAGAACAGAACAGGCTACCGGAGTGGTAGCCTGGAGGCTGGCATCCACCCCACAACTGGGAGGCTGGGGTTCAAATCCTGCCCGGGTCATGCCAAAGACCATATAAAAATGGAACTTCCTGCCGTCCAGCTTGGTGCTGGGCAAAATGTAACGGAGGAGGGAAATGTTGGTTACCCAGCGGCAGGGGGTGCAGAGGCCAGCGTACTCCCTCTGTCGGTCCCAAGCCCGGATAAAAATGGGCAGAGGTGTGTCAGGAAGGGCGTCTGGCGTAACACTCAGCTCCAACCTGTGGATATGGCAGATATATCGATGTGTGCCGCAGCAAGCCCACCAGAACGTGGGAACAGAGCTAGAAGAAGCTTTATTGTCACTGTACAGTAGTACAGTACAACGGAATTGTGGATTATTACACCAAGTCTGAAGCACGTAAACACAGAGCCAGAGTTAAAAAGGTGTTGCAATGAAAGTAAAGTACAATTCTGTGGAAAAGTTACTACAGCACATGTCCTCAAATGCTCATGGACAAGAGTGAAGTTCTGAAAAAACAGAACAGCCTTACTCCATGACGTGAGTTACTCAAATACAAGTATCCCCCAAATAAAACTGTGTTGGTCAGTTTTATTTGGGGGATACTTGTATTTGAGTAACTCACGTCATGGAGTAAGGCTGTTCTTCCTTTCGTGAAATTTCTGGATAGTGCAGCAGAACTGTACTGGAGCCCCAGATCCGAGGTTGCAGACCCCTGGTGAACCGTCTGAACCGGGCCGCAGCGACTCCTCCCCTCGGCCCGCTCCCCCTTGACGTCACCTCGGTTCGTTAGTCAACCGGCTTCCTGCTCTCGCCACTGAGGTCCTCGTCGCTGTCTGCGGTCGTGTCGCCGACGCTCGTCCAACTTGGCACGCTGGGCTCCGGGTCGACGTTTCAGGTACGTACCGCGCTCGTGCCCACTATCCACCCCCAAGCGCCGCGTGTCGGACGGGCGGGTGTTGGGAGACGCGCGAGGAGGAAAAAGGAGGTCCGTGCGTGTGTGTCTGCCTGGTTGTTCTAGCCGGACTGCCCATGATTGAGGAAGAAACGTTTAAATTTGTGTCCTGTGCTCAGCGTCGCCGTCAGCAATTCCGTCTTCCTCCCCACCTAACGCTCAAAAAATGAAGGAAGACGAACTTCAGACTCAGTTTCAGGCGAGCTTCAGCTGATCCCCACCGCTGTTAATCACATTAAAGCGGCGCCAAAGCCAAAGCGCTTCGGCCGCCGGTGCGAGTCTCCCAGCGCCGGTGGAGTGTTTCATGTGGCGGTGAGAACGAGCGCAACGACGATCACGAGGTCGGTTTTCCCCGGATGGGTGAAGCCGTGTGGGTCTGCTCACCGTCCGGCTGCTCCTGTGTCGTTAATGCAACACAAGCTTTTAAAGTGGCTCTCCAGCAAAAATGAAGTTTTTTTTCTGCTGTTAACATGTCTGCAATATTTTTTTTGTGACTTACAAGAGCGAAATCACAGAAATATGTCGTATCTGTTTAGTTTTTTTGCTGTAAAGTTTCACTTGACCCCAAAACAAACAAACAAACAAAGCAGGTGACTTTGGACAGATGCAGTGTTCCAAATGTTCACTCGTTCCCCATATAGTGTTCTATATAGTGAATCAGCCATTTTGTAGTGCTGTTCGAAATGTTAACTGAAAATTTCATTCACTAACCACCTTATTCCCAGCCCCCAGAATGCCTTGCATAAATTATGGGCGCAACTTCTGGTACTAGTTCTTCTTCCATCTGGTAAACGATTCCGGAGCATCAGAGGCAGAACCACCAGACTGATCAACAGCTTCCTTCCACAAGCTGTCAGGATGCTGAACAGTTGACCCAGAATCTCTCATACACACTACTGCACCTACGGACATTTTGTATATTATTTGTATATTATAGTTAGTTTTTTTTCCCCAAGTATGTCTCAGGGATGTGTGAATGGATGGGGGGTGGGGGGGGGTGACGCTATGTGTGATTGTGTCTTAAATCATGCTGCTTCTATTTATATGGATGCCGAGAGAAACGCAATTTCATCTTGCCTGCACTACAGTTGTATGTACAGCAATATGACAATAAAGTTTGATTTGATTTGATTTAGTTCAGAAAGTGTGGCTGTCACTGACACAGGATACTTTTTGCTGTTACAAAACAATGACTTCGGCATCAGAAATGCAGGAACATGGCCTTTTGCACCTGAAAAACCGTAATATAATCATACTACTTCCCACGAATATGGAGGGATGGGAAGACGACCTTCAAATGTGGCCTGACAGACAGTAGCTCCATTAGTTAGCGCCACTGCTAAGATGCTAACGCTGTAAACAAATAAAAGCTCTGAGATATATCAATGTTTCCACCGCGATAAAGTCAGATGCATTTTGTTAAAAGATGTTAGACATAATCAAATTTACCTCAGAGCAGACGTGGAGTCTAGTCAGAGCCACAAAGAACCACAACACCGTGCTTGGGTGTTTTAATGTCGGGGTAAAACAGACAGCTGCAGTTGTTTGTTCTGCCCCAAAATTAAAAGGCTCATGCTGGTGTCATGCCATAAATGCTTGTTATTTAACTTAACACATACAGATATTTTCTGACAATTGTTCTGAATTTTATTCATCTGTGTTTTGTGATAATTTAAAAATTAATGCATGCTGCAAAAAAAAATAAAAAAATGCTGAAGCTGCTAATCCATATCGTTTGTATGCAGTGCAACAAATGCAAAAAAAACAAAACACCTATTTTATATCTTTCTTAAATCTTTAAGCCTTAGGAAGCAAACTGTTACTATTTTTTTTATTTATTATTTTACTTCATTCAGCCTTGCATCTGGTGACATAAACATCAGATCTGTGACATTCATACAAGTGAAAACATACAGTACCTGGTGCTGTTGTGTCTGTACCACTGATCACACGAATAATCCTTTAGTTCTCAGTGCATGATCTACGCATTGCTGTTGAAGCCACAGATTTAGCTGAGGTTTAGGAGCCTCACACTACAGGTACATCTTAAAAAATTAGAATATCATGAAAAAGTTCAATATTTTTAGGGCAGCACGGTGGCGGAGTGGTTAGCACTGCGGCAGCACAGCAACTCACCCTTGGCTGGGGGATCCTGGGTTCGGTCCCAGCCCCCAACCAACAATGATCTGTGTGGAGTTTGCATGTTCTCCCTGTGTCTGCGTGGGTTTACTCTGAGATTTCTCCGGTTTCCTCCCACATGGCAAAAATATGCAAATTAGGTCATTTCACATCAAACTGGGGATTCTAAATTGTCCTTAGGTATGACTGTGAGAGTGAATGGTTGTCTGTCTCTCTGTGTTGGCCCTGTGATGGACTGGCGATCTGTCCAGGGTGTACCCTGCCTCTCGCCCAAAGATGCTGGGATAGGCTCCAGCCCCCCGTGACCTGAAAAGGATTAAGCGGAAAGGATTAAGCGGAAGAAGATGTTCAATATTTTTTGTCACTCATTTCAGAAAGTGAAACCCATACAGTGGGGAAACAAAGTATTTAGTCAGCCACCAATTGTGCAAGTTCTCCCACTTAAAAGATGAGAGAGGTCTCCAATTTTCATCATAGGTATACCTCAACTGTGAGAGACAAAATGAGGAAAAAAAAATCCAGAAAGTCACATTGAATGATTTTTAATGAATTAATTGGTAAATTCCTCGGTAAAATAAGTATTTGGTCACCTACAAACAAGCAAGATTTCTGGCTCTCACAGACCTGTAACTTCGTCTTTAAGAGGCTCCTCTGTCCTCCATTCGTTACCTGTATTAATGGCACCTGTTTGAACTCTTTATCAGTATAAAAGACACCTGTCCACAACCTCAAACAGTCAGACTCCAAACTCCACTATGGCCAAGACCAAAGAGCTGTCAAAGGACACCAGAAACAAAATTGTAGACCTGCACCAGGCTGGGAAGACTGAATCTGCAATAGGTAAGCAGCTTGGTGTGAAGAAATCAACTGTGGGAGCAATTATTAGAAAATGGAAGACATACAAGACCACTGATAATCTCCCTCGATCTGGGGCTCCACGCAAGATCTCAACCTGTGGGGTCAAAATGATCACGAGAACGGTGAGCAAAAATCCCAGAACCACATGGGGGGACCTAGTGAATGACCTGCAGAGAGCTGCGACCAAAGTAACAAAGGCTACCATCAGTAACACACTACGCCGCCAGGGACTCAAATCCTGCAGTGCCAGACGTGTCCCCCTGCTTAAGCCAGTACATGTCCAGGCCTGTCTGAAGTTTGCTAGAGAGCATTTGGATGATCCAGAAGAGGATTGGGAGAATGTCATATGGTCAGAAGAAACCAAAATAGAAATTTATTGTAAAAACTCAACTTGTCGTGTTTGGAGGAGAAAGAACACCATACCTACTGTGAAACAAGGGGGTGGAAACATCATGCTTTGGGGCTGTTTTTCTGCAAAGGGACCAGGACGACTGATTCGTGTAAAGGAAAGAATGAATGGGGCCATGTATCGTGAGATTTTGAGTGAAAACCTCCTTCCATCAGCAAGGGTATTGAAGATGAAACGTGGCTGGGTCTTTCAGCATGACAATGATCCCAAACACACCGCCCGGGCAACGAAGGAGTGGCTTTGTAAGAAGCATTTCAAGGTCCTGGAGTGGCCTAGCCAGTCTCCAGATCTCAACCCCATAGAAAATCTTTGGAGGGAGTTGAAAGTCTGTGTTGCCCAGCGACAGCCCCAAAACATCACTGCTCTAGAGGAGATCTGCATGGAGGAATGGGCCAAAATACCAGCAACAGTGTGTGAAAACCTTGTGAAGACTTACAGAAAACGTTTGACCTCTGTCATTGCCAACAAAGGGTATATGACAAAGAACTGAGATGAACTTTTGTTATTGACCAAATACTTATTTTACCGATGAATTTACCAATTAATTCATTAAAAATCCTTCAATGTGATTTTCTGGATTTTTTTTTTCTCATTTTGTCTCTCATAGTTGAGGTATACCTATGATGAAAATTGGAGACCTCTCTCATCTTTTAAGTGGGAGAACTTGCACAATTGGTGGCTGACTAAATACTTTTTTACCCCACTGTATATTATATAGATTCTTTACACACAGAGTGATATATTTCAAGTGTTTATTTATTTTAATTTTGGTGATTATGGCTTACAGCCCATGAAAACCCCAAATTCAGTTTCTCAAAAAATTAGAATATTACATACAATTAATTTTAAAAAATAGTTTTTTAATAGAAATGTTGGCCAACTGAAAAGTACAGGGTTTCCTCCGGTAATATTTCTCGGTGGTGGCCCACCACGCCAGAAATATTACCACCTCGCCAAGACGGAGATATGAATTTAAGAAAAATATATGAAGCAATGACTTTCCGCAAGCGCGCACACGAACAACGTGCGTGGCCGTCATCCGCACGGAGTTTAGAAGCTCCCCACCCACGTGAGCTTTCCAGTCAGTCAGCAGGCAGTGTCTCGCTAGCGGCAGCAGCATCTTTGTGGAAAAGGAGTGAAAACCGGGAAGTCAAACAGCAGAAATGGACTCTAGTTGAAGAGAAACTTTGTGAAGAAGTCCACCGTTTCTTCGTTGGTGAAAATTCTGGCACGTCAGCGCCTTGGCGCTACCTATTGGGCGGGAGTGAAACTACAAATGATGGTTGTGTGCATGCGTCAACCGCTTGGCCATGGTAGATGAAAAAAGTGAGCATGTACAGCGCCACGTGCGTGCTGGGCTCGTCCAAAGCGTACGCGGACCAAGGCAGACTAGAGAGGAAATGCAGCATAATAAGGCTTGACTGTCTCAGAGAAACGTGTTTATTAAACTACTTTAAACATGGAAAAAAAATCATAAGAGGTATGTACACACTGGAGACATTTGTCATGGTTTTAACCCGCTGGAAACAGGAGCAATAACGGAAGAGTCACTTAGCTAAGAGATGTGGTTAAATTCAAATGCAGCCGGCTTCATATGAAGGGAAAGGCAAGGGGGACTGATGAATTGCTGAGGATATATTTCACCAGCCACTACAGTATTATGTTCCCAATTATGTACTCATGACTTTTCATCCATTATTACATTGCACATAACTCTCACACTGCTTTTTACTTCATTCACATTATATCACTGAATCTGAGTTCACATTGAAATACTGTGTGACTGTATATTTTTTCATATATTTCTGCAAAGTGTGGTTAGTCTGAGTAAATAACTGCATATATTCCTGTATATATTTGCATCCTTTTATAGAAACGTGGACAGACTGTAATTTACTGTACATACTCTGTTGTCATTGAATCCTTATTTAAATCCTCCACCTGAACAATGAGAGCAAGTTTTTAGCCAAAGTCAAATTCCTTGTATGTGTTGTGCATACTTGGCCAATAAAGCTGATTCTGATTCTGATTCTGATGTACCTGACAAGTTAAGATGACAGAAATTCACAAAGTCATTGACTTCAATCCGTCAGCAGCCTTCAGACAAACTGAACGTGCCAACATTTGGATTTCAAAATAAGGGAGGATTTTCTTGGCGGTGAGGAGATTTCTAAAAAAAAAAAACTAAATATATAGAAATATTATAACAGAAATAACGGCATCCTTGGTCATTTAAGTTAATTTAAATCATTAAATACAATTTTATTTATATTTTTTTATTTGTAATGAGAGTTAAATTATTGTTCTGTTCTGACTGCAAAGTTATGGTCAAAAATATAAATTGTTATAAGGAAAAAGTAAAAAAAAATATACCACAGTCTGTTTCAAATTTATTTAAAAAACAGTAATTTTATTTTAAAAAAACAGACAAAAATAAGCCATAAAATAATCCTCAAATTTAGATAAATTTACAGAGAAAAGTAGAAAACTATAAGAAAATTGTTATAAATTTTGGAGAAAAACCTCAATCCTTCAAGACTGAAGTCATTACTCAAGTTTTAAGTGGACGCTCTTTGTACCCTTAACTAGAAATTTGTGGTTGTCTCCTTTAATTTACATGGCACTTGATATTTTCTAACCTGTTTGTATACCACCGTAGGTAGAGAACCTGAATTAGACAGAGCTCAGAGAGGGCAAGATGAGACAGAAGAGAGGAGCCAAGGAGAGAAAGTGTTCAGGCAGAGGGTCCAGGAGAGGTGAGAGCAGAGGAAGGAGAGAAGGATGACACCAGTAAAAAGTCCAAATACAGGACGTCTGGGTGGGACCCAAAATGGCCCAGTATGCCAACATTCAAGCCTTGGTTGTACAATACTTCAAACTGTAAGTTCCATATGCACGGCAGTGGCTCAGGAGGTAGAGCGGGTCGTCCAATAACCGGATGGCTGGCGGTTCAAATCCCGCTCTCCCCAGATATCCTGCCGTTGTGTCCCTGGGCAAGACACTTTACCCACTTTGCCTGCAGTGTCCATAACACTGGGTATGAATGTGAATAAATGTTCGGTGGTGGCCAGAGAGGCCGTTGGCCCAGATTGGCAGCCATGTTTCTGTCAGCCTGCCCCAGGGCAGCTGTGGCTACGGAGTAGCTTGCCACTACCACTGTCTAGCTGGAGTGAATGAATAATGTATCTGAAAAAAGCGTCTTTGAGTGTCTATGATAAAGCGCTATATAAATCTGATGCATTGTTATTATTACACTGGTCAACACCAAATTTATTGTCTAAGTTTTTTTAGCTGGTTTAGGACAATTTTGATGTGCTGAATCCAAAAATCACATTATTTTTCTCAATCAGGTCAGCTTTTGAATTATGGCCACATGTTGTTTTATACGTTTTTGTTTAAATGTACGGGTATTTTCACTTTATATGATGCAAAATTCTTTTTTATGTCTTGAAATTCTCAGAATTTTGAACAATGATGACATAACATCCAATTTACATGTACTTACCTTTATATAAAGGTAAGTACATGCACAGTACTAAGTAAGTACTAAGTAAGTACAGGTTTTTACTTGGCGCCTGATTGAGATAAACGGATGTCATTTTCAGATTCACCGGTGCAAAATTGTCTTAAATCAGTTGAAAAAACACAGACAACTTACAAAAAAAAAGTTTTTGTAACCCTGTGTTATGTGCAAAATTAAAAAAAGAAATAAATAGTATAAAATTAGCATATTCATACATATGTGTGCCCCCCCCCCCCCGGAAAAATATGTTGCCACCGCACCAAGGCCTTTAAGCCATAGGAAACACTGAAGTATGCCCATGTACACAATCAATACTTGGTCGGGGCTCCTTTTGGAAATTACTGTATCAATGTGTTGGTTCGCTGTATTTTATCAAGACCAAAGTCAGCGCAGTCGTCTACCAGGAAATTTTAGAGCACTTCATGCTTCCCTCTGTTGACAAGCTTTATGGAGAAGCTGATTTCATTTTCCAGCAGGACTTGCCCCACCCACACACACACACACACACTGCCAAAAGTATCAGAACCTGGTTTAATGACCATGGCATCACGGTGTTTGATTGGCCAGCAAACTCATTCATTCATTCATCTTCTTCCGCTTAATCCTTTTCGGGTCGCGGGGGGACTGGAGCCTATCCCAGCATCTTTGGGCGAGAGGCAGGGTACACCCTGGACAGATCACCAGTCCATCGCAGGGCCAACACAGAGAGACAGACAACCATTCACTCTCACAGTCATACCTAAGGACAATTTAGAATCCCCAGTTCGATGCCAATTAACCTAACTTGCATGTTTTTGGCATGTGGGAGGAAACCGGAGAAATCCCGGAGTAAACCCACGCAGACACGGGGAGAACATGCAAACTCCACACAGATCACTGTTGGTCGGGGGCTGGGATCGAACCCAGGATCCCCTGGCCAAGGGTGAGTTGCTGTGCTGCTGCAGTGCTAACCACTCCGCCACTGTGCCGCCCCCGGCCAGCAAACTCCTGCATTAAACCCCATAGAGAATCTATGGAGTATTGTCAAGAGGAAGATGACAGACACCAGAAGGTCACTATCAAAGCAACCTGGACCTTCACAACATCCCAGCAGTGCCACAGGCTGATCACCTCCATGCCACACCACATTAGCCACGGTTACATGGGCAAAATTTCTTCAATCTGATTACAATTCAGATCAGAACTTTACTGTTTACATGGATCCTGAAAAAGCTGATCCAATCGGGACATGCGTTTCCATGTGTCACACGTTTGAACAGACTAAATCATTTTGACATGCACACGTCAACATTCCGAAAATAGTAGTAGGTCGGATTAATAATTGCCATAACCCACCCGTCTCAATCAGAATGAAATTTTGATCCGATTGAGTGTGATTGGGTCAGAATATTCAGATTGGCGTGTTTACATGAAGCATTTTTATTTCAATCAGGCTTTTAATCCAGTTACTTGTGTCCATGTAAACATGGCTAGTGATACAGTAATTGATCCAAAAGGAGCCCCGACCAAGTATTGAGTGTGTACATGGACAAACTTTTCAGTCAGCCAACATTTCTATTAAAAAAAACCCTACTTTTTAAAATTAACTTTAACTAATTGAACTTTTTCATGATATTCTAATTTTTTGAGATGTACCTGTACGAACAACAGCAAGTACCAGAACTATGCAAAAATATTCAAAAATGCAAAAACTACAAGTGCTGAAATTATTTGCCACTTGACTGCAAAACAGGTATGTGGACTATACATTAAAACAAATTAGAAACACTTTTAAAAACACTACTTTAAATGCTCCACTAGTCCATTCTTGCTGACTGATTTAGCACTACTTCAGCCAAAACCGCAAGTTGCCCCCATAATCCCCATAATTGCCCCATAATCCTTTCTACAGCAGCGCCCTCAGGAATAAGGTGGATACAGTACACTCAAAATATCCCACAATGCATTTTGAAAAGTAGTGTACAACGGATCATCACTACATTAGCCAATATATCCCATAATGCAATGCACAGCCAATGGAGCAGTGAGAGGAGAGCTTCTCATCACAACATAAACTACCTTAAAGTGCTGATGACATGTTTTTGACATTTTTTAGCATGTTGTGTAAACCCAGAAGTCATTGTCTATGATCAATATAATATTTACAACTGCACCTGCATAAACTAGTTATCAAAAAACCGCAGCCGCTGACTGGACTGTGGTGCCGCTCACCGAATTAAGGGCGGCACCCCCATGACGTAAGCGGGAGAACAGACTCCGGTGTTGTTGACTGGAATGACAGCAGCTTTGTTGCTCAGTTTCTCTGGTTTCTTGTTTTAATTTTACGGCTGTGCCTTTGCATTGTGTTGCAGGCTTAGATAAACAGCAAGCCATGAAAGACCACATCACACGCTTCCGCTCCAACTGTTATAAGCCTCCTCCGCTCCTCGTGCGCTTTTATGCAGGAGGAGCGGACGAGGCGGGGAAGGATTAATGGATTTACGCACAGCTTTGACCTACTTTCTGTGATCGCATGCTGACATCTCACCGGTCCGGCCACGTCCCCTCTATCATTATCATCAGCTGATTCAAACTCCCGCTGATCATGTTTCCCGGTCCTCGCCCAGGTGCTTCTCATCACACCATCACCAGCAGTGCGTGTCCTTCCCAGCCCGTTTGCCAGTCATGCACTGATGGTCCATAGTATTGTCATCTGTGCTGTTTGTCTGCCAGTATTTTCAGCACTCTCACGACGCACTAGTCACTCCATGTTCGCCGTGGCTCTTGTGCGTCCTTGAAGCGATGTCGGCTCTGGGGCGCACCTGTGGCTAACACGTCTCCTCTGATTCGTTCGCTGGGCGATGCCGGCCCCCAAACGCCATCAGCAAGTGTGTCTGTGTTTCTTGTACGTCTTCACCTTTCAGGGAACTGTCTGTCTTTCTGTATTAAATGTGCTGTGGTGAACCCTGCACGCAAATCCTCGTTATTTCATCCTCCCTCTCCCTGCCTTGCGTAAGAGCGCATGGAGGGTTATGATGAATGGATTTACCTGCAGAATTCATCACAGCACATGTATTGAACATAAGAATGATGACAACAGTTCACAAAAAGGTGAAGACCCACAAAAATAAACACAAACACCCACAGTTGGCGTTCGGGGCTGACATCACCCAGCGAACATAGAGAGGAGACGTGTTAACCACAGTTGCGCCCCGGGGCCGGCATCGCTTCAAGGGGCGCAACAGAACCACGGCTGTGTGGAGCGGCTAACACATCGTGATAGCACTGGCAATATTGGCTGGCTGACAACACGGCAGATGATGCACATAAACCATGAACAGCTGACTGTCAAAGAGAGAGGGTGCGTGTGCTCGGACTGGCGAATCTTGGACAGTGCCCACCTGAAAGTGGCTCAAAACGCACATAAAGCACATGTACAAAACAAAAACAAGAACTCAAAATATAATACACAATAAACCCGGTGCCTGAGCCACAGAGAATACACTGCTATGATTTTATTGAAAAATCGGGTTTAAATAAATTATGTTTATGAACAAATAATTTGTTGCAATATCTGTAACAAAAGAATAACACTGGTGTTCCCCTGCCGTGTGTTTGCCACTGCCGCTGTGGCGGGCATGTGTGCCTCTCCACCATCACTCTCTGAGTGTGACTGGCTTGGCTCAATGCCCGCTTGGCACGGCTCAAACCTATACGGTCTGATGCCCCCAGATTCTTCATTATCATCCCATTCTTCTGAACTATAATCATCTGAAGATTGGACAACACAAACCAATTCCAGACTACATGTGCTGGAACCATCGTCGATGTTTTCAACCGCTTCCATCCTGTGCGTACAATGAGCAGCCAAGCGCTGTGTTCTCCCGATGACGTGACTACATGGCAGCGGGGTTGGCCAACGTCAGCCACTGACGTAATTGGTGACGTGGCGCTTATGAAAACGTTGGATAGTCGCGTGAAAAAAAGCCTGTTTGACTTAGAACTGCACAGACCAACCTGTTTTGTCATATTGTATTGTGTGTTGAAAAATTAGAGGATGTCAAGAATGTGTCATTGGCACTTTAAGTTATTTATATTTATTAATTCAGCAAAGACGATTTGATTTAATACATATTTACTACAAATTACATACAGGTGTTCATTTTTTTACCACCGTTAGTCTGTATGTTTCACTGTCTCACCATGATGACATTATTAACCGTGCCGTGAAAACAAGCTCAGTCGTGTTCAAAAGCTGCTAATTTTATTGTTATATTGCATTTACTATATAGTCCACTGTATCTGAATTCACTATATAGCGAGTAGGGAGTGAGTGGGTGAACATTCCAAACACAGCCAGAATATTTCTTACTACGTAAGCATTCCTGCTTAGCCTGAATGGTTAATGTTATAACCAGTCAGGCTAAGCACTGGGCATGCTACAGACCTCGGGGGAAGAGAGTGGAGCGGAGAACAAAAAAAAAAAAAAAAAAAAAAAAGAGTCCAGGAGCAGCAGGCGCTTTTACAAGTTGTGAAACATGGCAGATTATATGTGTTCAGTTTTTGGCTGTGTGAGCAAGAAATCCTCTTATTTTAAATTACACGTCTTGCCCACAGACATGAATATAAGACAGCAATGATTAATTTTATTTGGAAAAACCTCAGTGTTCCTGCTAACTACAGATGCAAATTAGCAGTATTGCTAAATCTGGCATACTTACATTTGTATTAATGTTCATTATTATAATTAATTAATTATATGTTAGTCGACATACTTGGCAACATGGCACCGCGGATGGTAGCCACTGGCTTCTGCTCTCTGATGTTTTTGACAAATTTGTGTGTTTTTTTGGACTTATGCTCTTCCGTCCGGGTCACCTTTTCAAGGGAGGAACTACTTTCACTTAGACTATCTTCCAATGCAACTTTTCCACTGGTTTCTGCTGATCTGAAGTCTCTTCAGGTGATTTTAGTTGTGGGAGCAGCGGCCATTGGCACTGGCCGGAAACGAAGGCGGCGTGGTAAATGTGCCGGTGCGTTAGTCAGGCTGAGGAAACGAGGATATCGTACGCCGCTTCCATCGATCCATCTGGCGAATGTTCGCTCTTTGGCGATTAAAATGGACGAGCTGCTGCTCCTGACCTACAAAAACTCGGATTTTAGCAGATCTGCCGCCCTGTGTTTCACGGAGTCCTGGCTGAGTGAACACATCCCGGACAGCGTGGTTCGCCTGGACGGATTCCAACTGTTCCGCGCTGATTGCAGCCGAGAATTCTCTGGAAAGACTAAAGGTGGTGGAATCTGCTTCTACATAAACAAAGGTTGGTGTACTGATGTCACAGTGTTGAAGAAGTCTTGCAGCCCTAACTTAGAGTCACTGTTCATAAACTGTAAACCCTTTTATTCACTGCGAGAGTTCTCCTCGTTTATTCTGGTTGGAATCTATATCCTGCCTGTTGTTTGTACAACGGTGGCCCTGCAACACCTCACTGACCAGATAGCAGACGTGGAGGAAAAACATCCAGACTCTCTGCTTATCATTCTGGGTGATTTTAATAGAGCTAATCTCACAAATGAACTTTCTAAATACAGACAGCATGTTAAATGTCCCACCAGGGACACAAATATACTCGACCACTGCTACACAGTTTTAATAAACGCCTATCATGCTGTCCCTCGTGCAGCTCTGGGTTTTTCTGACCACTGTCTGCTTCATCTTATTCCAACATATAGACAGAAATTAAAAACTTCCAAATTTGTAGTAAGGACTGTGAGGAAATGGACTGAGGAATCAAAGCTGGAGTTACAAGCCTGCTTTGACTGTACAGATTGGAGTGTTTTTGAAGATGCAGCCATTAACCTTAATGAACTCACTGATACTGTGACATCATACATTAGTTTTTGCGAGGACATGTGTGTGCAGACCAAGACTTTCTGCACATACAACAGCAATAAACCCTGGTTCACTCCTAAACTCAAGCAGCTACGTCAGACCAAGGAGGAGGCCTACAGGATTGGTGATTGGACTCTGTACAAGCGGGCCAGAAACATGCTGACGAAGGAGACCAGACTTGCTAAGAGGAGCTATAGTGAGAAGCTACAATAAAACTTCTCAGCCAACAACTCTGTTTCTGTTTGGAGAGGCCTGCAGAATATCACCAACTACAGGAGACCATCCCCTCACCCTGTGGAAAACCTCCAGCTGGTGAACGACCTCAACAGCTTTTACTGTAGGTTTGAAAAGAACCTACAGTTTTCACCTCCTACCTATACAATAGGACTATCTGCAGTCCCAGAAACTCCATTCCCCCTCCACTCTGGCCTTTCACCAGCTCTAACGATCTGCGAAGAGGATGTGTGCCAAATCTTTCGGAGACAAAAGATCAAGAAGGCTGCAGGTCCTGATGGTGTGTCACCGTCCTGCCTGAGAGTCTGCTCCGACGAGTTGGCCCCCATCTTCATCCGGATCTTTAAAAGATCATTGGAGCCGTTTGTAGTGTGTTCCTGCTTCAAACGCTCCATCATCATTCCAGTTCCAAAGAAACCCTCTGTTACAGGATTAAATGACTACAGACCTGTCGCTTTGACCTCTGTGGTCATGAAATCCTTTGAGAGATTGGTGCTTAACCACCTGAAGGTCGTCACAGGTTCCCTGATGGACCCACTGCAGTTTGCCTATCGGTCAAACAGGTCAGTGGACGATACAGTGAACATGGGACTACATTACATCCTGCAACACCTCGACTCCTCAGGGACGTACGCCAGGATCCTGTTTGTCGACTTTAGCTCGGCGTTCAACACCATTATCCCAAGCATCCTTTATCAGAAACTTCTCCAGCTTAGAGTGCCTCCCTCCACCTGCCAGTGGATTTCCAGCTTTCTGACTGACAGGTGGCAACAGGTGAAGCTAGGGAGAATTACATCTAGCTCCCGAATAATTAGTACTGGTGCTCCCCAGGGGTGTGTCCTTTCCTCACTGCTCTTCTCCCTCTACTCCAACGACTGCACCTCAGAGGACCCTCTGGTGAAGCTCCTGAAGTTTGTGGACGACACCACGGTCATCGGTTTGATCCGGGATGGTGATGAGTCTGCATACAGGCGAGAGGTGGAGCAGCTGATCCTCTGGTGTGGTCGGAACCATCTTGAACTTAACCCAGCCAAAATGGTGGAGATGACTGTGGATTTCAGGCGACACCCTCCTTCATTCCTCCCACTCACCATTCTCAACAGTACAATGGCCACTGTGGACTCCTTCAGGTTCCTGGGTACCACAATCTCCCGGAACCTGAAGTGATCCTCCCACATAGACACTCTCCGGAAAAAGGCCCAGCAGAGGTTGTTTTTTCTGCGTCAGCTTAAGAAGTTTGATTTGCCTCAGGAGCTGCTGGTTGTTTTCTACACCGCCATCATCCAATCTGTCCTCTGCTTTTCCATCACTGTCTGGTTTGGATCTGCCACTAAACAGGACGGACCATCAAGTGTGCGGAGAGGATCATTGGTACGACCTACTCTCAACAGAGGGTAGGTCGTACCCTCTCTGCTGACCCGTCACACCCCGGCTATAAATTGTTTGAACTTCTACCTTCTGGTCGACGTTACAGATCACTGAAGGCTAAAACCACTCGTCACAAGAACAGTTTCTTTCCCCAAGCTATTACTCTGATGAACTCTTACCATTCACCTAGTCCTACCTGCCGCTGTATTTATGATTTTTCTTTCATTCTTACACTGCACAAAACTCTCACACTGCATTTTTACTCCACTCACATTGTATTACTGAATTTGAGTTCATATTGTAATACTGTATCACTGTATATTTTTTTTCATAATATTTTTGCAAAGTGTGGATAGTCTGAGTAAATTACTGCACATATTTCTGTATATATTTGCATCTTTTTGTAGAAATGTGGATAGACTGTAAATTACTGTACATACTCTGTTGTCATTGAAATCTTATTTAAATCTTACACCCGAACAAACGACAGAGTCAAAGTCAAATTCCTTGTATGTGTAGTGCATATTTGGCCAATAAAGCTGATTCTGATTAGTTCTTTAATTCATTTAATTAGTACCTTCAAATAAACATTAAACTAAAATACCGGAGAGGTGTGCGTGGCACAACGGCTGGGTAGAGTATCGTCGTAGGTCAGGGGTCTGCAACCTTTGCCAACCAAACAGCCATTTTGCCAGTCTCTGGCTAAAATAGAAGTGGCTGAGGGTGGCAACAGCAATTTGACATTTAAAATAAAGATTGTGCTGCTTATAAAGTTTTTTATGTATACATAGCTCTGAATATTATGTGGCATTAATGAATTCATACTACAACAGTGGAAAAAACTGTCAATCTTTATATATAGCTTTATTTAGGGCTGTACGATATGACAAAAATTCGTATCACGATATAAGTCATCTTATATCACAATAACGATATATATATCACAATATGCATTTTCTGTAAATTCTACCATTTAGATCAGGGGTGTCAAACTCATTCCATGGAGGGCCAAGACCCTGCATGTTTTACTTCCACCCAGTGCCTTCAGCAGGTGTTTTCACTCATCAGCAATCAGTTGGAAGAAATTTGGTGAAATCACCTGTTGAAGACACTGGGTGGAGGTAAAACCTGCAGGGTCTTGGCCCTCCATGGAATGAGTTTGACACCCCTGATTTAGATAATCACATAAAAAGGACCATCTTTTTTTTTTTTTCTACTTTTTTACTTTAACTCACTTCAACTTTTTTTTACATGTACCGTTTTCCCTCATTATTTTGCAGTGTTGTTGTAAAATAATTCTTAATGTGCATTTGTGACTTGATTCTCATAAATTTAAGGTTTTTCTTCTAAATCATATATGTGTAAACCATTTGCAAGTTCTATATGTGAAAAGGCATTATAGTACAAAGACCAGTTTTAGGATTTTTATCCCCCATCGGCTGAAGACCAAAGGGGGATTATGTTAGGGAGCACTCCGTCCGTCTGTCCGTCCATCTGTCCCACTCCTGTGAAATCATCTACTCCTCCAGTTTTGTTCCAGTTGTTTTCAAACATAGTACCAGGATTTGATATACACTGATTATGTACGTATTGCAATTGGGCTCTAATCAGATTATTTTTGCAGTTGTTACAGCCCCTGACTTATGATCTCCTATTTTACCTCAGTTAATAGACAGTAACTGTCTTGTGAAATCCACTCTTCCTACAGTCTTGTTCCAAATGTTTTGAAACGTGGTACCAGGGTTTGATATACACCAATGATGTGCATTTTGCAATTTGATTCTGATCAGATGATTTTTGCAGGAATTAGACCTTGAGGTCAAGGTCAGAGGTCAGTTTTTCTCTGAATCTTGTAAACGTGATAATTGCTGAAAGACATGATGTAGGCTTTTCAAATCAATACCATAGTTGTCTCAAATCTTGGATGGCTTACACCCTCAGCTGGCTATAGGTTTGGGGTGAAAAGATCAAAGGTCACAGTTAACATTCCATTTGCACAATTACTATGAGAGAGATCTTTAAAGAGAACAGAGGTGGGAAATATTGCACTTGCCTCAGAATGCTTTTGTGTGAATCGATATTGGATTATTCAACTGAAGTCAGTTCAGTATTGTTTAACTGATGTTTTTAATCCACCCCTAATAGGTATGACAGCTATGTCATATAGAAAGAGTTGATTTTTTTCCTTTTGTCTGCTTTTTGTGGGTTAGTTGATCTGTAGTGTATGTCTAAATGCACGCATAGCTGTGTGCAAAGATGCATTGATATAACTTTAACAGTGGGCATGAAGTTGATGTGATTTACTGGAATAACAAGGCTGCTGGATACAGTTTCAGGAACTTTGTTACAGTCACCATTTTTTTAAAAATTGTTGTATGCCATCTACTGCTGTGGGCACAATATTTTCAGCATCATATTTGTAGACTCCTTTTTCAAGTAGTTTTAAATGATTCACAGTAAAAACTAATTATTTATTTTTTATCTTCTACTAGGTTTTGGCACAGCTCCATAGCTAGTCCTTGGTTGCTTTGACAAGACCACCTGTCAGCCCCCTTAGATTTCATCTGTCTGCAAATTGTTGAATGTCAGCCACAGACGGCTTGTTTAAGTACTATAATGTAATAGTTGAATTATTCATGGTGATGCATCAGGGATCAATTTGCTGGCTGTCTAACTGTAAGCTACAGTAGCTCTTTCACACACACCAGATCAAATGCCTTAGCAGGCCCTGAATGGAAATCTTTTTGTTATCACAGTTTTGATTTTATGTGTCTTGACTGATGACTTAAGGAAAAATGTGTAGCATAATGTTCTGTTCTTTGTTCAGGGAAAAATTAGAAGGAAAACTTGTTTGACAGGTGGCATTTTCACCCAGTTTTTTTTTTCTCCTCACCTGACACACACACACACACACACACACACACACACACACACACACACACACACACACCAGGGGCTCACAAGTAATTGATCAATTGACTTAAAAGCTACTGTATTTCATGGGCTGCATGGACTATTCCCTCATTCATCCATCATCAATCAAGTAGGTAAAAGGTCTGTAGTTAATTCCAGGTGTGGCATTTGCATTTGGTAGCTGCATGCTGTGAACCCACAACATGCAGCCAAAGGAGCTCTCAGTGGAAGTGAAAGACCATCCTTGGGCCAAAAAAAAAAAAGAGGAAATCCATCAGAGACAGCAGAAATGTGAGGAGTGGCCAAATCAACCGTTTGGTACATTCAGAGAAAAATAGAAGGCACTGGTGAACTCGGGAACTCAAAAAGGTCTGGATGTCCACAGAAGACAAATGGTGGATGATCGTAAGATCCTTTCCATGGAGAAGAAAAACCCCTCAGCAACATCCATCCAAGTGAAGAACACTCTCCAGTAGGGCTGTGCGAAATGAAGATATGTGGCGGGTTGGTGTAACCCCCACAACAGACTGGACAGACACAGCGCTCGGCTAGAGCAATTAACAGAACAGTGAAATGTGTGTATTAATGTCTACAGGCAGCCCCGCTTCTTCTGGCTCACTACTGTGATGTTAATGTGCCTTTCATGCATTGTGTTCATGCGTCCTGTCCTTACTGTGACCTAGAGACTGAGATCAATATGTAGATGTGCCTTGTAACCTCTTTGTCTTGCAGCTGGAGCAGAGGCCAGCAATCTGCCTATTGTGATGTATGTCTCTCAAATGCAAATGTCTCATGCCTGTTCTGCAATCTCTTTGATCATACCAACTGCTGGGGAATGCTTTTTTATGTATTGTTGTAGTTGGGTATATATACTGCACTGTAATCCATGCTCATTCTCTCATTCACTCACTCTTCAGCTGCTGCTGCAGACACACACTTTGTGTCTCCTCCTCTGAGAGCCTGAGGATCCCGCTCCGGTTTGCTCACACTTGCACCGGAGCGGGGATCCTGTGAAGGCGGTATGATTTAATAAACCTGCTTATAACCTTCACCAACGCCGCTTTATTTCATGCCGCTTCACTGGTGACCCCAAGAATGCACACGTTTTGTGCAACGCAACCTTCTGGTCTGGACGGCCACGCTGGTGACCCGACGCTGAAAAAAACACGCTGCCAGCGAACACAGCAGCCTGACGCAAACGAGCTGCCCTCCCTTCTGCTTCAGGGAGACCTCGACGCGGAGCCAACACAGGCGAGCTACTCTCCGGACATCACCCACGACCGGGAAAACTGCAGAAAACGTCATGGCGCGACCCTCGCCTGAGATCGGGACGTCCACGCTGGACCGGCCGAGGGACACAGAACGTTTTCTCCCTCTCACTGCTACTCCTCCCTCTCAGCGATCCTACTCATCTACCCGAGCCTGAGGAACAAAGATCGTCTATCTCCCCTCAACGCTCCAACGCACCATGACTAATCTGCAGCCACAGCTCATCATAGATGTTTATTGGTGCTGTCTGCGCCGATCTCCACCAAGATTCCTGACCCTGGTTCTCCTCTCCAGCTGGCCCACCCATCACGGAACCCCGGCGCACGCACCGGGGAGTTACGAGGACGGCGCACCACGCACGGGACAATAATGGCTCCACTGACCGCCTTCCTTCTTCGCCGCTGCACTCTGGCCCTTCAGGCTTGCTCGTACACCTGAGGCACGCAGCTTGCTCACTGGATTTTATGGTCTTAGCCATGGCGCTCAACGGGAATTCAGCCGTCAGCTTTTCCCACACGCCAAGTCCCTCTGCTTTTGTTCCTTTTTTTTTCTTACAGCCGCTCCTGTTTTCCTCCATGGCCACGAGAGGAGTCAGAGACTAATTTTTCTTCTTGTGATCTCTGCAAGTTCAATGGGACAGCCCCTCGACATCGCGGAACAACAAGCAATTTTTGCGCAGCCAGGACGATTTCACCGCTCCCGGCCGGCACTCCCCCCCCCCCCCCCCCCGCCTGCACAGAGCTTCTCCTGCTCGCTGCCCAAGCTGCATGATCGAGACCTCGGCCGCCTGCCGAGCCCTCTGGGAGGGAGCGTGTGGCGGGTTGGTGTAACCCCCACAACAGACTGGACAGACACAGCGCTCGGCTAGAGCAATTAACAGAACAGTGAAATGTGTGTATTAATGTCTACAGGCAGCCCCGCTTCTTCTGGCTCACTACTGTGATGTTAATGTGCCTTTCATGCATTGTGTTCATGCGTCCTGTCCTTACTGTGACCTAGAGACTGAGATCAATATGTAGATGTGCCTTGTAACCTCTTTGTCTTGCAGCTGGAGCAGAGGCCAGCAATCTGCCTATTGTGATGTATGTCTCTCAAATGCAAATGTCTCATGCCTGTTCTGCAATCTCTTTGATCATACCAACTGCTGGGGAATGCTTTTTTATGTATTGTTGTAGTTGGGTATATATACTGCACTGTAATCCATGCTCATTCTCTCATTCACTCACTCTTCAGCTGCTGCTGCAGACACACACTTTGTGTCTCCTCCTCTGAGAGCCTGAGGATCCCGCTCCGGTCTGCTCACACTTGCACCGGAGCGGGGATCCTGTGAAGGCGGTATGATTTAATAAACTCCACTTAAAACCTTCACCAACGCCGCTTTATTTCATGCCGCTTCAGATATACACTACTCAAAAAAAGTTAGGGATATTTGGTTTTCAGGTGAAATTTAAATTAATTAAATCACCCTTTGTCATTCCACCATACAACCAAGCATGTACAGTAGAACGAAATTGTGCTTTATCTTATCTACAGTGTAAATCACACACACCCCATGTGTAGAATCAGAGGGCCGCTGCCATGCAAGGCGCCGCCACAGATTTCCCTCCTCCATTCCATAATTGCTGAGCACCAAGCTGGATGGCAGGAAGTTCCGCTTTTATATGGTCTTCGGCATGACCCGGCCGGGATTTGAACCCCTGCCTCCCGGGTGTGGGGTGGATGCTCTACCAACTGAGCCACCACTCCGGTTTATGGAACATGTCAACAGTTCACGCTGCAGAGATAACTTTGATCCTGCCTGATTCTTGACTGAAGGTTAAGAAGAACTTTTCCAACAATATATGTTATATATTATGAAAGTAGGGCATTTAAATAGACGCATGCAATGGTGAGTTCCTCATTTTAAACAATTTACTGAAAAAAAGCCACTTTTCTTGAAGGGCGGCCCTCAGGTCATTGAGGTTGTGGGGTGCAGGGTTATGAGCCGCTACACAGCAACTAAGCTGATCCCATAGGTTTTCTATGGGATTCAGGTCTGGGACAAGTGCAGGCCACTCCATTTGAGGTACCCCAGCCTGCAGCAGCCATTCTCTAATGATGTGACCTCAATGAGCTGGAGCATTGTCGTCCGTGAAGATGAAATTAGGCCTGTGTTGTTCATGCAGGGGCAAAATGACTGGATTAATGATGTTATTCAGATAGTATCGGCTTGTCACTGCACCATTCACAAGGTGTAGGGCAGTTCTGTATTGACTAGACACACCTGCCCAGACTGTAACATGGTGACAATAGTGGCTGATGCATAGCGCTCTCCTTGACATCTCCAACATCGTTGGCGGCCATCATTTCTGCTCAACGTGAATCGACTTTCATCAGAGAACATCATTGAGGCCCACTGGTCCCTTATCCAGTGTAAATGCTCCCTGGCCCATGCAAATGATGACGCCTGTGCCCGGTGGTGTGGTCAGTTACCCTTGGAGGTCATCGAGCATGCAGACCACGTTGATATAAGCGGTTTTGAATGGTCTGACGTGCCACTTGGGTGCCTCTCACCTCCCTTAAATGTGCCTGGAGTTGAATGGCATTCATCATCTGGTTCTGCAGGGCACTGTTCACAATGAAGCAGTCATCAGCGTGGGATGTGGCAAAAGGATGTCCACTTCTATGCCTTTCTGTGACTCTTCCAGTCACTCTGTATCTCAGTTGCAACCTGCTGATGACACTCTGTGACACTCTAAGCTCAGTGGCCACTTCTGAGAACATCCTGTTTGAAGCCTCGCAATAGCGAGGTACTGTTGATCAATTGTTAGGCGTTGTCTTGGTCTCATGATGTCAAAATATGAACAGCATGATGAAGAGGACTGTTTAAATACCAATTCTAATTGAACCAGAAAATTTATTGGTCGATTCATGGATCAAACACCTGTTGTGAATTTTGCCACTAAGCATCTTGTTAGAGAACAGCAAGTTATTCAAAAAGTATTGAAACTGAACAATTGGACATGTGCATTCCAAAGGTTAGAGAAGGTCAAATTAAGTTCACCTGTAAAGGTTATAGTGCGTTTTAGGTGCATCCTGAAATTTCACCCAAAAGTCGAATATCCCCAACTTTTTGTGAGTAGTGTGTAATGGATTACTATATAAAAGAGTATTCTATGAAACAGTAGACATTCTCGTTTATATTGTTATTTAAAATGCACATATGGTAAATGGTATTCACTTATATAGCGCTTTTATTCTCATCACTAGATGACCAAAGCGCTTTACAGATCCTGCCATCCACCCATTTACACACACATTCACACACTGATGGCGGCATGACTGATATCCCCGTTTATTCAGTAAAGCTCCTCAGCACTACTTGTCAGTACCCCGTTTCTCCCCTGCAGTGCAGGACTGCGCGCAGTGGAAGAGGCGTGTGGTGGGTAGCTAGTCTTCAGTCCAGTGGTTGCTCATGCTAACTCCAGACTACCAGTTGAGATAGCTGCCACTCTTGTTTGCCAGGGATGTGGGACTGTTGTCCACTGTGCTGCGTCAGAGAGGATAGTTCACTAACCTTATTTTAATAGGAGGCAAGTAACGTTAACACCATATCTTAATTATAAAATGCTAAATGATGATGCTAAGTTGTGCTCACTGGAAACATGTAGCAGACCGTTGCTTCTTTGGTTTAAATTACTGCTGAGTTTCTCAGTTTTGGCTGAAAATTTTTTATTGAAGCTGCAAAAGTGCATGATGGTGGCACATACACGCAAAATAAATAAATTAAAATGGGTCAGAGGAGCGAGTTGGCTCTTAATGTAATTTATTTGATTTCTAATCGTTTTAATTAGTCACGTAGCAATAATGAATAAAGTTAGTCATCACGTGTTTTATTACATTACCTTTTGTGTCTTTGATTTTAAGATCATGACCAGTGTGAAATATTTTTACTAAGAAGCAAACAGGTTAAACAGGCCAGAATAGCAGGCTGCAGGTCTACTCTTAAATTTTCATTCATTTAAACTAATGGCTAATTTATATCTGCAGATGGCAGCCAAAAGCCAGTTTAGAAAGCTTGGGATCCCCAAGCGAACTCCTCCCATACCCGGGTATGGGAGGAGTTCGGTGAGGCCATGGAACAAGACTTTCGGTCGGCTTCAAAGAGATTCTGGCAAACTGTTCGGCGGCTCAGGAGGGGAAAGCAGCTCCCCGTCCACACTGTGTATGGTGCGGATGGGACACTGTTGACTTCAACTGGGGATATCGTCGGGCGGTGGAAGGAATACTTTGAGGATCTCCTCAATCCCACTGATATGCCTTCCACAGAGGAAGCAGGGTTTGGGGACGAGGGGGATGACTCGCCTATCACAGGGGCTGAGGTCGCCAAGGTGGTTAAAAATCTCCTTGGTGGCCGGGCCCCGGGGGTGGACGAGATTCGCCCCGAGTACCTCAAGGCCCTGGATGTTGTTGGGTTGTCATGGTTGACACGCCTCTGCAACATTGCGTGGAGGTCGGGGGCAGTGCCTTTGGCATGGCAAACCGGGGTGGTGGTTCCTCTCTTCAAAAAAGGGGACCGGAGGGTGTGCTCCAACTTTAGAGGGATCACACTCCTCAGCCTCCCTGGGAAGGTCTATGCCAAGGTACTGGAGAGGAGAGCCCGGCCGTTGGTCGAACCTCGGATTCAGGAGGAGCAATGTGGTTTTCGTCCTGGCCGTGGCACATCGGACCAGCTCTTTACCCTCTCGAGAATTCTTGAGGGTTCGTGGGAGTTTGCCCAACCAGTTTACATGTGTTTTGTGGACTTGGAGAAGGCATTTGACCGCGTCCCTCGTGGATTTTTGTGGGGGGTGCTTCGGGAGTATGGGGTATCGGGCTTGTTGTTACGAGCTATTCGGTCTCTGTACGACCGTTGTGAGAGTTTAGTTCGCATTGCCAACACTCGGTCGGAGTCATTCCCAGTGAGAGTTGGACTCCGCCAGGGCTGCCCTTTGTCACCGGTCCTGTTCATAATTTTTATGGACAGGATTTCTAGGCGCAGCCAGGGAATGGAGGGTGTCATGCTTGGTGACCACAGGATCTCATCTCTGTTGTTTGCAGATGATGTTGTCCTGTTGGCTTCATCCAGCAATGACCTACAGCTCTTGCTGGGACGGTTTGCCGCTGAGTGTGAAGCGGCTGGGATGAGAATCAGCACCTCCAAGTCCGAGTCCATGGTCCTCAGCCGGAAAAAGGTGGATTGTCCTCTCCGGGTTGGGGACAGGCTCCTGCCCCAAGTGGAGGAGTTTAAGTATCTTGGGGTCTTGTTCACGAGTGAGGGGAAAATGGAGCGAGAGATCGACAGACGGATTGGAGCAGCATCTGCAGTGATGCGGACGTTGTACCGGTCTGTTGTGGTGAAGAGGGAGCTTAGTTCTAAGGCAAAGCTGTCGATTTACCAGTCAATCTACGTTCCTACTCTCACCTATGGTCACGAGCTTTGGGTAATGACCGAAAGAATGAGATCGCGGATACAAGCGGCTGAAATGAGCTTTCTCCGTAGGATTGCTGGACTCACCCTCAGAGATAGGGTGAGGAGCTCAGTCATCCGGGAGAGGCTCAGAGTAGAACCGCTGCTCCTCCACATTGAAAGGAGTCAGTTGAGGTGGTATGGGCATCTGATTAGGATGCCTCCTGGACGCCTCCCACTTGAGGTGTTTCAGGCACGTCCCACTGGGAGGAGACCCCGGGGCAGACCCAGGACTCGGTGGAGAGACTATGTCTCCCAGCTAGTCTGGGAACGCCTTGGTATCCCCTCTGAAGAGCTGGAGCAGGTGGCTGGGGAGAGGGAAGTCTGGGCTTCTCTGCTTGAACTGCTGCCTCCGCGACCCGGACCTCCGGAAAAGCGGTAGAAGATGGATGGATGGATGGAGATGGCAGCCATGGGTAATTTTCTCATTTTCAGACTTTTTTTTTTTTTTTTTTTGGTTGCTTTTCTCCTCTGGCTCAGGAAATATTTAACTTTTTGATGTTTACGTTTTATTCATATATGATTTAGAAGAAAAACCAAAAATTTATGAGAATCCGGTCTCAAATGCATTACAAAACATTACAAATCTTTTTTTATAACAACACTGCAAAATTATGAAGGAAAATGGTACATGTAAAAAAAAAAGAGACAGATGGTCCTTTTTATGTGATTATCTAAACTGTAGAATTTACAGAAAATGTATATCATAATATACAGTACATCATTATCGTGATATAAGATGACTTATATCGTGATATGAATTTTTTTCCATATCGCACAGCCCTACTCTCCAGGAAGTACAGTGCATGATGATAGATAGATAGATAGTTTATTTCGAACACAAAAATATAACAAATTCAAGCAAATGGCAAATGCAATAAAGTAACAGTGTACAGTACACTGTTCGAAAGGGAGAAGGAAGAAGTGAACACTTATTAATTCCATCTCCTCTTTTCCATAGATACACCCATGTGAATTTTATACAAATTACCACCTTTAAGACCCCAAGTAAACAATTTACTGTCTTTTTTACAAATCAACATTAACACCCATCCATTCTAACATACAATGATGTCCATACATCAAAACCAGCCTCAAACAACACAGATATACACAGTGCTATCCCACCCACCATTCCATAGTGTCCCATAATATCCCAGAGTGAACCTAATGAATCGTACATATAACTACTACCCTTCTAACATACAGTATATCCTTTCAGCAAATGGTGCTTATACCTCTTTTTGAATTGATTTCTGTTTGTACATAGTTTCAGTTCCGGCTCCAGACTGTTCCACAAATCCACCCCACAGACAGATATGCACATACTTTTCTTGGTTGTACGTATCTTGGGTTTTGTAAAGTTTAAGTCTCCTCTCAAATTATGATCATTGTCTCTTTTTTTTTTTTTGTAACTTAAGATTTTTATTCATTTTTCATTATATATATTGCATTCAGATCACAGTCTACATTTAAAAAAACAAAGGGGCTAGAGTAAAAAAGAAAAAAAAAAAGGGGGGGGGGACAAATGTCGGAGCATCAAGTTTTTAGTTTCCATCTCTTAATTCTTCTGGTTTTTCCAGCGTCTTTGGTTCTTCTTTCAATATCTGTCTCGTTGTTGCACTTTGTAGTGTGTCCATTTCCGCCATTTTTTTTCCCACAGTCCTTCTTGCATTCTTTGTCGATATGTTAGTTTTTCCATCATACGTATGTCCTCAATAATGTCAGTCCATTGCTCTTGGTCAGGAAGAACTTCTGATCGCCATTTTTTTGTGATTGTTTTTTTTACATGCAATCAACAAGATTTTAACTAGATATCTGTCCTCAGCCTGTATAACATTGTCTCTTTTAAGATCACATAGGTACATCAGGTTACAGTTCATTGGTATATTATATCCTAATATCCTCTGTATTGTCACATGTATAGATTTCCAGAATGATGAGATTTTGCAGCATTTCCAAAACATATGTGAGTGGTCTGCATTTTGAGCCCCACATCCCCTCCAGCATAAAGATTGGGTATTTGTGTATTTTCCTTGAATCTGTGGTGTAATGAAAAAGCGAATCAGGTTTTTCCATCCAAATTCCCTCCATGTTCTTGAATTTGTTGATGTGTGTTGTGTTTTCCATATTTCCTGCCAGCTTTCTTCTGTTATGTTTAAATTGAGCTCTTTCTCCCATTTCTCCTTTATATAGTTACTTGAATGATTGTTTGCCATAAGTTTCTGATATAGCTTTGAAATAATTCTTGTTTTATTTCCTGTATATGAGCTTAAAATGAATTGTATAATCTCGCTCACATCTGTTTGGAGGTTATGCCTAATCTTCTTCATATAATAGTCTCTCATCTGCAGATATCTGAAGAATTCCGATCTTTCTAGTTTAAATTTTCTCCTGATGTTTACAAAGCTCCCGAGATCTTTTTTTCCGATATTGCCCCATGCTGTGATTCCCTTGTTCACCAGATTTTTGTATCCCCTATCTTGTTTTGCCGGTTCAAACTGACTGTCAAATGCTACCCATTTCAATAGTTTTATGTCTTCCTTTATATTATACTTTTGTACTATTTTATACCACAGTTCTAAAGTAAATTTAGTGATTGGGTCTATTTGTTTGATTTGCTTATATGCATCTTTATCTCCTATTATGCTTTGTACTGGGAGTCCCTCAATTTCCTTTTCCATTTCTTTCCATTTTGCCTCATATCCCTCGTCGCACCAACATATGATATATCTTATTTGTGCCGAGTAGTAATATTCTTTTAGACTCGGTAGGCCCATGCCTCCTTTCTCTTTTGGTAATTGGAGAGTTTTATATTTCACTCTTGGTTTTTTACCTCCCCAAACAAATCTCGATATCATCCTGTCCCACTTTGAGAATTGGGCATCTGGAATCTCTGTTGGTAGAGCCTGGAAGAGGTAAAGTAATCTAGGTTGTATGCTGATTTTGACTGTCTCAATTTTTGAATTCAGATCCATATTTAAGATTGATCATCTATCAATATCTTTTTTTTATTTCTTGTTCCAACCTATCATAGTTTGCTTTATAGATTTTGCTTAGATCTTTAGGTATGTTCACTCCAAGGTATTTTATTTCTTTTTGTTTCCAGTTTAGTTTGATCTTATCAGTTATCTGGTCTAGAGGGTTATAGTGGAATGTCAGTATTTGTGTTTTTGTTATGTTTATCTTGTATCCTGATAATTTTCCAAAATTTTCTATCAAGTTCATCATTTCCATTATTGATTCATCTGGTTGTTCAAGGTAAACTATAATATCGTCTGCAAATAGCCCAATCTTGTGTTCCGCCCCCTTTATTGTTACACCTTTTAATTTCTTATTTTGTCGTATCACTTGAGCCAATGGCTCTATGAACAGAGCAAACAAGGTGGGCGATAAGCAGCATCCCTGCCTAGTTGATCTTTGTATATTTACTTTGTCTGTTAAGCTACCGTTTATCTTGATTCTTGCCACAGGTTCTTGATACAGCGTCCTTATGCATTGTACTGATTTTTCGTTAAATCCAAAGCGTTCCAGCACACTATATAGGAATTTCCAGGTAACCCTATCAAATGCTTTTTCTGCGTCTAAACTCATTATTACTGCGCTTTTCTTTTCTTTATGTATTTGATTAATTATATGTATTGTTCTCCTGATATTGTCATGTGTTTGGCGTCCCTCTATGAAACCAGTTTGATCATCTTCTATCAATTCCGTCAAGAATGTCTTTATTCGTTTACATATAATTGTTGTATATATTTTATAATCCACATTTAATAAAGAGATTGGCCTATAGTTTCCGCATTGTTCTCTATCTTTCCCTGGCTTTAAAATGACTGAAATAATGGCTTCGTTCCATGATGGAGGTATTTTGTTGTTGTTCAACGTCCAATTAAATGACTTTAGGAGCTGTGGCGTGAGTTCTTCTATAAACAGTTTATAAAACTCAGATGGGTATCCATCACTACCTGGTGATTTACCGTTTTTAAGTGACTTAATCACATCTCTAATCTCTTGTGTTGTTATTTCTGCTGTTAGCTTTTCATTTTGTTGATTTCCTATTGATGGCAAGTCCAATGTGCATAGAAATTTTTTAATATCTTTAGTATTTGTTTCTTCAGGTTGCGAGTATAGTTCTTGGTAGAAATTATGGAATATTTCTTCGATGTTTTCTGGGTTAACTGTGGTTTTATTTGTGGTGGGGTCTTTAATCTTGTATACATTATTCATTGTTTGTTGTTTTCTTAACCGTTTTGCCAGCAGTTTTGTGGCTTTTGGTCCCGTTTCATAATATTTTTGCTTTAGATATCTATTTTTCCTTTCAATTTCATCCATTTGTGTTTCTTTTATCTTTATTTTTTCTTCTTTAATTTCTTGATATATTTTTGGGTCATTTGTGCTTTGATGTTTATGTTCTAATTCCCTCAGTCTCTCACATCTTTGTTCATATGCTTCCAGTTTAGTCTTATTTGCTTTTCCTGTTTCAACAATTAATTTACCTCTTAACACGGCTTTTAGTGCATCCCATAGTATTGTTGGGTCCACTTCTTCATTGTCATTCTCTTGGATATATTCATTTATGTTTACTTTTATTCTTTCTTTCATTTTATCATCATTTAACAGTCCTACATTAAGTTTCCATGTTGTTTGTCGTTTTCTATTGTTTAAATTTATTTCCATGTATATAGGATTATGATCTGATATTTCTGCCCCTCCAATCCAACAATTTCTCACCCTGTGTCTGTCACCTTCATTCATAAGGAAGTAATCTATTCTAGAGTGTACTTTATAGACTGCTGAATAATGTGTATAGTCTTTTTCGAGTGGGTGCAGGTCCCTCCAAATGTCTACCATACCCATTTCTGCCAGTGAGGTTCTTATGAACTTTGTTACATGTTTTTTTGTCTTCTTAACACTTGTTGTATCAATTTCATGATCCATGACAGCATTTAAGTCTCCTCCACAAATTAGGACTCCTTCACTGTGTGTTGCTATGAGATCAAACAGATGTTGAAAAAAACCCTTGTCACTTTCTGGTGGGGCATAGATGTTCACTAATGTGATCTGCATTCCATCTATTCTACCCTTTATTATTACATACCTGCCTTCTTTATCCTGGATTTCCTGTTCACATTCAAATTGTATTTTATTTGAGATTAGTATCATAACCCCCCTTTTAGTTCCTCCCTTAAATGAACTGTAGTAGGAGTTCTTATAGCCAAATCTCTTTAGTTTCACATGTTCTGTCTTGCTCAAATGTGTCTCTTGCATAAATATAATTTCGGCTTTTTCCTTCTTGAATTTTCTTATTATTCTTTCCCTTTTAACAGGTGAGTTCAGACCATTCACGTTTAGTGTTATTATCTTAAGATTTTTACCCATAATCATGTTTTTCCATTTTTTTAACTTGTGCTCCTAGCCCCTTTAACAACAAAAATAACACATATTTATATAAAAACACATTAAAAAATCTCGACCTCCGTACTTTGGGCCTTTCTTCTGCCCACTGGTCCCTGTTGGTGGGTGGAGGGAATGTCCTCACCGAGTGTAGGGCCCTCCCTAGACCTGTATTTACTATCCAAGAAATAGTCATTAGTCTAGAAATGTCCAACAAATATCACTTAAACCTCTCCTAGCCGTCTGTTTCTCTTTTACCTTGTCTTCTTGGCCTTCATTTCTTCTGTGTCTTTCTTAATCTTTGTTATAATCTAGGCTTTCAGTTGAAAGCCTTGTAGTCTTTCCTGGGCCCGCTGCTCCACGTCTCCCCCCGTCTTTTGCCGTTCACTCGCCTCCACTCCGGCTGTCGTGATGCGTTCAGGGCCGCCGCTGCTCCTACCGTTTCCTCCGGCACGTACACCTCAAGGCCCCGCTCCATCATGTCCTGCGCTGCCTCTCTGGCTGTGTTGTATGTCCTCATGCCGTTCTCCCAATGAATCCTCATCTTCGTTAGCGGCGTTTGGAATCTAATTTTTTTTTCTTTCAGCGTTTTTTTAATGTTGGCATATTTCTTCCGCTGCTGCACAATTTCTGCCGGGTAGTCATGATCAAAGAATATCTGCTTGTCGCCGATTCGTATCTTTTTTTTCCACGCTCGTGTCAGGATTCTTTCCTTTACATCATATTTCAGAAAGTTTACCACAACTGACCTGGGTGTAGAGCGTGGGTTCGGGTTCTGTGCCGAGGCTCTGTGCGCTCGTTGAATCTGCAGATCCGCTTCGCTGGGCAGTTTCAGCTCTTTTTTTAAGAACTGATCCATGAATTTCGTCATCGAGTTGCCTTCAATGCCCTCCGGGATCCCGAAGATGCGTATATTGCCCCGTCTGGACCTGCTCTCCAAGTCGGTTACTTTCTCCTGCATCCTCTGCATTTGTGCCGTCAGGGTCTGCAGCTGTTCGCTTGCCTCGCTATTCCAATCTTCCAGCTCTGATATTCGGGCCTGCGCTTCTGTCATACACGCCCGCTGGGAGCGCAGCTCCTCCATGTTTTCTGCTAGCTTGCGCTCCATTTCTCTTCGGAGGCCCATAATTTCCTCCTTAATCTCTTTTTTCAGCTCCTCCTTAAGAGCCGCTAAATCCTGTTGTAGCTGCCGTTTGAAGTCTCTCAACTCTTTTCCCAAACTGGCGATGCCAGTGTTCATGGTATCGAGTGTGTCCTCCATTTTCTCTGCTGCAGTCACCTCGTTTTTTTGGGCCCCGTGTTCAGCGGTTTCTCCTGCGTTGTTGAAGAGGAATTCTTTAATTTTACTCTGCTTTTGTCCTTGTGCCCGGCTCCTTCGTGTTTTCATCCCTTAGTTTATTGATCCGCTTATGTCGAGTTGGCCATTTACCGATGATTTTTAATCCGGCTAGGGAGAGCTCTCTGTTTAAGCGTTATGTCTCTCCGCCATCTTCCCGGAAGTCCCCATTGTCTCTTTTTTTAAATATTTTTTGTATATTAGTTGGTAGTTGATTATTAATTGCCCTGTACATTACTTGTGCTGTCTTAAATTTAATTAAATCGATGAACTTTATGACATGTGACTTTAAGAACAATGCATTGGTATGGTCTCTATGTCCTGCATTGTTTATTACCCTTATAGCTCTTTTTTGTAATGTGCATATTGGCTGCAGGTTGGTCTTGTAGGTGTTTCCCCAGACTTCTACACAGTAGTTAAAGCGCTTTGAGTGGTCTTTGTGACTAGAAAAGCGCTATATAAGTGCAGGTTAGTTAGTTAGTTAGTTAAGATAAGGTAAATACAGTGAGTTGTACAATAAGACCAATGATTTATAGTCCAAGAAGTGTCTTGTCTTCCCCAGTATGCCTATACATTTTGCTAATTTGGCCCGGATGTGACTGATGTGAGGTTTCCAGCAGATTTTATTGTCTAGCGTCACCCCCAGAAACTTATTTTCCTGTATTGTTTCTATTATGGCATCATCTATCGTTACCATTATTTCATGATTTATTTTATAATTTCCAAGCAACATAATCTTTGTTTTTTTTAGATTTAGAGATAATTTATTTTTGTTGAACCACTGCGTTAATTTTTCCATTTCAGTTGTGACCACCTCTAAAACCTGCTGCAAATTCTCACCAGTGCAAAGGATATTTGTGTCATCCGCAAACAAAATAAATTTCAGAATTTTTGATACTTGGCATATGTCATTTATATACAAAATAAAGAGTTTGGGTCCCAAAACTGACCCCTGGGGCACACCACAAGTGATGTCCATGAAGGGTGATTTGTGCTCTCCAATTTGTACAAATTGTTGTCTGTTACTTAAATAACTTTCCACCCAACTCAGTCCAACCCCTCTTATCCCATACCTTTCCAGTTTCCTTAGTAGTATTCTGTGGTCAACGGTGTCAAAAGCTTTCTTTAAATCTATAAATACTCCTACAGCAACCTTTTTTTTTATCTATACAACTAGTAATTTCTTCTATAAGTTCGATCAATGCCAAAGATGTCGATTTATCTGCTCTAAAACCATACTGGCTATCTGTACAGAGGTTGTGTTTTTCAGTGAAATCATCCAGTCTCTTAGTGAAGATTTTTTCAAGTATTTTGGAGAATTGTGAGTAAAGAGACTGGCCTGTAATTTGTGAAGCGATGACTGTCTCCTGTTTTGTATAGAGGTATTACTTTTGCTATTTTCATTTTGTCTGGAAATGTACCAGTTTGAAATGACAGGTTACAGATGTGGGTGAGTGGCTTAACAATTCCCTCAATTACTTTTTTCACTATTGTCATGTCAATTTCATTCCAGTCCGTTGATTTTTTGTTCTTAAATTTACTCACAGTCTCGATAATTTCCTTTTCAGTAACTGCACCCAAAAAGATTGTGTTTGGATTTCTATCTTCTATTTCATTCACAGAACCACTGTAGTTTGTTTCTGGTGTCACTATTGATTTTGCTAATTCAGGACCAACGTTTACAAAAAATTTATTGAAACCACTGACCACATCTTCCATATTATTTATCAAATTGCCATTTTCGATAAAATATTCTGGATAATTTGCATTCTTAGGACGATTACTAATAATCCCATTGAGTACTTGCCATATTCCTCTTATGTTATTTTTGTTATCCTCTAGTATTGTGTTGTAATATTCTTTCTTACAGGTCCTCATTATAGTAGTAAGCTTATTTTTGTATCTTTTATATTTGATCTTTGCATCCGGAAAGTATTCACAGCTCTTCACTTTTTCCACATTTATCCATATCCACCTTATTCCAAAATGGATTAAATTCATTTTTTTCTCAAAATTATACACACAATACCCCATAACGACAATGTGATTTTTTTTTTCTGAGATTTTTACAAATTTATTAAAAATTTAAAAAAAACCTAAGAAATCACATGTCCATAAGTATTCACAGCCTTTGCTCAATACTTTGTTGATGCACCTTTGGCAGCAATTACAGCCTCAAGTCTTTTTGAATGTGATGCCAGAAGCTTGGCACATCTATCTTTGGGCAGTTTCGCCCATTCCTCTTTGCAGCACCTCAAGCTTCAGCAGTTTGGATGAGAAGCATCGGTGCACAGGCATTTTGAGATCTTTCCAGAGATGTTCAATTGGATTCATGTCTGGGCTCTTGCTGGGCCACTCAAGGACATTGACAGAGTTGTCCTGAAGCCACTCCTTTGATATCTTGGCTGTGTGCTTAGGGTCGTTGTCCTGCTGAAAGATGATCTGTCGCCCCAGTCTGAGGTCAAGAGCGCTCTGGAGCAGGTTTTCATCCAGGATGTCTCTGTACATTCCTGCATTCATTGTTCCCTCTATCCTGACTAGTCTCCTAGTTCCTGCCGCTGAAAAACATCCCCACAGCTTGATGCTGCCACCACCATGCTTGACTGTAGGGATGGTATTGGCCTGGGGATGAGCAGTGCCTGGTTTCTTTCAAACATGACACCTGGCATTCACGCCAGAGACTTCAATTTTTGTCTCATCAGACCAGAGAATTTTGTTTGTCATGGTCTGAGTGTCCTTCAGGTACCTTTTGGCAAACTCCAGGCGGGCTGCCATGTGCCTTTTACTAAGGAGTGGCTTCCATATGGCCACTCTACCATGCAGGCCTGATTGGTGGATTGCTGCAGAGATGCTTGTCCTGGAAGGGTCTCCTCTCTCCACAGAGGAACGTTGGAGCTCTGACAGAGTGACCATCGGGTTCTTGGTCACCTCCCTGACTAAGGCCCTTCACCCCCAATCGCTTAGTTTTGACGGCCGGCCAGCTCTAGGAAGAGTCCTAGTGGTTCCCATCTTCCTCCATTTATGGATGATGGAGGCCACTGTGCTCATTGGGACCTTCAAAGCAGCAGAAAATTTTCTGTACCCTTCCCTAGATTTGTGCCTCGAGACAATCCTGTCTCAGAGATCTACAGACAGTTCCTTTGGCTTCATGCTTGGTTTGTGCTCTGACATGCACCGTCAACTGTGGGACCTTATATAGACAGGTGTGTGCCTTTCCAAATCATGTCCAATCAACTGAATTTACCACAGGTGGACTCCAGTTAAGCTGTAGAAACATCTCAAGGATGATCAGTGGAAACAGGATGCACCTGAGCTCAATTTTGAGCTTCATGGCAAAGGCTCTGAATACTTATGTACATGTGATTTCTTAGTTTTTTATTTTTTTTTTCTTTTTTTCCACAATATCTTTATTGAACCTTTTTTTTTTTTTTTAACAAACATGATACAAACAATCAAACACTAACACTAAAGTACTACAAAAAAAAAAAAAAAATGCACTAAAAACACCAACAACCACCAACAAAATCAAGTCTTCAACAATGCTCCTCTGTTTAGTCTAGACAATCCAATACATAAGTATACATATTATGTTCACCAGTTTGGAATTTACAAGGTCCACACACATCATTCACCTTCTTCTTCAAGAGTTATGTTTAAATTTTTTACATAATCAATAAAAGGTCTCCATATATTCTCAAACACAATTTCCTTTGATTTCAGTATATATGTTATTCTTTCTAATGGAAGGTTTGTTAACATCTGTCTTAACCACTGAGTCACATCTGGTCTATGAGTCTTTTTCCATAATAGTGCAATACATTTTTTGGCATTAAGCAAACTGAGGTCTATGAATGTTCTTTCACTTTTATTAAAATTATGCTTTTCTGGGTACAGACCCAACAAAAACAGTTTAGGATTCAATATGATTTGTTTTGAGATTATTTTTTCAATTGTTACCCTCACCTCTTCCCAAAACATTCTTATTAATCTACATTCCCATAAACAATGAAATAGGGTTCCTTTACTTTCCATGCATTTTGTGCATGTATCTGGTATATTTTTGTTGTATCTATTTAACTCCTCCGGTGTAACATACATCCGCATTAACCATTTGAAATGTATCAATTTAAGGCGTGCATTTATTGATTTGGTTTGAGCTTCTGTACAAGCCAATTCCCATTGTTCCTCTGAAATTTCAATTTGCAGATCTTCTTTCCAGTAGTTTAATCTTTTCAGTGAATTTTCACTTGAAGATAGTGTCAATGAGTTATAAAACTCTGAAATAATACCCTTTCTTTTACTATCTTTCATCATCATTTTTTCCAAGGATGAATAAATAGGTCGAGTGAGAGCTTTATTTTGATTTGATCGAATAAAGTTTCTAAGTTGAAGATATTTAAAAAAATGTGTTCTATTGAGATTAAATTTGATCCTCAGCTCTTCAAAAGACATTATGTTGTCTGCACATGGCAAATATAAATCCTGAATCTTTTGTATCCCTTTTAAATTCCATACTTTAAATACAGCGTCCGCTCTCCCTGGTTTAAAATATTGATTACCCCATATTGGACTAAATTGTGACAATAACTGTGGTTCTTTTAAATAGTTTTTAGCTTCACACCATATTTTAATCATATGCTTTACAAATGGATTTTTAACTTGTTTTTGTAATTTTTTTGCCGAATCTGAGTATATGAATATGGGAAGAGGTAAAGGTAAATTGTATGATTCCATTTCAGTCCAGTGAGGGAGATCATTTGATGAAAAATAATATGTCATAGACCTCAGTTGTGCCGACCAATAATACAACATAAAATTTGGACATTTCAGACCTCCACGATCAAATGGTAAATATAATAAAGACAAACGTAATCTAGCCCTCCTGTTGTTCCATATAAATTCCACTAACTTTTTTTTTATTCTTGAGAATAGATCTAAAGGTGGTGATAAGGGAATGTATTGAAATAAATAAAGTATTTTAGGTAAAATATTACTTTTAAGTATATTGATTCTCCCGATCATCGACATTGGTAGTGACATCCATCTCTGAGTTAACTCATTGATATCTGACATTAAGGCTTCATAGTTGACACTGGCGACTGATTCTAGCTTAGGCATAATTTGGATTCCTAAATATTTAAACTGATTTACAACATTGAATTGATTTACCTCAGGGGCTGGGTAATTTCTCTGGGTCTCATTTAGCATTAATATTGAAGATTTAGTTTTATTTATTTTATATCCTGATATTTCCCCAAAATTCTTTATTAAATTCAACAAGGTTGGAATTGATTTTTTTAGATTCGACATAAACAAAATTATATCATCGGCGTACAGGGAGATTTTATGTTCTGTTGGTCCAACTTTAATTCCATATATTTGTGAATGTAAACGTATCGCTATCGCTAAAGGTTCAATTGCCATAGTAAACAGTAAAGGTGAAAGTGGACAGCCTTGTCGACATCCTCTATTGATTTTTATTGGTTTTGAAATATTGTTATTTGTTAGGATTTCTGCTGTAGCATTATTGTATATTATTTGAACCCATTTTATGAAATTATTTCCAAGTCCAAACCTTTGTAGGACTTCAAAAAGAAAGGGCCATTCAACTCTATCAAAGGCCTTTTTGGCGTCCAATGATAGGAGAGCTGTATCCGGTGCTTCTTTATTAAAATAAATAATATTAAATAGTCTTCTTACATTATGGAAGCCTTGTCTACCCTTTATAAAGCCATTCTGATCTCGATTAATAATATTTGGTAAAATTTCTTGTATTCGTCTTGCTAAAATTTTACAGATTATCTTAAGGTCGGCGTTTAATAGGCTTATTGGTCTCATATTTTCACATTTATTAGAGGGCTTACCTGGTTTTGGCAGCAGTATAATTAAGGCATTATTTATGTATGATGGTAAATTATTATTTTGAAATGCTTCTAAAACCATTTCCAAAAAAGGTTTTATTAATTTATTCTTAAATTTTTTATAAAGGTCAACTGGAAGACCATCTGGTCCTGCACTTTTTCCTGATTTCATATTATCAATGGCTAGCCCAACTTCTTCTTGACTAATTTTAGACTCCAATATCTCCCTGTTTTCATTTGGAATACACGGTATAGATAGTTTGTTCAAAAACCCATTTAGTTTTGTTAAATCAGGTTCATTTTTGGTATCATATAATTTTTCATAGTAATCTCTAAAGGCTCTATTAATTTCTAAAGGATCTATAACTACCTGTCCGTTACTTATAATACTGGTTATTGGTGTTTTAATTTCCAATTGTTTAATCTGCCATGCTAATAATTTTCCTGATTTTTCACCTTGTTCATAAAAAGATTGTTTCAATCTTAGAAGACTCGAGGCAGCTCTATTCGCTGATTTTTTTGTCGTATTCAGCTCTCAAAATCAGTAATTCATTCTCCAACCTTGGATCTCTTCCTGCATACACTTTTTCCTGAAGACTTTTTATTTTATGTTCCAATTTAGCTCTCTCCTCTCGAGTCTTCTTAGATTTTGATCCTGTATAACTAATAATATGTCCCCTAATAAAAGCTTTGAAAGCCTCCCACTTTACACATGCTGATGTTTGTGTAGTATTGATGTCAAAGAACTCGTCTATCTGTTTTTCTATATACTTGACAAATTCCTCATCCTGAAGCCATTTATGCTGAAATTGCCATCTGCCTGATTCCTTTGTCAATTTTTTATCTACATATATTAGACAACAGGGTGCATGATCAGAGATCACGATGTTATCATAAAAGCAGTTTTGAATCTTGGACCTTAATTCTGTGGAAATCAAAAAATAATCAATACGTGAGAATGTCTTGTAGGTACTGGAATAACAAGAATAGGCTTTAACTTGTGGTTTCATTTCTCTCCATATGTCTAACAATCTCAATTCTTTCATAAAATGATTAATAGTCATCCTACATCCAATGTGCGTACAATCCAGTCCTGTTGATCTATCCACACCTGGATTCAATGTACAATTAAAATCCCCTGCTATTATATGTTGCCCTGTAAGTGATGATAAGATGAGAAATAAATTAGCAAAGAACTTCTGATCATCTATATTGGGACCATATAAGTTCACAAGATTTATATTTTCTAATAGCAAAGAACCTTGAATGATTACATATCTTCCAAATTTGTCTCCAATTACATTTTTCACTTGAAAAGGAACTGATTTATGTATGAGAGTCATAACTCCCCTGGCTCGGGATGAAAATGAAGAGGTGAATACACTTCCCTGCCATCTACTCCTAATTCTTTTAACATCCTCCTCTATCAGATGAGTTTCTTGTAAAAACACAATTCTTGAACCCATGTCCTTTATTTTATTCATAACTTGTTTAAGTTTTTTTAAATTTTGTAGACCTCTGCAATTCCATGAAGTTAAATTAAGATTAACACTTTGGTCCATGATCAATAGAGAGTTTGGGATTACCTTGCAGTGTAAACATGCTCATACAGAGAAGCAAAAACATGAGTGGTTGAACATTCATCCTACAAACTACACACAAACAAATTTCCCCTTCCCACACTTGTGGCAAACCCCCCAAAATCAAAAGAAAAATTCTGTCTCCCGATATAGCCATCGACCGTTCCACACCCACGGGGAACAGCCTAAGCCACTCCTTCTTCATCCTCCCAATCACCCTAACTCTACTGCTTTTAATGACGTAACATTAACTCTCCTCTGTAGTTTTCCAACTTAACTCCAAAATTTTTAACAACTTTGTACATCATAGTTTTTTTTTTTGTTTGTTTGTTTTGTTTTTGTTTTGTTTTTTTAATATATAATACAATCTATATTTTGTAAACTTACTATTTACTTCAAGTCAGTCAGATGCCTGTGCAAATGCTTAATTATTCTACCTTATATTTTGTTCATGCTTAGCTCCCACCAGTCTCTTCTTCTTCTTTGATCTTCTTGATGAACTCCTGCGCCTCCTCTGGGGTCTTGAAGATGTGGGTTCTGCCCTCATACGTGGTCAGCAGTCTCGCAGGATAGATTACACCATGACGAATCCCAAGGTTGCGCAGCTCCTTACGTACGGGATCAAACTGCTTCCTCAATTGCTGGATTCCTGTGGCCAAATCTGGGTAGAACCGCACCTGCTGGTCCTGGTGTTTAATCTCTCCTTTAGCACGTGCAGCGTTGAAGATCTTCATCCTGTCTCTGTTGCTAAGAAACTTCATAATTAAGGTCCTCGGCGGTCCCTTATCTCTCCGTGGGCCAATACGATGTGCTTTTTCCAGAACCACTGCTGATTGCAACTCCTCGCTGCCCAGCACCTCCGGAATCCACTTTTCCAGAAAGGAACATACGTCCCGACCTTCTGATTCCTCTGGAAGACCCACCAGCCTCAAATTATTCTGTCTTGACCGAGATTCCAAATCCAAAATATTATCTTCCAGAGATTTATTTTTTTTTTCCAAAGTGCGCACCTTTAATTGAAGACGGGTGACGTCATCTTCAGCACTAGCGAGACGGAGCTCCATCTGCGCCGTTCGTTCTACACAGTCACCCAATTCCTTTCTTATTCCTTCCAACGCTGTCATAATCCCATCAAATCTAGAGGAAAAGTCCGCTCTCATTGAACTCATGGCAGCCATCAGCGCATCTGCGCCTCCCCGCGCAGACATCGCACCATTGCCAGCCTCCTCCGCCATATATGGAGTTTTGTTTGCTGCGTCACAGACTTGAAAGTCCGTTAATTTGGACTGTTTCGGCGGCTCGCTTTTTCCTTTTCCTGGTTTTCCAGCCTTAGGCTTCGCCGACATATCCTCGCCCAAATGCTGAGATACGTTCTGTCCCAAATGAGAGAGTTATTTGCCGATTTTTTTTCTCCAGGAGCAGAGCAGAGCGAGACACGTCCGTCCTACGTGGCAGCCATAACCGGAAGTCAGTTTTTTATTTTTAATAAATTTGCAAAAATCTCAAACCTTTTTTCACATTGTCATTATGGAGTATTGTGTGTAGAATTTTGAGGAAAAATTAATTTAATCCATTTTGGAATAAGGCTGTAACATAACAAAATGTGGAAAAAGTGAAGTGCTGTGAATACTTTCCGGATGCACTGTAGGTGTATCAGTATCTAAGTCTACCATAACGAGAAAACTTCACGAGAGCCAATACAGAGGATTCACCACAGGGTGCAAACAATTAATTACCCTCAAAAATGGAAAGGCCAGATTAGACTTTGCCCCAAAAAATATCTAAAGAGCCAGCCCAGTTCTGGAACAGCATTCTTTGGACAGATGAAACCAAGATCAACTTGTACCAGAATGATCGGAAGTATGGAGGAGTCTTGGAATGGCTCATGATCCAAAGCACACTACAGCTTCTGTCAAACATGGTGGATGCAGTGTGATGCATGGGCATGCATGGGTTCCAGTGGCACTGGGTCACTACTGTTTATTGATAATGTGACAGAAGACAGAAGCAGCCAGATGATTCCTGAAGTTTATAGGTATATACTGTCCGCTCAGATTCAGATAAATGAAGCCAAGTTGATTGGATGGCATTTCACAATACAGATGGACATTGACCCAAAACAAACTGCGAAAGAAGCCCAGGAGTTTTTTAAGGTAAAGAAGTGGAATATTCTGCAGTGGCCAAGTCATTCACCAGATCTCAACCCAATCGAGCATGCATTTCACTTGCTGAAAACATAAGTTAAGGCAGAAAGACCCACAAATTAAATAACAACTGAAGACAGCTGCAGTAAAGGCCTGGTTAAGCATCACAAAGGAGGAAACCTGAGATACCTGAGAGTCATTCTTGACAGAGCATTAACTTTTAAAACACATTGTGAGGATGTTGCACAAAAACTCACGTGTGCAATAATAAGAAAACTCACAGGGACCAACTGGGGCACCGAGCAGTCGGTGCTTAAGACCTCGGCCCTGGCATTATGCTTTTGTGTTGCTGAGTACTGTGCACCAGTGTGGTGCCATAGTGCCCACACAAATAAACTCAATGTCCAACTGAACTCAGTCATGTGAACTGTCTCTGGTGCCATTAAAGCCACCCCCACAACATGGCTTTCAACGATGGCAGCAATTGCTCCTCTTCACTTGCGCAGAGAACAGATGACCTAGATGCAACATAGACATATTCTTGACGAAGCGACACCACTGAGGAGGGTCATCATCGTCATTTAGTATTTTCCGTTTTATAATTGGAGAGAGCTGGTGTTAACGTTGCTTACCTCCAATTAAAATAAGGTTCCAGGACTATCCTCTCTGACGCAGCATGGCGGGGAAAAAGTCCCACATCCCTGGCACAGAAGTAGCAGCAGAACATTGGCTTGCTGTTGTAGCTGCTGTGGCACTAACCACTGGAACCTACCTGCCGCATTGCGGGGGAGAGGCAGGGCGGTGACAAGTAGAAACGGGGTACGTGTCCCGATATAAACGATAAAGTTTCATATGAAATGGTAAACATTTTTATCTTGTCACCGATATATATCATCATATTGCACAGCCCTAGTCTGAAGTGTCCGGAGTTTTATTTTCATTCCAGTTTGGTTGCTTCAGCTCGATTTTATTCATCCACCCAAACAAACAAAAAAAAAAAACCTAGAAAAGCACTCAGAGAGTGCATACTTCTGTCAAGGCTCCTTCCGTCCCTCATGGATGACCTTCAAAATGTAATGGGTTTGTGCGTAGGCCAGGAGCCAGTTCTGGTGAAATATGCATCAAAGTCTATCCAGTAGTTTTGGAGGATTCTTGCAAACACACTGTGAGAAGATAAGAGCCTTCGTGGAAGTATACATTCTCAGATCATCACCAAAATGTTATGGGTTCGTCTCTAGCCCAAGGACCACCTCTGGTGAAAATTTCATCCAAATCCATCCAGAAGTTTTGGAGTATTCTTGCTAAAACCTTGTGAGAAGATAAGAGCCTTGGTGGAGGTATGCGTTGTGTGATCATCACCAAAATGTTTTGGATTCCTCTGTAGCCCAAGGACCACCTCTGGTGAAAATTTTCTCCAAATCCATCCAGTAATTTTGGAGTATTGTTGCTAACACTGTGAGAAGATGAGAGCCTTGGCGGAGGTACAGTATGCATTCTTGGATCATCACCAAAATGTTATGGGTTCCTCTATAGCTCAAAGACCACGTCTGGTGAAAACTTCATCCAAATCCATCCAGTAATTTTTGTATAATCCTGCTGCACAAATACAAAGCCCTTGGTTGAGGTATGCACTCTCAGATCATCACCAAAATGTAATCATCTGTTCCCCATGCCATTACACACCTTTCCTGAAAATTTCATCAAAATCTGTTCATAACTTTTTGAGTAATGTTGCTAACAGACAGACAAACCAGACAAACCAACCAATGCCACTAAAAACATTACCTCCTCCCTTGGCGGAGGTAATAAATGCACAAGTTTACATTGAAATTTTGGACACTTTTCTTATTCCAACAGTTGAAAGGATGTTTGGCAATGATGACATCATTTTCCAGGATGATGATGCATCTTGCCATTGGGCAAAAAGCATGAAAACGTTCCTTCAAGAAAGATGTATAATGGAATGCA
The DNA here is from genome assembly GCA_020510985.1 of Pholidichthys leucotaenia. Taxonomy (NCBI): domain Eukaryota; kingdom Metazoa; phylum Chordata; class Actinopteri; order Cichliformes; family Pholidichthyidae; genus Pholidichthys; species Pholidichthys leucotaenia. The sequence continues at coordinate 191,644,027 of CM035840.1, forward strand.
GTGTTTCCCTAGGTCTGGTTTCTTCTGACAACTGCCTCTTTATGATGTCTAGATATTGGATAGAACATTCTAGGGCTGGGCAATAGGGGTCAAAAATCATATCTCAATATAATTATTCAGTCTCTCGATACTAGATATATATATATATATATATATATATATATATATATATATATATATATAGATACAAAAACTGTATGTAAATGAACTACACATTGAATAAATTATTTTGCAAAAAATCAGCAAATAAACAGTTGTATACACTTAAATTTGTACAGTGGGTAACACACACACACACTTGATCTGCACTGAGTTTGACATGAGGCGGCAAAATTAAGACTTGTAAAAATAACGGTGACTCTCAACTAATAGTGGCTGGCATCACCAGCTTCGGGGTTGACTGGCGCATTCGTGTGACATCAGCAATGTCAAAACATGAAACTTGATATCCCAGAGAAATGCATTGTTACCTGCGAGCGATCAGACCTGTGTTTCCTAGAAGTCTCAAAAAAGGCATGGAGGGTGGTTGATGTATGCTAATGGAACCCATGCCTCTGGCTCGCCAATTGTATTTTGAAAGTGGATTTACAGTGGGGCAAAAAAGTATTTAGTCAGCCACCAATTGTGCAAGTTCTACCACTTAAAAGATGAGAGAGGTCTCCAATTTTCATCATAAGTATACCTCAACTATGGTCACAAAATGAAAAAAAAAAAATCCAGAAAATCACATTGAAGGATTTTTAATGAATTAATTGGTAAATTCCTCGGTAAAATAAGTATTTGGTCACCTACAAACAAGCAAGATTTCTGGCTCTCACAGACCTGTAACTTCTTCTTTAAGAGGCTCCTCTGTCCTCCACTCGTTACCTGTATTAATGGCACCTGTTTGAACTCGTTATCAGTATAAAAGACACCTGTCCACAACCTCAAACAGTCAGACTCCAAACTCCACTATGGCCAAGACCAAAGAGCTGTCAAAGGACACCAGAAACAAAATTGTAGACCTGCACCAGGCTGGGAAGACTGAATCTGCAATAGGTAAGCAGTTTGGTGTGAAGAAATCAACTGTGGGAGCAATTATTAGAAAATGGAAGACATACAAGACCACTGATAATCTCCCTCGATCTGGGGCTCCACGCAAGATCTCACCCCGTGGGGTCAAAATGATCACAAGAACAGTGAGCAAAAATCCCAGAACCACACGGGGGGACCTAGTGAATGACCTGCAGAGAGCTGGGACCAAAGTAACAAAGGCTACCATCAGTAACACACTATGCCGCCAGGGACTCAAATCCTGCAGTACCTGACGTGTCCCCCTGTTTAAGCCAGTACATGTCCAGGCCCGTCTGAAGTTTGCTAGAGAGCATTTGGATGATCCAGAAGAGGATTGGGAGAATGTCATATGGTCACAGATGAAACCAAAATAGAAAAACCTCAACTTGTCGTGTTTGGAGGAGAAAGAATGCTGAGTTGCATCCAAAGAACACCATACCTACTGTGAAGCTTGGGGGTGGAAACATCATGCTTTGGGGCTGTTTTTCTGCAAAGGGACCAGGACGACTGATCCATGTAAAGGAAAGCATGAATGGGGCCATGTATCATGAGATTTTGAGTGAAAACCTCCTTCCATCAGCAAGGGCATTGAAGATGAAACGTGGCTGGGTCTTTCAGCATGACAATGATCCCAAACACACCGCCCGGGCAACAAAGGAGTGGCTTCGTAAGAAGCATTTCAAGGTCCTGGAGTGGCCTAGCCAGTCTCCAGATCTCAACCCCATAGAAAATCTTTGGAGGGAGTTGAAAGTCCGTGTTGCCCAGCGACAGCCCCAAAACTTCACTGCTCTAGAGGAGATCTGCATGGAGGAATGGGCCAAAATACCAGCAACAGTGTGTGAAAACCTTGTGAAGACTTACAGAAAACGTTTTACCTCTGTCATTGCCAACAAAGGGTATATAACAAAGTATTGAGATGAACTTTTGTTATTGACCATATACTTATTTTACCGAGGAATTTACCAATTAATTCATTAAAAATCCTTCAATGTGATTTTCTGGATGTTTTTTTCTCATTTTGTCTCTCATAGTTGAGGTATACCTATGATGAAAATTGGAGACCTCTCTCATCTTTTAAGTGGGAGAACTTGCACAATTGGTGGCTGACTAAATACTTTTTTGCCCCATTGTATATCCTGAGAGTGATGTATCCTGATTTTTCTAGATTCTCTGTAAATTCTATAGTTTAGAAATAATAGCCACATAGAAAGGACCATCTCTTTATTAACATTTTAAATTATATACTGAAAAAATATAGAATAGAATAGGCTTTATTGTCATTGTACAGTTGTATAGCACAACAAAATTGTGGGTGCTCCACCAGGCTACTGTGCAATAAAGTAAGAGAGAGGAATTTGAATAAAATACAGTTAAAAAACATTAATTTATCTGTCATTTTCTCCATTTTATTTAAAGATGTAAAAATATCCAATTAATATTCCTCTAGTTTTTCATCCTCTCCCATCCTATTGTGGAGTTATAAAACATTAAATACAATAACAAGGTTTACTTTGACTACGCAACATTTATTCAAACGTTTCGTATGCTTGTTTAACTAGCACATTAAATCCTGCATGGCCTACTATGATTTATTATTCGTGAAATACATTTATACAGTGTTTATCAACCATGGTGCCCTGGTATATTCAGGTTTCTGTGGGAAATTATGTAATTTCACTTGTTATTTGGTCCAAAAACTTGCAAGTAATTTGCCGTTGTTGTGCAAGGGTGCATGGGTGTCTACAGAACACATGCACAACAACGGCAAGTTGTTACTGAAATGTAGTAGAAAAGCCTTTGTTTGTGCTGACAATTTCAAGACCGTTCCTGGATGAAGAAACTAATCTCCCTTAGTGCTCAGGTGGGGGGTTTGCCCATTTTTCTTAACAAATGCACTCAAATCTTGAACATTTCAGGAGAACTGTTGTGAATAAATTAGATTTTTTGTGTTTCAAACTGAGAATTTCCTTTGCTGTTTGTTAGGGATTATTGCCCTGCTAGAAGGTCCACACAGTCTTATTCTTATCCTGGTAGATTGCAACAGGTTATTTTCAAGAATACTCCAGTACATAGCTCCTGTCATTGTTCCTTCAATGGTATGATGTCTGCCAGTGCCATGAGATAATAAGAAACAATGCCACAACATGATGCTTTCATCTTCAAATTTCATTGTTGGAATAGTATATCGAGGATAAATGGCACGTACACGACTCACAAAAAGTTAGGGATATTCAGGTTTCAGGTGAAAATTCAGGATGCACCTAAAATGCACTATAACCTTTACAGGTGAACTTAATTTAACCTTCTCTAACCTTTTGAATGCACATGTCCAACTAGTCAATATTTCGGTACTTTTCCATAACTAGCTGTTCTCTAACAAGGTGCTTAACGACAAAATTCACAACAGGTGTTTGATCCATGAATCGACCAATAAATTTTCTGGTTCAATTAGAATTGGTATTTCAACAGTCCTCTTCATCATGCTGTTCACATTTTGACATTGTGATACCAAGGGGACACCTAACATTTGATCAACAGTACCTCTCCATTGTGAGGCTTCAGGTTCAGGTTCAGGTTACTTTATTTGTACCCGTAGGTAGATTTGTTTTGCAGTTGGTGACATCCATATTTACAAGCCACTAATTACATTCAACATAGACACAAACACAGGCACACATCTTACAAAATAGGTAAATATAAAATATGTACAATATAATTTTTATAGCTTGTTCAACTCTTTGACAGCAGCAGGGACAAAGCTGTTTTTGTAGCGCTGGGTTCTACTTTTTGGGACAGCAAACCTCCGTCTGGAGGGAAGAAGCTGAAAGTTGCAGTGCAAAGGGTGGGAGTCATCATTTAAAATCGAGTCGGCCATCCTCTGTACTTGTCTGGTGTACAGGGATGTCAGGCTCAGCTGTGACTCACCAAGCAAACGACTGGACCATCTGACTACCTGATCCAAGGATTTCCTCTGTTTCAGTTTTATCTGACCAAACCATGACATTAAAGAAAAGGATAAAACAGATTCAATAAAAGCCCGATAGAACATAGTCATTATGGTTCGGTCAATTTGGAAGCGTGCAAGTTTCCTCAAACAATGCAAATTTTGCTGACCCTTTTTGCACACCCTTTCACAGTTCACCTCAAAGTTCAATCCACTATCAATAATTGTCCCAAGACAAACAGGATGTTCTCAGAGGGAAGTGGCCATTGAGCTTAGAGTGTCACAGAGTGTCATTGGCAGGTTGCAACAGAAATAGAGAGACTGGAAGAGTCACAGAAAGGCATAGAAGTGGATGTCTGTTGTCCACATCCAACACTGATGACTGCTTCATTGTAAACAGTGTCCTGTGGAACCGAATGATTGCCACACAACTCCAGGCACATTTACAGGTGCATCTCACTAAATTAGAATATCATCAAAAAGTTGATTTATTTCAGTAATTCAATTCATAAAATGAAACTCATATTTTATATAGATTCATTACACACAGTGATATATTTCAAGTGTTTATTTCTTTTAACTTTGATGGTTATGGTTTACAGCTCATGAAAACCCGAAAATCAGTTTCTCAAAAAATTAGAATATTGCATAACATCAATTTTAAAAAATTCATTTTTTTTAACAGAAATGTTGGCCGACTAAAAGTATTTCCATGCACACACTCAATACTTGGTCAGGGCTCCTTTTGCATGAATTAATACTGCATCACTGTGGCATGGCATAAAGGTGTTCAGCCTGTGTTACTGCTGAGGTGTTATGAACAGGGATGAGAATTTTCCGCGAATCCGCGGATTTGATCATGTCTAGGGTCATTCTCGTGAATCGTCTAAATTCGAGGAGAAAATTTTAGGGAGGGGGGTGAGGTATGTTATGACCGGCGAGTTGTATTTTCGATCGGCTGCTAAAATCCACCGCGCAGAACGCGCTACCCAGCGAGATCAGTAATGTAATGTAACAAGGCCACTGATTGGCTGATACTTATTGAAGCAACCAATCGGCGATTTTGTTAGACTTCCTTTGTCATATCCAGCAAGTGCCTACAGGCATGAAAAGGAAGAAAAAAGGAAAGAGAAGGAAATGAAACCGAAAGAACTCAAATCTTCAACATTATTCTGTGGCAAGCAAGGCAGCCATGAAAAAGAACAGAGAAGCTGCAGCTAAGCAGGCACTGCTTGCCCACAGAAAATCAGAGAAGAGGAAGGCTACAGAACGGCTCCAGGCTTTGGTAGCTAAGAAGAAGAAATTGCACAATTAGATGTGAAGAATACATTGACTTGTACATAAGTTCATAGAGTAGTAGCACAGGCATGTAAATGTGGAAGTGACTTTTTCTGTTTCTCAATCAAGTGTGACACTGAATCAAAACAGTATTGAACATGATTACATGTGATGCAGCAGCAGATTAAAAAGGTAAACTATAAATGTATTTGTACTTACTTCTAACTTTAAATATAAGACCACATTTGAGCATTCTAAAACACCAATTTCGTTAGCTTCTGGGGGGTGTTGCCCCCCTAGACCCCCCACCAAGGCTCCGCCTACGTCCTCCAAGACCCCCGGCTTTGTTTCCTCTTTTTTCCCAAATCCTATTCTCATCCCTGTATGAAGGCCCAGGTTGCTTTGATAGCAGCCTTCAGCTCATCTGCACTGTTGGGTCTGGTGTCTCTCATCTCCCTGTTGACGAAACTTCATAGATTCTGTGTGGGGTTGAGGTCAGGAGAGTTTGCTGGCCAGTAAAATATGGTGATACCATGGTCATTAAACCGGGCTTTGGTACTTTTCTCCATTAACTTTGTCAGCAGAGGGAAGCATGAAGTGCTCTAAAATGTCCTGGTAGACAGCTGCATTGACTTTGGACTTAATAAAACACAGTGGACTAACACCAGCAAATGACATGGTTCCCCAAATCAGGTGCCAAGTCCTGTCACTTGGAAATCAAGGTCCCAGAATCTGGGGGAAGAGTGAACAGGCACGGAATCCAAGTTGCTTGCGGTCCAGTGTGAAGTTTCCACAGTCAGTGATGATATGTGGAGCCATGCCATCTGCTGGTGTTTTTCCACTGTGTTTAATCAAGTCCAGTGTCAGTGCAGCCATCTAACAGGAAATGTTAGAGCACTTCATGCTTCCCTCTGCTGACAGGCTTTATGGAGATGCTGATTTCATTATCCAGCAGGACTTGGCACCTGCCCACACTGCCAAAAGTATAAATACCTGGTTTAATGACCATGGTATCACTGTGCTTGATTAGCCAGCAAACTCTCCTGACCTAAATCCCATAGAGAATCTATGGAGTATTGTCAAGAGGAAGATGAAATACACCAGACCCAATAATGCAGACGAGCTGAAGGCCACTATCAAAGCAACCTGGGCTTCCATAACACCTCAGCAGTAACACAGGCTGATCACCTCCATGCCATGCTGCACTGATGCAGTAATTATGCAAAAGGAGCCCCGACCAAGTATTGAGTGTGTACATGGACATACTTTTAAGTCAGCCAGCATTTCCATTAAAAATCTATTTTTTTAAAATTAATTTTATGTAATATTCCAATTTTTTGAGAAACTGAATTTGGGGTTTTCATGAGCTATAAACCATACCCATCAAAATTAAAAGAACTAAACACGAGTTTCACTTTTTGAATTGAATTATTGAAATAAATTAACTTTTCAATGACATTCTAATTTATTGAGATGCACCTGTAAGGGCAGTAAGAGGCACCCAAGTGTCACGCCAGACCATTTGAAACCGTTTACATCAGTGTGGTCTGCATGCTAGATGACCTGCAAGGGTGCCTGACCTCACCACCGGGCACAGGCATCATCGTGTTGCATGGGCCAGGGAGCATTTACGCTGGACAAGGGACCAGCAGGTCTCAGTGCTGTTCTCTGATGAAAGTCGATTCATGTTGAGCAGAAATGATGGCCGCCAGCGATGTTGGAGATGTCAGGGAGAGCACTATGCATCAGTACTATTGTCACCATGTTACAGTCTGGGCAGGTGTGTCTAGTCAATACAGAACTGCCCTACACCTTGTGAATGGTACAGTGACAAGCTGATACTACCAGAATAACATCATTACTCCAGTCATTGTGTTCCTGCATGAACAACACAGGCCTAATTTCATCTTCATGGATGACAAAGCTCCAGCTCATCGAGGTTGCATCATTAAGGAACAGCTGCTGGAGGCTGAGGTACCTCAAATGGAGTGGCCTGCACTTTCTCCAGACCTGAATCCCTTAGAAAACCAATGGGATCAGCTTAGTTGCTGTGTAGAGGCTCATAACCCTGCACCCCACAACCTCAATGGCTTGAGGGCCGCCCTTCAAGAAGAGTGGAATGCCATGCCTCAGCAGACAATAAGTTGACTTGTGAACAGCATGAGATGTCATTGTCTAGCTGTAATTGATTCTCAAGGTCACATGACAAGTCATTGAGACAATGATATTTTTTATTGTGGTGTACTCACCACTGTTGTTGGCTTTTGTTTCAATAAATTGTTTGAGATGAGGAAATCACCATTACATGCTTCTACTTAAATGCTCTACTTTCATGATATAGTAATAATAGTAATAATGGATTGCATTTGTATAGTGCCTTTTGAGATACCTGAAGTGCTTTACAATGAGTCCATTATTCATTCACTCCACAGGCAGACAATGGTAGTGGTAAGCTACTGTTGTAGCCACAGCTGCCTTGGGGCAGACTGATGGAAACGTAGCTGCCAATCTGCCCCAACAGCCTCTCCGACCACTCCTGAACATTTATACACATTCATACCCAGTACCATGGACATTGGAGGCAAGGTGGGTAAAGTGTCTTGCCCAGGGACACAATGGCAGTGATATTATATCACTGTAGCATGAACTTTTTATATTTTCCATAAATTTCACCCCAAAGCCAAATATCTGTAACTTTTTGTGAGTTGTGTACATGGCAACTTTGTGACAGCCAAAATGTCCTTTTTTCATCTTGTTTAACCAAACTGCATTACACCAGTATTTCTTTCATAGGCTTGTCCAAATGCTGCTTAGCAAACTTCAGACAAGCTTCAGCATGCCTTTGCTTTTATAACGGAGCAGATAGAGACCCATGATGATGGAGTGTGTTACCTGTTGTTTTCTGTGTCACAATTGTACCTGCTGCCTCCACCTCTTTCTTGAGCTCTTTAAGTGGTCATTGGCTCTTGGGTTGCTCTTCTGACTATCCTTCTGACTCTTTGGTCAGATAAAGAGCTCCTGTATGTGGCTGGTTGACGGTAGCATGATGTTTCTTTCAGTTGCGGATAATGGCTCCAATGGTACTTACAGATATACAGTGGATATAAAAAGTCTACACACCCCTGTTCAAATGCCAGGTTTTTGTGATGTAAAAAGTGAGACCAAGATAAATCATTTCAAAACTTTTTCCACCATTCATGTGACCTATAACCTGTACAACCCAATTGAAAAACAAACTGAAATCTTTGAATGGGAAAAATAAAAAACTTAGAACAACCTGGTTGCATAAATATGCACACTCTGTTATAACTGGTGATCTGGCTTTGTTCAGAATTAACCAGTCACATTCAGACTCATGTTAAATGGGAGTCAGCACACACCTGCCACCATTTAAAGTGCCTCTGATTAACCCCAAATAAAGTTCAGCTGTTCTAGTAGGCTTTTCCTGACATTTTTGTAGTCACATCTTACAGCACAAGCCACAGTCTGCAGAGAGCTTTCAAAACATCAGAGGGATCTCATTGTTCAAAGGTGTCAGTCAGGAGAATGTTACAAAAGAATTTCCAAGGCATTAAATATACCATGGAACCAGTGAAGACAGCCATCATCAAGTGGAGAAAATATGGCACAACAGTGACATTACCAAGAACTGGATGTCCCTCCAAAACTGATGAAACGATGTGAAGAAAACTGGTAAGGGAGGCTGCCATGACGCCGACGGCAACATTAAAGTTGCTGCAGGAATTTCTGGCAAGTACTGGCTGTTTAGTACTTGTGACAACAATCTCCTGTCTTCTTCATATGTCTATGCTATGGGGTAGGGTGGCAAGATGGAAGCCTTATCTTATGAAGAAAAACATCCAAGCCCAACTACATTTTGGAAAAACACATTTGAAATCTCCCAAATGCATGTGGGAAAATGTGTTGTGGTCCGATGAAATCAAGGTTGAACTTTGTGGCCATAATTCCAAAAGGTATATTTGGCACAAACACAACACTGCTCATCAACAAAAGAACACCATACCTACAGTGAAGCATGGTGGCGGCACCATCATGCTTTGGGGCTGTTTTTCTTCAGCTGGAGCTAGGGCCTTAGTCAAGGTGGAGGGAATTATGAACAGTTCCAAATAAGATAAGATAAGATAAGCCTTTATTAGTCCCACAATGGGGAAATTCCAGGATTGCAACAGCACAGGGATAGCAACACTCAGAGCAACAATCAGAAGACAAGAAAAAACAAGAGCAGCGAATATACATATGTACATATAAATATATAAACACACAGTGCGGAGCATTGTAGCTAGATGGAATAAATATATAAATATATAAACACACAGTGCGGAGCATTGTAGCTAGATGGAATAAATATATAAACACACAGTGCGGAGCATTGTAGCTAGATTGAATGAACAGCATAATCGTCAACTTAGTTATCCCACATGGTATGATTATGTACCCATACATATTGTCACCCTCCGTAACGACCGGTATTTTCCTAGTTGTATACCGGAGGGGACCATTGTGTAAGTCTATTGCATCTTTTGCATTCAATACTATTAGGTTGTCACGTTTTTTTGCTATCTCTGCGAGCAGCCCTGCTTAGGTTATACAGTCTGACAGCCGTAGGTAGGAAGGACCTGCGAAACCTCTCGGTTGCGCACCTAGAATGATGTAGTCTGCTGCTAAATGAGCTCCTCAGTGCGTTCAGTATGTCCTGCATAGGGTGGGACTCGGACTCCAGCAGAGATGACAGTTTAGACACCATCCTTCTCTCTCCCATCTCCTCCACTGGGTCAAGGCGTTGCCCCAGGACAGAGCTAGCTTTCTTGATCAGTTTGTTCAGTCTCTTCCTATTGGCTGCTGTAACACCACTGCCCCAGCAGACCACTCCAAAAGTGATGGCTGATGCCACCACCGTGTCATAGAATGTCTTCAGCAGCGCCCCTTGTACACCAAAAGACCTGAGTCTCCTCAGTAGGAACAGCCTGCGCTGTCCCTTCTTGTAGAGTGCGTCAGTATTGTGTGACCAGTCTTGTTTATTGTTCAGATGAACACCCAGGTACTTGTAGGATGTCACCATCTCGATGTCTGTTCCCTGTATGTTTACTGGTGCTGTGAGGGGTTGTCCTTGCCTGCGGCAGTCCACCACCAGCTCCTTGGTTTTCCTCGCATTGATCTGGAGGCAGTTCCGATGGCACCAGTCCACGAAGTCCTGGATAAGTCCTCGGTACTCAGCTTCATCTCCGTTGGAGATGAGGCCAACGATCGCAGAGTCGTCAGAGAACTTCTGTAGATGGCAGTGTGTTGTGTTGTGAGAAGTCCGCAGTATAAAGGGTGAACAGGAAGGGAGCCAAAACCGTTCCCTGGGGGGCCCCCGTGCTACCGATGATCGTGTCGGACACACGGTCCCGGGTTCTCACAAACTGTGGCCGGTTTAGTGAGGTAGTCCAGGATCCATGATGACAGGTGCTGGTCCACCCCTGTGCACAGCAGCTTGTCCTTCAGGATCATCGGTTGGATGGTGTTGAAAGCACTGGAGAAGTCAAAGAACATGATCCTCAAATACCAGTCAGTGTTGGCACAAAACCTTCAGGCTTTTGCTAGAAAGCTGAAGATGAAGAGGAACTTCATCTTTCAACACGACAATGACCCAAAGCACACATCCAAATCAACAAAAGAATGGCTTCACCGGAAGATGATTAAGGAATACAATAGAATAGAACTTTGTCATTGTCACATGAACAGTGAAATTTAAAATGCCAACCAGTCAGAGCATCATTCATAAACATAAATAATATAAAATATATAAAATAATATAAAAATGTATAAAAACAAGCATAAGCATACATACACACACACAGTCCACACAATGCACACGTACAACCACACATTTCTGCCATTGCACAGTCCCTATATACACCTTCAGCATCCAACTGCTTTATACTGCATTTATTATATTTACTGCAGTTGGGAAAAAAAAACAGTTTTTGAGACTACTTGTCCTTACTTTGATTGATCTGTATCGTCTGCCTGATGGCAGCAGTTCAAACAGGGAGTGGCCAGGGTAGGAAGTATCCTTTATTATATTCTGAGCTTTCTTGAGACAATGGGAACTCTGTAGGTCTTCCAGTGTTAAGGTTTTGGAATGGCCCAGCAAGAGTCCAGACCTGAATCTGATTGAACATCTGTGGGGTGATCTGAAGAGGGCTCTGCACAGGAGATGCCCTCGCAGTCTGACAGATTTGGAGCGTTTTTGCAAAGAAGAGTGGGCAAATATTGCCTCATTAAGATGTGCTACGCTGATAGATTCCTACCCAAAAAGACTGAGTGCTGTAATAAAAGCCAAAGGTGCTGCAACAAAGTATTAGTTTAAGGGTGTGCATATTTATGCAAACTGGTTATAAGTTTTTTTTATTTTTCCTCCTTAAAAGATTTCAGTTTGTTTTTCAATTGGGTTGTACAGGTTATAGGTCACATTAATGGCGGGAAAAGTTTTGAAATGATTTATCTTTACATCACAAAAACCTGGCATTTGAACAGGGGTGTGTAGACTTGAATCTTACACTGTACATTTGAAAACAAATCCAACAATGTTTTGCAACAGTCATTTTGCAAAGAGAGCTCTTGGCATTTACACATCACATGTTATGACACCTTGATAACAAAAAATCTTTTTATAGCCACTCATGAAAAATCAACACAGCTGATATTAATTTCCTCAGATAGAAGGTGGAGCTATTTTAACAACTTATAGGTTTCAGTTGATTCCTTGCCTCACCATGACTTGGGAGTACTGCTTTTTCCAATGTGTTAAATACTTTCCTCCCTCATTTTATTCCACTTTATTACATATGTTTAATTATGAACTTAAATGTTTTGATATTTTTATGAGTGGATGGAGTTAATTACAAGGTTTGGTGAAAATTTCATGTAGTCGCATGAAAGCCTCATTTGAAGTACTGTATATGTACTATAAGAAGTTGTTGAGCCATTCAGTACTTAAGCCTCCCATTGCAAATGTGTTGGAAACAAGAAGGCACTTATCTTGTAATGTCCATCCATCCATCCATCTTCTACCACTTTTCCGGAGGTCTGGGTCACTGAGGCAGCAGTTCAAGCAGAGAAGCCCAGACTTCCCTCTCCACGGCCACCAGCTCCAGCTCTTCAGAGAGGATACCAAGGCGTTCCCAGACCAGCTGGGAAACGTAGTCTCTCCAGCGAGTCCTGGGTCTGCCGCGGGGTCTCCTTCCAGTGGGACGTGCCCCCCTCATGGATCGTCACCTTATCATGGTGGGGGTTTTGTGTGCCCTAGTGATCCCAGGAGCCATGTTATCTGGGGCAGTTTGCCTCTGGTAGGGTCATCTAAGATAAACTGGTCCTGGGTGAAGGGCTAGACTAAGAATGATCCAACAGACTCTCATGGGGAATACTAGAACAAGGATTCAGTGTACCCCGCCCGGTATGGGGTTACTGGGGCCCCACCCTTGAGCCAGGCCTGGGGCAGGGGCTCGGTGGCTAGCGCCTGGTGGCCGGGTTTCTGCCCATGGGACCTGGCTGGGCTCAGCGCGAAGGAGTTACATGGGTCCGCCCTCCAGTGGGCTCACCACCTGCAGGAGGGACCGTGGGGGTCTGGTGCTATGTGGATCAGGTGGTGGTTGAAGGCAGAGACCTTGGCGCTCTGATCCCAGGCTTCCTAATCTTGTAATGTATTTGACTGAATTTGAATTGGGCCCTCTGTTTTCCTACATAGCCATAACACACGCAGTAGAGTTTTTGTCTGAAGGGTTTAAGTAATCTCTTAATGTTGTCATACCCTCGTTAAATTGCCCCCATTTCTTTAAGTTGATGTAGCAATGTATTTAAATATTTGTTGTTCCTACAAGAAAATAGGCACGGTACACAGTGATGTTAAAAATGTGCACAGCTTTGTTAGTCCATGTCATGTTACAGCTGTGATTTCTGCTCTAAAGCAAAGCAAAATATCTGCTGAGGCCTACAGTACAGTGTGATCATAAGCTGCCTTGAGTCCTGATGTGGCTCAGCTGTGGTCCCAGCCCGGTTCTGTCCACCTACAGCTGGGATTTTTCACTTGGCACAGGTCACGCTGCAGCAAATGATTCATCTGCAGCATTGGCCTGAGCCTGAGTGGGGGTTCAGTACCGGCAGTGAACCTGACTGTTCATCTGAGCAGTTGCTTCCAACTTCACAAGAACAGCACAGGCCACTACTCTTTCATAATGGTAGCAAAAACAATAAATTGTTTTTTCCCTTTTTGATTTAAGATTCTGCTGTCCAGGAACAAAAGTTGTGCATGATGGTAGAAATGAATAAGCATGTAATTTTTTTTGCCTCCTTCTTTGGTGACTGGTTAATGCAGGGGTGTCCAGTCATGTGCTATGGAGGGCCAAGACCATGCAGGCTTCAACTCCAACCAGTGTCTTCAACAGCAGATTCCACTAAATTTCTTCCCACTGATTGCTGATAAGTGAAAACACCTGCTGAAGAGACAGGGTAGAAGAGAAAACCTGCAGGGTCCTGGCCCTCCATGGCACATGATTGGACACCCCTGAGTTAATGTATCCTGTTTGACTGATAAGTAGTTCAGTGGTTCTTGCTGTAGAGTGTCTTCTAGTTGAGTCATACAAAGCTGAAAAACTGGTTTAACTGAAACTACATGCAACAATAATACTGCCCAAAACCCATTCAAGCATGGTTATAGAATTGCCGTCTGCACTGGTCATATGGAAGAAACATTCTAAATAAGTAGCTCTTTTTTTGGTCTTATTTAGCATCTGAGGAGAGAAATGACTCAGAATGTGGATGGAACTGCTCAGTGCAAAGACTAAATTTGGTCTTGGGTACTGATGAGAGGCTTTCACAAGTTTGAGATAAAATAAGATAAAATCTGTTAAGATGTCCGTTAATATTTTTCATGAATTTGCAACCTTTTCTTGTGAATTTGTGACTTTAAGATAAGATAAGCCTTTATTAGTCCCACAACGGGGAAATTCCAGGATTGCAACAGCACAGGGATAGCAACACTCAGAGCAACAATCAGAAGGCAAGAAAAAAAAAAAAAAAAGCAAGCAAGCAAGAGCAGCTAATATACATATGTACATATTACTATAAATATATACAGTATATATATATATATATATACACACAGACACACAGTGTAGAGCATTGTAGCTGGATGGGATAAATATATCCAGTCTTTAGTCTTGTAAATTACAAACATTTTCTCTTACGTTCCTACTTTCTTTTCTTCTTAAATTTTTAATTGAAGTTTTTTGTCAAAGGCACAGTGAGCTACTGAATGTTTCTTCAGAGTTCTGGCATAAAAGTGGTTTGTGTAACTTCCCTTATGGTTAGACAGAAGTCTAATCATAGACAACCTCTAGGCAACACCTTGATTTAAAGTGGTAACTATGCTTTTAATTTGATCTAGTGTGTAGGAGCCATTTCTGTATTTCTGCTGTTTCCAACCACCAGGTTGCGTGTTTTAATTTCGTGTGGGTGATTTAGGTATTTGACTACTTCAGCATCAGCAGGTGCTCCTAATGAAAAAATGCACAGTTTATGGACCGTGAGAGCAGAGAAAGAAGAGACTGGTTTGTATTGGTGATAGGGAATGCTGGAGCAATAAATCACCCTGAATACTACACAAAAACAACACATTACCAGTGTTTGAAAGCATCAGCTTTTTAAGTCACGCTGACACACAGCATTATATAATGCCAACATTGTCATATACAGTGGTGTGAAAAAGTGTTCCTTCCTGATTTCTCATTTTTTCGTACGTTTGTCACACTGAAATGTTTCAGATCCATCCATCCATCCATCTTCTTCCTCTTAATCCTTTTCAGGTCGTGGGGGGGGGGGGGGTAGCTGGAGTCTATCCCAGCATCTTTGGGCGAGAGGCAGGGTACACCCTGGAAGATCGCCAGTCCATCGCAGGGCCAACACACAGAGAGACAGACAACCATTCACTCTCACAGTCATACCCAAGGACAATTTAGAATCCCCAGTTTGATGCCAGTTAACCTAACTTGCATGTTTTTGGCATGTGGGAGGAAACCAGAGAAATCCCGGAAGTAAACCCACGCAGACACGGGGAGAACATGCAAACTCTACACAGATCACTGTTGGTCAGGGGCTGGGATCGAACCCAGGATCCCCCGGCCAAGGGTGAGTTGCTGTGCTGCCACAGTGCTAACCACTCCGCCACCGTGCTACCCGTGTTTCAGATCATCAAACAAATTTAAATATTAGACAAAGATAACACAACACAAAGAATGCCCCCCTTAAAAAGAAAACTGTTAAAAATAGGAGACTAGCTCCATGGTACAACTCCCACATCCGTAAGTTAAAACAGAAATTTAGATCCCGTGAAAGGCTTTAGCGTGCAAATAAGACAGAAGAATCTTGTTCAGCCTGGAATGCCAGCCTTACCACCTATAAGAAATCTCTCCGTAGTGCTAGGCGACAGTACTATTCATCCTTGATAGAAGAAAATAAAAACAACCACAGATTGCTCTTTAACACTGTGGCTCAGCAAACCAAGAGCTAAAATGCCGTAGATCCCTACATCCCTCCAACTCTTAGTGCTGACGACTTTTTGAATTTTTTAAATGATAAAATTGTCAGTATTAAGAATAATATTCCAAAAAATACCCCCCCTAAAAATACCAAGCCTCTACCTAACACTGCTGTACCCACAGGCTCAGAACTCCACTTTTCTAAATTTTCTCGTATTAATCATTTTGATCTAGCGCTAATAGTGTCAGCCTCTAAACCAACTACCTGTCTTTTAGACCCAATCCCCGCTAGATTAGTGAAGGAATCGCTATCTCTGATTAGTCCATCTCTTTTGAACATAATTAATATGTCCCTATTGACAGGACATGTACTGCAGTCATTTAAAGTGGCAGTAACTAAACCTCTACTTAAAAAAACCTTCGCTTGATTCTGGGATTTTGGCCAATTATAGACCAATATCTGACCTCCCCTACTTTTCCAAGATCCTCGAAAAAGTAGTCGCCAATCAACTATGCACCTTTTTAGAAAAACATTCTATATTTGAGAAATTTAGGTCAGGTTTTAGGAAACATCACAGCACAGAGGCAGCCTTAGTGAAAGTTACTGATGACATCCTTATGGCATTTGACAAAGGACTTGTCTCTGCCCTTGTTTCATTGGACCTCAGTGCTGCCTTTGATACAATTGACCACCATATTTTACTAGAGAGACTTGAACAGCAAATTGGCTTGAGTGGAACAATGCTAAGATGGTTCCAGTCTTATCTATCAGACCGTTCCCAGTTTGTTCATGTCCATAACAAGTCCCCTACTCAGACCACGGTTAGCTATGGAGTTCCGCAGGGGTCAGTACTTGGACCAGTATTGTTTACATTATACATGCCGCCTTTGGGAGACATTATGAGGAAGCATTCTATTCATTTTCATTGTTACGCTGACGACACTCAACTGTATTTATCCATCAATCCAGATGATCCCAGCCAGTTGGGTTTACTCCAGGAATGTCTTAAGGATATCAAAACCTGGATGAACTACAACTTTCTATTGCTGAATACAGATAAAACTGAAGTCGTTTTTCTTGGTCCCAAACATGCTAGAAGTACTCTTTTTAGCAAGATAACAACACTAGATGGCATTGCACTGGCTTCTACGTCTTCTGTTAGGAATCTTGGAGTTGTCTTGGACCAAGATGTGTCTTTCAACTCTCATATGCAGCAAACCATTAAGACCGCCTTCTTCCATCTGCGTAATATTTCTAAAATTAGGTCCACCCTGTCTCATAAAGATACAGAGAAACTTGTCCACGCCTTTATCACCTCTAGACTTGACTATTGTAACTCACTTTTATCAGGTTGCCCAAATAAGTCCATAAAGTTTCTCCAACTCATTCAGAATGCAGCTGCACGTATCCTTATGAAAACAGGGAGAAGAGATCATTACTCCAGTCTTAGCTTCTTTACATTGGCTCCCAATAAAATACAGAATTGAATTCAAGATATTGTTCTTAACCTATAAAGCTTTTAATGGTATGGCTCCTTCTTACCTGCAAGAACTCTTAGTTCCCTATCATCCAACCAGAGGTCTGCGCTCCCAAAAATCCAAACTACTAGTGGTCCCCAAGGTATCTAGAAGTAGATTGGGAGGTAGAGCTTTCAGCTGTCAAGCTCCCTTCCTGTGGAACCATCTTCCCAGTTCAGTTTGGGAGGTAGATACTCTCTCTTTAATCAAGAGCAAGTTGAAATCTTTTCTCTTTGATAAGGCCTTTAGTTAGTAATGCTGCCCCTGCCAGGCCTTCGCTCGCATGTGCAGCCTGGCCAGGCTTGGTACTGGACTGTTTGGCTTTGAATGTTGTATTAGTATGTTGGTTTTGAATGTAGCTACTCAACCCAGCCGGTCGAGATGGATGGCCGTCCTCTATGAGCTATGGTTCCACCTGAGGTTTCTGCCCATTAAAGGGAAGTTTTTCCTCGCCTGTGTCGCTGCAGTGCTTGCTCTTAGGGGTCTCTGCTGGGTTCTATAAACTAAGAGTGTGGCCTAAACTCACTCTTTTCTGTAAAGTGTCTTGAGACGACCTGTGTTGTGATTTGGCACTATATAAATAAAATTGAATTGAATAAATAAATTGAATTGAAGTAAACACAAAATGCAGTTTTTAAATGAAGGTGTTTATTATTAAGGGGGAAAAAAAATCCACACCTATATGGCCCTGTGTGAGAAAGTGATTGCCCCCGAAACCTACTAACTGGTTGGGCCACCCTTAGCAGCAACAGCTGCAGTCAAACGTTGGCAATAACTGGCAGTGAGTCTTTTACAGCGCTGTGGAGGAATTTTGGCCCACTCATCTTTGCAGAATTGTTGTAATTCAGCCACATTGGAGGATTTTTGAGCATGAACCGCCTTTCTAAGGTCATGCCATAGCATTTCAATCAGATTCAGGTCAGGACTTTGATTAGGCCACTCCGAAGTCTTCATTTTGTTTTTCTTAAGCCATTCAAAGGTGGACTTGCTGGTGTGTTTTGGATCATTGTCCGGCTGCAGAACCAAAGTGTGCTTCTGCTTGAGGTCATGAACAGATGGCCGTACATTCTCCTTCAGGATTTTTTGGTAGACAGCAGAATTCATGGTTCCATTTACCACAGCAAGTCTTCCAGGTCCTGAAGCAGCAACACAGCCCCAGACCATCACAGTACAACCACCATATTTTACTGTTGGTATGATGCTTCTTTTCTGAAATGCTGTGTTACTTTTACGCCAGACAGTAATGGGACACAAACCTTCCAAATTGTTCAACTTTTGTCTCGTCAGTCCACAGAGTATTTTCCCAAAAGTCTTGGATATCATTAAGATGTTTCTGGCAAAACTGAGACGAGCCTTTATGTTCTTTTTGCTCAGCAGTGGTTTTCGTCTTGGAACTCTGCAATGCAGGCCATTTTTGCCCAGTCTCTTTCTTATGGTGGAGTCATGAACACTGACCTTAAGTGAGGCCTGCAGTTCTTTGGATGTTGTTGTGGGGTCTTTTGTGACGTCTCGGATGAGTTGTCACTGCGCTCTTGGGGTAATTTTGGTCAGCCGGCCACTCCTGGGAAGGTTCACCACTGTTCGGTGTTTTTGCTGTTTGTGGATAATGGCTCTCACTGTGGTTTGCTGGAGTCCCAAAGCTTTAGAAATGGCTAGAAAATTGAACTCAGCTTTCCAAAGATGTAATAAACCACAATTAATTTATGTTTTAAGATAAGGTTAGCCTTTATTAGTCCCACAGTGGGGAAATTCCAGGATTGCAACAGCACAGGGACAGTAACACTTAGAGCAATAATTTTAGCAGATATGATAAAAAGAGCAGTGAATATACATACAGTGGGGAAAAAAGTATTTAGTCAGCCACCAATTGTGCAAGTTCTCCCACTTAAAAGATGAGCGAGGTCTCCAATTTTCATTATAGGTATATCTCAACTATGAAAGACAAATTGAGAAAAAAAAAATCCAGAAAATCACATTGAAGGATTTTTAATGAATTAATTGGTAAATTCCTCGGTAAAATAAGTATTTGGTCAATAACAAAAGTTCATCTCAGTACTTTGTTATGTACCCTTTGTTGGCAATGACAGAGGTCAAACATTTTCTGTAAGTCTTCGCAAGGTTTTCACACACTGTTGCTGGTATTTTGGCCCATTCCTCCATGCAGATCTCCTCTAGAGCAGTGATGTTTTGGGGCTGTCGCTGGGCAACACAGACTTTCAACTCCCTCCAAAGATTTTCTATGGGGTTGAGATCTGGAGACTGGCTAGGCCACTCCAGGACCTTGAAATGCTTCTTACGAAGCCACTCCTTCGTTGCCCGGGCAGTGTGTTTGGGATCATTGTCATGCTGAAAGACCCAGCCACGTTTCATCTTCAATGCCCTTGCTGATGGAAGGAGGTTTTCACTCAAAATCTCACGTTACATGGCCCCATTCATTCTTTCCTTTACACGGATCAGTCGTCCTGGTCCCTTTGCAGAAAAACAGCCCCAAAGTATGACGTTTTCACCTCCATGCTTCACAGTAGGTATGGTGTTCTTTCTCCTCCAAACACGACAAGTTGAGTTTTTACCAAAAAGTTCTATTTTGGTTTTATCTGACCATATGACATTCTCCCAATCCTCTTCTGGATCATCCAAATGCTCTCTAGCAAACTTCAGACGGGCCTGGACATGTACTGGCTTAAGGAGGGGGACACGTCTGGCACTGCAGGATTTGAGTCCCTGGCGGTGTAGTGTGTTACCCTGGCGGTGTGGTGTGTTACCTTTGTTACTTTGGTCCCAGCTCTCTGCAGGTCATTCACTAGGTCCCCCCGTGTGGTTCTGGGATTTTTGCTCACCGTTCTCGTGATCATTTTGACCCCACGGGGTGAGATCTTGCGTGGAGCCCCAGATCGAGGGAGATTATGAGTGGTCTTGTATGTCTTCCATTTTCTATTAATTGCTCCCACAGTTGATTTCTTCACACCAAGCTGCTTACCTATTGCAGATTCAGTCTTCCCAGCCTGGTGCAGGTCTACAATTTTGTTTCTGGTGTCCTTTGACAGCTTTTTGGTCTTGGCCATAGTGGAGTTTGGAGTCTGACTGTTTGAGGTTGTGGACAGGTGTCTTTTATACTGATAACGAGTTCAAACAGGTGCCATTAATACAGGTAACGAGTGGAGGACAGAGGAGCCTCTTAAAGAAGAAGTTAGAGGTCTGTGAGAGCCAGAAATCTTGCTTGTTTGTAGGTGACCAAATACTTATTTTACCAAGGAATTTACCAATTAATTCATTAAAAATCCTTCACTGTGATTTTCTGGATTTTTTTTTTCTCATTTTGTCTCTCATAGTTGAGGTATACCTATGATGAAAATTGGAGACCTCGCTCATCTTTTAAGTGGGAGAAGTTGCACAATTGGTGGCTGACTAAATACTTTTTTGCCCCACTGTACACATATAATGATAGAGAAAAGAAACAAAAGAAAAAAACTTATATCCTATACAACAATCTAGTCGATTTTAAGTATTCTAGAAGTAGATTCCAGCACTTATCTGATTTCTGCAGTATGTTTGACACTATTTAACCCAATCCTGTTTAACTTATTTTGCAACCTGTTTCATTCATGTCGATATCTCTGACAGTGCATTAGCACATGATCTACTGTTTCCTCTACTCCACAGTAATCACAGTTTCCAGTTGGGTGTTTTTTAATCCTATGTTGAGTACCATTTAGACCAGCATGACCAATCCTTAATCTTGTTATCACTCTTTCTTCAAATCTCTTAACGTCCAGCTGATCTTGCCCCAGTTCCAACTAATGGCATGTTTTTCAATAAGTATCTTCCTTTATGTTCATTATTCCACTCACTTAGCCACATCTTTTTAATAAACACTTTAATGACTACTTTGGCTTCATTTTTACTCCAGTGCACCGTAACTTGACAGTTCTCCCTCTTCAAGGCTCCTTTTACTATTTTATCTGCAAACTTATTTCCCTCAACTCCAATATGAGCTGGTACCCAGACAAATTTAACAATCAGGTGCATATTTTGGACTCTAAATAGCATCTGCAAAATTTCATTTACCAGATCCCATTTATTACTAGAATTGCCAGAAACTAAACTCATCAAAGTTGCATATGAATCCGATGATATTATGACTCTCTCTGGTCTTACCTCCTCTACCCACTGCAAAGCAATAATTAAGGTCACCATTTCACACGAAAAAACAGAAATATCATCTGTTAGCCTCCTTCCACACACCATATTAAATTCAGGAATGACCAGAGCTGTTGCTGTTCTACCCATCTTTGGGTCTTTAGATCCATCTGTGTATATTTGTAGGTATCCGTAATATTCCCTTCCTATATATGTATTTACACCAAATTATCCTTCTTCTCTCCAGTCCTTTTACTGCCTCCAGAGCTCCCAAATCTAGCCTCTGACATGGCTTATAGAAATTCACTATAATCAAATTTCTTCCATGTAACCAAACTTCAACAATTATATATTCTAGATATTTCCTTATTTCTATTTCTCTGTATGGAACTCCTTTCATGATAAAGGTTGCGCACCCTCCCTATTCCTTCTAATATATAGTCTTGTGAAAAAATTTGGACTCCCCTTTAAATACTCAGTTCTTTATTAAGAACTGTTAACGTATCTATATCTTATCTTGTTTTTGTTTAATTTGCATTTTTTAAAATTTATTTTAGCCATTGTAAGTGGGAATGGATGTGGGGGTGTCCTAAAAAGATGGGGGGTGTCCTAATTTATTCCTCACTATTTGTTCAGAATTACATTTTACAGAAAATTTGAAAAAAGTCATTAATTCATTTTTGTTTAGTTGTATTACATGAATCTCCCAGTATTTTTTTCCACAATATTTTTATTGAACCTTTTCTAACAAACATGACACAAACAATCAAACACCAAAGCAATGCAAAAATAAAGGAAAAGAAAAAAAAATGCACTACAAACACCAACAACCATTAACAAAAGCAAGTCATCAACATTGCTCCTCTGTTTAGCCTAGGCAATCCATTACACAAGTACACATACTATACATTCACCAATTTGGAATCCACAAGGTCCACACACATCATTCACCTTCTTCTTCAGAGGCTATGTTTAATTTCTTTACATAATCAATGAAAGGTCTCCATATATTCTCAAACACATTTTCCCTTGATTTCAGTATGTATGTTATTCTTTCTAGTGGAAGGTTTGTTAACATCTGTCTTAACCATTGAGTCAAATCTGGTCTATGAGTCTTTTTCCACAATAGTGCAATACATTTTTTGGCATTAAGCAAACTGAGGTCTATGAATGCTCTTTCACTCTTATTAAAGTTATGTTTTTCTGGATACAGACCCAACAAAAACAATTTAGGGTTCAGTGTGAATTGTTTTGAAATTATTTTTTCTATTGTTACCCTCACCTCTTCCCAAAACATTCTAATTTTTCTACATTCCCAAAAACAATGAAATAGGGGTCCTTTACTTTCCATACATTTTGTGCACGTATCTGGTATGTTTTTGTTTTATCTATTTAACTCCACTGGTGTAACATACATCCGCATTAACCATTTAAAATGTATCAGTTTAAGACGTACATTTATTGATTTGGTTTGAGCTTCTGTGCAAGCCAATTCCCATTGTTCCTCTAAAATTTCAGTTTGAAGGTCTTCTTTCCAATAATTCATTCTTTTCTGTGAGTTTTCACTTGAGGATAGTGTCAATGAGTTATAAAACTCTGAAATAATACCCTTTCTCTTACTATCGTTCGTCAAAATTTTTTCCAAGGAAGAATAAGTAGGTCGGGTGAGAGCATTATTTTGATTTGATCGAATAAAATTCCTAAGCTGAAGATATTTAAAAAAATGTGTTCTATTAAGATTAAATTTGATCCTCAGTTCTTCAAAAGACATTATGTTATCTGAACGTGACAAATATAAGTCTTGAATCTTTTGAATCCCTTTTAAATTCCATACTTTAAATACAGCATCTGCTCTCCCTGGTGTAAAATATTGATTACCCCATATTGGGCTAAATTGTGACAATAAGTGTGGTTCTTTTAAATATTTTTTGATTTCACACCATATTTTGATCATATGCTTTACAATAGGATTTTTAACTTGTTTCTGTAGTTTTTTAGCCGAGTCTGAGTATATGAATAAGGGAAGAGGTAAAGGTAAATTATATGATTCCATTTCAGTCCAGTGAGGGAGATCATTTGATGAAAAATAATATGTCATAGACCTCAGTTGTGCTGACCAGTAATACAACATAGTTTGGACATTTCAGACCTCCACGATCAAATGGTAAATATAGTAAGGACAGACGTAATCTAGCCTTCCTATTGTTCCATATAAATTCCACTAACTTTTTTTTAATTCTTGAGAATAGATCTGAAGGTGGTGGTAAAGGAATATATTGAAATAAATAAAGTATTTTGGGTAAGATATTACTTTTAAGTATATTAATTCTCCCAATCATCGACATTGGTAGTGACATCCATCTCTGAAGCAACTCATTAATATCTGTCATTAAGGCTTCATAGTTGACACTGGCGACTGATTCTAACTTAGGCACAATTTGAATTCCTAAATATTTAAACTGATTTACAACATTGAATTAATTTACCTCAGGAGCTGGGTGATTTCTCTGGGTCTCATTTAGCATTAATATTGAAGATTTAGTTTTATTTATTTTATATCCTGATATTTCCCCAAAGTTCTTTATTAAATTTAACAAGGTCGAAATTGATTTTTTTAAGATTCGATATAAACAAAATTATGTCATCAGCATACAGGGAAATTTTATGTTCGGTTAGTCCTACTTTAATTCCATATATTTGTGGATGTAGACGTACTGCCATCGCTAAAGGTTCAATTGCCATAGTAAACAGTAAAGGTGAAAGTGGACAGCCTTGTCGACATCCTCTATTGATTTTTATTGATTTTGAGATATTGCTATTTGTTAGGATTTCTGCTGTAGCATTATTGTATATTATCTGAACCCATTTTATGAAATTATTTCCAAGTCCAAACCTTTGTAGGACTTCAAAAAGAAAGGGCCATTCGACCCTATCAAAGGCCTTTTCAGCGTCCAATGATAGGAGAGCTGTATCCGGTGCTTCTTTATTAGAATAAATAATATTAAATAGTCTTCTTACATTATGGAAGCCTTGTCTTCCCATTATAAAGCCTTTCTGATCTCGGTTAATAATATTTGGTAATATTTCTTGTAGTCGTCTTGCTAAAATTTTACAGATTATCTTAAGGTCAGCATTTAATAGGCTTATTGGTCTCATGTTTTCACATTTATTAGAGGGTTTACCTGGTTTTGGCAACAGTATAATTAAGGCATTATTCATGTATGGTGGTAAATTACAGTGATCTGTGTGGAGTTTGCATGTTCTCCCCGTGTTTGCGTGGGTTTACTCCGGGATTTCTCCGGTTTCCTCCCACATGCTAAAAACATGCAGGTTAGGGAGTTAAGGGGCGCTTGCGCACGCAGCGACCGGCAGCTGGTGGCTTGTCACCGGACTGCAGAACAAATCTACCTACGGGTACAAAATAAGTTAAAAAAAAAAAAAAAATTTGAAATGCTTCTAAAACCATTTCCAAAAATGGTTTTATTAATTTATTCTTAAATTTTTTATAGAGGTCAACTGGAAGACCATCTGGTCCCGCACTTTTTCCTGATTTCATATTATCAATGGCTAGCCCAGCTTCTTCTTGACTAATTTTTGACTCCAGTATCTCCCTATTTTCGTTTGGAATACACGGTATAGATAATCCGTCCAAAAACCCATTTAGTTTTGTTAAGTCAGTTTCATTTTTTGTATCATATAGTTTTTCATAATAATCTCTAAAGACACTATTAATTTTTCAGAATCAGAATCAGATTTATTGCCATTGTTCATGTAGTACACAAACTAGGAATTTGTCTCGATGCCATGCTGCAACATTAAAAACATGAGAAAAAGAGAAACTAAAAAACTAAAGGACTGAAAACGTGCAATAAGTGTAGAAAAATAAGTAATAATAAGTAATAATGATAATAATAATAATAACAATACTAGTAATAATGAGTAGTACTAGTCAAGGCAGTTTTAAAAAATTAGCAAGTAGCAGATAATGTGAAGTACCACATAGTGCAGTTGATAATGCAACAGAAAACAGTGATGAATGACGTGAGTCTGGTTGAGCTGCTGTACATAGTGCACGAGAGTCAAAAAGTCACTTAATGTTCAGCAGTCTGATGGCAGAGGGGAAAAAGCTGTTCATGTGCCGGGAGGTTTTAGTCCGAATGGACCGAAGTCTTCTACCTGAGGGGAGGGGAGCAAACAGTACGTGACCAGGATGTGAAGGATCGGCTGTGATCCGGCCAGCACGCCTCCGGGTTCTGGAGATGTACAGGTCCTGGAGAGATGGGAGCTCGCAGCCTATCACCTTCTCAGCAGTGCGCACGACGCGCTGCAGCCTTAGTCTGTCCCTGGCAGTGGCTCCTGCATACCACACAGTTATGGAGGAGGTGAGGATGGACTCGATGATGGCCGTGTAGAACTGCACTAACATCTTGGTGGGTAGCTTGAGCTTCCTCAGCTGCCGCAGAAAGAACATCCTCTGCTGGGCCTTTTTGATGAGGGAGCTGATGGTTGGCTCCCATTTGAGGTCACGGGTGATGGTGGTGCCCAAGAAGCGGAAGGAATCTGCAATGGTGATGGGAGAGCCTGTGATGGTGAGGGGGGGCAGGGGGGTTATGACTTTCCTGAAGTCCACAATCATCTCCGCTGTCTTCAGAGCATTCAGCTGCAGGTTGTTGTGGCTGCACCAGGACACCAGCTGGGCCACCTAACTAACTACTAACTAACTAACTAACTAACTACTAACTAACTAACTAACCTGCACTTATATAGCGCTTTCCTGTATAGCGCTATCCACCTCTTCCCTGTAGGCGGACTCGTCGCCGTTGGAGATGAGCCTGATGAGGGTGGTGTCGTCCGCAAACTTAATCAGCTTAACAGACTGGTGGGAGGAGGTGCAGGAGTTGGTATAAAGGGAGAAGAGTAGGGGGGAAAGTACACAGCCCTGGTGTGATCCAATGCTGATGCTAACAGAGTCTGAGACAGACTTCCCCAGCCGCACATGCTGTCTCCGGTCCGTCAGGAAGTCGGTGATCCACCTGCAGAGGGAGTCAGGCATGTTGAGCAGGGACAGCTTGTCCTGGAGCAGATCGGGGCGGATGGTGTTGAATGCGGAGCTGAAGTCCACAAACAGAATCCTGGCGTAGGTTCCCGGGAAATCCAGGTGCTGCAGGATGGAGTGGAGGGCCAGGTTGACTGCGTCATCCACAGACCTGTTAGCACGGTAGGCAAACTGCAGCGGGTCTAGGAGGGGTGTGGTGATGGACTTGAAGTGAGACAGGACCAGGCGCTCAAAGGACTTCATGACTACAGAGGTGAGCGCTACAGGTCTGAAGTCGTTAAGTCCAGTAATCCGTGGCTTCTTGGGGACAGGGATGATGGTGGAGTATTTGAGGCAGGTCGGCACGTGACATTGCTTAAGGGAGGTGTTAAAAATGTCTGTGAAGACAGGAGCCAGCTCTTTCGCACAGTGTCTCAGGGTGGAGGGAGACACACCGTCCGGCCTGGGGGCCTTGCGCGGGTTCAGTCTGGAGAACTGTCTATGCACGTCCTGCTCACTGATGACAAGGGGAGGGGGGGAGGAGGAGGAGGAGGAGGGGGGGACCGCTAATTGCTAAAGGATCTACAACTGCCTGTCCGTTACTTATAATACTGGTAATTGGTGTTTTAAATTCTAATTGTTTAATCTGCCATGCCAATAATTTTCCTGATTTTTCACCTTGTTCATAAAAGGTTTGCTTCAATCTTAGAAGACTCCAGGCAGCTCTATTCGCTGATTTTTTGTCATATTCAGCTCTCAGAATCAGTAATTCGTTCTCTAATTTTGGATTACTTCCTGCATACACTTTTTGTTGAAGAATTTTTATTTTACGTTCCAATTGGACTCTCTCCTCTCGAGTCTTCCTAGATTTTGAACCTGTATAACTAATAATATGCCTCCTAATAAAAGCTTTGAAAGCTTCCCACTTTATACATGCTGATGTTTGTGTAGTATTAATATCAAAGAACTCATCTATCTGTTTTTCTATGTACTTAACAAATTCCTCATCCTGAAGCCATTTATGCTGAAATTGCCACCTACCTGGAACCTTTGTCAATTTCTTATCTACATATGTTAGACAGCAGGGTGCGTGATCAGATATCACGATGTTATCATAGAAACAGTTTTGAATCTTGGACCTTAATTCTGTGGAGATCAAAAAATAGTCAATACGTGAAAATGTCTTGTAGGTATTAGAATAACAAGAATAGGCTTTGACTTGTGGTTTCATTTCTCTCCATATATCTAGCAATCTCAATTCTTTCATAAAATGATTAATGGTCATCCTGCATCCATTGTGCGTACAGTCCAGTCCTGTTGATCTATCTATACTGGGATTCAATGTACAATTAAAATCCCCTGCTATTATATGTTGCCCTGTGAGTGATGCTAAAGTAAGAAATAAATTGACGAAGAAGTTTTGATCATCTACATTGGGACCGTATAAGTTCACCAGATTTATATTTTCTAATAACAAAGATCCTTGGATGATTAGATATCTTCCCAATTTGTCTCCAATTACATTTTTCACTTGAAATGGGACTGTTTTATGTATGAGAGTCATAACTCCCCTGGCTCGGGATGAAAATGATGAGGTGAACACACTTCCCTGCCATCTACTCCTTATTCTTTTTACATCCTCCTCTATTAGATGAGTTTCTTGTAAAAACACAATTTTTGAACCTATGTCTTTTATTTTATTCATAACTTGTTTAAGTTTTTTTAGATTTTGTAGACCTCTGCAATTCCATGAAGTTAAATTAAGATTAACGCTTTGGTCTATGATCAATAAAGAGTTTGAGATTACCTTGCAAAATAAACATGCTCATACAGAGAAGCAAAAACATGGATGGTTGAACATTCATCCCACAAACTACACAAAAACAAATTCCCCCTCCCCACATTCGTGGTACTCCCCCCAAAATCAAAAAAAAAAATTCTGTCTCCCGCTATAGCCAGTGGCTGCTCCTCATTCGCGAGGATCAGTCAAACCACTCACTCT
Source organism: Pholidichthys leucotaenia (assembly GCA_020510985.1). Lineage (NCBI taxonomy): Eukaryota > Metazoa > Chordata > Actinopteri > Cichliformes > Pholidichthyidae > Pholidichthys > Pholidichthys leucotaenia. Next base: position 191,672,532 of record CM035840.1, read on the forward strand.
TTCTCCTCTCAATCACCCTTACTCTGCTACTTTAAGTGACATGACAATAACTCTCTTCTGTAGTTTTTCCAACTTAACTCCAAAATTTTATAGCAACTTTGTTCATCATAGCTTTTTTTTTTTATATAATACAATCTATATTTTGTAGACATGCTGTATGTTTCAAATCAGTCAGATACTTGTACACATGCTTAAATATTCTACCTTTATATCTTGTTCTTGCTTCATGCTTAGCTCCCGTCAGTCTCTCCTTGGATCTGCTTGATAAGCTCCTGTGCCTCCTGAGGGGTCTTGAAGATAAGGGTTCTCCCTTTATATGTGACCAACAGTCTTGCCGGATGAATCACTCCGTGACGAATCTCAAGGCTGCGCAGCTCTTTATGGGCGGGGTCAAACTGTTTCCTTAATTGTTGAATTCCTGTGGCCAAATCTGAGTAGAACCGCACCTGATGATCCTGATATTTGATTTCTCCTTTAGCACGCGCTGCGTTGGTGATCGTCATTTTGTCTCTGTAGCTGAGGAACTTCATAATCAGCGTCCTCGGTGGTGTCTTATTATCTCTCAGTGGGCCGATTCGGTGAGCGCTCTCCAAGACGACCGATGACCGCAGACCCGCGTTGTTCAGCGCCTCTGGAATCCACTTTTCCAAAAAGGAACATGTATACCGTCCCTCCGTATCCTCCGGGAGGCCCACCAGCCTTAAATTATTCTGTCGCGACCTGTCCAGGACGTTATCTTCCAGACGTTTATTTTTTAATTCCAATGTTTGGACCTTTAATTGTAGGCTGGTGACGTCATCTTCAGCGTTGGAGATTCGGAGCTCCGCCTGCGAAACTTGTTCCATACAGTCGCTTATTTCTTTTCTCATTCCTTCTATCGCTGCTATAATCTCATCAAACTTAGATGAAAAGTCTGCTCTCATGGAGCTGATGGCAGCCAGCACCGCATTCGTGCCTTCTTCAGCAGACGCAGCTCCGCCGCTAGCTTGCTCCGCCATAGTTTCTGGAGATTTACCTGCTTCGTCACGAGCGTGGAAGTCTGTTAGCTTGGATTGTTTCGAAGAATCGCTTTTTCCTCCGCCTAATTTCCCAGCCTTCGTCTTTACCATATCCGCGCCTAAACGCTGGGATAGGTTTTTGTTCCAATTGAGAGAGTTTTAGCCTTCTTTTTATTTTTAGGAGCAGAGCAGAGTGAAACACGTCTTCCTACGTGGCTGCCATAACTGGAAGTCCATCTCCCAGTATTTTTAACATTGATATTAAATATCCATATGTCCAGATACGTTAAAAAACACAGGATTATACAGGGTGTCAAATTTTTTCACATGATTGTAAATATTCATCTATCTCAAAATCCAAATTGGGTCTAAGCCGTGTCTCTACTATACAAATTACATCAGGTTTACATGTTAGATCCTTTCAATTCAAACAACTTTATTTATCCCTCAAGGGGCAATTAATTTAAAAAGCAACTTTTTTTTTTAATTATTATTACTTATTTTGTACCCGTAGGTAGATTTGTTTTGCAGTCTGGTGACAAACCACCAGCTGCCAGTCGCTGCGTGCGCAAGCGCCCCTTAACTCCCTAACCTGCATGTTTTTGGCATGTGGGAGGAAACTGGAGAAATCCCGGAGTAAACCCACGCAAACACGGGGAGAACATGCAAACTCCACACAGATTACTGTTGGCTGAGGGCAGGGATCGAACCCACGATCTCACGGTCCCCGCGATCCTCCGGCCGAGGGTAAAACTGTGCTGCCACAGTGCTAACCACTGCGCCACCGTGCAGCCCAGCTTACATACATTGACTTGATTTAACAAAGCCTTTACATTCTTGACCATCTGACAATAAACTTCTTGCACTGCACTGCAGGATTATCATAAACAGAAATAGTCCTGCAAGCATACTTCTCTACATAACTGCTCCTGTCTCTTAAGTTTTTCCTGTACATCCCTCCCTGAAAATCCTTGAATGTTCAAATACCTTACTGCACTCTTTACTATTATTTCAATCTTCTCAGATCTCCCCTTAGCTTGTTATGTGCAGTTAGTGCATTTCTTTGCAGAAGTAATTAACTTCACTTTCCCATACACATATCATGGTTTATCTGACTCTGAGTCTCATGTTGTTATTTGATGTTCTTCTCTTCCATTTGACTCTCTCTCCTCTCCCTCTGAATCACCTTCACTGTATCTGCATATGATATGTCTCTATTCATTCTTGATCTCTGTACTTCTACAGCTTTTTTCCTTATCTCACAGCTGTCATATGCCACACTGTGCTCTTCTTCACAATTAGTGCATTTCACTTCCGCTCCCTCCTCACACTTCCCATACTCATGTTCACCTCCACACCTTCCACACTTTTGTTTTCCTCTACATTCTGTTGCAATATGTCCATATTTTTGGCATTTATAGCATCTCAAAGGTGGCGGAATATAGGCTCTTACATTATAGCATAGGTATCCCACTTTCACTTTATCAGGCAGCACCCTGTTTTGAAAATCTAACAGCACTGACAGACCGTCAACCCTCGCACCGCCCTTTCTTGCTTGCAACTGCTTAATTCCAACAGCTTTCCCTCTATGTGACCCGTGCTGGCAAAATGATTTGGAGTGAGGCAATTTTCAAAACTGAGGCATTGTTATTTTCATATTCTGTCTTGAAAGACCTTCAAAATGATATAATTTGTAGGAACTGGGCAAAAACTGACCAGCCAGCAACAAGCCGATTTTGTTTGTCTTGGCTAGCTTGAAAACTCGCATTCTATTGGTCCTGAGTTACGTCTTCCGGAATTCCATGTGCATTTTTTAGAAGGTAGATGTTCCAAGCTTTACAATGATACCAGGTACTGATGGGGGGGTTTTCCGGGACTTGCCACCAGCGAGCAAAGAAATACACAAATTTTCTAAGGAAAATTGAAACGAAGGACTAATTTCTGAAGATAAGACTTGTACAAAACCTTCAAATAAAGGTGATTTAAGGTATTTATTTGCTATTTTGACCGTTTGGATCAGTAGATGATGCTTTTATGGACTCATTTTTGTCAAAATCTTAATTTTGACCAAAATCATGTTTGACTTCTAGTGTCTGTAGCTTGTAATTACCCTGTGTGCATTCCAACTTATTTTGCCAGCACGGGTCACATATTTGCCTTCAAATCCTCCAAATTTTCTCCTACGGGGATTCCATATATTACTTCCCTCAAAAAGGGTATGACACTTGTCATCCTGACTTTGTCCACTGCTTTGTTACATAGTCTGGTTCACTTCATTGATTTCTCTCTTTGTTCCTCATCTTTGCATTTAATTAACAGGCTACCATCTCTCAGCACCTTCGCCAACAAAATGTCACTGATTTTATCCTTCAGTCCATGAGTCAACGCCACAGGACTAACCCTCGTTATATCATGCCCTTCCTTGAATGCCAGAATTACTTTGCCTCCTTCACCCTCAGTGATTCTTCTTCTCACCACTCCTAATCCTCTATCCCACCTAAGCTGCCACTACTCTGTCTCTTAACTCACTCCTTTTTCCGCACTTCTTTCCACTCCGCTAAATCCATATCCTCACTCACCACTTCTTCATCACTATTCCGCATCATGCTTAGTCCAGTCACAGATCAGATGATGCACAACCTGCAAACAACTCCATGAAAACTGCCACTCGCCCGCCCTTTTGGAAACTGACAAAGACAGAGGTTTGAATCTCAGTCTGTGATAAGGCTGCAGATTCACACACAGGGGCGGTCCTTGCTGTGACCACCCAATCAGGGATTTGCATGAGTAGCTCTCTGCCCCAGTGGTCTCAACCTTTAAACAAGTAAGAGCTACTGTTACAAAAATGAATGTACCTGGGGGCTGCTCAAATTTTATAATCTGATATCAGTGTCAGATGTCGGTGCAATTGTGCTTTTTTTTTAGCATATACTTGGATATTTGCAACAACACAAAAAGGATTATGGTGCACATACTTGTAGGGAAAGCAGGATTATGTAGTTTATAATGTATTCACATACTTGAAATGCATCATAAAACTACTTTTTATTATGAATGTTCAATACAGGGGAAAATGCAGATACACAGAAAATTGAACATTTTAAGAGTACAGATTTGAAATAAATGACTTTCTCATATTTTTTCAACTGAGGGGAAGTGTTACAGTCTTTTCTTTTATGTTTTACTTGCTTAATTAAAAATGTCAGTTTTCCATCAAATGCTTTCACAGAGCTGATCATATTGCATATATTTTTGCCTTTACCTTGCAGTTGTAGGTTCAGGTCACTCACTTTGTCTAAAACATACATATGTCAGGATTGCAAGATCAAGCAGCCATTTGGTATCCGAAAACAAAGTGGTGTCTTCTCCGAATGATTCCAGGAAAGCCTTGATTTCTGTAAGCAATAAAAAAAACACTTAAGTATCTTTCTTCTGCTGAGCCATCTGACCTCTGTGTGGAGAAGGAGATCACCGTACTCAGCAGAGGTTTCCTCAAGAAACTGATGGAGTTTATGATTTTGATCACAGGTGTCATTACATTCTCAAATCCCATGGCCTTTGCACATATAGCCTGCTGATGAATAATGCAGTCATGGTTCAAAAATTTCAGAAAGTCTGGGTCACCATTGTAAAGTGCAATAAATCCTGCGTGTCGTCCTGTCATGGCTGGAGCGCCTTCGGTTGTGACACACAACAACTTCTCAATCGGCACTTTTTTTCCCCGCAGAAACATTTTTCAAAGCACTGTAGATATCGGCTCCCATGGTTGTAGTTTTTGATGGTAACCATGTCAAAAATTCTTTTGTAGAAAAGTCCTCAAACACCATCCTTATGAACACAGCCAAGCGGGCTGGGTCAGCGGAGTCCACGGATTCATCACACTGGATTGAAAACCATTTGCACCTGGTCATGTTGTGTTCTAGCTGTGCTATAGCATCTTCGGCAAGAGCAGACACCCTTCTTGCCACTGTGTTAGCACTAAGCTGTACATCTGCTATAGCAGACGTGATTTCTTTCTTTCTTTTATGGTCCTTATGGTCCACCACCGGTGTGGTAGCCTAGTTGATAGAGCATCCGCCCCACAACCTGGAAGTTGGGTGTTCAAGTTCCAGCCCGGTCATACCAAAGACCATATAAAAATTGTATTTCCTGCCTTCTAGCTTGGTGCTCAGTGTAATGGAATGGGGGAAGGAGAAGTTGTTTGTGGTGGCGCCTTGCATGGCAGCGACCCCTCTGATTCTACATGTGATTAACATTGTAGATAGGAGAAACATAATTTCGTTCTACTGTACATGATTGGCTGTATGGACTGAATGACAATAGAGATGGCTTCTGCGTCTTCTTAAATAAGATTTCAGCCACTGAAGTCATCGCTGCCTTTACCATCCCTCCATCAGTGAATGGCTTCTTGTGCTTTGCTAGGATGTATGATACTTTAAATGAAGCTTCAGTTGCTGCATTGGACTTGAACAATGGTTTCGTGAACAGAGTTTGTTCTTTCTTTAATAACAATTTGAGCTGCTTCACCTTACTTGCTCGTAGTGTGCTCCCTTCAGGAAAGTCCTGTGCAACTTTACCATCGACTGTAGTGAAGTGCCATGCCACACCATCGTCGGTGGACACAACACTAGCCCCACTGATGAGGCAAACGGAATTGTCGTTCACATTCATAAAAAAACAAACAAAACTAATTTTCCCATTCCTGGTGAAAATGGTGTTTTCTTCTTTCTCTTAGTGCTGCTGTTTTCACACATATTGAGTTTCCTCGCCAAAATGGCATGTTGCCCGCCAAGTATCCGCACATTCCCTCCTTTTGGGTGCATCACATGACATAAAACTGACGAGCTTAAAAAACTATGATTGACAGCAGGTTCACAAATACTTCTTTTGTCTGGGGAGTAGGTTCTGTCCAATCAGTTGATTGGAAAGAAACAACTAAGGGTGCAGTTGAATTTTTTTCCTTGTGCCCTCTGAGTCAGACCTTGCATGTGCAACTCAGAAGGGCTCAGAATGCAACAGGTTGCATGCGTGCGACATGTTGGAGACACCTGCTCTACCCCATGTGTGAGCTTGCTTGCCCAGATGGGATGTGTTGGTCACATGACAAACAGCAATGAGTTCTTTACATATTGGAGTTTACAAGTATTTCTACTATCCTTGGTGATATTTGTCTAATCTATAAGAATTCATAATTAAGAAACATGTACAAGTCATTTATGACAAGCACTGTAGACAGAGTCAGAAGCTTCTCAGGGACTCGCCTTCAGTTCACCTCTTCAGGAGCTGCAGTTGGATAGCTGCATCCATACAGTAAAGCAAAGAAGTGTTGGAAGTTCTTTGTTGAGCTCATGACAACTCCATGTTGAGAGTCTGTGTTGCTGAGAGAGAGGGGAGGAAGGGCATCTCTGGAATGTGCCCTGAAGCTGCTGGATCCTGCGATGAGAATGAATCTGAAGCAGAGTTAAAGTCTCAAAAAGGTTCATAAAGTGAGCAACGAAGTCCATGAGGGGGAATTTCAGAATTCAGTCTGGCTTGAGTGCACTACATCTGAAGTTATGCCAGTAACGGTGTTAGATTTAATCAATTTATTTAAAATTGCATATTGTTTAAACTTCCAGAACCATTTCTGTCTGTTTAGAAATGCTGGATAATGGGTACTTGTAGTGTAAGAGCAATGTGGTCTGTCATTTTGTGCTCCATTGACATTTACATTAATCTAACTTCATTCTTTTTCTTTTGGCTTGCTCCCTTATCAGGAGTCCCAACAGCGGATCATGGTCGGCACATTTGATTTGGCAAGGATTTTATGCCAGGTGGGGGTTCCATTATGCTAATAAACTCCCACCTGTGGCTTGCCAATTGTAGTTCGACAGCGGCTTCAATTTTACCCATAGTTCCTGCAATGGAAATGGGGCTTAAGACATTTTTGAGTGTGTTTTCATCTGATTTTCATTACAAATAAGTGGAAATATTATAGATTTAATACAGTTCTCTCTGTATTTTTTTCATTTCACATATTTTCAGTCCATGGTAATGCATTATTAGTTAGTGTGTTTTTTTTCTGTTATTATTATGTGCTGGCAGCACAGTATCTTAGCTTTGGCTTTCACAGTGTTTGAACAAGTGTTTGCAAATACATTCAGTCACTCAACAGCTGATATAAAACAATAACCCAAGTTAATGATTAGAGGAGTTGTATCTCCTGATTGCCTGCTTATCAGCTAGAGTGTCTTTTTATCAGAAAACAGTCTGGCTGATAAGAACTATCATGCAGACACACTGTAGTGTTTGCTAAAGAAATTGGATGGAGCTAAAAAATAAAGTTGCTGTTTTTCTTTTTTTAAATATGTATTAAAATTTTACAGCGATTACAAAATGCTCTCCACTTTTGGACAGTAGCTTTGGTGGCAACAAAAATCAGTTTGACTTACTTTAAAGGGATCATTGACTGAAAAATGGTGTGTTTGTAGGTTTTAACTGTCTCAAATGTGTGAACTGGTCACATAATTAGCCAAAAGATTTTCCAAACAGTCAATGATCTGAAAAAAGCACAATGCCTTTATCTCGTTTTTCTCTAAGAGAAACTCCCAGAAATGTTTTTTGACTCTTCCTGGTAATTTTTCTACATCAAGTCTTGAAAAAGCCCACTCACTGTTCTATTATTGGCCCACCTAGCTGTCCATCCCAGGATTTCCTCTGGTAAAATTTCTGGGTGGCAGCCGCCTCACCAGAAAATTTACCACCATGCCAATAAGGAGATATGAATTTAAGAAAAATATATGAAACAATGACTTTCCGCAAGCGTGCACACGAACAACGCGCGTGGCCGTCATCCATGCGGAGTTTAGAAGCGCCCTGCCCACATGAGCTTTCCAGTCAGTCAGCAGGCAGTGTCTCGCTAGCGGCAGCAGCATCTTTATGGAAAAGGAGTGAAAACCGGGAAGTCAAACAGCAGAAGTGGACTCTATTTGAGGAGGAACTTTGTGAAGAAGTCCGTTGTTTCTTTGTTGGTGAAAATCCTGGCGCGTCAGCACCTTGGCGCTACCTTTCGGGTGGGAGTGAAACTACAAATGATGGTTGTATGCATGGGTCAACCGCTTGGCCTGGGTAGATGAAAAAAGTGAGCATGAACAGCGCTGCGTGTGTGCCGGGCTTGTCCAAAGCATACGCGGACCAAGGCGGACTAGAGGGGAAATGCAGCATGAATCAGGCTCGACTGTCCGACAAAAACATGAGTTTATTAAAGTACTTTAAACATGGGGAAAAAAAAAATCAGAAGAGGTATGTAAGCACTGGAGGCATTTATCATGGTTTTAACCTGCTGGAAACGGGAGCAATAACAGAAGAGTCACTTAGCTAAGAGATGTGGTTAGAATTCAAATGCAGCCGGCTTCATATGAAGGGAAAGGCAAGGGGGACTACTGAATTGCTGAGGATATATTTTACTAACCACTACAATATTATGTTCCCAGTTATGTACCTGGCAAGTTAAGATCACAGAAATTCACGAAGTCATTGACTTCAATCCGTCAGCAGCCTTCAGACAAACTGAACGTGCCAACATTTGGATTTCAAAATAAGGGAGGATTTTCTTGGCGGTGAGGAGATTTCTAAAAAAAAAACAAAACCCAAACCTATAAATATATAGAAATATTATAACAGAAATAACGGCATCCTTGGTCATTTAAGTTAATTTAAATTATTAAATACAATTTTATTAATTTTTTTTCTTTGTAATGAGAGTTAAATTATTCTATTCTGTTCTGACTGCAAAATTATGGTCAGAAATATAAGTTGTTATAAGGAAAAAGTAAAAAAAAAAAAAAAAAACAAAAAAAAAACCCAGTCTGTTTCAAATTTATTTAAAAAACAGTAATTTTATTTTAAAAAAACAGACAAAAATAAGCCATAAAATTATCCACAAATTTATAATAAAGTTTCAAATGTACAAGAAAAGTCAATTTTTCAAGAGGAAATGCAAATTTGAGGAAAATGTTTTCAAATTTAGATAAATTTACAGAGAAAAGTAGAAAATTATAAGAAAATTGTTATAAATTTTGGAGAAAAACCTCAAACCTTCAAGACTGAAGTCATTACTCAGGTTTTAAGTGGGTGCTCTTTGTACCCTTAACTAGAAATTTTTGGTTGTTTCCTTTAATTTACATGGCACTTGATATTTTCTAACCTGTTTGTATACCACCACAGACAGAGAGAGAACCTGAATTAGACAGAGCTCAGAGAGGGCAAGATGAGATGGAAGAGAGGAGCCAAATAGAGGAAAGTGTTCAGGCAGAGGGTCCAGGAGAGGTGAGAGCAGAGGAAGGAGAGAAGGATGACACCAGTAAAAAGTCCAAATACAGGACGTCTGGGTGGGACCCCAAATGGCCCAATATTCCAACATTTAAGCCTTGGTTGTACAATACTTCAAATT